>OX387183.1:29668852-30868852 GCA_947561395.2 Buxus sempervirens
GGTGGAACGATCCCTACTCACCTTGCTATATGCATATTTTTAAGTAGTGGTTTATCTTTGGTTGTGTACGACAGTCACCAAATTTTGGCGCCGTTGCCGGGGAGTTTCTCTTTGATAATCATCTTTGATTGTTTATGACTGCAACTCGATCTTCTAACCAAGGTTATTTGCAGAAAGATCCAGAAATCGAAAGAAGTTTGCACAGGCTACGGAGGGCAGCACAGAGACATTCAGAAGAGGATGATCCATCTCTTTTTGCTGGTGAATCTGATTCCGAAGAAGAAGGAACCATGGCTGGAAACAGAACTTTGAAAGAGCTTGCTGCTCCTGATTTAAATCAGCAACCTTTATGCATAACTTTTCCTACTTTAGATGTTGCTACTACTTTTGAATTAAAATCTGGACTAATACATCTTTTGCCTTCTTTTCATGGATTTGCAGGTGAAGATCCTCACAAACATGTGAAGGAGTTTCACGTGGTGTGTACAAGCATGAAACCCACTGGAGTAACTGAAGAGCAGATTAAATTAAGAGCCTTCCCATTCTCTTTGAAGGAGTCGGCTAAAGATTGGCTTTATTACTTACCTTCTGGGACTGTTACTACATGGAATGAGATGAAGAGGTTATTCCTGGAAAAATATTTCCCAGCTTCAAGAGCAGCAAATATCAGAAAAGAAATTTGTGGTGTAAGGCAAAACAATGGGGAATCTCTGTATGAGTATTGGGAAAGATTCAAGAAGCTGTGTGCAAGCTGTCCCCATCATCAAATCAATGAACAGCTACTGATCCAGTATTTTTATGAAGGACTTTTACCTACTGAAAGGAACATGATTGATGCTGCTAGTGGAGGAGCTTTGGTAGATAAAACTCCAGAAGCTGCTAGGAACCTGATTGCAAATATGGCAGCCAACTCTCAGCAATTTGGCAGTAGACTTGATTCTTCATCTAAACAAGTCAGAGAGGTAAATATTTTTTCCCTTGAACAGCAAATTGCAAGTCTGACTTCTCTTGTTCGTAATATGAATGCAGGTAACATGCAAACAGAAAAAGTTTGTGGAATTTGCTCTGTAGAAGGACATGCAACAGATATATGTCCAACTCTTAGAGAGGAACATGATGAACAAGCAAACTGGGCAAGTGGTTTTCCTGGACAACCTCAAAGGAAATATGATCCTTATTCAGATACATATAACCCAGGGTGGAGGGATCACCCAAATCTTAGATATGGGAATCCACAAGCAACTCAGCAAATACCTCCAAACAGATCAAATTTCCAGCAATATAAGCAACCATACCCCCCAAGACAACAACAGGGCCACACTTCTAATTCTGGTATGTCTTTAGAAGATATTGTTAAATCTCTTGCCACTAACACTGTGCAATTTCAACAGGAGACAAAACACTTCCAGCAAGAGACAAGAAACAGTATTCAAGGCTTGGAAAACCAAGTGGGTCAAATGGCCACTGCCATTAGTCGTTTGGAAGCACAAAATTCAGGAAAATTACCTTCTCAGACAGTTGTGAATCCAAGAGAGAATGCCAGTGCAATTGTTTTGAGAAGTGGTAAAGAAGTTGAAACTCAAGTAGAGCCAACACCTACAATGCTGAATAAAGAAGAGGAGAAAACAAGTGAAGCCATGAAGGACATTCCAAATGAAAATGAACCAAGTATATTCCATCCTCTTCCTGATTATAAACCAGTACCCCCTTTTCCTTTGGCTTTAAAAGAAAATAGAAAATATGAGAAGAACTCAGATCTTTATGAGACTTTCAGAAAATGTGAGGTAAATATTCCACTCTTTGATGCTATTAAACAAGTACCTCGTTATGCCAAATTTCTGAAAGAGCTATGTACCATAAAGAGGGGACAGAAGCTTACTGGGAAAGTAAGAGTAGGGGAGAATGTTTCTGCTGTTATTCAAAGTAAACTCCCTACAAAATGCAAGGATCCAGGTATGTTTACTATTCCTTGTATGATAGGAGACACCAAGTTTGAAAAAGCCATGATAGATTTAGGAGCTTCTATAAATGTCATGCCATATTCTATTTATGAATCCTTAAAACTTGGACCTTTGAACAAAACTGGTGTCGTAATCCAATTGGCTGACAGATCAAATGCATATCCTAAAGGTGTTGTAGAGGATGTTCTAGTGAAAGTAAATGATTTGGTTTTTCCAGCCGATTTTTATGTTCTTGATATGGAAAATGGTGATCAGAATGCACCTATCTTGCTAGGAAGACCATTCTTAAAAACATCAAAGACTATGATAGATGTTCATGAAGGCACACTTACCATGGAATTTGATGGTTCATTTGTTAAGTTTAATATATATAATGCCATGAAATATCCTTGTGATGAAAATCCTGTATATTCTGTTGATCTGATTGATTCTTTTGCACAGGACACTTTTGAACTTGATGGAAAAGATAATTTAGAAGTTGTCCTCAGCAACCATCTTGAGAAAGAGAATGGAGAATTGGCTTTGAATGCTGATTTACATGAAACTGTTGCAGCATTGGATGTTTCCCCAAAGTTACCATATTCAGATTCTTTTCAACATATTGCATTACCAATTTCTAACAAGAGACCTTTACCCTCTGTTTTGCAGCCCCCCATTCCAGATTTGAAACCTCTTCCAAGCCATCTGAAATATGCTTTTCTTGGAGAGAAAGGAACCTTGCCAGTAATCATCTCCAACAAACTCACTGCCTCTCAAGAGGAACAACTTGTCCAAGTTCTTAAGAAGCATCAAATGGCTATTGGCTGGGCAATTGCAGATATTAAGGGAATCAGTCCATCTACATGCATGCATCGGATTTTGATGGAAGAAGGAGCAAAACCTTCACGTCAACCACAAAGAAAGCTGAACCCACCCATGATGGATGTAGTGAAAAAGGAGATTCTAAAACTTCTGGAAGTAGGGATGATTTACCCTATTTCAGATAGCTGTTGGGTCAGCCCGGTTCAAGTGGTTCCCAAGAAGACGGGAATAACAGTGGTGAAAAATCAGAATGATGAATTAGTTCCCACCCGAGTTCAGAATGGGTGGAGGGTTTGTATAGATTACAGAAAATTAAATGCTGTAACCCGCAAGGATCACTTTCCTTTGCCTTTTATTGATCAAATGCTTGAAAGGTTAGCTGGTCATTCTTACTACTGTTTTCTTGATGGTTATTCAGGTTACTTCCAGATTGCCATTGCTCCTGAAGATCAAGAAAAGACAACGTTCACATGCCCATTTGGCACTTTTGCATATCGACGAATGCCTTTCGGCCTTTGCAATGCCCCAGCTACTTTCCAAAGGTGTATGGTCAGCATATTTTCTGAATATCTTGAACAATTCATAGAAGTTTTCATGGATGATTTTACAGTTCATGGAGATTCCTTTGATAACTGTTTGCATAACCTTACACTTGTTCTTCAAAGATGCATAGAAACTAACCTTGTGTTAAATTCTGAAAAATGTCATTTTCTAGTTGAGCAAGGTATAGTCTTGGGTCATGTTGTTTCATCTAAAGGAATTGAGGTAGATAAAGCTAAAGTGGATGTTATTCAATCTTTACCTTATCCTACTAGTGTACGGGAGATTCGTTCTTTTCTTGGACATGCAGGTTTTTACAGAAGATTTATCAAAGACTTCTCCAACATAGCATCCCCCTTATGCAAGTTGCTACAAAAGGATGTGACCTTTGAGTTTGATGAAGCATGCAAAAGGGCATTTGACAAGTTGAAAGCACTGTTAACATCTACTCCTGTAATACAGCCACCTGATTGGACTGTGCCTTTTGAGATCATGTGTGATGCCAGTGATTATGCTATAGGAGCTGTTTTGGGTCAAAGAATTGGCAAAGCATCTCATGCCATCTACTATGCTTCCAGAACTTTGAATGATGCACAACAGAATTACACTACTACTGAGAAAGAACTGTTGGCTGTTGTTTTTGCTTTGGAAAAGTTCCGTTCTTACTTACTTGGTACTAAAGTGATTGTTTATTCTGATCATGCAGCTCTTCGCTATTTGATGACGAAGAAAGAAGCAAAACCAAGATTGATCAGATGCATACTTCTCTTGAGTGAATTCGATATGGTAATCAAAGATAAAAGAGGGACAGAGAACTGTGTTGCAGATCACTTGAGTCGCTTAACTCATGTAGAGGATACACTTCAGTTGCACGAAACATTCCCTTATGAGCAACTGTTTTCAGCAAGTTTTAAGTTACCTTGGTATGCAAATATTGTCAATTATTTGGTTACTAATGTGTTGCCTCCTGATTTAGTTAAAGCTCAAAGAGACAAGCTAAAGAGTGACTGTAAGTATTTTGTATGGGATGATCCCTACTTATGGAAGCATTGTGCAGATCAAGTAATAAGAAGGTGTGTACCTGAACATGAAATTACATCCATTCTCACCTTTTGTCATTCTTATGCATGTGGAGGACACTTTGGAGCTAAAAGAACAGCAAGAAAGGTACTAGAATGTGGTTTTTATTGGCCACATCTGTTCCGAGATGCATATACCTTCTGTAAGTCATGTGCTAATTGCCAAAGAACAGGTAATATTTCCCAAAGGAATGAAATGCCACAAACCCCCCTACTGTTTTGTGAAATTTTTGATGTTTGGGGCATTGATTTTATGGGACCTTTCCCTTTGTCCTTTGGTTATGTTTATATCCTCCTTGCTGTTGATTATGTCTCAAAATGGGTGGAAGCAAAAGCCACCAGGACTGATGATTCTAAAGTGGTTGCAGATTTTCTTAAGTCAAATATATTTTCCAGGTTTGGAATACCAAGAGCTTTAATCAGTGATCGAGGTACTCATTTCTGCAATCGAACTGTGGAAGCTTTGCTGAAGAAATATCATGTTACCCACAAAGTTTCAACTGCATATCACCCACAAACCAGTGGACAAGCTGAAAAATCGAATAGAGAGATCAAGTCCATTCTTGAAAAAACAGTAAATCCAAATCGAAAAGATTGGAGTTTGCGCTTAGATGATGCTTTGTGGGCATATAGGACTGCATACAAGACTCCTATTGGTATGTCCCCTTATCGGTTGGTGTTTGGGAAGCCATGCCACCTTCCGGTTGAATTAGAACACAAGGCTTATTGGGCTGTCAAGAATTTTAACAATAAGATGGATGAGAATGGAGATCATAGGAAGTTGCAGCTACAAGAACTAGAGGAAATTCGCAATGATGCATATGAGAGTGCCAGAATTTATAAGGAAAAGACAAAGGCTTTCCATGATAAGATGATCTCTAGGAAGGAATTTCAAATTGGTCAAAAAGTCCTTCTTTACCATTCAAGGCTTCGTCTATTTCCTGGTAAGTTGCGTTCTCGTTGGATTGGACCTTTTATTGTTACTAATATTTTTCATCATGGTGCAGTTGAAGTGCAAAGCTTAATCACTTCCAAAGTGTTCAAAGTGAATGGCCATAGACTTAAGCCTTTCCATGAAGGTTTCCAATCAGAACCAGTGGCTGAATTGCACATTGAGGATCCAGCATATTCTGATTAAGGACAGCAGAATTGAGTCGAGCCAAAGACAATAAACAAAAGCGCTGCTTGGGAGGCAACCCAAGGGGAGTTTGTTCCTTTTCTCTTTTAATTTCTGCGTTTATGTTTTAGTTATTTTTGTTGCTTTTTCTTTGCATTTACTTTACATTGGGGACAATGTAAGTTTTAAGTGTGGGGGAGGGTATCAAGTGTGTTTTAATTTGTTTTTAAGTGAGTTTGTTTTTGTTCTTGTGTGGTTTTCAACAGTAGCTGATTGTGTATGTCATGAGAAAGATTCTATTAAGCTTGAGAAAAATTCAGAACATGATTGAATGAGTAATCTTTCAACTTAGCATTACTTGGTTTAGTTATTTTTCCTTGAGGATGGTAATGACCAAACTTGATAGACAAAAGCTGGTGAGATTTTGAGCCTTTGGACTGACACATCCATATCAGTCTTTTATTCTTTCTTGTGTGATATTCTTCCCTGGTTTTGTTTCTCTAGAACTTGCTTTGATTCTCATTCAAGATCACATTGACACATGTATGCATGAATATGATTAAGGCCTTCTTTGTTATAAGTTATAAAAGCCAAATAGCCTACCTTGTGATTGATTATTTTCCTTTTGTAAACCCCATTGAGCTTTATTGACTTTTCTGAGAACCCAGATTATAAATCTTATACCAAGCTGTTGATTATGCCTTTACCCAAGTTGAAGATCTAGTGGAGCATTGTTCATTATTCTGGTATGCATGGGTGTACAAGAAGTAAGTGTGGGGGTGTTTTTGGTATGGCCATGATTGGTGGAAGGGAACATGTTTTATCCTCAATTCTGGAGTCCACTACTAGTTTAAAAAAAAAAAAAAATAGCAGAAAAACAGAACAGAAAAGAAAAGGAAGAAAAAGAAGTGATAGAAAGAAAAATCTTGTGAATGGCACAAATTGCCATAAATTTTCATAAAGTTTCAAGAAGAAAAAGGGTTTGTTTATGCATGATATATGAAAAAGAATAATTTCCTGAAGGGAGTGATTGGTTTTATATGTCTTATACATTTAAGCTTAAGATGATGTACTTTTGCTCCATTAGTTTCTAAGGCTTTTGAGCTACATTCCCACTTATTTCCTACCTTCATCCTAAGCCCCATTACAACCCATGAAAAGCCCTTATGATTTATGTTATTCATGTGATCCCAGTGGTGGAGATTGAGAAGATAAACAAGCTTATGGTAGATCAATTCCATTGGAATAAATTTGAGTGAAACACATACCCTTCCATTGCAGGAGTGTTGAGTGTTTATTTCTGTGAGGGTCTATGTGTTTGGTTTGCTCCACCTTCAAGTGAAAATACTTGCTAAGTGATTGTGAGTATTTCAGAAATATTTGTTCATGATAGGTTCTAAGTTTTGAATTGCTTTCTGATTCTTGTTAATGAGATATCAATCTGAATTTTTTGGGAAAGTGAATTTAAGTTTTGCCCGAGGACGAGCAAAGGTTAAGTGTGGGGGAATTTGATAAGAACTCAATTTGTTATATTTTTCTCTACTAATGTGTAACCTTTTGAATTTACTTTTGTGCATAAATATACTGATTATGCTCATATTTTGATTTAGGTGACAATTGGCAGCATGTGGGAAAAATGAAGCTAATTAGATACTCTTGGTGATTATAGAAGTCATGGTTCAAACGGCGTAAAAATCGGAGTCAAATTGAAGAAGATATGTTCACCGTTCGCTGAACGTTCGATTACCGTTCGAACGTTGGTGTTCTGCAGAGAAACCCGAGAGCAGCGTTCGCTGAACGTTCGATTACCGTTCGAACGTTGGTGTTCTGCAGAGAAACCCGAGAGCAGCGTTCGCTGAACGTTCGATTACCGTTCGAACGTTGGTGTTCTGCAGAGAAACCCGAGAGCAGCGTTCGCTGACCGTTCGCTGAGCGTTCGAACAAGAGATGAAGAAATAGCTTTTTAACTTGAGCGTTCGACCCGCGTTCGCTGAGCGTTCGAACGATCAAGAAGAAAAACATGTTATAAAATTCCGAACTTTGCGGATTTATTTCCTTTTTCTTGGGGATCTTCTTCTAGTTTTTAGGGAGAGTTTTAAGGGTTTCTAATTAAAGAGATTAGGTCGTTTTTGGACTTGGAAAGTCGTGGATATACTAGGAAAGGGAGTTCTCTCTTCCTAAGGAGGCTGGGAAGGAAAGTTCATGATTTTTCTCTTTAAAAAGGGAGTTTTTCTGAGTTCTGGGGGTCCTCTTTTCTCTTCTTCTTCTTCTCCCTTTTCTTCTTCTTCTGAGTTTGTGATTCATGGCCATGTGTGGCTAAACGTTTATTCTTGGTCAAAGGAGGCTGAAACCTCGGAATTAATAAAGCTGTGAGATCTTAATGTTTTAATTGTTCAGTTTATACTTGAGCATTGATATTCTTCTATGTTTATTCTCATGATTGTTCCGTCTAATTGCTAGGAGGCCTACTAGTTTATTATTCGTTGCAATTTATTGCTAGGCTAGATATCAAATCCGTAATTGTTTGATCCCTCTAATCTGTGAAGCAACTGAGGTTTAATAATTTGCTGCGTCAGGAATTGTTAGACTTTAGGAAGAATTTTCTGCTAGATTAAATACAGCCGCTTGTGATTGTATTGTTTAGATTCATCAATCTTCCTTGTCCTTAAAGCTGCTGCTGGATTAAATCTTTACCGCTTGTGTGAGGTTGTTTAGTAGTTAGGGTTAATTAGATCGCTTGTTTTCTGATTATCTATAATTGAAAGAGTTTGGAAAGTATTTCCAAGGGTGAATGTTTAATGTATGAATTGATATATTCTAGCATCTATGATCAGCTTTGATATTCCGATGGTGGATGTTGACTTAGACCAAGGTTTGTTTTCTTGATTGATTTATTAAAGTTTTTAGTAATCTGTTATTTTCTGATCTCATTGTGACAAAATCCCCTCTTAATTCTGTTTTCTAAAGCATAAGAAGAGATAGAAACTCTCGGTGGAACGATCCCTACTCACCTTGCTATATGCATATTTTTAAGTAGTGGTTTATCTTTGGTTGTGTACGACAGTCACCAGTGCCCTAAGATTTCGGCTAGTAGTACCCGGACGCTCCGTAGCCAATATCCGATTCAACCATCAGTGGCTTTGGTGTCACTAACTGGGGTAGGCTATGCCAGGACACTCCTCCACCAATATCCGACTCATCCATCGGCGGCTTCGGTGCCCTAAGATTTTGGCTAGTAGTACCTGGACACTCCGCAACCAATATCCAATTCGACCATCGGAGGGTTTGGTGTCACTAACTGGGGTAGGCTATGCTAGGACGCTCCTCCACCAATATCTGACTCATCCGTCGGCGGCTTCGGTACCCTAAGATTTCTGCTAATAGTACCCGGACGCTCCGCAGCCAATATCCGATTCAACCATCGGCGGCTTTGGTGTCACTAACTAGGGTAGGCTATGCCAGGACGCTCCTCCACCAATATCCAACTCATCCGTCGGCGGCTTCGGTGCCCTACAGGTTGGACTGAATGATCTTGAAAAGATACGGACAGGTGTGATCTGAGCTCAGAGTCTTGGGTGTTTTAAACACCTGCTGGGTTTTGCGATCTTAATGAGAGAGATGCAATCAAAGGAAATTAGGTGGTCGCAGCGACCAAGAAAATTGCAATTATCTGAAAAGAGGTGGTCCGTCAGAGACCGAGTTGCCCTATTTGGAGGGAATTAATTTTTTTATTTCAAATTCTTGTCTTGTTAAGTTTGAACAACACATCATGATGAAAGAAAATTCATGCTTAATCAAAAATAGCTGTCATGGCACATAGTACATCATCATGCTTAATCAAAATAAAACAAAACCAAAGTCTAGCTAGGTTGGTCATCATCATAGTGGGAGGACATGTCTTGCCTCTTCAAGGCTTGCAGAAGCTTGTTCCGCAGACGTTAGTCCTCCTCAGCGCGCTTGCGCACTAATTCCATTTCATGTTGCAAGGCCATATTGGCCTGCCTACTCTCCCGTTCCGAATCCACATAAGCTAAATGGATACGGGAGTGGGTCTCCTACAGTTCGGCCACCCTGTCCCTATATGTGTTAGGGGGCGGAACTGGAATGTCGCTTGAAGCGACAAGCTGAAGGGGCGGGGGGCCATCGTGGCCGAATTACCAAGCTATCCACTTCTCGAAATCTCGAAAGTGAGATTGGGTGAAAAAATCCTCGCGATACACGCACACTGTCTTCCATTCTATCAACAGCTGCTTTCTTAGCTCCTTGGTGAGCGGACCAACCAAACCGCTCGCATCATCCCTGACTGGGATTCCCTGTGGCTTCCCAAACTGTCTTAGAACCCGGATCGAATAGTATAGCACAGCATGGGTAAGGCCTATTAGGGCAAGGCACTCCCCGGCAAGCCACGGGAGCGTAGGTGCTAATACCATCCCAAAGATCAGTTCATAGTAAGAAGAAGGGTAGGCTACTAGAGAGGTCTAAGTTTTGGTAAAGAAGTAGCAGTATCCGATTCACTCATCTATCAAAGGTCGGATCATCCACGCAATCTCCCTCGTGCGTGTCACCCCACGCAGTTTTATCATGCAAATGCGGGAATTGAAAATTTTAAATTTATGTAATCATCCATCCACGGTGTGGTGGTGTGCCCGTGTGTGCAGTTGGGCTGCGTGCTGTGCCTATACGGGTGAGTTTTGTCTGGATTTAGGTGATAAAGGAATCCCTACTGCCTCGTATAGTAAGGTGCAGAATTGGCACGTTTTACGATGTCCTGGGAGAATCCCCAGGTAAGTGGAGGGTCACAGGGGACCTCTTAAATTCCACTTGCCTTAGGCAATTATCGCGTCCTTGTGGCAGGACTCTCTAGAACACGTAGTTACGTGTATTCTGTACCTTGCTAAGCGGGGTAGCAAAAGTTCCTAGAATATCGCCTAAGTCCCTCTTGAGCTGACTCGGTCCTAAGTAGGGTCCTACTGGGCTGGGTGTTCCCCAGTGGAGTCGCCAGGCTGTGCGCGCGTGGGAAACGCGGCACGGGGTAATTCCGGAGTCGCCACCGCCTGATGGGGTGCAGGCGGACACCTGGGTGCCTAATCTTGTCTATTTAGGGCTTTTGGTCTGCGGCTTGAGATTCTAAGTTTGGTTCTCTGTTGCGGTCTGGGGAAGTCCGTAGACACCCCAGTCCACCCCGTCGGATGACGGGTCCCGTGGGTTCCCTGGTTTGAGTCAGCTTTCTTGCTTGGTTCTCACCCGATTCCTAATCCGGCATGCTTTTAAGTTAGGTCTTGGCGGGACCACCTGAGTGGTGTGGGTCCCTTTAGTTGATTTTATCTTTGCTTTAACTTAAATTGTCTGAGTCTGATTGGGTGGGCCCCGTTGGAAGGCTCACGGTGTCCTTGGCGGGCTTGGGTAAGCCCATGTGCCCATGTGGGCCTCTGTCTAAGCCTAGGAGGCCCTGTGGGCTTTGGTTAAGTGTGTTAGTTTTATTTAGTTTGTTCAAGTCGTATACTTAAGTGATTTCCATGCAAGAAGCGGGCCGGCATTGATTTGCGGGCCCCTGGGTGGGCCCCCATGTTGGTTGCCAAAATGTCTTTAATTTATCTTATTTAAATTCCGCAAGATGTTTTGGATGTTGGGCTTGGGGCCCGTAGTCCAGTTCCGGGCTTGAAAGCCTGAATCTCATGAAGTTAGGGTTTAAACCCACACTTGGTTTGGTTAGTGGGCTTTGGCGGGCCCGATAGGCCCTAGCCCTGGGACTCGGCCAAACCATGCAATCCACAACATTCCGCACAACAAGGTTCGGGTGGGCCGCATTGGGTTTGGCCCACCCGGTTCAATTAGTTCACTTTATTTAGTCTTACTTATTCGCATGCTTTGGGATTTACTGGGCTTGGTGGGCCCCGTTGGAAGGCCCACTAGTGTACCAAGTTGGACCGGTGGTCCAGGTCCCAAGTTGGGTGACCCGGAAACCCTGTTGGTTCAGTGTTTTTTGGTTCAAATTGCTTCCAAATTTCGGCAAGACATCAGATCATACAAAAAAAACACATTTTCTGGGTGTATCCGGCCTTAGTGGCCGGATACACATGGGCCCTAGGTGATCCGGCCTGAGTTGCCGGATCACCTCAAAATTGTCTTTTTTCGGGCCTTTGCGATTGGGGTAACTCTTGTGGGCTTCCCGGAGGTTTCTACAAGTCATGTGGGTCTCTATGAGGGCCCACATTGGTCCAGGTCATGGGGTGGCCTCCCATTTGATCCCCTTTGGGATTTCTCCACATGGTCAAGAGGACAAGGGGGAAGACATGGTGCGGCTGCCCCTCTTCACAAAAAGAAAGAAAGTAAAAAGACAAAGGTTTCAACACCCTCATCCGAGTGCTTCCGTGCTACCAACCAACATGCGATCAAAACTCCAAACAATCATGCATTTCCAGCTAAGAAGACCCACCATAGAACCACATATTGTGGAGCATGGAACAGCAACAACAGATGATAAAAAAGGTAGCTAATATGTATGGGTTTAAAGCATGCTAAGTGGGTTAAGAGAGAGAGGTTGTGGAGGGAAATTGCCTTCATGCATGGACTGGGATGGAGGCCACCCTAGAGGTGCTAGGGCTTGATCCTAGGTCTCCCAAGCTTGCTGGAACAGCAACAAGCAATAGGTGCTTTGCTGCTGTTCCCAGCAGCAGCTTGCACACATCATTAGGATGGGGTATTGGGGTTGAAGGGTGCATGCAAGTGGCTCACATGGTGACCCATACACATATAAAATCATCAAGCGGAATAACATGCTGTAAGTACTAAGGACAGCAGCAAAACTTGGGGGGGCTCACTCATGCGAAAAGCGTGGGAAGGTAGCATGCATGGCATTATGAAACAACAAACAAGTAGGGGGATGGACATACATCCACCCCCAGGCAAATCAGCAAGCCTAGCTAACAGCATGTTATAGACATACATTAACTATGAGGGCACCTATATTAACCAAACAACAAAATTTAACAGGGAATCATGGAGCATGCTATGTTATATTCAAAACAGCAAGCAAGGGAAGGATATGGCTAGCCAAAAGTAGGAAGAGAAAACAGCCAGAAAAATTAGGAGCAAAGGTGAGAGAAGGAGAAAAATCAAGAAGGGAATCCGGGGGGTTATTCATGGGGGTACATTAGATAGAGGTATGGAGGAACAAACTCCTCTTAAGAAAATGCTCTCCAGGAGCATGACAGCAACAGCCTATATGTGTACTGAAAAGTGTGTGAAATAACTAAAAAAAACAATCCCATACTCCCAAGAACCGGACCGTATGCCTCTTACCCTTATAGCATGGATGAAACACAACCCAAAGAGAACATAGTGAAGTAGTGAGGTAGGGAGAGCCCTTGCCTTAGGTAAAAATGCAGCACCACCAAACATGGAGAAATCATATGCTTCTAATTCATTAAAATTTGCATATGTTAAGCATATCCTTACCAAGAAGCTTACCTGGTGTACACAACTTGTTTCTGAGGTATGCTTCAACCTCCTTGAGAAGTGGATGGAGCTGGAACACCCCCTTGAAAACACCAACAGCAACTAAAGTCCTTCTTGTTTTAGTAGAAATGGGGAGGAGGAGAAGAAGATAAGAGGTGGGGTGGCCTTGAGTTAAGGTGGAGTTGGGGAGCTTCCTTGGGGGTGATAGGCACCTCCTTGAAGCTTGGACAAGAGCTGGAGGCTTCTCTTCCAGCAACCACAGCAGTAGAGCCCCTTCTTCTTGGGGTGCCAATAGAGAAGAAGAAGGAAATAGGAGAGTGGGAATGAACTTGAGGTGGTCTATCAAGGTGTTGGAGGCTAGGGAGGGTGAAAAGAAGCTGGTTCGGATGAAAAAAAAAGGAGGGCAAGGAGGTTTCAAAAGGATGAAAAGAACCAACCATTGGAAAGGGGGCTGCTGTCCCCTTTTATAAAAAACTTAATGTATCCGGACTTGGAGTCCGGATACACTATATATCATGTGTATCCGGACTCCAAGTCCGGATACATTAAGCTGCCTTTGTATCCGGACTTGGAGTCCGGATACAAAACATAATAATTGGCAAAATTGATTTTCGCCGCGAATTTGTCGGAGAATCGGCGCGAATCTTGCCGAGCAAATCTTTGTATCCGGCCTTGGAGTCCGGATATACACAAGGGTATGTGTATCCGGTATATTTGACCGGATACAAATCAAAAAATTACGGATTTGCCCTTCGACTTGACCGATTCGACCGATTTGACACTTTTGGATATCTACGGATTGCCCCGCACGAATTTTTGTTTAGTCCTTGAGGTTTTTGGATATTTAAGATTTAGTCCCCGAGATATTTTGCTGCGTTGGCAGCCACGTGTGCAGTTCCTGCGCCACGTGTGCAGTTTCCGGCTTTTGCAGCCCGGAAACTTCGACAGCTCATATCTCCTTCATCTGATCTCCGATTTGAGCAAAATCAATTGCGTTGAACTCGTATCGGAGCCCTCTGTTCAATGACATAGGGTTAAGCACTTGGCACGGGGTTCGAGGAAAAGTCAACTTTCGGCTCATCCTCCAGTTTGACTGCCCGCAGAACCCTCTTCCGGACTCCGATTCCAACAGACTCAGTTGCGTTGGAACCGTGTCGAGATTCTCTATCCAATGGGATAAATCAAGGCATTTGGCACGGAATTCGAGAAAAGTCAACTCTCAGCTTTCCCTCAAGTTTGACCGCCCTTAGAACCTTCATCCGGACTCTGATTCCTGCAAACCCAGTTGCGTTGGAACCGTGTCGGGATTCTTTATCCAACAGGATAGATCAAGGTTAACCAAATTTTATCTGATTTAAAGGTCAACTTTTCACCCCTTAGGGTTTGACTTTCTGTCCAGGGCTTTGCATTTCTGGCCTTTCTGGGAGCGCAAAAATGAGGTGCTTACAGCTGCCCCTAATGGACTCTTGGGTTTTATTCCAATTTTACTCCTCTTGTATTCATCATTCACGTCACACTACTTCACAATCACGAGCACGGTTCATTCAGAAGCGTTTGGTGGGGAAGGATACCTAGCCCGAGACATACGCCTACAAGGGTCTGGACCAGTACCGGATCCTCGTGTGCCACGGCAAGAAACCTGTGGTGCTAATGGACTCTAGAAATCTGGGGAGATGGGTTTACCCTACTTTCCCCGGCAAGCCAAGGGAGCGTAGGGCTAATACCATCCCAAAAGTCAGTTCATAGGAATCAGAAGGGTGGCTGCTAGAGAGGTCTAAGTTTTGGTAAAGAAGAAGCAATATCCGCAATCATACATTCAGGGTCGGATCATTCACGCAGCCTCCCTCGTGTGTGTCACCCCACGCAGTTTATCTCAAGCAACTAGAAATGAAAATTAATCCACGGTGTGGTGGCGTGCCCATGTGTGCAGTTGGGCTGTGTGCTGTGTCTAATCAGGTGAGTTTTGTTTGGATTTTGTTGGTAAAGGCATTTTCACCGTCTTGTATAGTAAGGTGCAAAATTGGCACGTAATACGAGGTTCCGGGAGAGTCCCTAGGGGTCACAGGGGACCGCTTAAATCCCACTTGCCTTGGGCAATTATCGCGTCCCTTTGATAGGACTCCCCATAATACGTAATTACGCGTATTCTGTACCTTACTAAACGAGATAGTAAGAACCCTAAAACCAACTAATTCCTCTTGGGTTGACTCATTCTAACCAGGGATCCTATTGGGTCGAAAGTCCCCAGTGGAGTCACCAGGCTATGCGCGGGGTCGCACGGGGGGGTGCACGGATTCTCGTGCGTGCCTCCGGGAGGGTAAAACGGTAATTTTGGAGTCGCCACCGCCTGATAGGGTGCAGGCGGACACCTGGGTGCCTAATCTTGTCTATTGGGCTGGTCTGCGGCTTGAGATTCTGAGAAAGGTCTCGGTTATGGTCTGGGGAAGTCCGTAAACACCCCAGACCACCCCGTCGGATGACGGGTCCCGTGGGTTCCCTGGTTTGAGTCAACTCGCTTTGGTTCTCACCTGATTTCCTAATCCAGCATGCAACTTGGTTAAGTCTGGCGGGACCACCTGGGTGGTGTGGGTCCCTTTAATTGCTTTTATCTTGCTTTAATTATGTGCTCTGAGTCTGATTGGCTGGGCCCCGTTGGAAGGCCCATGGTCTCCTTGATGGACTTTAGTCAAGTCCATATATCCCTCAATGGTCCTCGATCTAAGCTAGGAGGCCCTTTGGGCTTTGGTTAAGTGTATTAATGTTATTTGTTTGTTCAAGTTGGAGGTTTAAGTGACTTTCATGCTAAAATGGGTCGGCATTGGTTTGCGGGCCCCTACGCTGGTTGCAAAAAATGCTTTAGTCATATCTTGTTAAGTTTCACCAAAATGGGTTCGGACATTGGGCTTGGGGCCCATGGTCCATTTTTGGGCTTGAAAGCCCGGATTCCTTGAAGTTTAGGGTTTGCACCCTTACTTGGTTCGGTTAATGGGCTTTGGCGGGTCCGATAGGCCCTAGCCCTGTGTCTCGGCCAAACCATGCAATTTAAACACATCATTCCACTAAAATGGGTTCGGGTGGGCCACATAGGGCTTGGCCCACTTGGTTTAGTTACTTGCTTAATTGCATGTTCAAGGGTTTATTGGGCTTTTTGGGCCCTGTTGGAAGGCCCATTATGCATCCGGTTGGACTGATGGTCCATGTCCCATGTTGGGTTTCTGGGTGACTTGGAAACCCTATTGGTTCACTTGGTCTTATTGAAAACATCCTTCAAATATAGCAAAACCAAAGAGCACAAAATAAATAGCACTTTTGCTATGTATCCGGCCTTCTCTGTTGGCTACACACAAGCCATAGGTGATCCGACCTGAGTTGTCGGATCACCTTAAAATTGCTCTTTTTCGGAGCTTGGCAATTGGGGTGGCTCCATGGGCTTCCTAAAGGCTTCCTACCAAATGTGGGGGCCCACATTGTTTCAAGTATGGGGACTCATCCCCTTTACCTTCCTTTAGGATTTCTGTAGCAAAGAAAAGGAGGGGGAGGCATTGAGGTTGCCCCCTTCTATTTTGGGTCGTGTACATTGCTAGAGTAGGGACCAAGGTGTCCCTACTTGGTCTCTAGGATTCCACAAGCAACAAGCATGCGTCTTATTAAAAATCGGAAAATGAAGGGAGGTGCTTACAGCGTGCTTCATATTATGAAAATGCATGTGCATGTTCTCATGTGCATCCTACAGGGGTAGCAAGAATTTGGTTTCCAATTCATGAAAAATAAGATGGGTGACTGGGTGAGGAATGTCCTAGCACATTACTAGGGTGGTGGGAAAGCTCATGTGTGCACCCAATAGACACGATGGCAAACAAGTTGCACACAAAAACCTAAGAAATGCATGCTGCAGAGGTTCAGGGCAGCAACCAAAAGAAAAGATTCAAACATTCTATTAAGGCTGGACATGGTCTCGGGCTTCTAAGTTTGCTGGGACAGCAACAGTAGGGGGTTCACCCATGCTTAAAGGGTGTGAGATGGGGTTGGATGGTGAGAAAAGGCAAGAATCTTGTTGCTACCTCCAGTAGCACTTCCTGGGATTCTCAATCCAGGCTACGGATGAAGGGAACATGGCAAAGAGGGTCTCTTGTTCATGACACACAAATTAAAGCATAGCACCCAACTTAAACCCCTAAGGAACGAGGAACAATGAGGGTGTAAGCACCACATTTTTGAACCCTCGCAAGTGTCGAAAATGAAAACCCTAACTGAAAAGTCAAACCTCGAGGGGACCAAAGTTGACTTTTTGATCAAGCACAAATCCACCACCATACTTCTTCCCTATGATTAGGAAATTCCGACACGATTCTAGTGCAACTGAGTTTAATCAGATCGGGGTCCAGATGAAGAATATATGAGCCGGTCAAACTTGAGGGGGAGCAGAAATTGACTTTCTACTAAACCCCAGAACATCAACCCAAACTTGTCCCAGTGGAAGGTAATCTTGACACGATTCCAATGCAACTGAGTTTGCTCGAATCGGAGTCCCGGATAATAACTTATGAGCAAAACAAGAAACCCTAAAAACTGCCCACGTGGCAAAAACAACAGAGAAAACAGCAAAAAAAGGTGTTTGGGGGCAAATCTGTAAAATATCAGGACAGTCAAAAATATCTTAGGGCATATTTGTAATTGCTTAAGGATGAGTCCGTAAATATCCAAAATGCTAAAAATATCTTAGGGATTAATCTATAAATATCAAAAGATCATAAAATATCCAAGGGCAAACTTATAATTATCTGGGGATTATTCTGTAATTAGCAAGGGATTAAACTGTGAATATAAAATTGATGAGAAAATAACTCAGGGACCAATATGCAATTACTAAGAAAATCACCCCACATGCTTAATTCCCCACCAAATCTCTCTCCCTCTCTCTCCTCCATAGCTCATCCCCCATTCCCACCACATCTTTTTCCCTCTCTCTCCTTCATAAATTCATGTTCCCTATGCATCCCCTTGTCAGCACCCCATTTTTGCACTATAAAATTGCCCAAGAAGCATATCTTAAACAGGCATATATGTGGGCACGTAAATCGAGGTTTTTATAGTTCACCCATCTTTTTGAAATAACAAGCCCATAATAAAGAGAATTCTGAGCCGACTCCGATGCACCAAACCGTGCTCAAATCAGATGTCAAACGGCTAAGTTATGAATAAAATAAATAAAGGGTAATTTGGGGATTTTTACAAAACCGAAATTGGATTCCACATGGTAGCCACGTGTACGCCATGGTGGCTGCCATGTAACCAATGATAAATTAAAATTTTGTGGGGTTGTTTTAGTAAATAAGTTTCCTAATGGGGTTTCTTATGCAAATAAATAACAAAGTTAATAAAAGTTTAAGATTAAAAAAATAATAATAATAAAAATAAACAAAGAGAAATGAGTTGGACGAATTGGTCCAACTCATATTCTCTTGAGATATTGAAACAAAGCTTAAAAAATACATAAGCCTAATAAAAATGTGGGACAAAATGGACTTTGACCAAACATAATTGAATGAGGGTGTTTAAGAGAGGAAGAGGAAGGGTTAGTTGTTTAAGAGAGAGGAAGAGGAAGGGTTAGTTGTTTAAGAAGAGGAAGAGGAAGAGTTAAGGGTTTAAGAGAGGAAGAGGAAAGGTTTGGGGTTAAGAATTTGAAGGGGTGGGAATCCTTTATAAAAGGGCTTGAAGTTGGGAGCAAAAGGAGGACGGGAATCAAAAGAAGAGAGTTCTAAAAAAGAATCAAAGAGGGAAGTGAGAAAAAGGAGGAAGAAGGTTGTGCAAGAGGAAAGAGGGAACATCTAGAGTTGAGCTCATTAGCTTCTGGGAAATCAATCCTATACCAGGTTTTTTTTCTCTATTTTTTTATGTTTATTTTTAATCAATTATTTGTATGTTATTGGATTGTCAAATAGTATAAGACATGTCTCTGTTATGTTATGGCCAGATTTTTTTTAGTGTTGTTTAATTATCCAATAGATAAAAAATGATATGATAATTTTTTTTCTTTTATGGCTGAAGCATGCTTATGTCCAAAGTTTTAAATTTGAATCACTGTTATGGCCAAGACATAACAGTGATTCTTGGTTAGAATCTTTGAGTTTTTTTTGTGTTGAATTGTTAATGAAATGATAACCATGCTTATTGATTTTTTTTTTTTTTTTTGTAAAACATGATCATATGATGCATGGCCGAACCTGTTAAAAATTTTAAAACAGATGAGGTGTTCGGCCATGGTTGATTTCATTTGGCATTTACTTATTCTCATATTGCTCAAATTAAAATGTTTAGATAAAAGAAACAATAGCAGAAATGTACAATTGAATGGAGCTTGGTAAAAAAAAAAAAAAAAACAATAGCCTGGTAAAACACAAGCAACAGCCGTAGGTGGCTGTTCTTGGATTTCTTTTTTTTTTTTTCTGTCTAAGAGATAAACCAGAATTCAAAGAAGGAGATTATTTAATTTTCTTTGAAAATTTGATGAACTTTTCTGTTCCATGAAATGGAACAGAAAAGAACTCTTAGAATTCTGGTAAAACACAAGCAACAACCGTAGGTGGCTGTTCTTGGATTTCTTTTTTTTTTTTCTATCTAAGAGATAAACCAGCATTCAAAGGAGAGGAAATGAAAAAAGAACATTAATGGGGGATTGTCCCACAGCCACAGGTGTGTGGAACAGCCACAGGTGGCTGGAGTTGAAATGGAAGGATGAAATGATGAAATGGAACAGCCGCAGGTGACTGTCCCACAGCCACCCACGGCTGTTCTTAAAATGTTTTTCTTTGGTTTAAAAGTTGGGAAGAATTAAAAAGGTTTTGGAGGGTATAAAAGGAGGAGAATTGCAAGAGAAATTGTGTAGGATTGTGTGAGATGATGAGAAAACAGCAACTGCTTTTTTTTTTTTTTTTTTTGTTCTTGGTTAAGAAGATAAACAGCCGCAGGTGGCTGTGGACAGCCACCAGTGGCTGTTCTTAAGTTTTTGTTTTTAATCTTTTTGAGAGTTGGGAGGGAATGGAGAGTGATTAGAATAAAAAGAAAGGAGAAGGATTGGAAGATGGGAAATTCAAGAAGAGAAAAAAAATTTCTGTTGAGCGATTGGTTTTGGGGGTGGAATTTTGAAATTTTGATGAACTTTTGTGGTTAGTTTGTTAAGCTGAAAAGTTAGGGGATTTAAACGGAAATTATTCTATTTCATTTTTTACCCTTTCTTTAAAATGTTTTTTTAAAACAACCCCTAGGCCTTTATTTGTTTTGTTTTTTTTTCTTGTATGATTAAAACACATACTAAACAAATACTAACCAGATTTTTTATTCTTAATTCCTTAGATAATAGGCTTAACTAACATATTAAAATTTTTAATTTCTTTTAATTTATTAATTCTTTTAACCAGATTTTTTTTGTAACTTTTATTAATTTCTTATAACACTTCTTCTCTTGTCCAAATCCTTAGAAATGAGAATAAAAAAAATGTGGAAAATAAAGTGTAAATTTCAATGGCTAAATATGATTGAGATTTTTTTAATACATGCTTTGTGTGAGTAAATTATCATAAAAAAAATTATTAAAAATAAGAAAATAATAAAAAAATAATAATAAAAGATTAAATGATGTGGGATTGTATATATATATATATATATATATATATATATATATATATATTTTTTTTTTTGGCCGTAGGTTTACTCATTTGGAAATTTTTTCTTCAATAGAATATCTTAATAAACCTTCCTATTTTGCTTCGTATATAATGTAAAATGTTAATTCCTCTAATCCCTTGTATATATGAGAAAGATAAAATAAAAAATAATAATAATTAAATAAACAAATAATAACAAAAGATAAATAAATAATAAATATATATATATATATATATATATATATATATATATTTTTAAGTAACCAAGTACATTGCTCCATGATTTGAATTCCTTTATTTTGGATTTTTTTATATGTATTATATTTTGTATAGGATGTAGTATAGCAACCTTCATTCCTCCAATATTTGTGCACATGTGATCATAAAAAAAATAAATAAAAAATATATATATAAAAGATAAAAGATAAAAAAAAATTAAGTAATAATAAATCAACCCAAATACGATCCAATGGATTTAAGGGAACCCATTTCGGTGGGGCAACCCAGGGTGTTCAAGGACTTCCCTGGGTTGTAATCAGGTCACTTATCCGGAATCACTGGTTCAGACCAAAAGTCAACAGGGTGTCTACCTGCACCATTTCAGGTAGTGGCGACTCCATAATACATGTAACACGCTTCTCCGTGCGCATGAGGTGTGCACAGCTTGGCGACTCCACTGGGGACTAACCTAACCCGGTTTGATTAGTTGGATTATAATGGGTTTATTCTTTGCACATGTGCACACACTTGCACATGCACGCACACTCTTTTTGTACATATGCACACACTTGCACAAATGGGTCAAGGAAGATTTGCCACCTTACTTAGTAAGTGTTGAATATACACAAAACATATTCTAGGGAGTTCTATCATAAAGGACGAGATAATTGCTTAAGGAAATTGGTTTTTAAGTGGGACCACTGTGACCCCTCCAATTGCTTGGGAACTCTCCCAAAACATTGGTTTGTGTACCAATTCATCACTTTACTATATGAGACAGTGAAAATTCATTCCCATGCACACATGTGCATTCATGCACACTATGGTTTCTTTACATTCTTTGATATAAATTGTGTGGGGTGACACGCGCGAGGGAGCCTGCATGGGTGATCCGATTGAATGATTACCAAAACCTAGATCTCTCTAGCAGTCACTCTTCTTTATCGTATAAACAAATTTTGGGATGGTATTAGCCTCAAGTGCCCTTGGCTTGCCAAGGAAAGCGAGGTAAAACATCCCCCCAAGTATCTGGATTCCTATAGCGCCACTGGTTTCTTGCCGTGGTATGCGAGGGTCTAGTACTTGGCTCAGACCCTTGTAGGCATTTGTCTCGGATTGGGTACCCTTTTCCCACCTAATGTTCTGATATACCCTACTATGTGAATGTGAATGTAAATGATGAATGAAGTCTAAAACCCAAGAGTCCATCAGGGGCAACAACCTTGCCTTCTTTTGTATCAAATTGAGTAGACCCTAGATTCTGGGCTACCTCAGCCCTAAATTAGGGAGCTTACCTAAACTTTGATAAGGGGAACCACCCCAGATCCATGCATTGAGTCCTGAGAGCCGTGGGCCTCGACCCATTGAGTCCGTAGGAAGTATCTTGAGTTCGGACAAGTCTTTAAGCAGATGAAAGCAGGCCAGATCAGAACAAAGAAATTTGAACCCTAGATTTAGGCCTTTTTAACCTACCCTTTTTGAATCAAATGTATCCTTTCTTAGAGTTCTCAACAACCCTAAGATTGCATTATTTTTTAGCTTTTTGAACATCATGTAATTTTCGCCCTAGCTGGCAAGTTGTAAGTTTTACATTAGCAGATGAAAGAGCAGATGAAAGGATAAGGCTGGTCAGGACTTGGGTGTGTTTCCTTACACAAGTATGTCTCGGAGTCGTGCCTTAACAAGCACCAACCCTTAGGATCATTCACACTTTGTGTGAATGGTTTCTTTTCTTGTTTAGAGAATATGGTGATGTCCCATTTTTTTTTACTTGCTTTGATTTTTACTATTCATCACACTAATAGACAGCTTTCACATTGAAATCCAAAATGACTTGGAACACTAATTGGATAGTACAGTACATGGCATCGTCTTCATCTTCTGAGAAAACCAAGTTCCCTAGGATAGAGAAGTGTGCTTGGGACACTCCTTGGATCCGATCTTGGACACGGCAACTCCAAGGGGATGAGCAAATTAAGTGGGAGGCATAATACCACATGGGGCAAACCTTGTCCCTATTGAATGTGCCAATCAATTGGAACATGATTCAGTCATCCTTGTTATTTTGGGATCCTCAATTTTCAGTATTTCGATTTGGGACTATAGAGTTGACACCCACAATTGAGGAGTTAGACTTACTCCTCAGGTTTCGTGATCGTGAAGAACCCGCCAGGCCAAACCTCAAATACAGTTACAAGAATGAAGCTTGTACTTTCTTTGGTCTCTTGAGGGAAGAATTCCAGACTTTAGGAGGTGACAAATCATTTATGAGGGTTTCCAAGAAATTCCTCGCAGAAAATATAAGGAACAAAAAGCAGGAAAGACCCTGTGTCTGGTTGGACACCTTCACCCTCATGGTTCTGTCACAAATTTTTTTTCCAACTGGGGGAGACACCATTAATTTGGCCCTCATGGAAATTGTGGATCAACTCTCGGTTGGATACCGGATCATGCCACTAATACTTGCTCATCTCTATCATGCCTTAACCTTGTCTAAGAATGGAACCAGAAGGTTTCAAGGGTGTGCTCCCCTTCTTCATATTTGGCTACAAGACCACCTAATGGTGGTAGAACCCATCAGTGGGAGATATGGGCTAGTCCGTGACAATGTCACATGCATGGCCCGATGAGGAATACATCCAAACTTACCTAATAGAGAGGAGTGGCTGAACTACTTTCTTCACCTAGATGAGGATGTTGATATCAAGGGGTGGGGAACCTTCCATTTCACTTATACCCCCATTTTAGCCTTCAGAGATAGGAGATGCCTGGCCTTAATTGGCCTTACACATGCTGTACCGTACTATCCAATAAGAGCTTGAGACAGTTTGGGAAACCGCAGGGAATCCCCCTTGAGGATGATGCGACTAATATGACAGGCCCGCTCTCGAAGGAGTTGAGGAAACAGTTATTGATAGAGTGGAAGACTGTGCGCAAGCACGAGCTTGATATATTCTCAAAACATTATATTCGAGAATATAAGCAGAAGATGGCTAGGGATTTTGGCCATGGTTGCGTCCCACCTCTCTAGACTAGCATACCCAAGGACATTCCAGTTCCGCCCCTTGATATCTATAGAGATAGGGTGGCCTAACTGCAGGAGGCACACTCCCGTATCCATTCAGCCTACATTGAATCGGAGCAGGAGAGTAGGCAGGCCAATGAGGCCCTCCAGTAGCAACTAAGTGGCGTGCGCAAGCACACAGATGAGGACAGGCATTTGCGGAATAAACTTCTGCGCACCCTTAGGAGGTAGGATGTGTCCTCCTCTTATGATGACCCACCTAGTTAGACATTGGCTAGGATGCTTTCATTTTTGGACCTAACTTTGATGTATTTTGAGCCATGTTGGGCTTTTTGTGATATAATTTATGCATATGTTTTTATTTCAGTTTAATGCTTTAATTTTAATTTTGAATGGACATGAAGAAACAGAAATTAGTTTGCAGATGCTTGTTGTAAAGTTAATATTGCCTTTTGGTCCTAAGGGACTCTCTCTCTTTCCAGTTATACAAAATCATGATTTCTGGTCATATTAGATCCCTTCCTTTAAATCCTACTCCTTAATTATTCTAATATTAATACCTATAGGCGTTTCTTAAAGCGCTCATGGATTGAACTCAGATCACACCCGAATGCCTCTTATTCACAAGATCACTTGGTTTTTGCCCTAGATGCAACGATCCAAATTGGTGGCGTTTGAAGATGGCCCCGTCAAGAACAACCCTTCAGAGGAGCCTGGAGGCAGCTATTTTTAGCCCTTCCCCTGTAGAGACATAAGTCCAAAAATTGTGGTGCCTGGTGACCGATTCTTAAATCGGAGACCGACTTGGTGAACCCGGGTATTTGATTTTTAGCTTATCCCCTGCGGAGACATAAGTCCAAAAATTGTGGTGCCTGGTGATCGATTCTTAAATCGGAGACCAACTGGGTGAACCCGGAGGTGGCTATTTTTAGCCCTTCCCCTGTGGAGACTCGACTTGAGTCCAAAAATTGTGGCGCCTGGCGACCGATTCTTAAATCGGAGACTAGTTGGGTGAGCTCGGGTGTTGTTTTTAGCTCACCCCTTGCGGAAACATAAGTCCAATCCCATTATATTGAGTTCAATTCATTATAAGCAAGCTTCGGTTCATTAGGGCATGAGCCAAGAGGTTCTCTTTCCTTGTCGTAAGCGACTAAAATAGATCAAATTCTTTAGGTTCTATTTCCTTGTTGACTTGATGCAGCTAAAACAGATCAATCCCTTGGGTTCTCTCTCCCAGCTGCCTTTATGCAACTAAAATAGATCGATGCCTTTGGTTCTTTTTCCCAGTTGTCAACAGACGACTAAAACAGACCACTAGACATTGGGTTCTCTCTCCCAATTGCCTTTGTGCAACTAAAATAGATCACTACCTTGGGTTCTCTTTCCCAGTTGTCCACAGACGACTAAAATATACCAATAGACATAGGGTTCTCTCTCCCAGTTGTCTTTGCGCAGCTAAAATAGATCATTCCTTTAGGTTTTCTCTCCTAGTTGCCTTTGTGTAACTAAAAATGATACATTTTCATAGATTCCCCCTAAGTTGCTTCCACATAGCTAAATCAAATCACAAATTTTGATCTCGATTGACCATGGCAAAAAAAAATAATAATAATCTGCAAATAGGTTCTAAAAGCAAAAAACATAAAAATATGTATATATGATTAATTGCCAAAGAAATGCACTAACTTCTGCAAAATGATCAACAGGTATCCAAAATCGCTCCCAGAAGCGCATACAATCTTCGATCTCACAAAAGACAGGATATGGATGCACAAGGAAATCCGACTCCGCCAGCTTAATACCAAGCAGAATCTAGTGAAACCCAAGTGGTTAATGACCTAAGCCAAAAGGTCAAAAACATGGCTATGGTTATTCAGTCCCTCATGACAGAGATCAAGGATCCGAAACAAGTTCAATCAACTATTCTGATCACTCAACAGCACCAACCACCACTCCCACCACGGGCAGAAGTGCCAGCAGTACCGCTTCCGCCACAACCAGCACAACCTCTACCTATGGCACCACCACATCCGCCACCGCAAGCTGTTCCATTCCCACCTCCTGTGGTAGATCTTGTCCACCCGATATAGCAGCAAGAACAATTTGCGCCTGTCCAACTGGGGCAAGATGAAGAAGACTAGTATAGAACACAAGAAGCTCAATTCGAGGCCTGTCTAGTGGCCATGAAGGAAGATCTTTTGAAGCAGCTACAGCCAAACACGGTTCAGAATGAGGCTACTTTAGAAAACCTATATTTTTTTCTCACACATACAACTCCCTGTCAAGTTCAAATGTCCTGAGTTGCACCAGTTTAATGGAACTGGTTGTCCGCTAAACCACTTAAGGTCGTATTCAGGCGACGTGCCAATACGCAAAAAATGAGAAAATCATGGTACAATTCTTTCAGTGGTTTTTAACCGAGGCTACTTATTCTTGGTTTTTGAGCTTAGACAAAGCCAAGATAAAGACTTGGAATGACCTCGCTGCGGTGTTAATTCAGCAATATCGTTTGAACAGCCAGATGGTTCAAACAAGGGCAGAGCTACAAAGGTTAGCAAAGAAGAGTCATGAGTCAGTTCGGGACTATGCTAAGAGATGGAAAGAGCTAGCAACACTGGTCCAGCCACCACTGTTAGAGCAAGAGATGACATCTTTGTTTATAGCATCACTTGGTCAACCTTTCTTCATTCTGTTACTGGGGCAAAGTTCTACAAGTTTCAATGACTTGATTCTAACAGTTGACAGAATTGAAGATGCAGTAAGGTCAGGAAAGACAGATAGCAGTGGGCAGAATGCTACTCAGAGGAGACCAATGGCAAATCAAGGTAATAGAAGCCAGGGACAAGAGCAACCAAGGAGAACTGAGGGGCAGGCAGTGAATTATGTACAGCCTACTCAACCTTATCACATTTCCCAAAGGCCCTTGACAACAGCTCCACAGAATCAAGGGCAAGTGGCCGTACCATATCAAGGTCCACCGAACCTACACACTAGCTGAGTTACTACCCACACTACTAAAAGGAGGGTATTTGCGAATCAGGCCACCAAATCCTAGAACATTCATTGGCAAGAATTACAATCCTAATGAGAGATGTGAGTACCACTCAGGGGCACCGGGACATGACACCAACCGATGTTGGGATCTGAGGCATGATATCCAAGACTTGATTGATCAGAAACGCCTTACAATCGATCCTCCAGCACCACCTCCAGTAACTCCAGCCACTGGTGTTGCAACCAACCCTTTGCCTAGTCATTCTCAAGCATCTACTAGTAAGACCGTCAATCATATAAGCACTAGCTGCAACACAATGCAATTTCATCCATCAATTTTGATTGGACATCTCGGACAGACAGTGAGGGTTCACCTCCAAGCAAAAATTGAATGGCAAGAAGTAAATGTCATTAGAGGAGAAGATAGAACAGAATTCCCTCCACAATTCCCCCGAGTGCATCTCCACCTTCATTCAGAATTTTTAGTATCTTCTCCCATCACCCACTGATGATCCCACACCATCTAGCTATATCACTCCACCAGCTTATATCCCTACCAGAGCACCACTGATCAACCTCTTCTCTCTCAGGAACCCAGTAATACCTAACCCTACCATCATCCCAGTTGAGCCAGAAAGCCTGAATCTTTCCCAACTCACCTTAGACCCCCCATCATACCACACTGCTCCACTTGCCTATACCATTGATCCCGCTTTTTATGAACTTCCGTCCCTTTTTACTGAAACTGAAGTCAACTGGATCACCCGATCTGGTCGATATGTGAACACAGACCCTACACCTGCATCCAAGGAAGAGACAGAAGAGGAGAAAAGAAAGAAGGAGAAAGGGAAGGAAGTGGCAGTCGAGCAGTCGTTTACCCAAAAGAGAAAGGGACAAGCATCTGATGATGAGATCACGAAATTGTATAACAACATACATGTGCTTGACTATGACATTGTTCAACAGTTGAACAAGGTCCCTGCACAGATCTCTATCATGCGACTACTCATGGACTCCCCAAAGCACAAGGATGTTTTAATGAAAGTCTTATCTGATGCCCATGTGCCGGAAACAACTGCACCTAAACAGTTGGAAGCTATAGTCTCTCAGATAATAGCGCCAAAGGCTATCTCCTTCTCAGACGAGGATTTGCCTCCTGATGGCCCTAATCACATCGAACCTCTTTACATCATGGTCAAATGCAATGACAAGGTAGTAAAAAGGTCAATGATTGACAATGGCTCTGCTTTGAACATCTGCCCAATGAGGACTTTTTATGGATTGTAGCTTGACCCTTCCTTGATCAAGCCTAGTACACATAATGTCAAAGGTTTTGATAATGCCAAAAGAGATTCTGTTGGAGAGATTGTTATGACAATCATCATAGCAGAGAAGCCATTTACCCTAGCCTTTGAACTGATGGATCTGAATTCCTCTTTTAACTTGTTGATTGGCCGGCCTTGGCTTCATCATGCTGGGGCAGTACCCTCCACTCTTCATAGAATGATCAGATTCGTTTATGGCAATGAGCTAATCACGATACATGTTGAGGACCACAGGGAATTCGAAAGACTAGGTGTTCCCTATGTTGATTATGAGTTGCCAACATCCTTGGCATTCCATGCTACTAAACTAGTCAATGTGATTAATATCCCTGCATATGAAAGGGGAAGAGAATTCAAGAGAAGGAAGAGAGAATGCATGTTTGGAACTGCTGAATGTGCCGACTGGGGACTCCATGCAGGAGAAGGTCTGGGCCGTTACAAGCAAGGAATGAAGAAGGCCATTGAAGTTGCAGAAAACATCACTGGATTTGGAGTTGGTTACACCCCAGGACCACATGACTGCGCAAAACGTTTTAGGCGTCAGTCAGACCTGAAGAGGGCAAAGGCAGAAGGCAAAGAACCAGAATGGCCTATTTAATTCTATTAAGAGTTATACAGAACATTTACTAATGACTGTTTGAAGGCACTCTGGTCCCTTGAGAATGTAGTTGCCCAAGGATGGGGTGATGATTTTCCACCTTCCCCAAGGAAAGATGAAGATAATCTGGAAGGAATAGCGCAGATGTTTTGGAATGAATCACCTATCATGAATATGCCAATTGCTGAATCCCTCGCCGTGAACTTGCAGGACCTATTTGTTGACTGGTCCTCTTCAGACTTGATCAAGCTGCCAGAGCTAGGCCCAGAAGAAACATCTGCTGATGCTTTTCAACTGCTTGCTATGCCATTTGAAGCTGAAGAACCACCCACTTTTCCTGCCATAGGTCTAGACACTCTGTTCACTAATGAGAGTGATCCTGAAATGCACATCTTCATGGTTGAGAAGAATCAAGAAAAAAAGAATGATGCAACAGTTGAGGAAGAAGCTTCAACACCAATCAAGAATTGGAGCTCCATGCCTTTTGCAGTCAGATGGGCTAACCTTTTTAAGGGAGTTTCTTCTACTTCTTCTGACATTTCTGTTGTAACTGATTCTAAATTATTCAATGAGTACCTGACTGAGTTCTACTACTTGCATGTGTCTGATAGTAATAAAACTAAAAATAATAAATCTGAATCCAGTAATCTTAGTAACAATCCCAATGCAAACCCGGGCAAGCCGAAATTCGAGATAGATAATGAGACAAAAATAATTGAACAAAAAGAAGAAGAAACAACAAACCTTGGCTTTGAAAAGCCATCTGAGCAGGCAAACTTAATAACAGAAAAACATGAGCAAGTACTAAGTGTCGAGCATGAAAAAGACCTTAATAGGTCAGATTGGAGCATAAGCCCATTGCAGAATAATGATTTAGACGTCATCTCTGATATAGACTAAGATAGGTCTTCAGAATATGAGGACGACTATGAACCATTGGAGACCCCACCTGAAATCCAATCTTCTCTGCCTTCTGCCTTTGCCAACATTGAGGAAACTGAACCCATTGATATAGGTGAACCAAACACAACCCAAGATAGTTCAAATCGGTAAAAAGTTGTCTCAAACATTGAAGTTGCAAATAACTAAATTTTTAAAATCATATTCTGACATGTTTGCTTGGTCGTACGAGGATATGCCCGGGTTAGATACGGACTTGGTTGTACATCGGTTACCCACAAAGTCTGAGGCCACTCAAGTGAAACAAAAACTCAGATGCATGAAGCCAGAATGGGCTCTGAAGATCAAAGAAGAGGTTACCAAACAGTTGAATGCAGGGTTCTTGCAAACGGAATATCCTGAATGGTTAGCTAACATTGTGCAAGTACCAAAGAAAGATGGAAAGGTCAGAATGTGTGTTGACTATAGAGATTTGAACAAGGCAAGCCCAAAGGATGACTTCCCATTGCCCATATTGATGTTCTAGTGGATAACACTACAACGCATTCAATGTTCTCATTTATGGATGGATTTTCTGGTTTCAACCAGATAAGGATGGCACCAGAAGATATGGAAAAGACATCCTTTATCACACACTGGGGCACGTATTGCTACCAAGTGATGCCATTCGGACTGAAGAATGCAGGTGCAACCTGTCAAAGGGCAATGACTCTGTTATTTCATGACATGATACACAAAGAAATGGAGGTGTATGTGGATGACATGATAGCAAAGTCAAAAGAATCAGAAAATCATCTAATAAACCTTGGAAAAGTCTTTGACAGGCTCAGAAAGTTCAAGCTCAGAATTAATCCAAGCAAATGTGTGTTCGGAGTTACATCTGGAAAACTACTCGGTTTTATTGTTGGAAAGCGGGGAATTGAAGTTGACCCTGTCAAAGCAAAGGCAATTCTAGAAATTCCTCCATCATCAACAGAGAAGGAAGTAAGAGGGTTTCTCGGCAGGTTGTAATACATCAGTCGATTCATTGCACAGATGGCTCCCATATGTGAGCCAATATTTAAATTGCTGAGAAAAGATAACCCTGTGGTCTGGAATGAAGATTTCCAAGAAGCTTTCGACAAAATCAAGATGTATCTCATGTATCCGCCGACATTGATACTACCGGTGCCTGGGCGACCTTTGATCATGTACTTGACAGTCTCAAAAACAACTATAGGATGTGTACTAGGAAAACATGATGAAACAGGAAGAAAAGAACAAGCAATCTACTACTTGAGTAAGAAATTCACTAATTATGAGTCAAAATACTCAGTGCTTGAAAAAACGTGTTGTGCCTTAGTCTGGGCAGCTCAAAAGCTTCGGCATTATTTGCTCAGTCATACAGTTCTGCTAATATCAAATTTGGATCCATTGAGATATATTTTTGAGAAGTCAATCTCAACTGGAAAGGTAGCAAGATGGCAAGTCCTTTTATCTGAGTATAATATTGTCTATAAGAAAAGGAAAGCGATAAAAGGACAAGGAGTAGCAGATCATTTGGCAGCACATCCTCTCCTAGATTATCAGCCACTTCTGACTCACTTCCCAGATGAAGATGTGATGTGCACAGAGTCGACGGAAAAGACAGACGAAACTAAGTGGAGAATGTTTTTTGATGGAGCGGTAAATGTTAATGGAAAGGGAATTGAGGCAGTGTTAGTCTCCCCAGATGGTGTTCATCACCCAGTAGTAGCAAAACTTTTATTTGACTGCACCAACAATATGGCAGAATACGAAGCATGTGCGTTGGGTTTGCGAGCAGCAATTGAAATGCACATACAAGAGTTGGAGGTATTCGGAGACTCAAGTCTTATCATTTATCAAGTAATGGGAGATTGGAGGACCAGGGATGTAAAACTAGTGCCGCACCAAGAATTGATCAAAGAATTAGAGGAGCAGATTAAGAAAGTGACATTCAATTATATGCCATGAGACAATAATCAGTTCGCTGATGCCTTGGCAACTCTCGCCTCCATGGCAACTATCACAGACAATGCATTTGTGCAACCTCTAGACATTGAAGTCTGCCATCTACCAGTTTACTATTTTAGCATCGAGAGGAGTAAACCGGAGGATGAGCTGTGGTATGCAGACATTGAGAGGTATCTAAAGGACAAAAATTTTCCAGAAAGTGCCACGGCTGCAGAGAAGCGAACAATACAGAGGCTCGCAAGACAGTATTTTCTCAGTGAAGGCAGAGTGTATAAGAAGTCATTCAATGACTCGCTGCTACTGTGTGTGAAAGAAGAAGAAGCACGAAACTTGATCAACGAAGTGCACGGAGGTTTGTGCGGTGCACACATGAATGGCCACATGCTTGCAAGAAAGATCCTAAGGATGGGTTACTATTGAATGACAATGGAAATAGATTGCTACACCCATGTCAGGAGATGCCACTTGTGCCAGATTTATGCAGACAACATCTATGCACCGCCAAACACACTGTACTCCATGGTGTCACCTTGGCCATTTGCAATATGGGGAATTGATATGATAGGACAGATTCATCCGAAAGCTTCTAATGGACACAGATTCATCTTGGTTGCCATCGATTATTTTACGAAGTGGGTAAAAGCCATGTCTTTTGTGGATTTGAAGAAGTCTCATGTGTTGAAGTTCATCAGAAACAACATCGTTTGCTGTTATGGCGTGCCAGAGGCTATCATCACTGATAATGCAAAGAATTTGAACAATAAAGACATGGACAATATGTGTAAAGATCTAAGGATCAGACATTTGAATTCTACAGCTTATCGGCCTAAGATGAATGGAGCAGTAGAGGCCGCTAACAAGAATCTAAAGAAGATACTGTAGAAAATGGCGGTTACCTATAGAGATTGGCATGAGAAGTTGCCTTATGCACTGCACACATATCGAACATCAATCAAGACTTCAACTGGGGCAACTCCCTTCTCCTTTGTGTATGGAATGGAAGTTGTTCTCCCTGTTGAAGTACAGAATCCTTCGTTAAGAATTCTGAAGGAAGCCGAGATAAATGATATTGAATGGGAACAATCCAGATTTGACCAACTTCAGCTGTTGGATGAGAAAAGGATAAAGGCTTTATGTCATAGCCAACTCTATCAGCAGAGTGGCACAAGCCTACAATAAGAAAGTCAAGCCACGTCATTTCAAGGTGGGAGATCTAGTACTCAAAAGGATCTTTCCCCACCAAGAGGACAATAGAGGAAAATTCAAGCCAAACTATGAAGGACCATTCGTAGTTCATAAGGTTTTGTCCAGGGGAGCATTGATCTTACAAGAGATGGACGGAGCCATTTTTCCTAAGCCAATAAATGTAGATGCAGTCAAGTTGTACCATGCTTGAGATCATTCTAATTGAGCAATGAAGAGAGGCCATCTTTGACCTTTCCTTTAAATAGTAAATCCCTCCAATAAAACCCTAAAATTCTTTCACCCTAGTGAACCCCTTTTGAGCCTTAAATAAGGTTTCTTTCAACCCTGCAGATGTGATCTACTAAGTAAACTGGGGCATTTCAACAAAAAAAAAGTTAGACCGAGGCAAAGTTTGCCCAGCAAAAGAAAAACTGGGGCAAACATTGCCCAACAAAAAAAAAAAAGTTAGATTGGGGCAAAGTTTGCCCAGCAAAAGCAAAATTGGGGCAAACATTGCCCAATAAAGAAAAAAAAAGCAAGGATGTAAGCCCCCAAAAGCAATAAAAGGGTAGATCACTGTTGAGAACCCAATTAATCAAGCCTTTTGAGCCATCTACTTTCTTTTCATAACCTGAAACCCTGCCAATGTTTCGTCCTATTCTCAAGACCTCTCAGATCCCAAAAAGAATGATGTTGGCAACATTCAGGTCTACACTTGTTGGTGATGACGGAACCCATGGCACTCAAAGAAACCAGACACGGCAAAAAAAAAGTCAAAAAGAGCAAAAAGGAATAGAATTCTACTGAAAGAACAGCACAATGAGAACAAAGCAGAGCAGTAAATGAGTTTGACAGATCCAAAGTGAATTGAATAGAAGCTGAAGGGTTCGGACTAGCAGAATGTGTCTGAGTCAAAGCTTCATTGGCCCATGATGACAATGATACTGAAAATTCCAAGTATACCAAGTCCCGCTTGACCTTTGGGACCGATCTTTTAAGACTGAAAGCACGTGCACACACAGACACGTTTGCAATGCTTTGTTTACTTTAGCTTCTACTTTTTTGAACTTATTGTGCTATTAGCCTCAGTTGACAGGTTCATAACCCCAACGAAGGCCGCCCACTTCTGCAGTGGACCATGCTAAAAAATAAAAATAATAATAATAATAATAAAATAATAAAAATATATATTTTTTACTTCCTAATAAACAATGACTAATTGATCTTCTTTTTCTGAGGAGCAAATAGGCAAAGGGAAAGAGAAGCAAACAAGGGGAATCCGCCACAAAGAAGATGAGTACACTCAAAGGACACACAAGCTTCTCATCCAAGACCCCACCAGAGAAAGCCGAAAAGAAAGCAAGAGAGGTGACACCTTCCTCTACAAATGCCCAGTGGAGTTTCCTCGTCGAGAAGAAGTGATTACCCAACAGAAGCAGAGTACCAATTGAAGGGAGAGACATTGTCAGAACATTAGAACCTCAAATAGGTGAAAGAACGGCGCCATAGAGACACACTGGGTGAAACAGAATGTCAGATGAGAAAGCTATCATAAAATTCCTAGAAGAGTTTTCCTTTAAACGGGAGTCCCACCAATCCTCAATGGAGAATCATCAAGGACAATAAAGCTCAGGCAAGCTCAAGACCAAGAGGAGAAGACATGTTTTGAAGATTTAAAGGGTAGAGAAGGCCCTCATGTAATTTTCATTTTTCCACTTTTGTATCATAGGATTTGAACCAGGATTCGGATTTCCTCGGTGTGCTGGGCAGCAGTGACTCTTAGCCAAATAGAGTTAGGGGGTAGTGCACCTACATGGGGATAAAGAACTTCAAACTTAAAAAGAAAAAAAAAGTAATAATAATAATAAATAATAAATAATAAAATAAAAAAATAAAGTGAATAAATCTGAAAAGATAAAAGAAGAAGTCAAAAGTCAATGGAACAAACAAGAAGAAAAAAGCATTGTTGAAGCATTTTTGCATCAACGCCAAAATAAGTCGGTGAGTCTAAGCCCAACCCATCATTTTCAACTTAAACTAAAAAAGGGGAACAATTCCAAACGCCCAAAGGCAAGGAAATTCCCCAGAACTGGGAAGTGAGCCAAAGCAACGTAGAGCTTGCACCGGCACTTCCGCATCTTTGAAAACATTAAAGGACTTGACTCATCGGTTATGTCGACAGAAATACAAAATGCAAAAATAGGGTTCTTTTTATTCTTTGTCATTCATCACCTTGGTGACTTTGAAAAAGAGGGGCGGCTGTCAGCTCCCCATTTTTGCACTATAAAATTGCCCAAGAAGCATATCTTAAACCGGCATATATATATGGGCACGTAAATCGAGGTTTTTATAATGGACCCATCTTATTGAAATAACAAGCCCATAATAAAGAGAATTCTGAGCCGATTCCGATGCACCAAACCGTGCTCAAATCGGATGTCAAACGGCTAAGTTATGAATAAAATAAATAAAGGGTAGTTTGGGGATTTTTACAAAACCGAAATTGGATGCCACATGGCAGCCACGTGTACGCCATGGTGGCTGCCATGTAACCAATGATAAATTAAAATTTTGTGGGGTTGTTTTAGTAAATAAGTAAGTTTCCTAATGGGGTTTCTTATGCAAATAAATACAAAGTTAATAAAAGTTTAAGCTTAAAAAAATAATAATAATAAAAATAAACAAAGAGAAATGAGTTGGATGAATTGGTCCAACTCATATTCTCTTGAGATATTGAAACAAAGCTTAAAATATACATAAGCCTAATAAAAATGTGGGACAAAATGGACTTTGACCAAACCTAATTGAATGAGGGTGTTTAAGAGAGGAAGAGGAAGGGTTAGTTGTTTAAGAGAGAGGAAGAGGAAGAGTTAAGGGTTTAAGAGAGGAAGAGGAAAGGTTTGGGGTTAAGAATTTGAAGGGGTGGGAATCCTCTTCAAAAGGGCTTGAAGTTGGAAGCAAAAGGAGGAAGGGAATCAAAAGAAGAGAGTTCTAAAAAAGAAGCAAAGAGGGAAGTGAGAAAAAGGAGGAAGAAGGTTGTGCAAGAGGAAAGAGGGAACATCTAGAGTTGAGCTCATTAGCTTCCGAGAAATCAATCCTATACCAGGTTTTTTTTCTCTATTTTTGTATGTTTATTTTTAATCAAGTATTTGTATGTTATTGGATTGTCAAATAGTATAAGACATGTCTCTATTATGTTATGGCCAGATTTTTTAGTAGTGTTGTTTAATTATCCAATAGATTAAAAAATGATATGATAATTTTTTTTCTTTTATGGCCGAAGCATGCTTATGTCCAAAGTTTTAAATTTGAATCACTGTTATGGCCAAGACATAACAGTGATTCTTGGTTAGAATCTCTGAGTTTTTTTTGTGTTGAATTGTTAATGAAATGATAACCATGCTTATTGATTTTTTTTTTGTTTGTAAAACATGATCATATGATGCATGGCCGAACCTGTTAAAAATTTTAAAACAAATGAAGTGTTCGGCCATGGTTGATTTCATTTGGCATTTACTTATTCTCATATTGCTCAAATTAAAATGTTTAGATAAAAGAAACAATATCAGAAATGTACAATTGAATGGAGCTTAGTAAAAATAAAAAATAAAACAATAGCCTGGTAAAACACAAGCAACAGCCGTAGGTTGCTCTGTTCTTGGATTTCTTTTTTTTTTCTTTTCTTTCTAAGAGATAAACCAGAATTCAAAGAAGGAGATTATTTAATTTTCTTTGAAAATTTGATGAACTTTTCTGTTCCATGAAACGGAACAGAAAAGAACTCTTAGAATTCTGGTAAAACACAAGCAACGGCCGTAGGTGGCTGTTCTTGGATTTCTTTGTTTTTTTTTCTGTCTAAGAGATAAACCAGCATTCAAAGAAGGAGAGGAAATGAAATAAAAAAAAAAGAACATTAATGGGGGATTGTCCCACAGCCACAGGTGTGTGGAACAGCCACAGGTGGCTGGAGTTGAAATGGAAGGATGAAATGGAACAGCCGCAGGTGACTGTCCCACAGCCACCTACGGCTGTTCTTAAAATGTTTTTCTTTGGTTTAAAAGTTGGGAAGAATTAAAAAGGTATTGGAGGAAATAAAAGGAGGAGAATTGCAAGAGAAATTGTATGGGATTGTGTGAGATGATGAGAAAACAGCAACTGATTTTTTTTTTTTTTTGGTTCTTGGTTAAGAAGATAAGCAGCCACCAGCGGCTGTTCTTAATTTTTTTTTTATTTATCTTTTTGAGAGTTGGGAGGGAATGGAGAGTGATTAGAATAAAAAGAAAGAAGAAGGATTGGAAGATGGGAAAGTCAAGAAGAGAAAAAAAATTTCTGTTGAGCGATTGGTTTTGGGGGTGGAATTTTGAAATTTTGATGAACTTTTGTGGTTAGTTGGTTAAGCTGAAAAGTTAGGGGATTTAAACAGAAATTATTCTATTTCATTTTTTACCCTTTCTTTAAAATGTTTTTTTAAAACAACCCCTAGGCCTTTATTTGTTTTGTTTTGTTTTTCTTGTATGATTAAAACACATACTAAACAAATACTAACCAGATTTTTTATTCTTAATTATTTAGATAATAGGCTTAACTAACATATTTAAAATTTTAATTTCTTTTAATTTATTAATTCTTTTAACCAGATTTTTTTTGTAACTTTTATTAATTTCTTATAACACTTCTTCTCTTATCCAAATCCTTAGAAATGAGAATAAAAAAATGTGGAAAATAAAGTGTAAATTTCAATGGCTAAATATGATTGAGTTTTTTTTAATACATGCTTTGTGTGAGTAAATTACCATAAAAATTATTAAAAATAAGAAAATAATAAAAAAAATAATAAAAGATTAAATGATGTGGGATTGTATATATATATATATTGGCCATAGGTTTACTCATTTGGAAATTTTTTTCTTCGATAGAATATCTTAATAAACCTTCCTATTTTGCTTCATATATAATGTAAAATGTTAATTCCTCTAATCCCTTGTATATATGAGAAAGATAAAATAAAAAAAATAATAATAAAATAAAAAAATAATAACAAAAGATAAATAAATAATAAATATATATATATATATATTTTTAAGTAACCAAGTACAATGCTCCATGATTTGAATTCCTTTATTTTGGATTTTTTTATATGTATTATATTTTGTATAGGATGTAGTATAGCAACCTTCATTCCTCCAATATTTGTGCACATGTGATCATAAAAAAATAAAATAAAATATATATATAAAAGATAAAAGATAAAAGATAAAAAAAATTAAATAATAATAAATCAACCCAAATACGATCCAACTGATTTAAGGGAACCCATTTCGGTGGGACAACCCAGGGTGTTCAAGGACTTCCCTGGGTTGTAATCGAGTAACTTATCAGGAATCACTGGTTCAGACCAAAAGTCAACAAGGTGTCTACCTACACCATTTCAGGTAGTAGCGACTCCATAATACATGTAACACGCTTCTCCGTGCGCCTGAGGTGCGCACACCCCCCATGCATCATGCACACATCATGCATTAACTCTCTCTCTCTCTCTCTCTCTCTCTCTCTCTCTCTCTCTCCCCCATGAGCATCTCATCATGCATGCATCTATCTATCTATCTATCTCTCTCTCTCATGATTGATGTTCCCCATGTGCATCCCCCCATGCATCATGCATGCATACACCTCTCCCCCTCTCTCTCTCTCTCTCTCTCTCTTTCTCTCTCTCCCATCATCCATGCATGCAACACCTCATGCATCTCTCTTGCCTCCAAACACTTTTTCCCCATGCATGCATCATAGACATTTACCCATCACCATCCACACATAATAAAAGCCTCTCAAGTCCCATACGTATGGGAGGCTCTCATTTGTTGCTGATTTTGTTTTCTTCAAGACACTTCGGGCTCTCTCCATTCTTCTTCTCCAAGCTCTCTCCCAAGACCTCTCCCATCTCTCCCACTCAAGAAACCCTTTCCTCTCAACCTCTCTTGGCTCCCTACACCCCCAAACATCCCCTTTAGACCATTCTACCCTTCTCTCTCCCTTTCTTCTTCATCTCTACCTAAGAAAGAGGAGAAGGAGCTGCTGGTGGTGTTTTGAAGGTGCTGCTCCAGCAGCCGTCCAAGTCTCAAGGAAGTGCAAGCATACCACTAAAAGGTCATTTTGACCCTAAGGTAATGTTCTTTACTACATTTTGTTCAATATCAGTGAAAATGAGTTTGTTTGGAGCCCTTTTGGGTTGATCGATGTTTAAGGACTGTTCGGGAACATAGCCTCATCCTTTTGGCTCTCTTTCTTCTTTATTCATGCTCACACAAGATAGTCTAGCCCCCATGGTAAGGGGGGTCCATGCGTATGATTTTTAAGAGAGGATGAGAGGGTGTTTTAAGTGCGGTCATGCCTTGACCGCACTAAAAATGTGATCAAGCACGTTTTTAAAATGTTTGGATTTGAAATTTTTACCAATTTTAACTTTTAATCCAATTGATTATTATATTAAAAAATCTTTTAGATTTTTTATTAAAATATTAAAATATTTTTATTAAATGATTATTTTAATTGTTTCATAGATTTATTCTGCTTTTCTGCCGCTATTTCATCAAACGGGCAATTTTCTTGAAATTTCAACTGCTCATAACTTCTTCGTCCAGTGTCCGATTTCAGCAAACTTAGTGTCGTTGGAACCAGCTATCTATTGAGATCAAGTTGGGCAGCTAAATTTTTTCGCTCCCAAAAAGTCAACTTTTAGCTCCCAAAAAGTTTGACTGACTCATAACTTCCTCATCTGGACCCCGATTCCAGCAAACTCAGTTGCATTAGAATCGTGTCGAAGTGCTCTTTTTAATGTGATGAAGTTTGATGGCCAAATTTACTTAGATGAAAAAGTCAATTTTTGACCCCTTCAAGGTTTGACTTTTTAGTTTGATTTTCTATTTTCTTCATTTTAGGAGTGCAAAAATCATGTGTCTACAATGAGTGAGTATAATAAGTGGATGTTATCATGCTAGAAATTATAGTTGATGCATGCTAAACTGCCCTTGTGTTGCTTTTATATGTGTAGACACCCCAAATTGCACTGCCAAATGAGAAAATAATAAAAACATGTAATTAGAGCTTAAAACAGGTCAAAAATGCATAAAAATTGAATAAACAGGCTTTGCCCGTATTTCATTCACGGGCCGGTCGCGCCCGAGATCACTCTACGGTCAGGCGCGCCCGTGGAAATTATACGGTCACTGTTGGACCGTAGTGCATTTACGGTCACTAAAGACACGTGCGAGTTTTGTCCTTCTCTCGATTTCCAAGCTTTATCTTTAGTCCAATATATCTTTAAATGAGCGAATTAAGTATTTTATTCGCTGAAGCCACCTTGGTTGGCTATGGATGGGCATTACCTCCAATTTTCACTCTATCCTGAGGATCAGGATATATCCTTCTGGACCAGCCTTGCCCCTGTGCTTGCCTATAAATAGAGGGTCTCTCCTCTAGCAAAAGACCACGAAATTTTGAGTCCAAGGAATTCTAAGAAGCTCCAAGAGAAGAGAAAGAACTCCTGCTGCCTGCCTGCTCAATCCAGGTAAGTCCCCTATCCCTTTTTATTTTCTGTCTTCAATTCTAGAAGTAATAGGATCATCTCTATTGCTGTAGAATAAGGCCATATCTATTTTGTATCCCTAAACTTGTCTCTAAGTACCTCAAGAGTCTCTCTAGCCGTAAAACGTGAAGAGAGAACTAGGGGAAAGGGGAACAGGTGGATCCCTAGAATAGAACCCCATATCTGTTTTTTTCATAGAATAAGGCCTGTGATTGTGTTTGTGTAACCAAACCTATCTCTAAGTACCTCAAGAGTCTCTCTAGCCGTAAAACGTGAAGATAGAACTAGGGGAAAGGGGAATAGGTGGATCCTTAGGGTAGACCCCCATGTGCTCTAATTTGTGAGATGTGGCTGTTTTAAATATTTTGATCATGTTTTAATGCTTTTTATGATATATCTGAATGAATAACATGAATCTATGATGTTTATAGCATGAGATCCCTATTTTTCTAAAAATTGGATTTTTGCCACTTTTGCACCTACAGCACTGTTTTTGCGATTTTTGTGATTTTAGGCTAGGACCCTGGATTTATCATGATCAATATGATAGATCTGAATCCAGAAGCCTGAAAATAAATTCTAGGGTTTCATGATATGGTTTTTAAATCGTTTTTCATTATTGAGAGAAGACCCTACGGCCTAAATTCTCCCCTTTTGGTGTTTTTCATCAACGTGGGTATTTTTGGTTTTGATTTTCTGATTTAATGTGAAATTTGGGCTTTATCTATGTCCTGGACTATTCAAGTTCAATTTTGAAATATTTTATAAAAATCATATTTTTCTAGATTTCTAGAATTTTGACTTGAAGCCAGATTTTGGATTTTTCACTTTAAATTGATTTTATTTGATTTCATCTCAATTTTGTTTTGATCATGAAACCCTAGGCATGGTATGATCATATTTGAAAGTTCTGGATCAATCAGGCTATTCATATGAAAAAACCATACAATTCTCTATTTTTTTGTGATTTTTCGTGATTTTTATAGCAAGCATTTTTTTTCCTTTATTTTAAACATGAACAATACCTGGCAACCACCTTGTGTGGATGAATAGGGGTGCCTAACACCTTCCCCTGTTCATAACCTAATCCCCTTACCCATCTCTGGTTGTTTTCTTTAGGAGGGATATTTTGCCCTAAAATTTGCCTTTTATGCTTATTTGATATTTTGGTGTCCATTCACACCTAAATTGAATGGTGGCGACTCTTTGTTTAATTTAATCCCGTGTGGTGGTTAGGAAATCATTAAATTGATTTTTTCCATGTCTCACAATATGCATGCTGTTGCTGTTTGTGTTTATACATAAAGTCCTCTTGACATGGTGTCAAGCATGCTAGGACCACGTAAATACTTCTCCTTTTGTTGATCTCGCATGGTCGATCAAGTTTGGATCTATGTTAGCTACTATTTTTATGAATGTGTACGAATTTTTGGATGCTGGAAGGTACCCCACAAGCCTCATTCATGGCATTTGTTGGAGCCAAAGGCATGACCATTCGTTTGCCCCCCAATCCTAAGGTGTCCTCATGTGTATATTTGAGCATAAGTTCTCTCATCTAGCTTTTTGTCATAGGTTTGGTGATGATAAATATTTGCTGTATTTTTTTTTGGCCAATATGCTACATACCTAGCCATTGTCATGCTCCCCCATATCCCCTTTTGTCTATTGATTTACATTAGTAAGTATGCTCCCCTCACCTGTAGTTCCCTACCATGGCCCACATGAGCTGCTGCTGGGAACAGCAGCAGCACCCCCATCCCTGGTATGCTACCTCTATTCATGATAAGCATGTTAATCCCCACCATAGCTACTGTGTTTTTTTTTTTACTAAACCAAGCTTGCTGCTGATCATGTGCACCAACCTTCCCTTTGTTTCCTGCTGTATTTTTTTTGGTAATAGCATGTAGTGAACCCTTGTCATGCTCCCTTTGCCATGACCAAAGCAAGTTGCTGCTGGAGATAGTAGCAAACCCTTACTGTTTGCTGTTGTCCCAGCAGGTTTGGAAGCCTAGAACTACCCCCCAAGCACCATGTACACGTGTGTGCTTCCCTCCCCCATATCCATGCTTGTCCAGCCCCAATTGAATGCTTAACCCCCCTTGATTTTGTGCTGTACCCTTACCTACAACAAGCTTTTTTTATCACTTGATGCTGTATGTATGATGTGCCTTTGTTTTGTTGGCTTATTTTGAATATGTGCCCCCTTCAAGCTTGCTATTTTGATGGAATCAAGAGACCAAAACAGGGACACACTGGTCCCTATTTGGCTACTGTATATGGCTCAAAAGGTAGGGAACAAACTCCCATTCCAGCCTCCCCCCCTCCCTTCCTTGCTGTAGGAACCACCAAAAGAGGCTCAAATGGGGTGCACCCCTTTCCTGTACGTGTGTGGGCCTTCTCAGGGGCCCACAAAGCCTTAGCACCCTTCTAGGAAGCCCATGAAGCCACCCCAACTGCAAAATCCTGAAAAGAAGCATTTTTAAGGTGATTCGACAACTCAGGTCGGATCACCTATGGTTTGTTTGTAGCCGACAGCTAAGGTTGGCTACATGGCAGAAATGTCATTTTGTGCGTTTCGTGATCTCGGGTGCATTGGAATGATATGTTCAACTGAACCAATAGGGTTTCCGGGTGACATGGGACATGGACCGCCGGTCGAACTAGGAACCTTTGTGGGCCTGCCAATGGGGCCCACCAAGCCTGATAAGCTTACTTTTGCTAAATAAGGATAATCAAACTGATCAAGTGGGCCAAACCCATTGAGGCCCACCAAAACCCAATTCAGGGCATGCATGCTTAGATAATGTTGTGGTTTGGCAGAGACCAAGGGCAGGGCCTGTCAGGCCCACTAAGCCCATTGAACCAAACCAGGTTAGGGTTTCCTAAGCCCTAACTCAGGAAGCCTTGGGCTTTCAAGCCCAGGTAAAGGGCCCCAAGCCCAAAGCTTGGCTCATTTTGGCACAACTAATCAAGATAATCCAAATCACTTGGCAACCAATTGTGTGGCCCACCCAGGGGCCCACAAAGCAATCCCAACCCACTTGGCATGGAAATCATTTAACTCCCAGCTCGAACCTCAAATAAAATCAATTCATTTGAACCAAGCCCAAAGGGCTTCTCAGGCTAGACTGAGGCCCACAAGGGGGCATGTGGGCTTAACCAAGCCCATCAAGGAGCCCGTGGGCCTTCCAACGGGGCCCACCCAATCAGACTCACTTCATGAAGTAATAAAAAGATAAAATCAAGTAAAGCGGCCCACACCACTTTTGCGGTCCTGCAAGACTCAATCAAATGTGTATGCTGGAATAGAACTTGAGTGAGTAGACCACAGTTGACTCAAAACCAGGATGGGACTCGTCATTCGACGGGGTGGACTAGGGTGTCTACGGACTTTCTCAGACTTTAACCGAGAACTTACTTAGAATCTCTAGCCGCAGACCAAGCCTCAATAGACAAACTTAGGCACCTAGGTGTCTGCCTGCACCCCATCAGGCAGTGGCGACTCCAACTTCCCAAATGACCCATCCGGAGGCACGCACTCTCACGTGTGCCCCGCCGTGTGCGATTTCTCATGTGCGCACATGGGGCTTGGGGCCCATGGTCCATTTTTGGGCTTGAAAGCCCGAATTCCTTGAAGTTTAGGGTTTGCACCCTTACTTGGTTTGGTTAATGGGCTTGGCGGGCCCTAGTCCTTGGTCTCGGCCAAATCATGCTACTTACCACAGGTCATACTGCGCAAAATGGGTTCGGGTGGGCCGCATTAGGTTTGGCCCACTCGGTTTGGTTAGTTAATTTACTTAGGTTATTTAGTTACATGCAAAAAGGTTTATTGGGCTTGGTGGGCCCCGTTGGAAGGCCCACTGTGTATCCGATTGGATCGGTGGTCCATGTCCCATGTTGGGTTCTCGGGTGACCCGGAAACCCTATTGGTTTGCTTGAAAATATCATTTAAATATAGCAACAATCAAGGAATGCACAAAATGGCATTTCTGCCATGTAGCCGACCTTCCTAGTCGGCTACACATGGGCCTTAGGTGATCCGACCTGAGTTGTCGGATCACCTTAAAATTGTACTTTTCGGGTTTTGCACTTGGGATGGTTTCATGGGTTCCATAAGAGGCTTCTACAAGTTGTGTGGGCCCCTGGGTGGGCCCACGTGGTTCAGATATGGGGGGAAGCATCCTTTAGCTTCCCTTGGGATTTTTCCAGCAAAGGCAAAGGGCAAACAATAAAACATGGGGCTGCTGTTCCCTTTACCTCTTTTCAATAATTACAACAGCAGGGTGGGGGTCTTGGCACCCCAAACTCCGGGATTCCCTACTATCAATCAATAAACAATTAAAGCCAAACAATCATGCATCTCAAACAATCAATCAAGAGCCAACAAACCTGCTGTAGAAAGAGAAAACAGCAACTAATAAAGGGAAATTCTGGTGGGCTTTAAGCATGTTAAAGGGGCTGGACATCACATGGGTGTTGATGGCATTCATTCATGAGCTTGGGTGTGAGTATGCTTGCTGGAACAGCAGGCTTTCACAGGGGGTTTGGGGAATTCAAGGTAACCAAAACAGTAAACTTATGGGGGAGAGGGAACATGCATTCATGGGTTAATGGAGTAGGTTAGGGGGAGGTGCATCTACACTTGGGGAGACCTAATGGGGGGTGTGGGACAGCAACCAGTGACCTGAACCTGCTACTGTCCCCCAGCAGCAACTCACATGGGTCTGGAGAGGGTTTGAAAAGCAAAGTAAAGGGGGGGGGGGGGTGAAGGGGATCAGCTCATGGGTTTATACAACAAAACATGCATGCAAAGCAGGTAAAAAAACCTGCTACACAAAGGGGGAGCAGCAACTATTACTGGAGGGTTTGTCACACTAAATAATGCCAGGTAATAGTGGAGAATGGGGGGCTGCTGCTGTCTCCAACAGCAGCTCAAATGGGCTATATCAAGGAGGCCGTAGGGGGGGGGGGGGGGTAAAGGGAACATGTATGCCTGGGTTAGCGTGTTAGGCTGGGGGAAGTGCACATGCACTTTGGTAGGCTTGTTGGAGGGTGTGGGACAGCAACATACAGCAGGAGCTTGCTGCTGTCCCCAGCAGCACTTGGCATGGGTCATGACAGGGAACCATTGGGGTGGGGGAAGCATGTTTCTTAGCATAAAATAGATGCACGATAAGGGGGTACAGCCACAGCAACTAAGGTAGGGGAGCATGCACTTGGAGACACCAAAACAGCAAGAAAAGAGGGGAGAAGGAACATGCATTTATACTTTAAAACAGCAACCTAAAGAGAGAGATCATGCTTAACACTTCCGGCAGCAACATAAGAAAGGAAAGACACTAAAAAAAAACAGAGATTGCATGCATAAGAGAAAAACCAAATTTGCACCTACACCTATCTACAAACCCACATCAGACTTGCATCAGAACCGAGATTACACCTACACCTGAACCTGGCCTCCATGCTTGCACACAGAACATTCAAAGAAGGGAAGTAGAAGGGGGGGGGGGGGTATACGGTGTACATTGGACATGCACTACAAGAAAATACAATTTTTTGCGGCATCCTAATGTTGCCACCAATAATAGATGAGCTGCCGCAAAAAAGATTTTGCGGCAACCCATTCTCGTCGCAAAAAAAGCCGTCGAGAATACTATTTGCGGCAACATAAGCGACGGTTGCCACTAATATTAAGGGTTTTAGCGGCAACCATTGTTGTCGTGAAAGCTTGGTAACTGTAAGTTCATATTTGAATTTGCGACAAAGACATTTGAATTCGCGATGAAGTAAGGCCGCCACTAATAGTTACTAAAAAACTTTTGGCGACGAAGGCAACTGTCGCGAAAGTTGCTACTAATAATTTGTACTTTTGATGACATTAAATTTGCGACAGAATAAGGCCGCCGCTAAAAATACAAAGTATCGTGACCAAATAATAAATTTTTTTTTCTGGTAATTACAAACATAACCTGATGTGCAATATATGAAATAGCTTTGCCATATAAACATACAATCTCATTTGTGATAAGTAATAAAAAGAGAATTGTGAAACATAACTTGAGTCTTGAGATGGTTAAAACATCCAAAGATATAATATTATTAAGAAAATCAAACGGAACATTCAAATTACTTGTCTTCAACCTAAAAGAAATTAAAATCTCTCAAAATTATAAACTTGAAGTACACAATTAAACAAATTTCAATGTCGTTGAAATTTTTGCATTCTAGTAATTGTCATTTACACAAATATTAATGTTTGTTCTCTCTCCAAGAGCTCCTCTGCACTTGTATTGATAAAGCCAAAAGCCTACAAAATAAACATAAAAGACAAAATATAGTTTAGTTGCATAATCTCACACAAGCCAAAAATGTCTTTCACATAGATTTTATGTCGAAGACATGTGATGGATAAGAAGAAGCAAATCAACGCACAAAAAGAAAATGAATTCCAACCAAAAACGTTTTTCACATAGACTTTTTGTTGAATAAGTGTGATAGATAAGAACAAGAAAAGCAAGCACAAGAACCATATGAAATGAATTCCAACTATTTTATATATATTCTCTAGACCATTGCTCCTATTGTACGTGCGAGCAAAGTGCCACCAATTTGCTTCGCGAGACTAGAAGGTGCCCAGTTTAGAGGGAGGGACCAGGCATATATATTTACCATTAAGAATCAAAAAAAGAAATTAAAGATGCAGTAACTCCGCTGGAAGCAAAAAGGAACAGGAGTTGGAAACTTTCAGTTGACATTAAACTCCATGTCCGTCTGCGGCCCTACATCTCTAGTTCTCTTTTCACACACCATGGTACAGGCCGACACAAAACTCTAAAGCAAACCCTATTCTAAGCTCAAACAAAGCCAACCTACCTCAGTCTATATAAATTCAAAAGCTGGCCCCACAAGGCCAACACACACACAGGGGAAAGAAGTCATAATGCCTTGAAGCCTTTTTGAAGAGGAGGAAACTGAATGACCATTATATTCTAAAATTTGTTCGTCATCACTGTTACCTTTTTGCATTGGTTGGAGAAGCTTTGGTTGAACGCACAATCTAAAAGTTGTAAGCAATAACTAAATTTCTTATCTCAACTGATTAACATGAAGAACATACATCATATTCGTTCATGTAAATTCATGAAAACAAGAGAATTGGAATCTGGAAAAAGTTCATAAATGGTTGCATTAAAAACAAGTGAGAGAGTAGAACAAAATCTTTCTCCGTGACTGTTATCATATGCATACTGTATCTCCATGGAATCATGAGATACAAGCCTCTGAACCCTAAAAAATAGTTGTAAACAGCAAACAAATTATTAGCAAACTATAGAAGTAGAAAAGAGGAGGGCATTGAGATCATTCTGTAAAAATGATGAGTCACCGCAAGACTAGGTTGTAGCAATGAATCAAGCATTCCTGATATACAATATTTTGGAATCTCAGCAAGAAGTAGAGAAGGGTGGGATCCATCCATTGGATTCAAAAAGAGAGAGTAGGAATGTAATACACGCAGTATAGTTCATTAATATGCAAGGATTGCAAGGGGGTTTGGCAGGGACATTTGGCAGATGTAAGACCAAAAAGAACCAAAAACTAATATAATTAGTTTATAGAACTGGAAAGGAAATGAAGCTGACAGGTCAATAAGTGTGAGTTCGTGAAAATCAAACCTTGCCTCTTATTAAGTTTTTGTGGATGAAGTAGGAGACTATCACTTGTCTTTGCAATACATAGGAATTTTGATAAATAGGTAAAAGATATAAAATAACAATAGTTAATGAAGTAAGTCAACAGAAACTAATAGTAGATACCAATTTATTTTAATCAAGCATAAAGTTACTCGAATAACATATAGTTATCTCATTGGGAGTTTAGCTGTATGAGAGTAATAAATTTTAACTAAATTTATGAAATCACAGTAAAAGGAGAAGAAATATAAAAGATTTTGGAAACCAACCTTGTTCATCTGGTTCAGATAAACCAAGGATCCTCCCTGCCAAAAGGCCCTGTTTTACTACTTCCAACCCATCTCTTGGAAAACCCAAAACTGCAGCAGAAACTAAAGAAACCCCAGAAATAATAGCTGATCTTCTCAAAAACCAAGAGGATTTTCCTTGAAGGTTTGGGTACTGCAAATCTTCCCCATCCATGGAGATTAGAACAAAATTAGATGGCTCAAACATGGGGTGGGTTTGTGTTGGTCTACTGTTATATGCCTACATTCAATATTGAATGTAGCAAACGGCTACATTTCACCCCAGATTATACACACAATATTGAACAAATGAATGACAACAATCAATATTTCCACGATACCAATATGGCTTTGTAACTTCGAAGCATTAGGTCCTACAAAATCACCATTACTAGTGGTGTCGACTACATACTTTTGCCCATAAGGCAAAGGCCGTAATCCTTGACATGTTGTTCGACCTCTTCCTCTCTTTTTTGGGGGAGCAGGTGTAGAAGAGCCATCTTGTGTGTCCATCTATTCAAAACAAAGTGTTTAAATTAAAGAAATTGACAAACAATATTTGAATGCATTACATAATATGTTAAGCAAAAACATGTAAAAAACTATATCTTGATGAGTGTGATAAAGATATGTTTATGTGCATAAGGAGTTACCAATCAACACTCCTATTGTCTGTACGGTGAATCACATCAATCAGTCAATCTCTTCCATTTCATCATTAGAATATGATTCAATTCCATCGCCAATCGCGTTGTAATCATTCAGCAAATCAGGAGGTGCATCAACAGTTCTTCCACGCACATTTGGCCTTACCCAATCAATATTGTCCTCATCAAGTAGGTCTGTATTATCTATGTGTTTGTGCAAAAAAGGTTCACTCTCCCAAAACATACCATCACCACCAACACAATCCTCATTCATATCATACAAATCTCTTGGTTTGGTCTTGCAAACAACATGCCAATCAGGTTCCCTAGGATCTTGTATGTAAAAAACTTGCACAACTTGGGATGCCAACACGTATGGCTCATCTGTTTTATGATGAGTTGGTAACTTACGGTTAATGTTTACGATTGTAAATCCAAGCTGATCAATTTTGATTCCAGTGCCCGGATTCCTATCGTCAATCCAATTGCACTTGAACATAACATACTTGAGGCAATCAGAATAGGACAGCTCAACTATATTGGTTAAACACCCATAATATGTTACATCTCCTTCAACGGGCCTTTTATCTTTGGCACTTGAGTAGCTCGTAGTCATTGCAACCATTGCAACACCACTATTTTGACAAATTCCTCTTTTTTCTCGATTTTTGGTGCGAAATCTATATCCATTTATTATATAGCCACTAAATCGTTTTACAATTGAGTTTGGACCTTGGGCAAGCCATGTAATTTCATCTGGCACCACATCTCCAACTCTGTGTAGTCTTTCAACCTAAAAAATGGGAGAAAGATTGAGATATTTAGAATAATGCAACTCAAAGGAGGAAGTTTTCTTAAACAATCCTTACTTACATGCTCCTTAAACCAATCCACAAACTGATCATTATGCAGTCTGTGCCTTTCATGCTCATTTTTGTTACGATGCAACATCCTCAAAACTCTCTTATGTTGCCTATAATGCAACAAAAGTGTAAAAGTAACTTGTTATATAGGAAGCCTTACTATGGATAGCTTGAGATACCTATAATACGTAAAACATATGAAAATAATGATATTGAAAATGAACCCATAAAAAAACAAAGCCTTACTCTATATAGCTTGCGACACTATCAGAGTTGAACAACAAATACCGATGCGCTTGGTATAACTCTAAAGGATTAGATTCGCAAACCGAAACTCCTCCTATCACACTTTCATCATTATTCCTTGCTGGTCGGTTGAACCTCGTTTCAATACCATGTAAATATCTTGAACAGAATGTGACACACTCATTTGCTAAATAAGCCTCAGCTATAGATCCTTCCGGCTGTGCCTTATTACTGACGCATGATTTCAATGTGAACAAGAACCTATGTGCCAAAACAAAAAGATATTCAAATAAAGCAATATTTTATATCATAATATTAACCCACAAGTTATTACACATACCTCTCAATGGGATACATCCAACGGTATTGGACAGGTCCACCTAATAGTGCCTCTAATGCTAAATGAATTGGTAAATGCTCCATAATATCAAAGAATGCTGGTGGAAATATCATCTCCAATCGACAAAGAGTGTGTACAATACGGTCATTAAGTTCTTCCAAATCCTCCTCTCGAAGAACTTTCAAGCATATTTTACGAAAGAATATGCACAACTCAATTATGATTGAGCAAACATTCTTCGGCAACGATTTTCGTATAGCCAATGGAAGAAATTGATGCATTAATACGTGACAATCATGACTCTTCAAACCTAGGATCTTGCATTCTTTGACATTAACACACTTGGCAATATTGGAAGAGTACCCATCAGGAACCTTTATGCTATTCAAAACTTTACAAAATAAGGTTCTTTCGTTTTTATCTAGTGTGAAGCATGCAGCTGGCATATACACTTTTTTTCTTTCCAAATCTAATCTTGGATGAAGTTCTTTTCTTAAACCCAAGTTCTGTAAGTCTCGACGAGCACTTAAAGTATCCTTCGATTTCTTTTCCAAATTCAACAAAGAGCCAAGAACATTGTCACAAATATTTTTCTCAATATGCATGACATCAAGATTATGTCTTAGCAAATTGTGTTTCTAGTAATCCAATTCAAAGAATATGCTTTTTTTCTTCCAATTACAACGGCTGTCCTCACCATCATTCAATCGTGCTCTTTTCCTTCCATTTTCCTCATTTGTTTCTGCAAATGTTATCCTCTCTAGTCGCCCTAACACATCAATCCCAGACAATGGAACAGGTGCAGATCTAGTTTCAATTGTGCCATCAAATGATTTTCCATCAAATCTATACTTGTGATCAGCTGGAAAAAAATGCCGATGTCCCATGTAACAGAATTTCCTTCCCTTCTTCAAGTATAAGCTACATGTGTTATCATTGCAATTAGGGCATGCATGCTTTCCTTTTGTGCTCCATCCGGATAGCATAGCATACACTGGAAAATCACTGATTGTCCAAAGCAAAGCTGCACACATTTGAAAAGTTTCATTCCTTGACTGATCAAATGTTGGAACTCCAGTTTCCCATAACTCTTTTAGCTCTTCTATTAAAGGTTTCAAGTAAACATCAATGCTTTGTCCAGGACTTTTTGGACCCGGTATAAGTGAAGACAATATCATGTTGGGTTGCTTCATGCACATCCATGGTGGCAAATTGTATGGAATCAAAACCACTGGCCATATACTATATGTGGTATTCATTGATCGAAATGGATTAAATCCATCACTTGCTAAACCCAACCTAACATTACGGGTCTCCACAGCGAAAGATGGGTGATTGATATCAAATGACTTCCAAGCCTTTGAGTCTGCCGGATGCCTTAACAAACCATCCTTGGTACGTCCCTCATCATGCCATCGCATGTCAGAAGCTACTTTTGATGACATAAACATCCTTTGGAGCCTTGGTTTTAGTGGGAAATAACGTAAAACCTTGGCTGGAATTTTTTTCTCACCTTCCGATCGATCTTTAACATTCTTATACCTTGAAGTGCCACATATATCACAATTCTCCTTCTTTTTGTCAGGCTCTTTCTAGAACAACATGCAGTTTTTAGGGCAAGCATCAATCTTTTCATATCTCAGACCCAACTCTTCAATAATCTTTTTGGCTTGGTAATGGCTCCCAGGTAATTTTGATTCCTCAGGAAATGAAATTTTCAACAACTCAAGCAACTGGGTCATAGACTTGTTACTCCATGAATTTAAGCACTTTATATGAAAAAGCATCAACATAAATGACAACACAGTCTGCGTCTTACACCCTGGGTATAATTCTTGCTCATATTCATTCATTAATTTGGAGAAGTTATTAGTATGTTCATTGTGCTGGTGTTCAGGTTCTTGCTCTTCCAAGTTTTGGTTCCCAACACCACTTGACTCTTCATTCTCGTTTTGGTTTCCAAAACCACTTGGCAATTCATGCAAGTTCTGATTCCCAAAAATATCATGTACTAAGTCTCTAATACCATCATCTCTTGTCACACTAGGCTCATTATTCTCCAAATTGTTAGTAGACGCTGCTAACTGTAAAATATCTTCTCCATGATGATACCATGTCCTATAATTTTTAGCAAATCCAAGCCTCAAAATGTGGTCTTCTACTGTATTTCGATGATGCCATAACACATTATTGCATTTGGGACACGGACACTTCAATTGTTCCCCAATATTGGTTCTATGATCAAATGCAAACTGAAGAAAACCCTGAACACCATCAAGGAATTCATTGGTTGCCCTATTTAAGCTAGAAAATAAGAATTATATTAGTATATCAATAAGACATATACAAAATAAAAGAGTCTAAACCAAATAAAATTTAATAGTTATATACCTCATCCAAGACTTATCCATAGGAGAGTATGTTGTTCCTCAAAGCTCTCAATTCTTTGTTGATTTGGTTGCAAATAATCCTCTGTGTTATTTCAACTAACAATTCAAGTGACTTTAATTACCATTATCAAATGTATACATTCATATTTTTAGAACTTGTAATAGACAAAAAAAAAAGTGAAACAACTTTTAACAAAGAAAAGAATATAAGGCAACCTATAATACATAGTAGACACTAGTTTTATCTAAGCAACACAATACTAAAGGAAAGAAAATAAATATTCTAATCAGTATTGTCCATGATGAATAGCAGTTACTAGTTTTGTTGAGGATCTAATTACCATTAGGAAGTGCATGTGAGAAGCATGCCATCATTTTGTTGAGGATCTAATTACCATTAGGAAGTGCATGTGAGAAGCATGCCATCATTTTGTTGAGGATCTAATTACCAAGCATGCCATCATTTTGTTGAGGATCTAATTACCATTAGGAAGTGCATGTGAGAAGCATGCCATCATTTTGTTGAGGATCTAATTACCATTAGGAAGTGCATTTGGCCTTTTATATTGTTCAAAAGCCTAATTGATGGTGGTTAGGTATCAGTTGGGTTTTTCCAAAAATCCTAATTAACTTGTCACATCAATGGTCCATTTCTCAAGAAAAGAAGCAAAATGAAGTAGGGGCCATGCTCAGGTCACTCCACTCCATGTGGCTGCAACCTTGCTGAGCTCAAGGTCTAGTCTCTTGAGGAGGGCTTGTCTCAAGTCCCAACCTCATCCCACTTCACATCCTCTCCAGTGCAGAGCTCTTGAGCTTTGCTTCAACGTGGCTCTCAACAGGTTGCCAACCACACCTGGCCCTCTCCTCCATAGCCTTCTCTCTCCAATGCTCTCATTGCAGCATTAAAGAGAGCTCAAGCACATCAGAGGAGGGGTTGCATAGAACAGCAGCAACAGCAGCTCTTTTGGCCATTAAAGTGGAATTAGAACAGCTTATCATTTCCATCCTAGATGATCCTAGTGTTAGTAGGGTGATGAGGGAGGCTGGGTTCTCCAGCACCTCTGTCAAGAACAACCTAGAGGACTCTTCAGCTACTTCTGTGTTCCCTTGTTATGGTAGCTCTGGTGGCGTTTTCTCTTCTCCTTGTTCTCCTTCTCCTTCTAATAATCACAAGGAAATCATCAACAACAGCAATTACTGGCAAACCCACCTCCTGAATCTCTCGTTTGAGCAAAACCCAGTTCTATTCCCCACTCAAAAGAAACATTTATGCACCCCCATAATAGATTCAACTACTGAGGGGGATATCAGATTGGTTTTGGAAGTTTTGTTGAGGAAGAAAAGAAGGAACACTGTAATCGTTGGGGATAGTTTGCCCACTAAGAGACATGTGTATTCATTTAATTGTTTCCCTCAAACTACATTTTTACATGTAAATTCCAATTAGAACAAAATATTTATTGTAAATACCTAAAGTGGATAAAAGGGAAAAGGAAAAAACAGGGGGGAAAAACATACGATCAAAAATAAAAAATATTAAAAAAGGAAAAGGAAAAAACAGTTAGCATTCCCTGTTTCTTGACAACTCTGTTTTCTTTGTTTCTTATTGCACAAGTAATCCAGGTCATATACTGTTGTTATATAGGTTTATGAGTCTTTCAAGATAATAATCTCACCAAACCCAACATAAGAATATCCACAAAAATAAGTCTGTTTTCTTTGTTTTTTATTGCACATGTAATCTAGGTGCATGCTACAGAAATACACTCAAATAGCATTCAAGTAAGCCCTGAAAACAAAGTATAATTCGGCTTCACGGCATGACAAATACACTATAGACACAATGCCTAGGACTTTCTTCATTAATTTTCCAAGAAATTACACTCATAGCCAAAGATTGACAGCATGAAGTTAATGCTTGTCCCACTATCCAGACATGACTGAAATGGTACGTTCACTCCTCATGCATAGTAAAAGTATACTAAAATGACAAAAATACCAGCAAACTGCAACTTCAATCCTCACGTAAAAGCTCAAGGTCCCACAGATTACATAACAAAACAAAGCTAAATATTTTTCTTCTTCTTTCAAACATTTAACCAAACAGTGAGTACACAATACACAATAAAGTGCTAAAGCCACGATTCATGGATTCATGGGTTCATGGTTCCACGTTCCTTGAAAAGCCTAATGCGAGGTAGGAAAAGAATGCTTGGTAAAAGATAAGAAAGTCATTACAGTGAATACATTCAGCTTACTTTGGCTTCGAAAATGGGAACTTAGCGATGACAATAATCTTGGTGCATTTGCCTTGTGTAAAATACAAACACATTGGCCTCCAACGATCACGCTTATGAGCCAATGATACAGTTGAACGACTCGAGTCTTATTAGAGACGGAAGCAGAGATGTTAAATCTCTAGACAGGAGAAAGTGAAGGAACGAAGGTAAAATCAATAGACTCCTAATTGGGGAAAATCAGTAGGTAAAAAAGATAGATTCCAGATTACAGTACTCTATAAGAGCAAAATCAATCGACTCCTACAAATAGGTATGAAACACCAATTGGGGAAAACAAAATATAGAAAAAAACTAAGAAATTTACTAAGAAAATAATGAGATGTGAAATAAAATAATACTTACCTCAAATTGTAACGAGTGGAATCAACAGAAAAAGGAAAATCCTTCAAAGAATGACAATAGCACCAAGGATGGCAATAGCAGGTTGAGTTTCCTTTACAGAGAGTAGTCGAGAACGGCAGGTTGGGGTTCTGTAATAGAAAAAGCAATTAGCAGTTGTCGTTCTTTTCAGAGAGCTAACATTGTTCCATCGATCAATGTTCAATATGCCTGAAGAACTTAAGCAGAAACAGATGATGAAAAAAATAAATCCAAAACCATCAGAAAAAAAAAGAGATGCACATTTAAACCAGAAAATTTCGCAAATTAAATCTCTGAGTGAACCATAGAAAGGGGAAAGGAAAAGAATCACGAAACTAGAAACCTGTAAAACCCTCCAATAATGCGAAGATCGACAGTCACAGAGGGTCTGCTTCACTGAGTGTTGATCAGGTGTCTTCAATCTTTCACAATAGTTAAAAAGTGGGAAGCAAGTTTACTGAATGACAAAGGCTTTTGCAGGTTAATGGATGTGTGCGTGGGACTAGGGCTTGATCAAGATAGTGAGAGGGAAAGGAGAAGAATGAAGATGCGTGCGCGGGAAAGGGAGAAATGTGTTGCGCGCGAAAGAGCAAAAGCCCAACAAAAGGCGCCGTCACGAAAACACAAAAGAGCGTCGCAAAAGCCTAAACAAAAGGTGCTGTCGTGCAAATAAGAAAAGGCGACTAACAAATTGCGGCAGACGAAAAAGGTGTCGCAATTTGATGTTTTAGTGGCTATCCGAGTAAGTGTCGTAAAAACGTTGCCGCTAAAAGCATCTTTTTTTTGTAGTAATGCTTGAAGTGAGGGAACATGCTCCCTTTATTGAATAACCCAAAAATTCCCAGAACAGCAACCTTGGTGGCCTAAAGTGAAGCAAACAAGCTTCTCACCCTCCCATGGGGTCGTGCATGGGATCTCCCTTACCCTTGGAGATCTCCATGTTACCAAAAAATGGAAGAAAATGCATGGAAGATAGACATTAACATGGATGTACAGCAGTGAGAAAAACCAAACCCACTAACATGCTTAGAAAACCCCCATTTTCATATATGTAAGGTAAAAGTGGGGGAGAAACAATACCTGAAGGTTCTTAAGCTCTTGTGCAATGTGGAGACACGTCCTTGAGGTGAAACAACAGCTGGAGAGTCCCTCTTCTTGCACCAACAGCAGCAAAGCTCCTTGTGTTTTGGTAAGGAAGTGAAGGAGAGGGAGAAGACAAGGGTGGGATGGTCTTTAGAGAAGGCAATGGAGGCAAAAGGAGCTGAGAAGAATGGGGTTCGGGTGAACAAGGGAGGGGGAAAAGAGAGCAAGGCCAGCAACCCTTGGCCAAGGGGTTGCTGGCCCTTTATATAGAAAATTTTTTGTATCTGGCCTTCAACTCAGGATACACTATGGGTTATTTGTATCCGACATTAAATTTTGGATACAAAACATCATAATTTGAAAAAATTAATTCCGCCGCGAATTTGTCGGGGATTCAGCGCGAATCTCGTGAGCGTATCTCTTGTATCCGACATTTAAGTTCGGATATACACAAAAATTATGTGTATCCGACATATATGATCGGATACAAATCGGATATTTACAGATTTGGTCCCTGGATATTCGCAGATTCACCCAATACACTTGGATATTTGCAGATTTGGTCCCTGCAAAATTTTGATTTAATCCCTGAGATATTTTGTATGTTTGGATATTTGCAGATTGCCACCCGAGATATTTTATTGCACTTCTTGCCACGTGTGCAGCTCTTTGCCACGTATGCAATTTTTCGGTTTCTGCTGCTCAGAAACTTCGACAGCTCATATCTTCTTCATCCGGACTCCGATTTAAGCAAACTCAGTTGCATTAGAAGCGTATCGGAGCCTTATATCCAGTGGCATAGGGGTAAGCACCTGGTTCAGGGTCTAGCAGAAAGTCAACTTTTGGCTCCCCATCAAGTTTGACCGCCCTGTAGATCCTTCATTCGGGCTCCAATTCCGGCAAACTCAGTTGCGTTGGAACCGTGTCGAGATTCTTTATCCATTAAGATAAAGCAAGGTGGCCAACTTTCACTTGATCAAAAAGTCAATTTTTGACCCCTCAAGGTTTGACTTTTTAGCTGGGTTTTGCATTTCCGGTTCTTTCGAGGGCGCAAAAATGAGGTGCTTACAAGGTGGTAGAGGCAAGGGAGGCTAAGGAGGAGAGGGTTCGGACCAACCAAGGTGGGGGAAAATGGTTAAGGCCAGCAGCCCTCGGCCAGGGGGGTTGCTGGCTTATTTATAAACTTATTTTTTTGTATCTGACCAAATAGATTGGATACAATATATCCCTTGTGTATCCGACACACTAGGGTCCCTTTGTATCCGACATACAATGTCGGATACAAAACATAATTATTTGAAAATTAAATGCTCTGCGTGAATCTGTCGACGAATCCACGTGAATCTAGCGGGCAAATCCTTTGTATCCGACATATAATTTCGGATATAAATAAAAACATGTGTATCCGACATATAAGGTCGGATACAAAAAGGATATTTACAGATTTGCCCCTCGATTTGACCGATTTGATTGATTTGACTGATTTGACACTTAAGATAATTGTAGATTGCCCACTGCGCATTTTTAGATTAGTCCCTGAGATATTTTGCATATTTTGCATATTTTGGATATTTACGGATTAATCCCCGAGATATTTATCTACGTTTCTCGCCACGTGTTCAGTTTCTGGCATTGCTGCTCAAAAACTTCAACTGCTCATATCTTCTTCATCCGAACTCCGATTTGAGCAAACTCAGTTGCGTTAGAACTGTATCGGAGTCCCCTATTCATTGGAGCAGGGTTAAGCAGCTGATCTAGGGTTTAGCAGAAAGTCAATTTCTGCTCCCCCTCAAGTTTGACCGGCCTGTAAATCCTTCATCCGGGCTTCGATTCCAACAAACTCAGTTGCGTTGGAACCGTGTCGGGATTCTCTATCCATTGAGATAAAGCAAGGTGGTCAATTACCACTTGATAAAAAAGTCAACATTTGCCCCATTAGGGTTTGACTTTCCAGCTAGGGTTTTGCAGTTCCGACACTTCTGAGGGCGCAAAAATGAGTTGCTTACAAGCAAATTTCTATTTGTAGCGGACAACTCAAGTCGAATACATATGATTTTACTTGTAGTTGACAACTCAAGTCGGCTACACTGTAGGAATTTCAATTGTTGATTTTTCTTGATTTTGTGTCATTTCCCTAATCATTTAACCAAGCCGAAAGAACCAATAGGGTTTCCGGCTCATCCAAAAACCCAAAATGGGACTTGAACCTCCAGGTCCAATCGGATACACTAGTGAGCCTTCCAATGGGGCCCGCCAAGCCCAACAAGCATGCTTGAACTTAAATAACTTAATTAAGCAAAGTAAGTGGGCCACATCACTTATGGCCCACCCAAAAGCCCAACTTGCATCATGCTGGTTTATACTATGTATGGTTTGGCTGAGACCTCACGCCAAGGCCTATTGGGCCCACTAAACCCATTGAACCAAGCAAGGGTAAGGGTCCAACACCCTAACCCAGGAAGCCTGGGGCTTTCAAGCCCAAGCCTAGGTAACAGGCTCCAAGCTTGTGCCTAGCCCATTTTGGCACAGATTAATTAAAGTAATTCAAAACACTTGGCCACTATTGTAAGGCCCACCTAAGGGGCCCACAAACCTTTCAGGCTCACTTCTGCATAAAGTTTAACTTAATTTCCAAACTGGAACCCTAGATAAAAGAGTTAACTTTGCCAAAACCCAAAGGGCCTCTCAGGTTTAGACTGAGGCCCATAAAGGGACATGTGGACTAGGTTAGTCCACCAAGGGATTTGTGGGTCTTCCAACGGGACCCACCCAATCAGACTCAGATCACTTAATTAAGCAAAGATAAAATCCGGTAAAGGGACCCACACCACTCAGGTGGTCCCGCTAGACCTAACCAAATGTGCATGTCTTGGACTTAGGAATTGGGTGAGATAGACCAAAATTTACTTAAAACCAGGAAGACCCATGGGACCCGTCAACCGACGGGGTGGACCGGGGTGTCCATGAACTTCCCTGGACCATAACCGAGACCTTAACCAGAATCTCAAGTCGCAGACCAGCCTACTAGACAAACTTAGGCACCCAGGTGTCTATCTGCACCCCATTAGGCAGTGGCGACTCCAACTTTCCCGTTTTACCCTTTTGGAGGCATGCACACCCACGTGCGCTCCGCCATGTGATTTCCACCTCGTACAATTAGGTTACTTATCTTGCTTAGAACCAAGTGAGTCAGTCGGGCTAGGTGGGCCCCTTTGGAAGGCCCACATGAGATCAAATTGGACCCAATGGATCCAGGGCCTAGATGGGTTTCCGGTTGATTCGGAAACCCTACCGGTTACATTGGTTCAGTTGAAAATGGGTCAAAATTGGCAAAAGAGCTGAAACTACAAAATTAGGGTTTTAAAATGTAACCAAAATTGCATTTCGGTTACACTGGGATATGGCATGACCGAAATAACATTTCGGTCATGCTATATTTTACTTATAGCCGAAATATGATTTCGGTTATGTGTGAAACTGTGTTTCCTAGACCTGAAATTTCAGGCAAACACAGAAAACCCTTTTTTCTGCATTTTAAAGGGGGGATTTGGTTCTTGGGTTTTTAGGGATGGCCTAGGGATATGTGGGCCCCTGTGTGGGCCCACAGTGGTCTGATTGAAGGGGAGGCCCTGTTTGGCCTCCCGTTGGGAACTTTTCGGAAACAAAGGGAAGGGGGACTAAGGCTAGGGGCCTTGTCCCACTCTTGGACTGATTTCCAAGGGATAACAGGGACCAAGAGTGTCCCTATTATGGTGGTAATGGCATCCACCCCTTCTTCCATGGGAGGAAGAGAGGGAATGGCCCAAGAGGCCTTGGATTGGGTCTACGGCCAAACCATTGACATGCTTCCAATCAATATGCCGTCCATGCCATTCAAAACAAACTAAACACGATATAAAATATGCTAGAAACAGTGCCTAGAGTATGTGTGTGTGCTTGCGCATGTTATCATGCATTACATGGAAATGGGGATTTGGACAAGGGGAACCTAAAAATGCTCTTAAGTGTGGCATGTATGTGCTTGTGGCGGTGCTCATTTCATGGGCTTAGAAATAAGCCAAAACAGCAAGTAGGAAGTGGGGGGAGTGTGTGTGATGTGTCACCTATCATGCTTCAAATCTACAAAAGAGGATGATCTATCACTAGAAACAAATGGCAAGCATGCAAGGAGACAACAAAATGCATTTATTAAAGGAAGGGAATGGGGGGATTAAGGGTACATGAGATTGGGAGAGGAGGGGGAACATGCTCCCCCTTTCAAATGACCAAGTGAGACCATTGATTCATAAGAAACATTAGTGATGACTGAAAAGGAGCTTCCATGGACTCTCCTCCCTTCTCTTTAAATTTCGGCCCTTCCCCTTACCATGGGATCATGCTCTTGTGAAGAGAAGGGGAAGAAGTGGAGGGAGTGAAGAGAGAACATGCCCAAAGGTGGAGAAACAGTAGGTACATAGTAAAAACAACCTAACATGCTTGAAACACTCTCATTTTTATATATGATGAACAAAATATGACAAGAAGTCTTACCTTGGGGGTGAGGTCTCCTTGAGGTGGTGTTGATCTCCCTTGAAGACCAAAATAGTAGCTTGGACACCCTTTTGCTCCACCAAGAAGCACTTCCAAGTCCTTCACAAGGTATGGGAATGAAGGATAGGAAGGAAGGAGGAGGCTTGGGAGTGTTTTTGTGAGGTTTGAAAGGCTAAGGGAGGCAAGGGGGTAGTAGTTGAGGGGTTTCGAGCAGGGAGAGAAGGGGGACAAGGGCTAAAACCAGCCAACAACTAGCAACCTTGAGCATGGGTGGTTGCTGCCCTTTTTATAGAAACAGAGATGTAACCGAAATTATATTTCGATTACCTAAATGATGGTGTAAGCACCTCATTTTTGCGCCCCCAGGAGTGTCGAAAATGCAAACCCTAGCTAGAAAGTCAAACCCTAATGGGGCAAAAGTTGACTTTTTGATCAAGTGATAATTGGCCACCTGGATTTATCTCAATGGATAGAGAATCCAGACACGGTTTCAACGCAACCAAGTTTGAAGGAATCGGAGCCCGGATGAAGGATCTCCAAGCCGGTAAAACTTGAAGGGGAGCCGAAAGTTGACTTTCTGTTAAACCCCAAACCAGGTGCTTAGCCCTATGTCATTGGATATAGGGCTCTAATACGGTTCTAGCGCAATTGAGTTTGCCCAATTCGGAGTCCGGATGAAGAAGATATGAGCTGTTGAAGTTTCTAGGCAGCAATGCCGGAAACTGCACACGTGGCAAAGGAACTGCACACGTGGCAAGAAACGCAGGAAAATATCTCAAGGGGCAATCCGTAAATATCCAAAATCTGCAAAATATCTCAAGGTTTAATCCAAAATTGCGCTGGGGGCAATCTGCGAATATCTCAGTGTCAAATCCAGGGAGCAATCTGCAAATATAAAAAATATTACTAGAATAACCGAATTATATTTTTAGTTCATAAAGTGAAATAAAAAATCTCCTGACAGATTCTTTGATTCCGTACCTGACAAAAATTAAATGCTAATGAAGTGCGAAAGTAACCGAAATTTTATTTTGGTTACAAACAAATCTTGTATAACCGAAATTAATTTTCGGTTATACTGAAAAATCAGTGTAACCAAAAATTAATTTTGGTTACAAAAAATCTGTCTATAAATAAGGACCCTAGCCATTTGGCTTGGGGTTGGTTGTTTGCAGAATTTTTGCCCCTCCCTACCCTGCTCGTCCCCCTCCTCTCCACCCTTCTAAAACATCCCAAACCTTAATCCAACCCCACACAAGCCCCTTCTCTACCATTCTTCTTCACTTCTACCACTTGGAGAGGATCTTGGAAGACTTGGTGCTTGGAGGAGTTGCTGTCCAGGAGTTGTTGTGTCTCAAGGAGCCTCAAGCTCACCTCCAAAGAGGATTTCAACTGTAAGGTTTCTCTTCATGAAGTTGGGCTCCCATGGTAAGGCGACGAATTTTGGTAGTGCAAAAGAGGAGAGAAAGTAGGTTGGATGGTTTAAAGGTGGTCATGCAACCCCTGTTCGGCTATTGTTTTAGGGTCATGGTTGTTGGTTTGATGTCAATATGAGGAGCATGTTCCTCTCACTTGAAATCTTATGTAACCCTGGCATAAGCCCCCTCCTTTTCCTTCTTTAGATATTAACTTCTTTCTAGGTTTAATGAAGTAATATTGACATGCTAAACTACATGAGATGTATGCCTATTTGCTATCATATGCATGCATAAAGCCTTCTTGTTAGTCATTAGAACTTTAAAGCATGCATGCCATGGTATTAGACGTGTATAGTTGCATTCTCTTTCAGCTATCTTCATGCATTTTTAGTGAGGTTTTTATCACTTTCTTTTAGCTGCTGTTTGTGACCATGTGAAGCCGATCCCTTTGCATATATGTACCCGTATGCATGCATGTTATTTCCACTCATTAGAAGTGTATGCTAGGAGAGGCTGTGTTCATTAAGTTATGAGTGACAAGAGGGTGTTTTCCAAGCATTAGTAGTGTTTAATCATGCATCCTCTAGTTCAGTTCCTTTCCAACTTGCAGCATGCCTAGGTTGGTCATGTTGTGTGATTTTTACCTGCATATAACCATGCTGATTTTGTTTTGGAGTGAAGGAAACCAAACCAGGGATACCCAGATTCTTGGTTGATCCTTGTTTGGTTTTGGATGGAGGGGAATAAACCCTTTCATTCCCCTTGGTGTTTGATCTTGAAAACCCCAAAGGAGGAGCCAAATGGCCTCATTCGGATCACTGTGCGCCCACACAAGGGCCCACAGAGACCCTATACATGCTCACAAACACCCTGGATGGGTTCTCTGTCCCAAAAGTGCAAAAATGAGTTTCGGCAGATTGCCCGAAAACTCAGGTCGGTCAAGGGCTTTCTGTGGCTTAACCGAAATTAAATTTCGGATTAAACCACAATTGTGGTTTAACCAAAATCCAATTTCAGTTATGCTAGCATGCATGTTTAACCGAAATTTCATTTCGGTTACCTCTTAGAATTTTCCAAAAACCTAATTTTGCATGCTTGCTAATTTGTTAGGTTGTTTGAGCCGAACCGATTGAACCAGTAGGGTTTCCGGGTCAGCCGGAAACCCAAAATGGTGCATGGGCTCCCAAGCCCAATTGGATCCTTTTGTGGGCCTTCCAACGAGGCCCACCCAGTCCAAGATTACTTTACATTAAACAAGATAATTAAAATAAACTAAATGGGCCACACCCTACGAGGCCCACCAAAGCCCAAAAATGAAGCATGATGACTAGTGTAAGCATGGTTTGGCCGTGATCGCGGGCACGGGCCCACTAAGCCCGTCAACCCACCTGGGCATGGTCCAATGCCCTGACCCTTTGAACCATGGACCACCCGGTCCAGGTCTAGACTAATGGGCCCCAAGCCTAAGGTCTAGCCTACTTTGGGAATTAAAATAAGATAAAATCGAATAAATCAGTGGCAACCACTGTGGGCCCACCCAATGGGCCCGCAAACCAACCCAGCCCACCTTTGCATAAAAACCACTTAAATTCCAACTTGAACCCTAAAGTAAAATCAATTGAACTCACTAAAGCCCAAAGGGCCTCTCAGGTTAGACTGAGGCCCACCAGGGGCATGCGGGCTCAATCAAGCCCACCAAGGACACCGTGGGCCTTCTTCCAACGAGGTCCACCCAATCAGACTCAGAGCACTTAATTAAGAAAGATAAAAGCAATTAAAGGGACCTACACCACTCAGATGGTCCCACCAGACTTAACCAAAATTGCATGCTGGATTAGGAATCAGGTGAGAAACCAAAATTGTCTCAAACCAGGGAACCCATGGGACCCGTCATCCGACGGGGTGGTCTGGGGTGTCTATGGACTTCCCCAGAATACAACCGAGACCTTTCTCAGAATCTCAAGCCGCAGACCAACCCAATAGACAAGATTAGGCACCCGGGTGTCCGCCTGCACCCCATCAGGCAATGGAGACTCCAATTTCCTGTTCTACCCATCCAAAAGCACGCACGCAGAATCCGTGTGCCCCGCTGTGTGCGATTTCACCCCGCGCACATATGGTATAACCGAAATTATATTTTGGTTACATCATTTTTTAGGTATAACCGAAATTATCATCATTTAGGTATAACCGAAAATTAATTTCGGTTACACTTAAATCAAATCCACAATCATGATTTGGCAGGTACTGGAGCAGGGAATCTGTCAGAGAATATTTGATTCTACTTTATGAACCGAAATTCAATTTCGATTATACACATTTTTGTGTATAACCGAAATTCAATTTTGGTTATTTTAAGATTTTTTTCCTAATTTACCCCTGATTTGACTGATTTGATTAATTTTTGTTTATTTTAATTAAAAAAATCAAGATATTTTGAGAAAAAATATTATTTTATTCGATATATTCTTGGTGGCTGTCCTTTTTCACCACGTGGCGGGTTTCTGCACATTTTCCACGTGTGTAGCTTCCGGCAATTTTGCCCTAGAGCCTGAACTGCTCATAACTCTCTCATCCGAGCTCCGATTCTGGCAAACTCAGTTGCGTTGGAACCGAGTCGAAATCCTCTATCCATTGGGACAAGGTTTTGTAGCAAATTCAAGTTTTTAGCATAAAGCTGAAGCCGCGTCCGGAATCTTAATTTGCTCATATCACCTTGATCTGGACCCCGGTTCTGGAAAATTCAATTGTGTCGGAATCGTATTGGAATTTTCTTTCTTTTGGGACAAATATAGCAGTTAATCTGGGTTTGAGCAAAAAGAAAGTTTCTGCGCCCCTGGACTTGATATGCTCGTAAATCCTTCATCTGGACCCTGATTCCGGCAAACTCAGTTGCGTTGGAACCGTGTCGGAAATCTTTATCCATCAGGATAGGGCAAGGTAGCCAACTAGCATCTGATGAAAAAGTCAACTTTTGTCCCCTTAGGGTTTGACATCCCAGTTAGGGTTTGCACTTCCGACACTTTTGGGAGCTGCAAAATTGAGGTGCTTACACATACCCCTTCTTTAATAGTGTGGGCAACAATTTTGCTAGTGAGTAGGGCAGAGGGGTGAAGACCCTTCTGAACCTAGCCTCTTGTTCCTCCCTGGTTCTCCTTGGTCCTTGGTAGGGTGTCGCCGCTTACCCTGAATTCTGAGGTGCTACTACCTTGGCCTTTGAGAGAAGGGGTACGGCCGTGCCAGCTGCACGTAGTTGACCGCTTGTGGCTTTGGTCTCCTGGGCTCTTGCCCCTGGTTTTTGTTCCCTTGGCTAGTTACTGGCCCCCTTTGTATAGCACTCTGCCCACTGCCATCATCTATCTTGCCTACTTTCACAGCATCCTCAATCCTATCAGCCGTTAGGATTAGGTCGTTGAAGTTGGAAGTGCTCTGCCCCAGTAGCAGAGTGAAGAATGGTTGCCTTAGTGATGTAATGAACAGAGATGTCATCTCCTGTTCCAGAAGTGGGGGTTGCACCAAGGTGGCCAGTTCTTTCCACCTCTTGGCAATTCTTGCACTAATTCCTGGCTCTTCTTATCCAACCTTTGCAGTTATGCTCTCGTCTGCACGATTTGACTGTTCAACCTGTATTGCTGGATGAACACCGCTGCCAAGTCGTTCCATGTCTTAATCTTGGTTTCATCCAGACTCAAAAACCAAGAGTAAGCCGCGCCAGTCAATGACTTCTGGAAGAACTGCACCATTATCTTCTCTACCTTGGAATATTGACACATGTCACCTGAAAAGGACCTTAGATGATTCAAAGGGCAACCTATGCCATCAAACTGGTGTAGTTCTAGGCATCTGAATTTATCCGGCAGCTGGATGTCTACGGAGAAGCAGAGGCTTTCTAGTGTTGCCTCACTTTGAACTGTGCTTGGCTGGAGCTATTTCAGAAGGTCCTCCCTTATGGCAGCCATCTGTGCATTATTGTCTTCTTTGATCGCTGCCAATCTCTCTTTGAACTAGGCCTCTTGGGTTCTGTACTAGTCCTCTTGATCCTACCCCAATTGGACAAGCACGAACTGATCCTGCTGTGGAGGGGGAATTGGTACTGCTACAGGGAATGGAGCTGCTTGTGGTGGTTGAAGTGGTTCCATCGGGGGAGGATGCACAGGATATGGGGGTGGTGCCGCTTCTACTTGCCGCTGGAACTGTGGCTGCTGCTGGGTGGCCAACACTGTTGGTGGAACTTGCTTCAATTCCCTTAATTCTGCCATTAGGTCCTGAATGATGGAACCCAAGCTATCTATTTTCTGTTGCAGTTCATTGACAACCAGTGTCTGGCTAGTCACCCGGAGGTGACTGGGAAAGATAACCCTATTTACTGATCTGTTTTAGTTGCCTTAGCGTGGCAAGGGAAGAGAACCTTCATTACGAGGGGTTTTAGTTGAGCTCAGTATCACGGGGTTGGACCTTGTCGGGTCTCCGCAAGGGGTGAGCTAAAGAGCAGCACCTGGGCTTACCTCAGCATGTCTCTGACTCATCCGTCGGTGGCTTTGGTGCCACAAATTCTTCGGTTAGTAGTACCCAAACGTTTCCTCAGCCAAACCAGACTCACCTGTCGGCGGCTTCGATGTCACTAATTGGGTAGGCTATGCCAGGACATCCTTCAGTCAACCAGACTCACCCGTCGGCAACCTCGGTGCCCTAATCTTCGGCTAGTAGTACCCGGACGTTTCCTTAGCCAATCTAGACTCACCCATCAGCGGATTTGGTGTTGCTAATTGCGTAAGCTATGCTAGGATGTTCCTCAATCAACCAAACTCACCCATCGGCAACCTCGGTGCCCTAAACGTCGGCTAGTAGTACCCGGATGTTTCCTTAGCCAATCCAGACTCACCCGTCAGCGGCTTCGGTGTCGCTAATTGGGTAGGCTATGCCAGGACGTTCCTCAGTCAACCAGACTCATCCGTTGGCAACCTCGGTACCTAAACTTTGGCTAGTAGTACCCAGACGCTTCCTTAGCCAATCCAGACTCACCCGTCGGCAGCTTCGGTGTCGCTAATTGGGTAGGCTATGCCAGGACATTCCTCAGTCAACCAGACTCACCCGTCGGCAACCTCAGTGCCCTAAATTTGGATCGCTAGATTCGGCTGAACCGAATGATCTTAAAAAGATACAAACGGGTGTGACCTGAGCTCAGGATCTTGGGTGTCCTTATGTCTAGAACACTTGCTGGGTTTAGTATTTTGAAGAATGTCGGATTCAAAAGAAGTGGGGGGTCCAAGCGACCAAAAATTGCAGTCATTAAGGTGGGGTGGTTTGTTGGAGACCGATTGTTGATTGAGGATTGCCAGAAATTTTGGCAATTTGTTTCATTTTTTAAGATTATGTCTTTGTTCTATTAAGTTCAAAGCATGTGATCGATTCAAAAAATAACTTTCATGCTGAATGTGCACATGTCGGAAACGCCACACCGCGGGGTGCATGCGTGCTGTAAGCACCTTATTTTTGCGCTCCCAGAAAAGCCAGAAATGCAAACCCTAGGCAAAAAGTCAAACCCTAAGGGGTCAAAAGTTGACTTTTTGATCAAGTGAAAATTGGTCACATTGCTTTATCTCAATGGATAGAGAATCCCAACACAGTTCCAACGCAACTGAGTTTGTTGGAATCGGGGTTCGGATGAAGGATCTATGGGCCAGTCAAACTTGAGGGGGAGCCAAAAGTTGACTTTTTGCTGAACCCCATGCCAGGTGCTTAGCCCTATGTCAGTGGATAGAGGGCTCCGATACGGTTCTAATGCAACTGAGTTTGCCCAAATCAGAGTCCGGACGAAGAAGATACGAGCTGTCGAAGTTTCCGAGCAGCAAAACCCAAAGGCTACACACGTGGCAAAAGAACTGCACAAGTGGCGACAAACGCAGCAAAATATCTCAGGGGGCAATCTTTAAAAATCAAAAACTTGCTAAATATCTCAGGGACTAAACCAAAATTCGCAGGGGGCAATCTGCAAATATTTAAAAGTGTCGAATCGGTCAAATAGGTCAAGTCAAGGGGCAAATCTGTTATTTTTCGATTTATATCCGATCAAATATGTTGGATACACATATTTTTGTGTGTATCCGACACTATTCATCAGATACAAAGGATACGCCATACGACACGCGCCGATTCACTGACGGATTCGGGCAGAAAACTTAAATTTTTGTAATAATTGTGTTTGTATCGGATACAAACAAACCTCAATGTATCCGACCAAACAGGTTGGATACACTTAATATATAGTGTATCCGACCTGATTGGTCGGATACATTAAAAAAGCCTATAAATAAGGCCAGCAACCCCCTGGCCGAGGGTTGCTGGCCTTGGAGCTTTTTCCCCCTCCCTTGTGCACCCAAACCTGATCTTCTCCAGCTCTCCTTGCCCTCCACCATCTCCATAGACCACCCCAAGTGCTTCCACCCTTCTTTTCCTTCTTCTTCACTTACACTCCTACAAGAAGAGGAACTAGTGCTGTTGCTGTCAAGAAGGAGGGTCTCCAATTGCTGTACCACCCCCAGAAGTGGTCTCCACCTTGTATGAGTGCTCAAGCACCACCAGGTGAGGTTCCTCACCACAATGTATTATACGTATATCAAAACCAGATTTTTGTACTGATTTTCCTGCTCCTTTCTTCTTCCTTGGCATGAGCTCTTTTCCATGGTAACTTGAGCATGTACCTACTGTCTTTTTCATGGCCTAAAAGCCACCACAAGTAGGACCTCCACGTAGGGTTTTTTGGGAGTATGAGAGCTCAATTTCCATACCTTTTTTTGGTGCTTATAAGCTGTCATTTTAATCTGCTGTTTTGAGCATTTTTAGGAGGAGAATGTTCCTCCCATTCTAATCTAATGTACCCCCACATAACCCCCCCATTACCCTTCATGATTCCTGTGTTTTTTTCTCTTCTCTCATTCCTTTTTTTATGATTTTCATGGTGGTTCTTTGCTGGACGTATCCTCTTATTTTTTGTGTACCATGATGAGTGCATGCTCGGGTGTGCTTTGTGTTGTAGTGTATGTGTTGTGGCAGATTTCCCTTCTTTATTTTTGAGATGCATGTTTCCCCTATGCCCCCCTTTTGCCCTGAATTCTGGAGCTGCTGTGGTTGACAGTAGCAACACCATCCTTGCCTTGTTTTCACTTGTTGTTTTGATGGTGTAACGAACATGCTCCCTCACCCCAATGGTTCATTGTCATGGTCCATGTCGAGTGATGCTGGGGACAGCAGCGAACTCCTGCTGTTTGTTGCTGTCCCACACCCTCCCAAAGACCTATCCAAGTGTTTAGGATTTCCCCCAAGCCTAGCCCCTTAACCTGCTGTACGCACATGTTCCCCTCACCCCTTAACCTACTGTTTTGAGCCTTGAAGTGCCTCTGTTTACCCTTTGTTCCTTGCTGTATTCTTTCATAATAGCATGTGGTGAACCATTGCCATGCTTTCTTTGCCGTGGCCAAAGTAGGTTGCTGTTGGGGGCAGCAGCAAGCTCTTACTATTTGATGCTGTCCCAGCAGGTCGGGAAGTATAAAACCACCCCCGATTTTAGCCCCTAAGAGCCGTGCATGACCCCCCCTCTCCTATCTCTTTTATGTTATCTTTTAGCACCTCTTAGCATGCTTAGATACCATAGTAGTTGCTGTGACTCTCTGGTACAGCAAGCTTTTTTCTTACTTGCTTTGCATGTGTGTATAAGTAGTGTGCTTTGCTGTTTGAAGCCTTTGCCATGCTCACCATCTCCCCCCTGTTGTGATATTGATTAGCCCATACATGCATGCCTTCCCCTCCCAACATCCATGTATTCTCAGCCCCTTGCTTGCTTAACCCTTCTTTATTTGGTGCTGTACCTGTACCCACAACAAGACTTTTTTATCTCTTGATCATGTACGCATGATGTACCTTTTTATTGGATCATGGAGAATATGTGCCCCCCACCATTTGCTGTTTTGATCCTTGGCCATGTCCCCACACCTGCAGCCCCCTGTCGTGGCCCACATGAGCTGCTGCTGAAGGCAGCAGCAGTACCCCTACCCCCTAGCAACCGGTTAAACCTCAATAAAACTCAAGTTAATGGTTGCTGTCCCCTTGTTGGCAGCAGGTCCTTGCTTGATTTTTTTTATATGGGTATGCAACATGTCTCTTTTCTTTCACTGTTTTTCTTGTGTGTCAAGTTAGCATGCATGAAGGGTTCCCATTTGCTTCTTTTACACTAAATTAGCAAGCATGAAGGGTGTCTTTGGGGCTGCTGCTGGCAGCAGCTGTAGCTTGCCATTATTCCTGGTTTCTAGTCTTTTAAGTTGTGTGCTGTGCTTTAATTTGTGTATCATGAGCTAGGAGAACCCATGGCCATGCTTCCCCACCCCTAGTCCACCATTGCAAGCCTTAGTAGCATGCCTAAACCTCATCCTTTGGTTGCTGCCCCATATACAGCAGGTTGGTTTTGTTATTAATTTACATAGCATGAGAGCCTAACCCATTGACTTTGAGTGCCTATTGGTTAGTGGCTTGGGAATACCCAGGAAGGGGTGCCAAGGCCCCTACCTCACTGCTGTTGTAATTGCTGAAAAGAAAAAAGGGGGAGCAGCAGCCCCATGTTTTATTGCTTGCGATATTTGCATGATGTTCCAACCAAACCAGTGAACCAATAGGGTTTCCGGGTCACCCGGAAACCCAACATGGAACCGGACCACCGGTCCAATTTGGAACAATTAGTGGCCCTCCAACGGGGCCCACCAAGCCCAACAAATCCTAAAGCATGCAAAATAAGCAAGTTAAGCAAAATTAACTAATTACACCGGGCGGGCCAAATCCAATGCGGCCCACCAGAACCTGTTTTGTAAAAAATAGTGTGTTTAAATAGCATGGTTTGGCCAAAACCAAGGGCAAGGGCCTATCGGGCCCGCCAAAGCCCACTAATCAACCAAGTGAGGGTTCAAAACCCTAAACTTCAAGAACATGGGCTTTCAAGCCTAAATTTGGACTACGGGCCCCAAGCCCAATGTCCAACGCACCTTGGCAAATTTAAATAAGATAATTCGAAAACACTTTGGCAACCATCATGGGGGCCCACCTAAGGGCCCGCAAACCAATGCTGACCCACTTTTGCATAAAAGCCACTTAAATTCTTCGATTAAACCTTAAAATAAAATTAATTCATTTAACTTAAGCCCAAAGGGCCTCCTAGGACTAGACAGAGGCCCACCAAGGGTACATGGGCTTGACTAAGCCCACCAAGGACACCGTGGACCTTCCAACGGGGCCCACCCGATCAAACTCAAATCACCTATTTAAGCAAGATAAAAGAAATTAAAGGGACCTGTGCGCACATCCCTCGGGGTGCCGCACGGAATGCATTGGGGTTTCGGGGTATCGGAGTCGCCACTGCCTGAGATGTGCAGGCAGACACTTGGGTGCCTATACAGGTCTAAGATTTGATGGTCTGCGGATTTTTTAGAGATTCGGGCAAGTTCTCGGTTACGGTCCGGGGAAGTCTGAAAACACCCCGGTCCGCCCCGTCAGTCTGACGGGTCCCTTGGATTTTCCTGGTTCGAGTCAACTTAGTCTCACCCTAATCCTAACCTAGCATGCATCAGATTAAGTCTTGTAGGGACCTTTGCAGGTGTAAGTCCCTTTTATTCATTTTTATCTTTTTAACCATTTAAGTGAAGTGGGTCTGATGTGGGCCCCGTTGGAAGGCCCGCGATGCCTTATTGGGCCGAAGCAGGCCCAAGTCTCAAAGTGGTCTTGGGTTGGCCCAAAAGCCCCAAATGGTTCGATTTTATTGAGATCAGGTTGAACCAGATGGACCTGGGTCCAGGGAAAACAGGTTTGGGAGTCTCTGGGTTTGACCGCAGATGCGGTGTGGTCATGCCATGTCTGCATATACAGTGTGGTCCGTGCCTGTCCGCACACACGGTGTGGTCAGGCCCGAACCGCTTTGTGTATGCAGTTCGACCCGCAAAGCTTAAAGATGCCAAAGTTTATAGGGGCTCGGATCTTTCATCTTCCTTGATGCTATGCGAACACCTACGGGCCTCTAAGCAAACCCACAATGGCTTAAATTTTCAAAAAAAATGGCCCGAGAGGCCTTGATCATTCTTCATTTGATCATTCATATTCATACTCATTCAAGTAACATTCAAGCTATCATATGGAGCACATATCAATAACAAATATCATATGCATGGATGATGATGTAAGGCAAATGAAAGTAAAGAAGCTTTAAAAGGGTTGGTCACTCATGCTAGAGTGACTGTATGCACAAATAAGAGATGAAGACATGTTATGAAGAGTGGTATTTACTGATGCATCTGAAAATAATAGAATAAGAATGATTTAACAAACCAGATGAGTCTTAATGATGCTTTTAGAGTGATTTTTGTGTGCATATATAGTGCTTGCTCCATATTCATGAATACGACTTAAGAAATAAGCAAACATCATTGAAATAAGTTAAAAACTTAAGAAATAAGCAAGCATGCAAGATATGATCAATCACACATCATAAGTGAAGGGAAAGGGGGGGAGAAATTAGGGATACAGACGGATTTCAAAAGAGGACAAGCCCTCCTGATGAAAGCAACAAAGTAGAGCAAAAATATTTACATAAGTGACCAACTCTTTGCTTTCAGTTCATCTTATAAATAAGGCACTCCTTCCTATCTTTGTGTAGAGTCTCCCCCTTACCATGGGGAAACTCTCATAGTAGGCAAAGGGAAAGGAGAAGACAAAGTGGTTAGAATCCAATAATGAATAATAATAAGCCCAAAAGAAAGAAAAAGAAATATAGCTCAAAAGAGCTTGATCTTGATATATATTGAAAAGAAAGTGACAAGTATTCTCACCTTATACTTACTTTATTATTTGGATGAGTGAGAACCCTCAGGTGGATGTTGACAGCAGCACAGAGCCTCCTTTGATTCAAGGGGTAACCTCCTTTGGTCTCCTTGTGGGTGAGAACAGGAAAAGGGAAGAAGATAAGAGTTAGGAGGGCAATTTGGGTATTGAATGGGGCTTGGGTTTAGCAGGGAATGGTATGGAAAGCTTTTGGTAGCAAAGGGGCAAAGGGGACGACTAGGATGAGAAGGAAATGGAGGAGCGGGAGAGAATCCTCCTTTTTTCTGGGGGGAAGGAGAACCCCCTATTTATAATAGAAAAAAGTGACCAAATTTTAATTTTAATTTGAGTTTTTCACTTGTTACCAAATAAAATATTGGGGACACGTGGGTTGCTTTATACCCACCCAACGAACTCAATTTCAAAACGACACTCAAATTCAAAGCATTCTCCACATGGAAGAATGCGTTGTCACATTTGCATTTATTTTATTTTATTTTGATTTATTTTAATTACTTGATTTTTATTATTTTATTCTTTGATTTTTTTATTTTAGACGCACATGCGTTTTTAATTTTCTTTTATTTTTTATTTAATTTAATTAATAGATTTTTAAGATATAATATTTTTTATTGTTAGATTTTTGTTATTATTTTTTTTTCCTTTCTTCAATTATTGCCACGTGTGCAGTTTTTACCCAAACTTTGACTGCTAATAACTTGCTCATCTGATATCCAATTTTAACAAACTTAGTGACGTTGGAATCAGTGCGAGATTCTCTATCCACTGAGCTAGAATTTAGCAGCAAACTCGGCTTTTTTAGCAGAAGTGCAAAGTCGCGTCCCGGAGCCAATTTTGCTCATATCTCTCTATTCGGGACTCCGATTCCAGCAAACTCAGTTGCGTTGGAATCGTGTTGATGCACTCTTTCTGTTGATATCTAATTGAGTAGTTGATTTGGGATTTATCAGAAATTCGATTTCTGCTTTTCTCAAATTTGACCAATCCATAACTTCTTCATCCGATCTCCGATTTGAGTGAACTCAGTGTCGTTAGAACCATATCGGAATCCTCTTTTCAATGGTATGAAGTTTGGTGGCCAACTTGCACCCGATCAAAAAGTCAACTTTTTGACCCCTTGGGTTTTGAATTTTTCAATTATGATTTTATTCTTTATTTTTCGGGGTGCAAAAATGAGGTGCTGACATGACCCACACCACTCAGGGGGTCCCATCAGACTTAATCAAATGGCATGCTGATTAGGAATTGGGTGAGAACCAAAATGAGTTGACTCAAACCAGGAAACCCACGGGACCCGTCATCCGATGGGGTGGTCTGGGGTGTCTACGGACTTCCCCAGACCGCAACCGAGACCTTTCTCAGAATCTCAAGTCGCAAACCAGCCCAATAAACAAGATTAGGCACCCCAGGTGTTCGCCTGCACCCCATCAGGCGGTGGAGACTCCGTTTTACCCTCCCGGAGGCACGCAGAATCCGTGCGCCCCGCTGTGCCGCGATTTCACCCCGTGCACAGCCTGGCGACTCCACAGGGGACTTCTCAGTCTAGTAGGACCCCAGTTAGATTGAGTCAGCATAAGAGGGATTTAGTTGATATTTAGGACTCTTACTATCTCTTTTAGTAAGACGCAGAATACACGTAATTACGTGTTCTGGGGAGTCCTGTCAAAAGGACGAGATAATTGCCTAAGGCAATTGGAATTTAAGCGGACCATTGTGCCCCTCCAATTACCTGGGGACTCTCCCGGACCTCGTATTGCATGCCAATTCTGCACCTTACTATACGATATGGTAAAAATTCCTTTGTCAACAAAATCCAGACAAAACTCACCTGATTAAACACAGCACGCGGCCCAACTACACACACGGGCACACCACCTCACCATGGATGGATTTAATTTCCTGCTTCGTGTGATAAACTGTGTGGGGTGATACGCACGAGGGAGGCTGCGTGGATGATCCGACCCCGAATGAATGAGAGCGGATATTGCATCTTCTTTACCGAGACTTAGACCTCTTTAGCAGCCCACCCTTTTGATTCTTATAAACTGATCTTTGGGATGGTACTAGCACTTACGCTCCCGTGGCTTGCCGGGGAAAGCAGGGTAAACCCATCCCCCTAGTTTTCCGAAGTCTATTAGCACCACAGATTTCTTGCCTTGGCATGCGAGAATCCAGTACTGGTCCAGACCCTTGTAGGCTTATGTCTCGGGTTGGGTATCCTTCCTCACCTAACGCTTCTGAGCAAATCATGCTTATGATTGTGAGGGAGTGTGACGTGAATGATGAATACAAGAGGAGTAAAATTGGAATAAAACCCAAGTGTCCATTAGGGGCAGCAACCCCCGCTTTTTGCATCAAATTGAGTAAACCCTAGATTTGAGCTACCTCAGCTCTATTTTAGGAAGCTAACCTAACTTTGATAAGGGAACCACCCCAAATCCATGAATTGAGTCCTGTAAGCCCTAGATTGATCTTTTAGAGCAGACGAAAGCTGGCCAGATCAGACAAACAGATGAGAGCATGCCAGATCAGAATAACGGCACCGAACCCTAGATCTAGGAATTTTCAGCCTACCCGCTTTGGAAGCAATTTGTATCCTTCCTTTTGGCTCACAACAGCCTTAAGCATGAATTCTTTGCAGTTTTGTAAATATCTGGTAAAATTCCGCCCTCGATGGCAAGTTGTAGTTTTGCTTTGGTCCGACACCAAAAGCAAATGAAAGAACAGATGAAAGACAGAAGACTGATCAGGACTTGAACGTGCTCCTCTTCACAAGTATGTCTAAGAGTCGCGCCTCAACTGGCGCCAACCCCTAGGACCACACACCATGTGTGCCTGAATCTAAATTCTGCACTGTTTTAGTTTTTTGCTTTATTCTAAGAAGCATGTTAAAACTGCTAGTGGTTAGTCCTTTTGCATGAGATTATGCATATTTTAGGACTAATTAAGAGTCTGGTGTGGAACCCTGAACTGATTTGGAATTTCGATCGGATAGTTGGCATGTCATCTTCGTCCTCATCTGAGAGAGTCCGTTTCCCTAGGATAGAGAAGTGCACCTGGGATACCCCCTGGATCCGTTCTTGGACAAGGCAGCTCCAAGGGAGTGAGAGGATTGAATGGGAGCACAAATACCATACGGGACAGACTCTGTCCCTGTTAAATGTGTCGATCAACTGGGATATGATCCAAGCAGCATTGCTTTTCTGGGATCCCCAGCTATCAGTGTTTTGATTCGGGATCAACGAGTTGATTCCCACAATTGAGGAACTTGACCTGTTCCTCCGATTTCGCGACTTAGGAGAACCTGCTAGGCCAAGTCTCAAAGAAAGTTACAAGAATGAAGCTTGCGCTTTATTTGGCCTCTCAAGGGGAGAATTCCAGACTTTAGGAGGTGACAAAGCATTCACTCGGGTCTCCAAAACATTCCTAGCTAAGAAAATAAGAAACAAAAAGCAGGAAAGACCCTGGGCTTGGTTTGACACCTTCACCCTTGTGGTTCTGTCGCAAATCTTCTTTCCAATTGGGGGAGACACCATTAATTTGGCCCTCATGGAAATTGTGGATCAACTCAGGGTCAGGAAGACGTGTTCATCGAATCCCACTTTCGCGACTACAAGTATTGGATAGCTCGAGAGTTCGGCCACGACGGCCCCCCGCCTCTTCAGCTTGCCGCTTCAAGTGACATTCTGGTTCTGCCCCCTAACACATATAGGGGCAGGGTGGCCGAACTGCAGGAGATCCACTCCCGTATCCATTCAGCTTATGTGGATTCGGAACGGGAGAGTAGGCAGGCCAATATGGCCTTGCAACATGAAATGGAATTAGTGTGCAAGCGCGCTGAGGAGGACCGACATCTGCGGAACAAGCTTCTGCGAGCCTTGAGGAGGCAAGACGTGTCCTCCCACTATGATGATGACCAACCTAGCTAGACTTTGGCTTTGTTGTATTTTGTTATGAATGATGATGTACTTTGTGCCAGGGCGGCACTTTTTGATTAAAGCATGAATTTATTTTCACTCTGCTATATTGTTCGGACTTAACAAGACAAGAATTTGAAATAAAAGAATTAATTCCCACCAAATAGGGCAATTCGGTCTTCGATAGACCACCTCTCTTCAAATTGTAATATTCCCGGTCGCTGCGACCACCTAATTTCCTTTGATTGCATCTCCCTCATTGAGATCGTGAAAACCCAGCAAGTGTTTGAAACACCCAAGACTTTGAGCTCAGATCACACCCGTTTGTATCCTTACAAGATCATTCGGTCCAATCTTAGGGCACCAAAGCCGCCGATGAATGAGTCGGATGTTGGTGGAGGAGAGTCCTGGCATAGCATACCCCTATTAGTGACACCAAAGCCGCCGGTGGTTGAATCGGATATTGGCTGCGGAGCGTCTGGTTACTACTAGCCGAAATCTTAGGGCATCGAAACCGTTGACAGATGAGTCGGATATTGGTGGAGGAGCGTCTTGGCATAGCCTACCCCTGTAAGTGACACCAAAGGCGCTGATGGTTGAATCGGATATTGGCTGCGAAGCATTCGGGTACTACTAGCCGAATCCTTGTATCACCAAGACCACCGACGAATGAGTCAGGATTTGGTTAAGGCAACCCTGAGTGCTGTTTTTCAGCCCCCTATTTGAGACCATGTGTGGTCCAACCCTGTGATATTGAGCTCAGAAAAATTCCCCTAAATTGAAGGTTCTCTTCCCTTATGGAGGCGGCTAAAATAGATCAATGATTTAGGGTTCTCTTTCCCAGTTGCTCGAAAGCGGCTGAAATAGACCAGTTAAATCGGGTTCTCTTTCCCAGTCCCTCCTAAGCGACTAAAATAGATCAGCTGTCAGAAAAATTAGATTTCAGAAAAAATAGGGTTCTCTCTCCCAGTTACCTGCGGGTAGCTAAAAGAGATCTGGTCATTAGGGTTCCCTTCCCCGGTCATCTTAGGACAGCCAAAATAGATCAGTCTTCAAAATTCATTAGGGTTCTCTTCCCCGGTCGTCTTAGGATAGCCAAAATAGATCAGTCTTCAAAATTCATTAGGGTTCTCTTTCCCAGTTGCTCGCGAGTAGCTAAAATAGACCAACTTCCAGAAATCAGGTTCTCTTCCCTTGTGGCCCTAGGGTAGCTAAAATAGATCAGTTAGTCAAATCATATCAGAAAACAAAAATAAGCAAACGAATGAATTCAAGCAGATGAAATTGTGTAACCAATTTGTGTGAAATTGTGTAACCAATTTGTGTAAAATTGCACTAATGCATGTCAATTGTCCACCAGGTACCAAAATTGATTCCAGAAGTCCATACTTGCTAAGATCGAGGAAAATACTCGATATGGATCAGCCAGGAGAGTAGACACCACTGGGGCAACATCCGGTAGAATCTAGCCATGCACAAGTAGTGAATGAAATGCAACATAGAATCGACAGTATGGGTTCTGTCATCCAGGAACTAATTGTAAGCACCTCATTTTTGCACTCCTGGAAGAGCCGGAAATGCAAACCCTGGACAAAAAGTCAAACCCTAAGGGGTAAAAAGTTGACTTTTTGATCAAGTGATAATTGGCCACCTTCCCCTATACCATTGGATAGAGAATCTCGACACGGTTCCAACACAACTGAGTTTGCAGGAATCGGAGTCCGGATGAAGGTTCTGCGGGCGGTCAAACTTGAGGGGAGCCGAAAGTTGACTTTCTGCTAAACCCCTGCACGCGCGTGGGAAACGCGGCACGGGAAAATTCAGAGTCGCAACCGCCTGATGGGGTGCAGGCGGACACCTGGGTGCCTAATCCTGTCTATTAGGGCTTTTGGTCTGTGGCTTGAGATTCTAAGTCTGTTCTCGGTTGTGGTCTGGGGAAGTCCGTAGACACCCCGGTCCACCCCGTCGGATGACGGGTCCCGTGGGTTCCCTGGTTTGAGTCAGCTTACATTGGTCTCACCTGATTCCTAATCCGATATGCAATTTGGTTAAGTCTGGCGGGACCACTTGAGTGGTATGGGTCCCTTTAATTGCTTTTATCTTGTTTAATTAGGTGATCTGAGTCTAGTTGGGTGGGCCCCGTTGGAAGGCCCACGGTATCCTTGGTGGGCTTAGCCAAGCCCGTGTACCCCTGTGGACCTCAGTCTAGCCTGAGAGGTCCTTTGGGCTTTGGTTAGTTCAATTGATTTTACTTTAAGTTCAGATTTGAAGATTAAGTGTTTTTCATGCACAAGTGGGCCGGACCGGTTTGTGGGCCCCTAAGGTGGGCCCACATGGTGTCCAAATATTTTTTATTGGATTTATCTTTTTAATTTTGCCAAAGTGATTTGGACACTGGGCTTGGGGCCCGCAGTCCAAATCTGGGCTTGTAAGCCCAAGTTACCGGAAGTTAGGGTTTGTACCCTTCCTTGGTTCGGTTGGTGGGCTTTGGTGGGCCCGGTAGGCCCTTGCCCTTGGTCTCGGCCAAACCACGCAATTCATGCATCAATTTCACATAACAAGGCTCGGGTGGGCCGCATTGGGTTTGGCCTGCCTGGTTCAAATTGTTCATTTTACTTAAGTTATTTTAATGGCATGCTTTGGTGTTTATTGGGCTTGGTGGGCCCCGTTGGAAGGCCCACTGGAAGTCAAGTTGGACCGGGAGTCCAAGTCCCATGTCGGGTTTCCGGGTGACCCAGAAACCCTATTGGTTTATCCGGTTCGGAAATATCATTCACATCTAGCAATAATCACACAAAAAACACAAGATAGACACTCTGTCAGAGAAAAAACTGGCTCATTGTGCTGGGTCCAAGGGGAGGTACCCGGGGGCCCTGTGGGCGAAGCGAAGTGGAGCCCACGGGGTGGGGTACCTCCCCGTACCAAGGTACGAGTTGGATGTGCAACGAACAAAGGGGGTGGGGGTGCGGGGGGCGAAGCCCCCGCGGTACAGTAAAGGGCATTTTTGGAAATTTTCAAAAATATACCAATTTGGCATGTTTTAGGGGTATGCGCCGACCTCGGGCACTAGGCGCGAGGTCGGCGCGGGCCGGGCGGACCGAAAACAGCGAAAAACATAAAAAAAGAGGTGAGCGCGAGCCTCGCGCGAAGGTGCGCGCGAGCTTCACGGATACTCGATGCTCTCGGTTTTCTTTCAAACTCCATTTCTGAGCTGATTTTAAGGTTTGTAACTCATTTTTTAGGCTATGTAAGCCCTCCCAGGGCTTCGGCCACCCCCAGAAGGAAGATACTCACACATGCATTGGAATTAATCTAATTGATTAAATACACAACTCCATATCACTAAAAAAAGAAACCAAACCCCATTATCACAAAACAACACAGTCCTAGGACTACAGACAGTTGATGGGGTGATGGGAGCATGCTTACAGGGGCGCAACAAGGAGCAAACAGCATAGGCAGGGGGTTGGGGGGCATGTTAGCAAGTCCAGCACAATAAAAACAAAGGAAGCAACATGCACTTCCATCCACAGACTGGTCCTTCAAGCATGCACGCTAACATCCGAAGAAGGGAATGAGGAGGGGGGTTTACAGGGATACAAGGGATGAAGGGAACTTGGGAACATGCTCCCTTTTTGGCGCGAGCAACACATGCATCCTCCTCTTCCTTACTTGGTGGTCTTCATCAGATGGAAGTGAAAAGAAAAAACATGGCAAGTTTTCATGGCAGTGGTTTCATACCACTGAATAAGACCGGCTTACAAAAGAACATCGCATATTCATATATGTGTAACCCAAAGTAACAGGGATCCTCACCTGGTGGTTCTTGAGTTCTGGAGCCGAATGTGGGAGCCTCCTCGAAACCGGACAGCAGCGGGATCCTCCACTTCACCGCACCAACAGTAGCAAGCTTCCCCATGCTTGGGTGGAAATGGAGAAGAACCAAAGAAAGGTGAGCCTCTTGGGTTTTTTTTTTTTGGGGGCAAGCAGGGATGAAGAGAGGAGGGCCTCGGGTGAAGGAAGAAGAAAACCAAACAAAAACCCTTCGAACCCTCCAAAAATCCTAACACTTAGTTTTTTTTTTTCGAGAAATCTTCCAAACCTCTGCGCGAAAGGCCGCGCGGCTTATATAAGCGATTATATAAGCGAGAAAAAAGGGGTGCCGCTCACCTTGGCGCCCAGCTCAAGGTGGGCGCATGCCCGCTCGCCACGTCCGCACGAGCGGCATAATGATGAAAATTCATTAAATGCCGCCGCTCGCCGGTCGAAAAAATCTTTAAAATTCAGATTTAGTCCCTGACAATTTTTGGTAAAATCCGATATTCTCGGATTTTTACAGATTTAGTCCCTGAGATATTTCGAATGTTCGGATATTTACGGATTTGATCCCCGAGATATTTTCCTGCGCAACTCGCCACGTGTGCAGCTTTTGCCATGTGCGCAGATTGCCGGTTTTGCTGCTCGGAAATTTCATCAGCTCATATTTTCTTCATCCGGACTCCGATCTAGGCAAACTTAGTTTCATTAGAATCGCATCGGAGCCCTCCATCCCATGACCTAGGGGTAGGCCTCCGGATCGGATTTTAGCACAAAGTCAACTTTTGGCTCTGCTCAGGTTTGATCGCCCGCAGAACCTTCATCCGGACCCCGATTCCTGCAAACTCAGTTGCGTTGGAACCGTGTCGAGATTCTCTATCCAATGACCTAGGGGTAGGCCTCCGGATCGGATTTTAGCAGAAAGTCAACTTTTGGCTCTGCTCAGGTTTGACCGCCTGCAGAACCTTCATCCGGACCCCGATTCTTGCAAACTCAGTTGCGTTGGAACCGTGTCGAGATTCTCTATCCAATGACCTAGGGGTAGGCCTCTGGATCGGATTTTAGTAGAAAGTCAACTTTTGGCTCTGCTCACGTTTGACCGCCCGCAGAACCTTCATCCGGACCCCGATTCCTGCAAACTCAGTTGCGTTGGAACCGTGTCGAGATTCTCTATCCAATGACCTAGGGGTAGGCCTCCGGATCGGATTGTAGCAGAAAGTCAACTTTTGGCTCTGCTCAGGTTTGACCGCCCGCAGAACCTTCATTCGGACCCCGATTCCTGCAAACTCGGTTGCGTTGGAACCGTGTTAAGATTCTCTATCCAATGATATAAAGCAAGGTACTTGGCACGGAATTCAAGGAAAAGTCAACTCTCGGCTTTTCCTTAAGTTTGACCGCCCGCAGAACCTTCATCCGGACCCCGATTCCTGCAAACCCAGTTGCATTGGACTCGTGTCGGGATTCTCTATTCATTGATATAAAGCAAGGTGGCCAATTTCATTTGATCAAAAAAGTCAACTTTTCACCCCTTAGGGTTGACTTTCTGTCCAGGGTTTGCATTTTTGGATTTTTTGTGGGAGCGCAAAAATGAGGTGCTTACAACCCCAATCCAAGTGCTTACCCCTATACCATTGGATAGAGAATCTCGACACGGTTCCAACGCAACTATGTTTGCAGGAATCGGAGTCCGAATGAAGGTTCTGCGGCCGGTCAAACTTGAGTGGAGCCGGAAGTTGACTTTTTGCTAAAATCCAATCCGGATGCTTACCCCTATGTCATCGGATAGAGGGCTTCGATACGATTCTAACGCAACTAAGTTTGCCCAGATCGAAGTCCGGATAGAGAAAATATGAGCTGACAAAATTTTCGAGCAGCAAAACCGGCAAACTGTACACGTGGCAAAAAGCTGCACACGTGGCGAGTTGCGCAGGAAAATATCTCAGGGATCAAATCCGTAAATATCCAAACGTACTAAATATCCCAGGGACTAAATCTGTAAAAATCTGAAAATATCGAATTAAATCGAAAATGACCAGGGACTAAATCCGAAAAAATCGGATTTTTTGACTATCGCGTGGCCACATTTATTATTTTTTCATCATTTTGCCGCTCGCGTGAACGGGGCAAGCGTGAAACGCGCGGGGCACCCGCTGGGCGCCAACTCGGCGGACCCTATTTCCCTCGTCTATAAAAGCCGCGCGAGACTTCGTGCATAAGGGTTAGGAAATTCTTCAGTGAAAAACTTTTCTTGGTCGAGGGGTTTTCTCTTGGTTGGTTCCCTTGGGATCACTGGACCGACTCCCTTTTCCCCTGCCTTCCTTCACCCAAACACCCGACCTTACCTTCCGAACTCCCTCTCTTCTTCTTCTTCTTCACTCTTCTACCGAAAGTCGGAGGAAGCCGGAGGAGCCACTTGCCGAAGCTGTTGGAGAAGAAGCTCATCGCTGGTGTGTTCGCCTCAAGGAGGTCACACGCTTCCACAAAAAGGATAAGAACTCTCAGGTATTGTTCCTAGCCCAGTTTCACTTTACATATATGAAAGTGGGAGTTGTATGAGTAGATTAACGGGTTTGTTTTGTTCTCCTGGATATAACATGCACGTCCTTCTATTTTGATAACATGGAAGTCTCCGAGGGTAAGGGAGACCCCATGAGAAGATGGGAAGCTTGCCATCCCACCTTCGGCCACCGTTCGGAGGGTTTCTATTTGTGGATTATTGAGTAAAGGGAGTCTGTTCCCTCGTTTCGATCATGTCCTGTGTATCCCATGTAAACCCCCCCTTTCTACTTCTCTTCCCCGAGTGTTCGCGTGCATGCACGGAGGTCCGGTCAGGCATAGGTAAAAATGTCTCTCACTCATGCAATATCTGCTTGTCATTGTTCTTTTTTCTTCTTCTTTGTATATTTGCTAGACTTGCCAACATGCTCCCCCAACCCCCTGCCTGTGTGCCTGCAAGCATGGTCCCTTCCCCCATTACCCCTGTAGCGGTCAGTTTGTGTTGTGTTTTTTGTGATAATCGAGTTTGGTTTTCTTTTTTAAGAGATTTAGTCGTGTCTTCAAGTAGGTTAGAATAATTCCAAAGCATGTTTAAGTGTCTTCTAGGGATGCTGGAGGAACCTGGGAGGTGTTTAAGTCGTGTCTTCAGTCATGGAGTTTCAGAAAAAAACAGAGAGTTGTATGCGCAAAGGGGTGTCCGCCGAGCTAGCGCTGAGCTCGCGCTCAGCGCTTTCACTTGCGCCTAGCTCGTGCGAGGTGCTTTTCGCTTGAGCCTTGCTCGCGCAAGGCTCGCGCTCAGTGCGCGCACGCAAGGCCCTTTTGTTGATTCCCGCTTCCGCCTAGCTTGCGCTGACCTCGCGCCTAGCGCCTAAGGTCAGCGCACCCTCTTAAAAAATGCTGATTTGCTATTTTTTTTTGGAAACCCGAAAATGCCCTTTACCGTACCCTTGGACCCAGATATTTTGTGATTTTTGTATATTCTATGTTTTGTGTGTTTTCTGTGATTGTTGCTGGGTGTGGGTGTCATTTTCAAACAGAACCAAATAAACCAATAGGGTCTCCGGATCCCCGGAAACCAACTTGGGACATGGACCATCGGTCCAATTTGGTACATTAGTGGGCCTTCCAATGGGGCCCACCAAGCCCAAACAAACTCTAAAGCATGCAAATAAGCAAGTTAAAGTAAAATTAACTTATTAAACCGGGCGGGCCAAACCTAATGCGGTCCACCCGAACCAGACTTGTGAAATTGATGCATGAAATGTGTGGTTTGGCCCAGACCAAGGGCAAGGGCCTACCGGGCCCACCAAAGCCCACCAACCGAACCAAGGAAGGGTGCAAACCCTAACTTCCCGTAACTTGGGCTTTCAAGCCCTAATCAAGACTATGGGCCCCAAGCCCAGTGTCCAACCCATTTTTGGAAACTTAAAAAGATAAATCCACTAAATTACTTGGCTACCATGTGGGCCCACCTAAGGGGCCTGTGCGCACCCGATTTCAGTCGCAGGACGAGGCGCATGCAAAATGATGTGTGCCTCGGGATTGTTTGGAGTCGCCACTGCCTGATGGGGTGCAGGCAGACACCTGGGTGCCTATTCTTATCTATTAAGGCTTGGTCTGCGGCTTGAGATTCTAAGAAAGTTCTCTGTTACGGTCTGGGGAAGTCCGCAGACACCCCGGTCCGCCCCGTCAAAAAAACAGGTCCCATGGTTTCCTGGTTTTGAGTCAACTCAGTTGGTTTCACCCGATTCCTATTCCAACATGCACAGTTTTGGTTAAGTTTGGCGGGACCTCCAAAGTGGTGTGGGTCCTTTTACTTGATTTTATCTTCTTTGGTTAAAATGATCTGAGTTTGATCGGGCAGGCCCCATTGGAAGGCCTGCGGATCCCTTGTTGGGCTTGGTTAAGCCCACGTGTCCCCTGGTGGGCCTCAGTCTAGCCTGAGAGGCCCTTTGGGCTTTGGTTCAATGAATTGATTTTATTTTGAAATTCAAGTTTGATTATTTAAGTAGATTTCATGCCAAAGTGGCCTGGGATTGCTTTGTGGGCCCTTGAGTGGGCCACACAATTGGTTGCCAAGTGATTTTGAGATTATCTTGATTAACTGAGCCAAAATGGGCCAGGCTTTGGGCTTGAAAGCCCAAGGCTTCTTGAGTTAGGGTTTGGAAACCCTAACCTTGTTTTGCTCAATGGGCTTAGTGGGCCTGACGGACCTTGCCCTTGGTCTCGGCCAAACCACCACATAATTTGAGCACGCATGCCCCGAATTGGGCTTTAGTGGGCCTCAATGGGTTTGGCCCACTCAATCAATTTAATTACCTTTATTTTAGCAAAAGTGGGTTTGTCGGGCTTAGCGGGCCCCGTTGGAAGGCCCACTGGAAATCAAATTAGACCGGGTAGGTCCAAGGCCCATCTTGGGTCTCCGGTTGACCCGGAAACCCTTCTGGTTCGTTCGGATTGATCAACAAGGCACAAAAATAGCAAAAGATCACAAAACAGCAGCAATGGGCATTTCTGCAGTGTGGCCGGTTTGAGATGCCGGTTACACATAAGGACCAGTGTATCCGGCATCTTTGGCCGGTTACGAACAAGGCCATGTTGATTCGACCTGAGTTGTCGGAACAACCAAAAAACTTGGTTTTTTGGATTTTCGCATTAGGCTTGGGTTCTTGGGTCTTCTAGGGTAGCTCCAGTGATTGTGTGGGCTCCTGTGTGAGCCCACATTGGTTCTGGAGATGAGGAATCACCTCATCTCTCGGTCTCCTTTGGGGTTTCTACAGCAAGGAATCATGGGATAGGGGAACATGCATGTTGAAACCGTCAAGTCAGCAAGCTAAAAAGGAGAAGGGCTCATGGCCATTCAAGCATGCAAGAACCTATCATATTGTCTAAGCATGTTTCATGGCAGTGAACCAAGATCGTAAGCATACTAAATAAGCAACAAAAAACAGCAAAGAAAGGATGAGAAGGGGGGTTAAAATGGGGGATACATTAGACTTGCTCATATGAGGAAAATGCTCCTCTTGATGATGAAAAGAAAACCCAGTAAACACCAGCAAACTAGTGGCCGAATGGTGGTTGCATGACCACTTTCCAATCACCCAAACCACTTTCCATCCTCTCTTTATACTACCCAATCCCTTACCATTCTTGCCATACGGGAATAACCACTCTTAAAATGGCTTAAAAGAGACTAATGGAGGGGGGAAACATGCTTGGAACCATGGGAATAACACATACATGGTAAAAAAAACCAACATGCTTTGATCATGCTTATTTTGGTATATGTTACATAAAAGATAATGGGGAAGCTTACCTTGAAGTGCAAACTCCCTTTGGAGGTGTGCTTGAGGTACCTTGTGGCACCACCACACTTTGGCAGCACCTCCCCCTCTCCAAATGATCTCCAAGTCCTCCTTCTTCTCAATTGAATGTGGTGGAGAATGGTGGTGGAAAATGGTGGTGGGGGGTTTAGGAAGCCACGAAGAGAGCTTGGGAGAGATGAGAGAGCTTGGGAGAGATGGGAGAGAAGAACAATGGGCTAACCAAAATGTGCTCAACCCCTAATGCATCCCAGCCCCTCCCCTTTTATAGGAGAGGTTGCTTAAGGGTTAAGAAAGACCAATTTTTAAATATTTTATCAAAAGTGACTTTTTTATTGTTATTTCTTACTTGTGACTTATTACTTTTACTTAATGGTTAAGAAAGATTCTTTTGTTAATATTTTTTACTTAGGGGGGGTTAAGAAAGACTCTTTTTGTTAATATTTTTGTTTACTTAAGGGTTAAGCAAGGGGACGTCCACGTGGCGCAGTTTGCCACGTGGACAGTTTATTTTTGACATAGGATTGCCCATAACTCTCTCATTTGAGCTCCGGGTCGACATCCTCTATCCACTGAGCTAGAGTTTAGCAACAAATTCGGGGCTTAGCAGAAAGTCAACTTTCGGCTCCCCCTCAAGTTTGACCGCCCGCAGAACCTTCATCCGGACTCCGATTCCAGCAAACTCAGTTGCGTTGAAACTGTGTCGGGATTCTCTATCTACTGAGATAAAGCAAGGTGGCCAACTATCACCTGATCAAAAAGTCAACTTTTTGTCCCCTCGGGGTTTGACTTTCTGCCAGGGTTTTCATTTTCAGCACTTCCAGGGGTGCAAAAATAAGGTGCTTACAGGGCCCACAAACCAATCCGGCCCACCTTTACATGAAAACCACTTAAATCCAATTTGAAACCAAAAGTAAAATCAATTCAACTAACCAAAGCCCAAAGGGCCTCTTAGGCTAGACTGAGGCCTACAAGGGTACATGGGCTTGACTAAAGCCCACCAAGGACACCGTGGGCCTTCCAATGGGGCCCACCCAACCAGACTCAGATTACCTAATTAATCAAGATAAAATAAATTCAAAGGGGCCCACACCACCCAGGTGGTCCCGCCAGACTTAAACCACAGCTGCATATCGGATTAGGAATCGGGTGAGACCAAAATAAGCTGACTCAAACCAGGATAAACCTAGGGGACCCGTCACCCGACGGGGTAGACCAGGGTGTCTACAGACTTCCCCGGACCATAACCGAGACCCTACTTAGAATCTCAAAAGCCGCAGACCAAAGCCTTAATAGACAAGATTAGGCACCCAGGTGTCCGCCTGCACCCTATCAGGCGGTGGCGACTCCGAACTTTCTCGTGCCACGTTTCCGACGCGCGCACACTAATGGCAGAGCTAAGGGAATTGAAGCAAGTCCCCCCAGTAGTGTTGGCCGCCCACCAGCCACAGTTCTCGCCACCAGCAGAGGTGGCACCACCACCGCATCCAGTACATCTCCCTCCCGTGGCACCACCATCGCCACCACCAGCATCCCCGTTCCACATACCACAGTAGCATCGTTTTTACCTGTCCATTTGGGGCAAGATGACGAAAACTGGTACAGAACCTAGGAAGCGCAGTTTCAGGGAAAATTGGCAGCAGTAAGAGAAGAAAACAAGCAAAACTGGCCACCATAAGAGAGCTTCTCAAATAGCTCCAACCCAGTATAGTGCATAGCGAGACTACGCTTTAAAACCTCTGCTTCTTTTCTGACATCCAGCTCCCGGCTAAGTTCAAGTGCCCAGAGTTGCACCAGTTTGACGGCACGAGTTGCCCACTAAACCATCTGAGGTCTTATTTTGGCGACATGTGCCAGTACGCCAAGGAAGAACGGATCATGGTGCAGTTCTTTCAGAAGTCGTTAACTGGGGCAGCTTATTCTTGGTTCTTGAGTCTGGACAAGGCTAAGGTAAAAACATGGAATGACCTGGCGGCAGTCTTTATCCAGCAATACTGCCTGAATAGTCAGATCATGCAGACCAAGGCAGAATTGCAAAGGCTGGCTAACAAGAGCCAAGAATCAGTGAGAGAATACGCTAAGCGCTGGAAGGAATTGGCAGCATTGGTACAGCTGCCATTGTTAGAACAGGAGATGACATCCCTGTTTATTGCGTCATTGGGTCAGCCTTTCTTTGTGTTGCTGCTAGGGCAGAGTACGATGAATTTCAATGACCTAATCCTGACGGCAGATCAGATTGAAGACGCAGTAAGATCCAGGAAGATTGACGACAGTGGGCAGAGTTCTGCACCCAGAAGGCCAGTAAGAGGGCAAGCCAGTAGAAGCCAGGGGCAAGAGCCCAGGAGGTAGGAACAGCAGGCAGTCAACTATGTGTACCCTGCACAGCCCCACCATTTCTCTCAAGGACCAGAGGCAGTGGCACCCCAAGGGACTGGGCAGACTGCTTACCAAGGAGTAAGAAGACTAAAGAAGAAATGGAGGCCCGAATGAGGCGGGTGTTTACCCCGCTACAGGGCACCATACCAATCAGTGCTGGGATCTAAGGCACGACATCCAAGACTTGATTGATAGTAAGCGCATCACTTTTGACCCCCTCGGCACCACCCGCTCAGACTCCAGCAGCCGGCGTAACTACAAATCCTCTCCCAGATCACTCAAAGGCCTCAACTAGTAAGACGGTGAATCAAGTGAGCAGTGACCAGGGCCCCGGGCAACTTGACCCTTCAGTACGGATTGGCCAACTAGGGCAGACAGTAAAGGTGCAGCTTCAAACGAGAACCCAATCGACAGCAATTACTTTTGTCGGAAGGAATAAAGAGGACGCTCTACTGGAAGAACTCAAGACTAAGGAGAATACGGTTGTCTACATCTGTGCAATCGAGGATGAATCGCAAAGCAGTGAAGAAGTCACAGGGCCATGGAACTCAATGTAGTGTGGATGGATCAGCGACTCCCCGTCCCCTCCGCACAGAGAAGGAGTGGGCAGTTCCAGTGGACTCCAAATCCGGGATAGACCTCATATCTCGGACGCATCAGTGGGCAGTTCGAGGGTACCTCCCTAGATGTCTACTGAATGGCCGTCAGAGTGCAGGTCTGCGAAATTGGAGCCAAGCCCATATCTGGCATAATCTGCCGACTCGTCATCACTTGAGTCTAATCCCGCCCCTTCCCATACGACATGCATGAGTGGTTCGGCCCCCCTCGTGCCGCAGAAGAAGAGGAACCGCCATCCACTCCTGAACTTGCAAACCTGCCTGATCTGTATGAGAGCTCGGATGAATCCGCTGATACAGACTCGGAAGACACATTAGCAGAGGAAAGTGAGACAGTGAACATCATTGAAGAAGATGGCGATGACTCCCTTACAGGTCTCCCTCTGGTGCACTTTCACCCAACTGAGGACCAAGGGTTTTTCTACTCGACCCCCCTCACCAACCCCTCCACCCTCAACATTCATGACATCATGGACTCACCTCCACAAGACCGCTTCTCCCTTTCATTTGAACCACCCCTCATCAATCTCTCCAAACTCAACCTTGAACCCCCTTCGTACAATGTTGTACCCCCACCTTACCCCACCCAATCTTTCTACCATCAAGCTGACTCCACCGCCACCACTGAAGTAGAAATCGATAAAATCACCCGATCTGGTCGATATGTAAACACAAACCCCCCACCCGCACCAGAGGAGGAAGCAGAAGCAAAGAGGAAAGAAAAAGGGAAGGACGTGGTTATAGAATTGCCACAGACCCTCAAGAGAAAGGGAAGGGCCACCGAAGAGGAAGTCATAGATTTGCACCACAGCATCTACACTCTCGAGTACGGCCTCCTCCAGCAATTGAACAAAGTTCCTGCCCAGATCTCCATAATGCGGCTTCTAATTGACTCAGAGAAGCACAGGGCAGTGCTAATGAAGGTTCTGGGTGACACACACGTACCGGCGAGCATCGACCCAGAGCAATTAGGAGCAATGGTGTCAGTGATCACGGCACCCCAGGATATCTCTTTCTCTACAATGGATCTGCCGCCTGAGGGTTGCGACCATACTGTAAGCACCTTATTTTTGCACCCCTGGAAGTGCTGAAAATGAAAACCCTGGTAGAAAGTCAAACCCTAAGGGGTGAAAGTTTGACCTTTTGATCAAGTGATAATTGGCCGCCTCGCTTTATATCATTGGATAGAGAATCTCGACACGGTTCCAACGCAACTGAGTTTGCAGAAATCGGGGTCCGGATGAAGGTTCTGCGGACAGTCAAACTTGAGCAGAGCCAAAAGTTGCCTTTCTGCTAAAATCCGATTCAGAGGCCTACCCCAAGGTCATGGGATGGAGGGCTCCGATACGATTCTAATGCAACTGAGTTTGCCCAGATCGGAGCCTGGATGAAGAAAATATGAGCTAACGAAGTTTCTGAGCAGCAAAACCGGCAAACTGCGCACGTGGAAAAAAGCTGCACACGTGGCGAGTTGCGCAGGAAAATATCTCGGGGATCAAATCCGTAAATATCCAAACATTCAAAAGATCCCAGGGACCAATATGAAAATATTTGAATAAAATAATATTAAATCCAAATATCCCAGGGACTATATCTTAATTTTCGGATTTTTAAGCAAAACCGCGGCCGCATTAAATGTTTTGCAATGATTTTGTCGCTTGCGCCGAGCGACAGCAAGTGGGTGCAAGCTGGGCGCCAAGGTCGGCGGATACCCCTTTCTTCTTTTATAAAAGCTGCGCGAGGATTCAGTGCAAGGGGTTCGGCATTTTTTTTGGGGTTGGGGATTTTCGGTGCCGGCTTTCTTCTCTGGAGAATTTCTTTCCGGGGCAAAGAGTTCTCACTCTCTTCATTGGTTCTCTCCAGGGTTGGGTCTTCCACGGAGAACTAATCCTCGCTTGGCTTGAGTTAAAAAACCCTCCCTTCTTCCTCTCCGATTACCTCACAACCGAGAAGACGACAAGTTGGTGAGGAGAGGTGGTGCTCCAGCGACTGCTCGTGCACTCCAGGGAACCCTCCGGCCTGCTCTACAAAGGTTTGGAACCAAGGTGAACTCTCTCTCTGTTATTGTTTTAACATGTATAAATCGAGCATGTTTCCCATTTTAGCATGTTATTTTTTGTTCTTGCTTGTTTGATTCGAAGGTGGGAGTCTGTTCCCATGATCACCTCCTCTGATCTCATGTACCCCGATAAAGCCCCCAGTTCCCTTCTTTGTATGTTCTGTTAATGTTTTGTTTCGGATTTGTAGGTTTGCAGAGAGATTTGAGTGATGAATGGTGAGGATATGTTAGGTTAGATTAATTTCAAATTGTGTTTAGAGGTCTTCGAGGGGTCTAAGTATCCCCAGAAAGTAGTTGCAGAGCTTAAAAACCAGTTAAAAATGGAGTTTGAAAGAAAAAACAGAAAATCAGGGTTTGCGCTGAGCTCGCGCCCACTTCCTTTTTGGGTGCGCTAAGCTCGCGCCCACTTCCTTTTTTGGATGCGCTCAGCTCGCGTTCACTTATTTTTGGGTGCGCTCAGCTCGCGCTCACTTATTTTTGAGTGCGCTCAGCTCGCGCCCACTTCATTTTTGGGTGCGCTCAGCTCGCGCCCACTTCATTTTTGGGTGCGCTCACCTCGTGCCTACTTTTTTTTGGGTGCGTTCACCTCACGCCCACTTCCTTTTGAGTGCGCTAACCTCGAGCCCACCTTGCCCGCGGGTGCTTTTTTGCTGTTTTCGGTCCGCCCACTTCGCGCTGACCTCGCGCCTAGCGCCCGGAGGTCGGCGCATACCCTTTTAAGGTCGAATTGCCTATATTTTTAAAATTCCGAAACTACCCCTTGGACCCAGAGTATGTGATTTTCGTATATTTTGGGTATTTCATGACTTCTGCATATTCTGTAATCTTTGTTGACAGTGGGGTGACATTCTCAAACCGAACCAAACATGCCAATAGGGTTTCCGGGTCACCCGGGAACCCAACATGGGACCCAGACCACTCGGTCTGACTTGATTTCCAGTGGGCCTTCCAACGGGGCCCACCCCAGCCTGAACCATTGAATTGCACTAAAATAAGATAATCAAAGGAACTGGGTGGGCCAGACCACTTGAGGCCCACCCAAGCCCTATGTGGGGCGTGCATGCTTAAATTAGGTTGTGGTTTGACCGAGACCACGGGCTGGGCCTGTCGGGCCCACTAAGCCCATTGAACCTAACTAAGGTTAGGGCTTTCAAAACCCTAACTCAAGAAGTCTTGGGCTTTCAAACCCAAGCCCAGGTAACGGGCCCCAAGCCCAAGGCCTGGCCCATTTTGGCACGGATAATCAAAGATAAATTAAATCACTTGGCAACCAATAGTGGGGCCCATTTACGGGCCCACAAAGCAATCCAGACTCATTCTTTGCATGGAAATCAAATTTAGTCAAACTTGAATTTCAAAATAAAATCAAATCCATTTGAACCAAGCCCAAAGGGCCTCTCAAGCTAGACCGAGGCCCACCAAGGGACACGTGGGCTCAACCAAGCCCACCAAGGAATCCACGGGCCTTCCAACGGGGCCCGCCCATGCAGACTCATCTCACTTTAAGCTAAAGAAGATAAAATCAAGTAAAGGGACCCACACCACTTTGGCGGTCCCGCCAGACTTAACTAAATCGAATGCTGGAATAGGAATCGGGCGAGTGAGAGACCAAAGTTGACTCAAACCAGGGAAACCTATGGGACCCGTCACTTGACGGGGTGGACTGGGGTGTCTACGGACTTCCCCAGACTGCAACCGAGAACCTACTTAGAATCTCAAGCCGCAGACCAAGCCTTAGTAGAAGAACTTAGGCACCCAGGTGTCTGCCTGCACCCCATCAAGCAATGGCGACTCCAAACAAATCCCGAGGCACGCATCGTTTTGCGTGCGCTTCGTCGTGCGACTGAAATCGGGTGCGCACAATTACTGAGCCACTCTACATAACCTTGAAATGTGTAGATCTCATTGTGAAGCGGGCCATGATTGACAACGGGTCGGCCCTGAATATATGCCCGATAAGTACATTTCATAGCCTGCAGTTAAATCCCTCGATGATCAAGCCGAGTGCTCACAACGTCCGAGGCTTCGACAACGCCAGAAGAGATTCACTGGGAGGGGTCACTTTGGTGATCATAATTGTAGATAGGCCCTTCACCATGGATTTTGAGCTCATGGATATGAATGCCTCATTTAACTTGCTGATTGGGAGGCCTTGGCTACATCAGGCAGGAGCAGTGTCTTCCACACTGCACAGAATGGTCCGATTTATATCGGGTAATAAGCTGATTACGGTACATGCGGAGGACCATCGAGAGTTTGAAAGGGTCGGAGTACCGTACGTGGATTATGAGTTGCCTACCACACTCAATTTCCAGGTAGTGGAAATGGTGCAGGTAAATCACATCCCAGAATCTGAAAGGGGGCTGCGACTCCCTATGATGAAAAGAAGAAAGATTTTTGGCGCTGCTGAGTGCGCAGACTGGGGCCTTAAAGCCGGTGATTGACTGGGCAAGTATAAGCAGGGAATTAAGGCAGCCATCCAGCCTTATAAGCAGACCACTGGGTTTGGACTGGGGTTCAAGCCAAAGACTACTCCCCACTCTTGGGGAGCCATGCCGAGAGGAAAAGAGCCAGGATTGAAGGAAGAGACCCCCACTGGCCCATATGCGTGCACGAGAACTTGTACCACCGCTTCACTAACATGGAGCGTGAAGCGGCCCAAGCCATTGAGAACATAGTCCCCCAAGGGTGGGGAGATGAGTTTCTGGACACCCCTGCCATGGAAGAGGACTGCCTGCAAGGCCTGGCTTAGATGCTCGGGGAGGAGCCACCATCCATGGAAATGATTGGAGATGCAGTGGAAGTAGACCCATTGCCTCCTGAGGGATCGCCAAATGGCCTGCCAGCACTGGTTGCCCTGGATTCTGTTGATGAAGTCACCATGGCCTTCGCCCACCAGATGAACAGTTCATCCCTGATGGGATCCCGATCCACCCTGCGGCCCTCATAGAAGTGCCGCCACCTGCTCCCGTTGAGGAATCCAAAGAAGAAGGTCCAATCATGTATGTCTACATGATGGAAGGGCGAGACAGCTCAAGGATGCCAACTCGCAGGCCAAGGTCACCTCCGCCACCCCCTATATCCCGCACCCAGGGACTCGTGACGGTCTGAACCGAATGTTTCGTAGCATGCCTCAGGTGCTAGGGCCAGTGCCCAAAGAAGTGTACCATGCAGCTTACGGCAAATGGGCACCACAAGCTTACTCTTCTACTATGCCTGGGATACCAACCGGGATACCCATAACATTTGCACCACCTAGAGTTGACCCGGCCAATAAGGTCACCATCGCATACATGCCACCTGAGGACGAGATACCAATGGCAATTCCCCTCAGTGGATCATGGGTGAGCGTATCTTCAGACAGTGCTCCTCGATCAGAGAGAAGCCAGAACAAGCCGGCAGCAGGTGCAGCATATGATCCTATATGCATCTCTTCTGATGATATCGCCAACATGGTACTAGCGGGAGAACTAGAGGCGGCGGTCATCATCAACAAGGAAGACAAGGCACCACCGAAGAACTAGAGCGCCATGCCCTTTGCTATCCGCAAAGCAGCTATCCCAAAGGGGGTTTCTGTCACCTCTGAAATTTCTGTTGTAACTACTACTGAAATTTTCAATGAATATCTGAATGCTTCCTACTACTTGCATTTGTCTAAAAACAAAAATAACAAAAATAAGCAACTTGAGCTCCACAATCTTAGGGTCAATCCCGACGCACACCTGGAAGATCTAGGGCACGAGATAGGTAATAAGATTGCCATAATTGAGCAAAAAGAACAAAAAGAAATTGAAAAGCCAGTGCAGATGGCAATAATAAATGAAATGCATGAGTCAGTGTCCAATCCTGAAAACGAGCAAGAACTTGACAAGTCAGATTGCGACACTTGCCCATCGCTGCAAGAAGATTCAAACATTGTCCCCTGTGAGCCTTTCGAGCATGAGGACAACGATGAATCATGGGAGACCTCGCTGGAAATCCAACTTGCATTGGAAAGGCATGAAAAGGGTCCCCAGGCCAACATTGAGGAAACAGAGCCAATTGACATAGGTGAAATAGCACAACCAAGGATCCTCCAAATTGGTAAAAAGCTGTCACCATTATTGAGAAAACAGATGATTGATTTTCTTAAATCTTATTCTGACGTGTTTGCATGGTCATACAAGGATATGCCCGGGATAGACATGGACTTGGTTGTGCATCGGTTACCAACAAAGTCTGAGGCCGTACCTGTGAAACAAAAGCTCAGGTGCATGAAGCTGAAATGGGCCCTGAAGATCAAAGAAGAGGTCGCCAAACAGTTAGACGCCGGATTCCTGCAAGTAACTCACTATCCAGAGTGGTCAGCCAACATCATGCCGGTTCCCAAGAAAGCGGGAAAGTCAGGATGTGTGTTGACTACTGAGATCTGAATAGAGCAAGTCTGAAGGACGACTTCCCATTGCCACACATCGATGTGCTAGTGGACAATACAACAACGCATTCGATGTTCTCTTTCATGGACAGTTTCTCTGGTTACAACCAGATAAGGATGGCACCTGAGGATATGGAGAAAACATCCTTTATCACGCATTGGGGCACTTACTGCTACCGTGTGATGCCTTTAGGATTGAAGAATGCGGGTGCTACATATCAGCGTGCGATGACTTTGTTATTCCACGACATGATGCACAAAGAGATGAAAGTGTATGTGGATGACATGATAGCAAAGTCTAAGGAAGAAGAAGACCATTTGGTGAACCTCGGAAAGATGTTTGACAGACTCAGAGAGCACAAGCTCCGGCTCAACCCAAACAAGTGCGTGTTTGGAGTTACTTCAAGAAAGCTGCTCGGCTTCATAGTGGGCAAGCGAGGCATTAAGGTTGACCCCGTCAAGGCAAAGGCAATCCTGGAGATGCCTCCTCCATTGAGTGAAAGGGAAGTGAGAGGGTTCCTGGGTAGGCTACAGTACATTAGCCTATTTATCGCACATATGACTCCCGTGTGTGAGCCCATATTCAAGCTACTAAAGAAAGATAATCCCGTTATTTGGAATGAAGATTGCCAAGTGGCATTTGATAAGATCAAGGCCTATCTGATGAGTCCACCGACATTGGTCCCACCTGTTCTTGGACGACCCTTGATTATGTATCTGACAGTCTCTGAGATGGCGGTAGGATGTGTGTTAGGGCAACACGATGAGAAAGGACGGAAAGAACAAGCAATCTATTACCTGAGCAAGAAATTTACCAACATTGAAGTCAGATATACAGTGCTTGAGAAGACGTGTTGCGCCTTGGTCTGGGCAGCTCAGAAGCTTCGGCATTATTTTCTCAGTCACACAGTCTTACTGATCCCCAATCTGGATCCGTTGAATTATATCTTTGAGAAGCCGATCTCCACTGGTAGGGTTGCCAGGTGGAAAGTCCTTTTGTCTGAGTACGACATCGTGTATATGACTAGGAAGGCGATAAAAGGACAAGCAGTGGCAGATCATTTGGCAGAGCATCCCCTGCTAGACTACCAACCGCTCCTGACTCACTTCCCAGACGAAGATGCGATGTGTACAAAGTCCACAGAGGATACAGAGGAAACCAAGTGGCAAATATTCTTTGATGGGGCAGTCAATGTAAATGGAAAGGGGATCGGAGCAGTGATGATCTCCCCAGATGGTGTCCATCACCCGATAGCAGCGAAACTCTTGTTTGATTGTACTAGCAACATAGCCAAATATGAAGCATGTGTGTTAGGTTTGCGAGCAGCAATCGAGATGCATATACAAGAACTAAAAGTGTTCGGTGATTCAAGCCTTAACATCTACCAAGTGATGGGAGATTGGAAGACCAAAGATGAGAAGCTGGTACCATACCAAGAACTGGTCAAGGAATTGGAAGAGCAATTCGAGAGCGTGACATTTGATTACATGCCACGAGACGGGAATCGATTTGCAGATGCACTAGCCACACTGGCATCAATGGACACCATCACAGATGATACTTGAGTGCAACCATTGGAGATAGAAATTCAGCGCTATCCTGTTTACTGCTTCAGTATCGAGAAAAGCACACCCGAAGAAGACCCTTGGTATGCAGACATTGAGAGATACATAAGGAACAGAATTCTGCCAGAAGGTGCCCCAGCTGCAGACAAGCGAACTATCCAGAGGTTGGCAGGGCAATATTTCTACAGTGGGGGGATGTGCGCACGTCAGAAACACCGAACGGGAAAATTCGGAGTCGCTACCACCTAATGGGGTGCAAGCGGACACTTGGGTGCCTAATCTTGTCTATTTGGGCTTTGGTCTGCGGCTTTGAGATTCTAAGAAGGGTCTCGGTTGTGGTCTAGTGAAGTCCGTAGACACCCCAAACCACCCTGTCAGATGACGGGTCCCGTGGGTTCCCTGGTTTGAGTCAAGTTTGGTTTCTCACCCGATTCCTAATCCAGCATGCAATTTGAGTCTGTCGGGACCACCTGAGTGGTGTGGGTCCCTTTAATTGCTCTTATATTTCTTAATTAAGTGATTTGAGTCTGATTGGGTGGGCCCCGTTGGAAGGCCCACGGTGTCCTTGGTGGGCTTGGTTAAGCCCACATGCCTTGGTGGGCCTCAGTCTAATCCTGAGAGGCCCTTTGGGCTTTGGTAAGTTCAATTGATTTTACTTTAGGGTTCAAGTTGAATTTAAGGTGATTTGCATGCAAAGGTGGGCCGGAATTTGTTTATGGGCCCATTGGGTGGGCTCACAATGGTTGCCAATGATTTATTCGATTTTATCTTCTTTAAGTTCTCAAGGTGGGGTAGACTCTGGGCTTGGGGCCCATTAGTCTAGGCTTGGACCGGGTGGTCCATGGTAAAGGGGTTAGGGTATCGGACCCTACCTAGTTGGGTTGATGGGCTTAGTGGGCCCGATAGGCCTACACCCGAGGTCACGGTCAAACCATTCCTACATTAGCCAGCATGCTTTCTTTTTGGGGCTTTGGTGGGCCTCGTTAGGGTTCGGCCCACTTAGTTTATTTTAATTTTCTTGATTATGTTCAAAAGTGAACTCGGACTGGGGTGGGCCCCGTTGGAAGGCCCACAAAGGAATCTAGTTGGGCTTGAAAGCCCGTACCCTGTCGATTCAATCGGTTTAGCTCACATGACATGGCAAATCAACAACATGCAAGAAAATTTATTTTTTTGGAAAACATTTAAGGTAACTGAAATTTGATTTCGGTTAAACAAGTATGCTATCATAACCGAAATATAATTTCGGTTAACCCACAAAAAGCCCTTTGCCGACCTGAGTTTTTGGGCAACCTGCCAGAACTCATTTGGTCACTTTTTGGACAGAGAACTGAACCATAAGACTTGTGAATATGCATGGTGTCTCCGTGGGCCCCTGTGTGGGCCCACAGTGGTTCAAATGGAGCTATTAGACTCACCTTTTGGGGTTTCAAAGCCAAACAACAGGGAATAAGTGGGGGTTCCCTTCCCTCCTTCCAGTTAACACAAAGGCCAACTAGGGATCTAGGCATCCTTGGTTTGGTTTCTTTTGCTCCAGGACAACATTGCATGCTTACATGTGAACAAAAATCAAGTAAAATGGCTACCTAGGCATGCTTCACATCAAAACAAAAATGAATCAAGATGGCACATGATTATGCCCTACTAAGATTTGGGGAACACTTTTCCTATGCTCACAACTTAATAAACAAACAGCCTCTTCTAACCCTTGCTTCGAATGAACGGAAATACATGCATGTATATGGGTACATACATGCAAAGGGAACGGCTTCATATGGCCACAAATAGTGGTTAAAAAAGTAGCAAAAACCTCACCAAAATGCATGAAAATAGTTGGAAAGGCATGCAATCATACAAGGCTAAAATCATGGCATGGATGCTTTAAATTCTAATGGCTAACAAAGGGATCTCATGCATTCAAGTGACAGCAGCTAAACATGCATCTCACACATTTAACCATATCAAGATCATCTCCAAAACCTAACCGAATAACATTTAAAGAAGGGAAGGGGAGGCAGCTTATGCCAAGGTTACATTTGGATTCGAGCGAGAGGAACATGCTCCTCATATTGACATGGAACCAACCACAACCATTACCTTGAAACAGTGATCTAATGGGGGTGGTATGACCACTTTTAGACCAACCAAACCACCCTATATTCTCTCCTTATGCTACGCTACGGGTAACTCACCTCTCTTGCCTTGGAAGGGTAACAACCCGTCGAATACCCATAGGGAGATGAGAAAACAGTGAAAGAGCATGTGCATGGTGAATGATCATGGCCTCATAGCATGCTTGAAAATTGGCATGCTTCAAATGGCCTCAAATTTATATATGTTAAACAAAAATCGGTAAGAAACCATACTGTAAGCACCTCGTTTTTGCGCTTCCGAAAAGCCAGAAATGCAAAACCCAGCTAAAAAGTCAAACCCTGAGGGGTGAAAGGTTGACCTTTTAATCAGATAAAATTTGGCCACCTTGCTTTATCCCAATGGATAGAGAATCCCGAAACGAGTCCAGCACAACTGGGTTTGCAGGAATCGGAGTCCGGATGAAGATTCTAAGGGCAGTCAAACTTAAGGGAAGGCCAAAAGTTGACTTTTCCTTGAACCCCATGCCAAGTGTTTAGCCCTATTTCATTGAGTAAAGGGCTCCGATATGAGTCTAATGCAATTGAATTTGCTCAAATCGGAGTTCGGGTAAAGGAGATATGAGCTGTCGAAGTTTCCGTGCAGCAAAACCGGAAACTGCACACGTGGCGCAGGAACTGCACACGTGGCAGCCAACGCAGCAAAATATCTCAGGGACTAAATCTTAATATCCAAAATTCGTACGGGGCGATCCGTAGATATCCAAAAGTGTCAAATTGGTCGAATCGGTCAAGTCGAAGGGCAAATCCGTAATTTTTCGATTTGTATCCGGTCAAATATACCGGATACACATACCCTTGTGTATATCCGGACTTGAAGGCAGGATATGATGTGCCTAAATTTTATACATGTTTTGTCATATGTTTACCCTTAATTTTATGCTAGTTGGTGTTTAATTTGCCTATTTATTAGAGTTTTTATGTATTTTTGTTTATTGTTGTTTAGGAATAAATAAATTGAAAGAGTCAAGAGATTGAGAAGGGGATCTACAAGATATTCTCAGAATTTTCGAATGAACCAAAATTCTCTTCATCAAGAGAATAGGAAACTTTAATTTCCCGAGTTCCAGAAACATCCTTCAGTGTTTTGAGCATAACTTGAGCTAGAGAGCTCCAATAAGGGCAATCTTGGTGTCTATGGAAAGCTAAGAGAAGGCCCTACAAATTTAATGTTGAAGAGTTTCTCAAAAACAGTCATCTTGATGGAGAAAATTGAGCATTAACATCAGAAACGGAAAACAGCTATTTTCAGAATTCAGTTTTGGAAAAGAAGTAAAAGGGGCTTTTAAAGCAAGGAAGGAAATTTTATATAAGAGAGACACAAGAGAGGAGGACGACCAGAGTTTAGAAGAGAGGAGTTTTTCACCATTGGAGAGGATTGGAAGCTTGGAGGAAGAAGAAGAAAACAGAGGCTGAATTGGAGTTTGTCGATAACTACAATTCTCTATCTACATACAGTTTCCCTCTTAACTTTCTCATCTTCTCTTTGTCCAATTTTCGTTATGAATTTCAGAGATTTTATAGTTTGTTTGGATTCAATTATGAGCTAATTTCTATTGCTAAGGCTCCGATGTAATCTCTCCATGACAATTCTGAATCCTACTTCTATGTACTCATGATGTTATTATTCTTTTTGAGTATACATCGTTAAGTTTAATGCTTTCAATTATCTAGCCAATAGTTGAATGATTTGTTGTGCATGTTAATTTGAGAGATGATGCATGTAGTTTAGCTTCGTTTGATGTATGCCATGAATTGAACGAAAGACAGAAATGTGCCAACGTGATTCGTGCGGTTTGTTTTTGTTGGATATTATTAATCTTAATGTACTCAATTGCTTTTAAATTCGCATAAGCATATCGCGGGTTATTGCATGTTGGGTAATTCTAATTCTACTCGAGAGAGGGTTTTAGATATATTTAAAATATTTCACCGTCAAATAGGATAATAATTGATTAATTGCTCGGTTAGGATTTGGAATTGGATTGGTTTGACAAATCGGATGCCTTAGTGTTTTCTTCTTGGGTGAAATATCCTTATTTTTAAGTGTTTGGTCAAGTCCTTATTTTTCGATTCAACTTTTATTGTTTTAATTTTTCAAATTCAAAACATCCCACTTTTGTTGATTTTCAAATAATTTAGAATTAGAACAATTTCGATAGCTAATAGGTAAATAGTCCTTGTGGGTTCGACATTCTTTTCATCACTATATTACTTGTTACGATTTCGTGCACTTGCGAATTTTCACAACAGGATACAAGAAGATTTTCGCGCGAGATTCACGCCGATCGCCCGACAAATTCGCGACGGCATTTAATTTTCAAATGATTATGTTTTGTATCCGGCATTGAAGACCGGATACAAAGGAGTGCTAGTGTATCCGGCCATAAAGGCCGGATAAGGAGAGGCCTTAGCGTATCCGGCCTGAGTTGCCGGATACATTAAGTTGCCTATAAATACCAAAACAGCAGCTCATATCCGGGGTTGGCTTATTTTTGGCTGTCTTGAGCTTGCTCCTCCCACCTCTTCCCACCTGCACATCAACTCCTTTTGCCCTCCATAACCCTTCTACTCCATCCCAAGGCCATTAAACCCATGGTTTTCTTCTTCCTCTCCACTTTCCTATGGAGACAAAGAGAGTTTGCTGCTGTTGGTACTGCAAAGGAGGAAGCTGTAGCCACTGTCCCACCTCCAGGAGGTTTTTCCACATTGCCTAAGCATCTAAAGATCATCAGGTGAGGTTCCTAGACATGTTCCATTTAACATATATTAAAAGTAGAATTTTCTGCTGTTTTTTCATGTTCCCTCCTCTGTCACTTGCATGAGTGCACTTTCATGGTGGTTTAACCATGCATTTTTTATCCTCCTCATGGCACGAAGTCACCCTCATTAAGAAGTCCACGTAGGCCTTCCTTAAAAGTCATAAGAATTCAGTCTTTGCATGCTTTAGTGTTCATACATAGCTGCTTGAGTCCGTTGTTAGGAAGCTCTAAGGAGGGAGCATGTTCCCTCCCTTATTTACAATCAAATGTACCCCCATAAATCCCCCTCCTCTTTCCTTTCTCTAAAGATTTTGTGATGAGCCATAAGCCTAGGCTTAAGCCTAGCTGGATATCCCTTCCTTGCTTAGATTTCTTGCTAACTTTTACATGTGATGCATGAGAGTATGGGTATGCATTTCTGTATGTGGAATGTGTTTCCTTTTCTTGATTATCTTGATATGTTGTTACTATGGGGAGTCATGCATGCGGTGGTGAGAGTCTGAAGACCAGATGGGGATACTTAGGTCCCCATTTCAAATGGCTAGCTGGACCCAAGATGGCAAGGAGGGCAGCAAGTCCCCCCATTTGCTGTGCTGAAAAATCCAAGAAGGAGAAGCCAAATGTGGCTTCTCCCAAAACCTGAATCTACGTGGGCCCACCCAGAGGCCCACGGTATCTCAGAAACCCCCTGGGAACCCCCTGGAATCAATCCCAAAGAGCAGAACACCCGAAATGGCCATTTCAGTGTGATCCGGCAACTCAGGCCGGATCACCTGTGGCCTAGGTGTATCCGGCAACAAAGGCCGGATAACCTATGGCCCCTGTGTATTCGGCTACTCAGGCCGGATCACTTACAGACCCTGTGTATCCGGCCTGAGTTGCCGGATACACACAGAAATGTATTTTTTGTATATTGTGATGCCTTGCCGAATTTCGGGGATGATTTTTACTAAAACCAGTTGAACCAACAGGGTTTCCGGGCCACCCGGAAACCCAACTTGGGACTTGGACCAACCGGTCCAACTTGGCTCACTAGTGGGCCTTCCAACGGGGCCCACCAAGCCCAAATAAACACCAAAGCATGCCATTAAACAACTCAAGTAAAATGAACCATGTGAACCGGGCGGGCCAAACCCAATGCGGCCCACCCGTGCCTTGGATATGTGAATGGATGTGTGAATTGCCTGGTTTGGCCAAAACCAAGGGCTAGGGCCTGTCGGGCCCGCCAAAGCCCGCTAACCGAACCAAGTTAGGGTGCAAGCCCTAAGCTTCAAAGATCTGGGCTTTCGAGCTAAGAACTGGGCTACGGGCCCCAAGCCCAATGTCCAACCCAACTGGATAAACTTAAATGAGATCATATAAAACTACTTGGCCACCATGCGGGCCCACCTAACCTAAGCCCAAAGGGCCTCCTAGGTTAGAAAGAGGCCCATCAGGGGCGCATGGGCTCACCTAAGCCCGCCAAGGATGCTGTGGGCCTTCCAACGGGGCCCACCCAATCAGACTCAAATAACTTAAGTTAAGCAAAGATAAAATCAACTAAAGGGACCCACACCACTCAGGTGATCCCGCCAAGACCTAACTTAAATGCTTGCTGGATTAGGAATCGGGTGAGAACCAAGTAGAGAAAGTTGACTCAAATCAGGGAACCCACGGGACCCGTCATCCGACGGGGTGGACTGGGGTGTCTACGGACTTCCCCGGACCGCAACCGAGAACCAAACTTAGAATCTCAAGCCGCAGACCAAAAAGCCCTAAATAGACAAGATTAGGCACCCAGGTGTCCGCATGCACCCCATCAGGCGGTGGCGACTCCGAATCACCCCGTGCCGCGTTTCCCACGCGCGCACACATACCTTAAGGTTGAAATCCTCTTTGGAGGTGTGTTTGAGGCTCCTCGGGGCACCACAACTCCTAGACAGCATTTCCTCCTCTTGAAATGATCTCCAAGCTCCTCTCCAAGTGATGGAAGTGAAGAAGAATGATAGGGAAAGGGCTTTAGAGGGGTTAGATGTGAGTTTGGGGTGTTTTAGAAGGGTTGAGGGGGTAGAGAGGAGAGGTACGAGTAGGGTGGGGTGGGGGGAAAATTCGGGTAGCAGCAACCCCAAGCCAAATGGTTGGGGTTGCTATTCGGTTATGCCATTGGTTGTTTGTAACCGAAATTAAATTTCGGTTACTTTTGGACTCAATTAGTAATTAATTTTTGTCAGGTACGGATTCAGACAATCTGTCGGGCAATTTTTGATTTCGTTTTATGAATCGAAATTTTTTTGGTTATACACGAAATTTATTTTCGGTCATTCTGCTAATATTTTTTATATTTGCAGATTGCCCCCTGGATTTGACCGATTTGACCGATTTGACATTGAGATATTCGCAGATAGTCCCTACGCAATTTTGGATTAAACTCTGAGATATTTTGCAGATTTTGGATATTTACGGATTGCCCCTTGAGATATTTTTCTGCGTTTCTTGCCACGTGTGCAGTTTTCGACATTGCTACCCGGAAACTTCAACTGATCATATATTCTCCATCTGGACTCCGATTTGAGCAAACTTAGTTGCGTTAGAATCGTATCGGAGCACTCTATCCAATGACATAGGGCTGAGCACTTGATTCGGGGTTTAGCAGAAAGTCAACTTTCGGCTCCCCCTCAAGTTTGATCGGCCCATAGATCCTTCATCCGGACTCCGATTCCAGCAAACTCAGTTGCGTTGAGACCGTGTCGAGATTCTCTACTCATTGAGATAAATCAAGGTGGCCAATTTTCACTTGATCAAAAAGTCAACTTTTCACCCCTTAGGGTTTGACTTTCTGCCCAGGGTTTGCATTTTCGGCTCTTCCGGGAGCGCAAAAATGAGGTGCTTACAGGGAGACTGTACAAGAAGTCATACAATGACTCTCTACTGCTATGTGTCAAGGAAAGTGAAGCACAGAAACTGATTGAGGAAGTCCACGGAGGATTGTGCAGTGCACACATGAATGGGCATATGCTAGCAAGGAAAATTCTAAGAATGGGTTATTACTGGATGACCATGGAGGCGGACTGCTACGCTCACGTCAGGAAGTGCCAGTTGTGCCAGATTTATGCAGACAACTTCCATGCACCACCAAATACGTTGTATTCCATGACGTCTCCTTGGCCATTTGCCATCTGGGGGATTGACATGATAGGCCAGGTTCATCCAAAGGCTTCAAACGGGCATCGGTTCATCTTAGTGGCAATTGACTATTTTACCAAGTGGGTAGAGGCCATGTCCTTCGTGGATGTGAAGAAATCTCACGTGCTCAGGTTCGTCAGAACTAATATAGTCTGTCACTACGGAGTGCCAGAAGCTATCATCACTAATAATGTGAAGAATCTAAATAATAAGGACATGGAAAAGATGTGTGAAGATCTGAAGATCAGACATCTGAACTCCACGGCGTACCGGCCCAAGATGAATGGGGTAGTAGAGGCCGCCAACAAGAATCTGAAGAGGATACTCGAGAAGATGGTGGTTACCTACAGAGACTGGCATGAGAAGTTGCCTTATGCGTTGCACGCCTATCAAACGTCGATCAGAACATCGATTGGGGCAACCCCGTTCTCCTTGGCATATGGAATGGAAGTAGTCCTCCCCGTGGAAGCACAAATTCCGTCACTCAGGATTCTGAAGGAAGCTGAGGTCAATGACGTGGAATGGGAGGAAGCCAGATTTGACCAGTTACAATTGCTTAATGAAAAAAGGATCAAGGCTCTGTGTATTGGCCAACTCTATCAACAGATAGTGGCATGAGCCTATTATAAGCACCTCATTTTTGCACTCCCAGAAGAGCCGGAAATGTAAACTCTAGACAGAAAGTCAAACCCTGAGGGGGCGAAAATTAACTTTTTGATCGAGGGAAAATTGGCCACCTTGCTTTATCTCAATAGATAGAGAATCCCGACACGGTTCCAACGCAACTGAGTTTTCTGGAACCGGAGTCCGGATGAAGGTTCTATGGGTCGGTCAAACTTAAAGGGGAGCCGAAAGTTGACTTTCACCAAACTCCAAACCGGGTGCTTAGCCCTATGTCATTGGATAGAGGGCTCCGATATGGTTCTAACGCAACTGAGTTTGTTAGAATTGGAGTCCGGATGAGGGAGATATGAGCTATTGAAGTTTCCAGCAGCAATGTCAGAAACTGCACATGTGGCAAGAAACGCAGGAAAATATCTCAAGGAGCAATCTGTAAATATCCAAAATCTGCCAAATATCTCAGGGATTAAACCAAAATCGCGCAGGGGCTATCTGCGAATATTTCAATGTCAAATAAGGTCAAATCGGTCAAATTCAGGGAGCACTCTATAAATATAAAAAATATTAGCAGAATGACTGAAAATAAATTTCAGTTATACACAAACTGTGTATAACCGAAATATATTTTCGGTTCATAAAGTGAAATCGAATATCGCCCGATAAATTGTTTTAATCCGTACCTGACAAAAATTAATTGCCAATCGAGTGCGAAAGTAACCGAAATGTTATTTCGGTTACAAGCAAATCCTGTATAACCGAAATTAATTTTTAGTTATACTGGAAAATCTGTGTAATTGAAAATTAATTCCGGTTATCCCTTTTTCTGGCTATAAATAGGGACTCTAGCCATTTGGTTGGGGGTTGGTTGCTTGCCGAATTTTGGCTCCTCCTTGCCTTGCTCGTCCCTCTCTTCTCTAACTTCTCCACCTTTCCAAAGCCCCTAAAACCCTAGCCCAACCCCTCCCAAGCCCCTTACCCACCATTCTTCCTCATTTCTACCACTTGGAGGAGATCTTGGTGGACTTGCTGGAGTTGAGAGGAAGCTCAAGCTGTTGTGGAGCCTTCAAGTGGGTTCAAACACCATCCAAGGAGAGCTTCGACTGTAAGGTATGGCTCCCCACTAGGTTTTATTCATCATATCTAAATTTAAGCTCATTTGGAGCAAGTTGATATTCAAGCATGCTAGGATATGATTTGTTGCTCACCATGTACGTTCCCTCACTCCCCATCATCTTCTTCATGGCTTTACGGTTCAATACCCTTCTATGGTAAGAGAAGATGGTACCGGTAGTTCCAAGAGGGTCTAGGGAATGGTTTGGTTGGCTCAAGGTGGTTGTTACAACACCATAGTGCCACTGTTGTGAGGGTTCTCCTTATTGTTTTGTTTCTCACGATAAGAGGAGAATTTTCCTCCCTCTTGAATCCTAATGTAACCCAGGCATAAGCCCCCCTCTTCTTCCTTTCTTTAGATATCACCATCTTTTAGGTTTCATAAGTACCATTGTTTGCATGTATTTTCCATGAGGTTTCCATCTTTTTTAGTCCCTGTTTGAGGCCATGAAAGGCATGAGAAGCATGCCTAGGTAAGTCATATTGTGTGATTTTTGTGTGATATTTGTCCGCATGAGAGCATGTTAGTTAGTTTTGGAGCAAAGGAAAAATAAACCAGGGATACTCAGACCCCTGGTTAGCCCTTGCTTTGATTGGAAAGGCAAAGGGGATTGAACCCCTTTGATCCCCCTAGTGTTTGGTCTTGAAAGCCCCAAAGAGATGAGCCAAATGGCCCTCATTCGCACCCTTGTGGGCCCACAGGAGCCTCATGCATGCTCACAAATGTCCTAGACTGGCTTCCTGCTAAAAAAATGCAAAAAAATCAATTTCGTCAGGTTAACCGAAAACTCAGATCGGTTACAAGGGCTTTCTGGCTTGACCGAAACTCAGTTTCGGTTAGATTAGAAAGACAGTGTAACCAAAATGTATTTTTGGTTATGCTGCAGGTTATGTTCGACCGAAAGTGGATTTTGGTTGCTTCTGAAATTCTCCAAAGGCTTAATTTTGCATGCTTGCTAATTTGCTTCGTTATTTGAACCAAACCGGTTGAACTAGTGGGTTTCCGGGCCAACCGGAAACCCAAAATGGTACACGGGCCTTCGAGCCCACTTGATTCCTTTATGAGCCTTCCAATGAGGCCCACCCAGTCCGAGATCACCTTTGTACATTAAACGAGATAATTAAAATGAACTAATTGGGCCAAACCCTTTGAGGCCCACCAAAGCCCAATAAAAATGAAGCATGATGGCTAGTGTAAGCATGGTTTGGCCGTGACCTCGGGTGCGGGCCTATCGGGCCCACTAAGCCCATAAACCTAACTGGGTAGGGTACAATACCCTGACCCATCGAACCATGGACCACTCGGTCCAAGCCTAGGCTAACGGGCCCCAAGCCCACGGTCTAGCCCCCTTTTGGCGAATTTAAAGAAGAAAAATTCGAATAAATCATTGGCAACCCCTGTGGGCCCACCTAATGGGCCCACAAACAAATTCGGGCCCACCCTTGCATACAAATCACTTTAAATTCAACTTGAACCTTAAAAAGTAAAACCAATTGAACTCACCAAGGCCCAAAGGGCCTCCCAGGCTTAGATGGAGGCCCACAAAGGGGCATACGGGCTTGAATAAACCCACCAAGGAGATCCGTGGACCTTCCAACGGGAGTGGGCATCGTCTACAGCCCCCGCTGTAAACAGCCCCTCACATGTATGGTGTGGGGCCCCCCAAATGAATGGTGGGGCCCACACGGAATGTGAGGGGCTGTTTACAGCCCCCGCTGTAGAGGATGAACGCTCTTCCAACGGGGTCCACCCAATCAGACCCGGTTCGCTTTAAATAAACAAGATAAAATCAAGTAAAAGGGCCCACACCATTCAGGTGGTCCCGCCAGACTTAACCAAGGTTGCATGCTGGATCAGGAATCTGGTGAGAAAACCAGAGTTGACTCAAACCAGGGAACCCACTGTGCGCATGGTCGCACGGGTAAAAATGGGAATTTGGAGTCGCCACCGCCTGATGGGGTGCAGGCGGACACCTGTGTGCCTATGTTTGTCTATTTAAGGCTTGGTCTGCGGCTTAGAGATTCTATGTAAGTTCTTGGTTGTGGTCTAGGGAAGTCCGTAGACACTCCAGTCCACCCAGTCAAATGACAGGTCCCATGGTTTTCCTGGTTTGAGTCAACTCTGGTCTACTCACCCGATTCCTATTCCAGCATGCACTTTGGTTTAAGTCTGGCGGGACCGCCAAAGTGGTGTGGGTCCCTTTGCTTGATTTTATTTTCTTAGTTTAGAATGATCTGAGTCGGATTGGGCGGGCCCCATTGGAAGGCCCTCGGATTCCTTGGTAGGCTTGGTTGAGCCCACGTGTCCCCTGGTGGGCCTCGGTCTAGCCTGAGAGGCCCTGTGGACTTGGTTCAAATGAATTGATTTTATTTAATGGTTCAGATTGAAAGGTTTAAGTGATTTCTATGCACAAGTGAGCCAAGGCTGCTTTGTGGGCCCTTGAGTGGGCCATACAGTTGGTTGCCAAATGATTTAAGTTTATCTTGCTTAATTTGTGCCAAAACGGGCCAGGCCTTGGGCTTGGGGCCCTTTACCTGGGCTTGGGCTTGAAAGCCCAAGACTTCATGAGTTAGGGTTTGGGAACCCTAACCTTGGTTGGGTTCAATGGGCTTAATGGGCCCGACAAGCCCTGCCTGTGGTCTCGGCCAAACCAATCCTAATCTAAGCCTTCATGCTTCAAAATTGGGCTTTGGGGGCCTCAATTTGTTTGGCCCACTTAATTCATTGATTTACTGGTTTAAAGCAAAGTGACTTGGTCAGGCTTGGTGGGCCCCGTTGGAAGGCCCACTAGAAATCAAGTTAGACCGGGTTGGTCTCAGTCCCATTTTGGGTTTCCGGTTGACCCGGAAACCCTATTGGCTCACTTGGTTCATTTAAAAAGGATTGCAAAATGGGTTAAGGGGCTAGAAACCAAAAAAAGAAGCCTTTGTAATGTAGTTGACCTGGGTTGTTGGCTACACACAGAAGTACTTGTAGCCGACCTAAGTTGTCGGCTACATACAACAACATTCTGATCCGACCTGAGTTGTTGGATCAGTTAGAAAATGCCATTTTTTGGGTTTCAGCAATGGGCTTGGGTTTCTGGACTTCTTGAGATGTTCCAGTAGCTGTGTGGGCCCACATTGGTTCAGAGAGTGGGGGGAGCACCCCATTTATTCTATTCTTGGTGGGTTCTACAGCAAGACAAAGGGGAAGGCATAGGGTTTATCCCTCTCTTCCCAAGATTTCTCCAGCAGTAAGGTAGGGGGGCTTGAGTGCCCCTACCTCGGTCTTTCACCCTTTACAAAACAGTAAATGAATAGGCAAGGAAAACCATGAATCAAGCCTCAAATGTATGCTTTTCTACCCTTTGTGTGCATGGGCTATGGGGTGCATGTGAGTGAGCATGCTTGGTGTGTGAACAAGTGCTATAAATATACGTATAAAACCATCAAACAAAATAGCATTCTTTGCATAACAGGGACAACAGCAAAATTGGGGGTTTTACTCATGTGAAAAAGTGGGGGAGGCAACCATGCATGGAGAGAGCATAAGCTCAAGGTTCAAACCACACAAGGCATGCTATATCAGGTCAAACAAGCATGCCATACAACTCAAACCTATTTAGAGAAGGGAAAGGGGGGATTAAATTGGGATACATTAGATGATAATGCTAGGGGAACATGCTCCCCCACAAATAATTCAAACAAAGCTCAAAATAGCAACTTAATGGAACTAAAAATGAGATGGGCTCTCTCCCACATCCTCATGGAACCAAACGTGGGGTCTCTCTTACCCTTAGAGACCTCCACATTACCAAAAGAGAGAAGAAAAGGCATGCAAATGGACATCCATACCAGATTTATGCTAGGGAAAAGACAATATTAGAAAACTCTTCAGAAAAATCTCATTATAATTGTGCGCACCTAAAACCTGGATCCTAGATCGCACACCGGGCGCACTTTCTGGTGCGTGCCTCGGGACTTTCGGAGTCGCCACTGCCTGAGAGTGCAGGCAGACACGGTTTTGCCCTAACCGGGTCTAAGTCTGGTCTGCGGCTTTTTCAGAGTCCTCGGTTACGTCCGGGGAAGCCCTAAGACACCCCGGCCCGCCCCGTCGGTTCGACGGGTCCCTCGGGTCTCCCTGGTTTTTTGAGTCAAGCTCACCCTTCCTAGACCAGCATGCTGCTTTATTTGGTTTGGTGGGGCCCTCTGAAGGTGTGGGTCCCTTTTATTTTGATTTTATCTTTTTTTTTTAATTTTATCTAAGTGAAATGGGTCGGACCCGGGTCCCGTTGGAAGACCCGTGGGCTGCTGTGGTTGGGCCTTGGGCCCAATTGGGTTATTGGGTAACCCATTTGGTTATTTTATTAAGTTTTATGTATTTACAATTTTAGTTTGGGCTTGGTGGGCTTGGAATGGGCCCATTAGCCTGAGTCAATTGGCCTTGGGCCCGTTTTATTGAGAACGGGCCGGGTTTGGGCCGGTCTAAGATGGGCCCCACAAGTGGGCCCAGGGGAATCTTGGTGGGCCCATCTAGGCCCATAGTCTTTTTATTGGGCTCAAAATAGCCCAAATTGTCTAAAAGGCCGATTCAAGCCGATTCAGGTCGAATCAGGTTCAACCGGGCCAAAGAAATTAATTTTTAAGTCATTTTTCTAATCTGACCGTACTCTTAGTGCGGTTTGGTCATAACCGTTCTGTATGTGCGGTTGCTGCTCAGTTTCACTAGTTTACACCGATTTTGATCTGGATCAGTTTGGTGACTTTTCTGGAACTTCTGGCAACCTCCGCCGGGCTTCTGCTTTCCTTCCAGGTTTTACATTTTCTTCATTTGGCTTATAAAGCCATTTCTTCTCTTTTCACTTTCTTTGGAGTCATGGGCTTCCTTCTTCTTTTTGTTTGCTCAAACAACCACAGCCATCATTCAAGAGGAAAAGGGGAATTTACAGGGATATAATTGCTTTTAAAGAAAGGTGAAAGAAAAGAGACTAGTTGAATAGACTTGAGAACATTTTTCTTCTTTTTAAGGCAATCTCTTCCCATCCTTTTTTATGAAATCTCCACCTTGAATTGGAACTCTTTGAGATACTCAACAAATCAACAAGCAGGTTAAATGTAATAAAAAGAAATTTATAAAAAGAAAAAGTGTAGATAAAAATACTTACAAGAGGTCCTTTTGCTTATTTTGTTGTTATGATTCTTCCAATCAAATTGGGCAGCGCTTCCGCGTCTCTATTGATTTCTTGAGCTGATTTTGGCAGGGGTTTTAGGGGTTCCTTTGTCAAAATAGTAGAAGGAGAGGGTTTAGCCAAGGTTTAAGCAAGGTAGGGGTATTTTAGGGATTTGAGGTTAGGCATTGAGAGAGACAGGGTGTGGGCAGAGTTTCGGATGGGCAAAGAACAGGGAAAGGGTGTGGGGACCGAGAGGGGCCAGCTTGCTCCAAATGGGGGGCTGGCCCTCTATTTATAGGCAAAAAAGTGCCAGAACCGTACTTGAAGTGCAGTTGTGACAAAATTGCACTAAAAAAATCAAAAACCGCACTTTAAGTGCGGTTCGCATTCAACACGTGCAAATCTGCGCGAATCTGCCAGCTGTCGTCGTACAGGACACGCGTCCACCTTCTAGAAGATCGAACCGTATCTGAAGTGCAGTTCGGATCAAACCGTACTTCAAGTGCGGTTTCGCACGTTTTTTAAATGCCGGATTTCAAACAGTTTATGAAATTTGATTTTTAATAAAGATTTTATTCGATTTTATTATTATTTTATTATAAAATCCGAGATTCTTTATAATTATATTATTAAAATATTCAAAATATCTAAAATTATATTATTAAAATATTAGTATATGATTATTTTATTTATTTGTTCATTTATTTTGCTTTATTCTGCTGTTTTTGCCGCACGGGCTGTTTTCTTGAAATTTCAACTGCTCATAATTTCTTTGTTTGGTGTCCGATTTGAGCAAACTTAATGTCGTTGGAATCAGCTTGGAACTAGCTATCTATTGAGATCAATTTTGGCAGTTGGATTGGGGCCGAGCAAAAAGTCAACTTTTTGCTTTCTGGAAGTTTGACCGGGCCATATTTTTCTCACCTGGATTCCGATTCCAGCAAACTCAGTTGCGTTAGAACCGTGTCTAAATGCTCTTTTCAATGATATAAAGTTTGATGGCCAAATTTCCTTAATTGGAAAAGTCAATTTTTTGACCCCCTTAGGGTTTTGACTTTTCATTTTCCTTCATTTTAGGGGTGCAAAAATCAGGTGCTAACAATAATATAGGTGCAACACAACATGATGGGGAGCCTTAGCTGGGGGTTCTTTGGTTCTTAGGCAGTGTGGAAACACTTCCTTGAGGCTGGGCAGCAGCTAGAAGCTCTCCTCCAAGCTCCAACAGCGTAATACCTCTTCCTTGCTTGGAGAAAAATGGAGAGGAAGAAGAAAAGAGAGAGTGGGAGAGCCTTGAGGTAAGGCTTGGAGGGTTTGGGGAGCCAAAGGAGGGCAAAAGGAAGGGGTTTCAGAGCAGGTGCAAAGGGGCAGAAAGGGTAGCCTACGAAAAGCCAACCCCTGAAATGGGGCTGCTGCTGCCTTTTTATAGGCAAATTTTTGTATCCGGCATTTAATGTTGGATACACTACACCTCCTTTGTATCCGGCATTTTATGTCGGATACACTGCACTTGTATCCAACATAAAATGTCGGATACAAACACAATTATTTCAAAATTTTAATTTTCTGCGCGTATCTGTCAGCGAATCTACGCGAATCTCGCGGGCAAATCTCTTGTATTCGGCAATACATGTCGGATAAGAAGAGGGGAGTGTGTATCCGACATATATGGTTGGATACAAATCGGATATTTACGGATTTGCCCATCGACGTGACCGATTTGACACTTTTGGATATCTGCAGATTGCCCCCTGCGAATTTTGGTTTAGTCCCTGAGATATTTGGAAAGTTTTGGATATTTAAAGATTACCCCCCGAGATATTTTGCTGCGTTTTCCGCCACGTGTGCAGTTTCTTTGCCACGTGTGCAGTTTCCAGTTTTTCTGCTCGGAAACTTCGATAGCTCATATCTTCTTCATCCGGACTCCGATTAGGGCAAACTCAATTGTGTTAGAACCGTATCGGAGCCCCTATCCAATGACATAGGGCTAAGCACTTGGTTTGGGGTTCGGCAAAAAATCAACTTTCGGCTCCCCCTTAAGTTTGACTGGCTCATATCTTCTTTATCCGGACCCCGATCTGAGCAAACTTAGTTGTGTTAAAATCGTGTCAGAATTTCCTACTAATTAGGAAGAATTATGGTGACCAAATTGCACTTGATCAAAAAGTCAACTTTTGTCCCCTCAGGGTTTGACTTTTCTGCTGTCTTTTAGCACATTTTTCGTTTTCTTCTTTTCTCTTTTTTTTTTCTATTTTGGTTTGACCAAAATTTGGGTGCTTACACCCACAGGACCCGTCATCCGACGGGGTGGACTGGGGTGTCTACGAACTTCCCCGGACCACAACCGAAACCCTTCTCAGAATCTCAAAGCCGCAGACCAAAGCCATAACTAGACAAGATTAGGCACCCCGGGTGTCCGCTTGCACCCCATCAGGCAGTGGTGACTCTAAATTTTCCCGTGCCGCGTTCCCGATGTGCGCACACCTACAACAAGAAAGTGAAGCTGCGTCATTTCAAGGTGGGAGACCTAGTGTTGAAGAGAATCTTTCCCCACCAAGAAGACAATAGAGGTAAATTCAAGTCAAACTACGAAGGGCCATTCGTAGTCCACAAAGTTCTATCCAGAGGAGCACTTATCCTACAAGAAATGGACCGGGCAATCTTTCCTGAGCTGATAAATGCAGACGCAGTCAAGCCGTACTATGCCTAAGATCATTCTGATTGGCAAATGAAGAGAGGTCATCCTTGACTCTCCTTTAGACTGTAAATCCTTCCAAATACCTCAAATTCTCCCTAGTTTGACAATTTTGAGCCTTAAAATTCTTTCAACCCATTGCAAGTGTCCTACACATCAACAGGGCATTCTTGCCTAGAAAAATCTCAAAAAGGAAAAAAGCAATAGAAAAAGAAAGAAACAAAAAAATGGGGAAATGTTTATCCCACCAAAAATAATGTGATACAAATAAGCCAGGATGTAAGTCCCACCAGCAATAAAGGTAGCACACATTGCAAACCCAAATAAATAAGCTTTTTTGAGCCATTTATTCTTTCTTTCATAACCAAGACTAAGCCTACATTTCGTCCTATCTCTAAGACCTCTCGGATCCCAAAAGGAATGGTCAGGGCAAACAGTTAAGTCTGCATTCATCAGCGATGACGGAATTAAGACCCTCCCAGAAGGGCTGGACATAGCGAAAACCTGAAAAAAGGGCGTTGTGTGGTCAGTCACGTAAAAAAAAAAGAGAGAGAAAAAGAACCGGGCACATCTAGATTGAGCAGAGCAAGGTACAGAAAAGGCAGTGACAGTGGTAAACTGAGAAAGATGCATAGATTTGAGGGGTCCAGAGCAGCAGGTTGCGCCCGAGTCAAAGACTTCACAGTAGACTGTGATGACAATGCTACTAAAAATACCAAGCACTCCAAGTCCCGTCTGATCTTGGAAATCTCTTTGCTATTGCAGACACATGCACACACTGACACACCGGTCTTCTCCATAATTGTTCTGCTTAATGGTTTTGAGCTCCACATTGTGCTACTAACCTGAGTTGATAATCTCTTAACCTTGGCAAAGGCCGCTTCTAGTTGCAATGAGCAAGAGGCCCAGAGCAAGAAGAGAATAAGGAGAGCGTTTGCATGCCCCAGCTAGTCCACGGATAACATGTTGTCATTTCCTGCATTCACAGGTACAGCGAAAATGGGATGACAGACATCTTCTCCAAAATCCCCAGTCGAGTTCCTTCAGTAAACGGAGAATAATGCCTTCCGAAATCCCCAGTGGAAGGCTTTCAGCAAATGAAGGGCGATATCCCCTAAGCCCCCATGGAGTCCTTTCAACAATAAGAGAGCGATACCTGATGATGTAGATTTCCTAAGCCTCGCCCAGTCTGAAGAGGCCGGCTTTGCGAAGAAGAGCGGAAAGAAGACAAAACAAGCTCACATCAATCCCTGGTGGAGTCTCTCGCACTCAACAAGAGCGCAGACGAGCCTAAGGAATTCACACCAGAGCAGAGGGAAAAGACCTTACGAAGGAAAACGACAGCGTGAGAAACCCCATTTATCCCTAGTGGAGCACCCTTCCCAAAGGAACTCCCACGCTTGTCAAAAACAAGGCCCGACCCAAGAGAAAGGGCAATGCGAGGAGATCCCGACTAATCCCCAATGGTAGTCACTCCAAACTAGGAGGCCATTACCTCACCTATGGAAGGCAAGCCAATCAGAAGGCACGCTGCAGAAAAATGAAGCGGCAAGACATGAAGGAGAACAAGCAAAAATGAAGATCTCATCGGGCAAGATGGCCCTTTTGTAATTCTTGATTCCACACTTTTGTAAATAGAATAGAGCAGGTGTGTGAGCTCCCTTGAGGCACTGGACAGCGCTGGAAGCACCTCCTCACCAACAGTAGCTCCTCCTCCGCTCTTCCCTCCTTTCTTCAGACATCCCGCGTCCTAAACCGACCCTAGGCCATCCAGTCCTAAAGAAAAAAAAATGCAAGCAAGCCTCAAGTAAAAGACACAAAATGGATCAGAAGTCTAAAGGCACCTAAAAGCTTTAATGGAACAAACAAGAAGAAAAGAATATTGTCAAGCGCCTGGCATCAACGCTGAAACAGGTTGGCGAGCTCAAGTCCAATCTAATCTCTTTCAAATTTAAATCAAACGCTGAAAAGTTGCCCTGCAAAAGCCCGAAAGCAAAGGGTAAGGAAACTCCGAAGCCAGGAAGTGACTCCACATCATTTGGACACTCCCCTTCTTTAATGAAAATGCCAGGCGCAAAAACGAGATTCTTTTTTCTCTTTGCTGTTCATCCGCAAGGTGACTCCGGCAAAGAGGGGCAGCTAGAAGCACCTCATTTTTGCGCTCCCAGAAAAGCAGGAAATGCAAACCATGGGCAAAAAGTCAAACCCTGAGGGGTCAAAAGTTGACTTTTTGATCAAGTAAAAATTGGCCACCTTGCTTTATCTCAATGGATAGAGAATCCTGACACGGTTCGAACGCAACTGAATTTGCTGGAATCGGAATCCGGATGAAGGATCTATGAGCCGATCAAACTTGAGGGGAGCTGAAAGTTGACTTTTTGCCGAACCCCGCGCCAGGTGCTTAGCTTATGTCAGTGGATAGAAGGCTCTGATATGGTTCTAACACAACTGAGTTTGCCCAAATCGGAGCCTGGACGAAGAAGATATGAGCTGTCGAAGTTTCCGAGAAGCAAAACCCAAAGGCTGCACACGTGGCAACAAACGCAGCAAAATATCTCAGGGGGCAATCTTTAAAAATCAAAAACTTGCTAAATATCTTAGGGTCTAAACCAAAATTCGCAGAGGGCAATCTGCAGATATCTAAAAGTGTCAAATCGGTTGAATCGGTCAAGTCAAGGGGCAAATCTGTAATTTTTCGATTTGTATCCTATCAAATATGTCGGATACACATATTTTTGTGTGTATCCGACACTATTCATCGGATACAAATACGCCATACGATATGTGCCGATTCACTGACGGATTCGTGCAGAAAACTTAAATTTTTGTAATAATTGTGTTTGTATTCAATACTTTGTATCAGATACAAACAAACCTCAATGTATCTGACCAAACAAGTCGGATACACTGAATATATAGTGTATCCGACCTGATTGGTCGGATACATTAAAAAAGCCTATAAATAAGGCCAGAAACCCCCTGGCCGAGGGTTGTTGGTCTTGGAGCCTTTTCCCCCTCCCTTGTGCACCCGAACCTGATCTTCCCCAGCTCTCCTTGCCCTCCACCATCTCCCTAGACCACCCCAAGTGCTTCCACCCTTCTTTTCCTTCTTCTTCTTCACTTACACTCCTACAAGAAGAGGAACTAGTGCTGTTGCTGTCAAGAAGGAGAGTCTCTAGCTGCTGCACCACCCCCGGAAGTGGTCTCCACCTTGCATGAGTGCTCAAGCACCAGCAGGTGAGGTTCCTCACCACAATGTATTATACATATATCAAAACCAGATTTTTCTACTGATTTTCCTACTCCTTTCTTCTTCCTTGGCATGAGCTCTTTTCCATGGTGACTTGAGCATGTACTTACTGTCTTTTTCATGGCCTAAAAGCCACCACAAGTAGGAGGTCCACGTAGGGTTTTTTGGGAGTATGAGAGCTCACTTTCCATACCTTTTTTGGGTGCTTATAAGCTGTCATTTTAATCTGCTGTTTTGAGCATTTTTAGGAGGAGAATGTTCCTCCCATTCTAATCTAATGTACCCCCACGTAACCCCCCCATTACCCTCATGATTCCTGTGTTTTTTTCTCTTCTCTCATTCCTTTTTTTATGATTTTTATGGTGGTTCTTTGCTGGACGTATCATCTTATTTTTTGTGTACCATGATGAGTGCATGCTCGGGTGTCCTTTGTGTTGTAGTGTATGTGCTGTGGCAGATTTCCCTTCTTTATTTTTGAGATGCATGTTTCCCCTATGCCCCCCTTTTGCCATGAATTCTGGAGCTGCTGTGGTTGACAGCAGCAACACCATCCTTGCCTTGTTTTCACTTGCTGTTTTGATGGTGTAACGAACATGCTCCCTCACCCCAATGGTTCCTTGTCATGGTCCATGTCGAGTGATGCTGGGGACAGCAGCAAACTCCTATTGTTTGTTGCTGTCCCACACCCTCCCACAGACCTATCCAAGTGTTTAGGATTTCCCCCAAGCCTAGCCCCTTAACCTGCTGTATGCACATGTTCCCCTCACCCCTTAACCTACTGTTTTGAGCCTCGAAGTGCCTCTGTTTACCCTTTGCTCCTTGCTGTATTCTTTCATAATAGCATGTGGTGAACCATTGCCATGCTCTCTTTGCCGTGACCAAAGTAGGTTGCTGCTGGGGGCAGCAGCAAGCTCTTACTGTTTGATGCTGTCCCAGCATGTCGGGAAGTATAAAACCACCCCCGGTTTTAGCCCCTAAGAGCCATGCATGACCCCCCCTCTCCTATCTCTTTTAGGTTATCTTTTAGCACCTCTTAGCATGCTTAGATACCATAGTAGTTTTTGTGCCTCTCTGGTACAGTAAGCTTTTTTCTTACTTGCTTTGCATGTGTGTATAAGTAGTGTGCTTTGCTGTTTGAAGCCTTTGCCATGCTCACCATCTCCCCCCTGTTGTGATATTGATTAGCCCATGCGTGCATGCCTTCCCCTCCCAACATCCATGTATTCCCAGCCCCTTGCTTGCTTAACCCTTCTTTATTTGGTGCTGTACCTGTACCCACAGCAAGACTTTTTTATCTCTTGATCATGTATGCATGATGTACCTTTTTATTGGATCATGGAGAATATGTGCCCCCCACCATTTGCTGTTTTGATCCTTGGCCATGTCCCCATGTAAAACCCCAAATTTTCACATAATAAATAAAAGGAAATATGAGTTTAAGTCCTAGCTACAATAAAAAGTGAAGATTTAGGGGATAAGTAATTCAAATAAGTAGTAAGTTGTAAATAAAGAAAGAATTTTAAGGAAATTATCCTAAAAGGGTAAAAAGGGTATTTTGGTGATTTTCAGAAAAGGGTAATTAATAAATAGATCATTAAATGATAATTAGGGTTAGAAAATAGAAGAAAAAATTTATTTAGACAAGTTAGAAATTAAAAGAAAGTAATAAAAGCCTAAATGAGGAAAAAGGGTAATTAGGAGATTACAAGTCTTAATTTGGAGAAAAAGTAACATAATAAGGTTTTAGACGATATTTAGAGTTTAAGTAATTATTATGCACGAAATTAGGCTGTAAGGAGTGTTTAGATAAGAGGAGATTTGATTAGTAATGTTTAAGTTGAAAAATAGAAGGTGGAGAAAAAGTAGGAATTAATTAGGAGTTAGACTTTAATTAGACCTTGGTTGGGTTAGCCCAATTAAAGGAGCCTATTAGGGTTGGTTTAGGATTTCTAAAGCCAAGTATAAATAGGAGAGTAAGGTGAGACAAGAGAGAATTTTCGTGGGTTTTATAATGAGAGAAAAGAGGGAGAGAAAGGAAGAAGAAGGTTGCTGGAGATGTCCGACCAGTCTCCATCAAATTGTAAACGGGGAAAATCTGTATAGTGGATCGCCTTCAAATTTGGAGGTTTTGTTCATGATTGATGGATCTACAATGTGAACGGTGGAGATTTGAATTGGAGAACTCTAGGTTGGTGCGTTTGGGAGCAGAATTTGGGTTCAGAATTAGAAACTTCAATGGAAGATAGATTTTTAGCGTATGAGGCAAGTAGTAACACTTGGAAAACTGGAGGAACTGCATGATTTCGTTTTCTGTGATTTAATATGGTTTGAATGGATTAGTCAGAACTTGATTTACATGGAATCAAAGGGTTTATATTTTAGAGTTTGGTATTCTTGAAGGATTTATTAAAGTAATGAAGAAAACTTGGTTTGACCATGCAAATAATTGTAGGATGGTATTTAATTGATGAGAATTAATCTAGACGGCTTTAGGTATGTTTTAGAATGTTAATAGATTAATTTAGATCAAGGAAACATATAGCAAAAGCCTAAAAATCCGAACTTTGTAAATCTGGGAAATTTCCGATAAAAATTGCACGAGCGCCTAGGATCGCCCAGGACCGCCTAGCCCTGTATAGGTAGGCGCTCTATGCAGAATTTGTAGATTTTGGTGATTTTTGTAATACGAATAAATATCAAATAATTTTTCTAATAAGTTAAGCATACTAGCATCTTTATAAAGACCTAATTAAAGTATAAAAATTTATAAAATTATATTTTGAAAATAACCAAGTAATTGGAGGTCCTAAGGATAAGATAGAATATGAAAGGGACTAATTTGAAGGTAACAACAATGGGAATGATACCAGCTTGTATTTATGGATTAAAAACATCCTAAACTTTATTTTAGGTCTGTAGGATATGCTGGAGAATATAAATACAGAAAACCTAAATAGAAACTATCTTAGGTGTTAAGATAGGAAATTGGATTCTAATAAAGGGATTAATAAGGAAAACTCTAAGTAAGATTTGATTTACTTTATTTGAGCTTTCATTATGAATGCTGGCTACTGGAATTGCATAAACTCTGAGTTTTATCGAACATATGATACATGAGTTTTATTTTGGATATATTTGGGAAATTGAATATGTTATTCTGGAAAAGGCTTTAATTGGATTTGTAAGGATTGAATCGTGGTTTTCTCTTGGAATTGAATATTTTGGTATGGATTGGTATGTGGTATGTTGTTATTTGCTTTTCTTTTACGGTTGAGTGGTATGGTTTCTGTGGTTGAGTTGATACTAGCTTTTACGGCAGAGATAGGTAATCCTCTATGTAGAGATGTGTAATCCTTTACGGGTAAAAGTGTGTATGCCTTCTACAATAGCGTGTCCTCCCGTATGTGGTTTTATCGTGGTTTGTGTCAGTGGGCTTAGCTGTATATGGATCCATAGTTTTGGCTGGTTACCTAAGTGGTATTTAGTTTGGGTTGAGTTACTCCTATATGCGAGCGCGCTTCCCTTGCAAGTTAGTTTGCTCTGGGAAGGTCCTATGTCTGGAGGGACACCCCGGTGAGCCACTGGTGATTCCCTGTACATGTGGATAAGCGACCATCTCCATGTATTGATTCTGGTGCTGCATGCTGGTGGTACATGCCAACTCTGTTGAGTTCATGTGTAATAAGTCAGTGACTATGGCTCTTGTCTAAGCTGTGCTGCATAGGGCTTGAGTATCATTAAGTAACACTGCCCCTAAGTCTCACGGTGGTATAGCAGTTAGTTGAGTGTCATCTCAAATACTTATCATCTTTGTGAGTCCTGCAATGGCACCTGTTTTATCGCTTTCATCGGTTTTACCTTGATAACATCTAATTGTTGGTATTTATACATGATTATCTGTTTTATCGCTTTATTTGGAATTGCCATGGATAACTTGGATTTCTCGTCTTATCGTTGATTAATCGAATACCTCATGACTATTTGCTTACATTGGACTGTTTCAAATTGCATGCACCTGCTACTTGCTGAGATGTAGATCTCACTCCTTTTTCCCCTATTTTTCATGTTTGCTTGGAGAGATCGCGAAGATGTGGTTTTATTTGATGGGTAGAATTGTAAATGTTATTATTGATCACATGTTGATTAGACAACTGTTATTGTAAACTGAATCGATATTATTGAATAAAGAATTTTATTACTTCCCACCAGAACTCTGATATAATTAATTAGTTTTTAAAATTATTGTGAATCTTAGTTTGTATCTGACCTCAGCTTCGTGGTAACACCTCGAGTTTGGTTGTTGAACCGGACTTGGGTTGTTACAGTAGCGAACAGGGTTCGGGTTCGGGGCGTTACAGAGATGGTATCAGAGCACAAGATCTAAACTTAGGAAATAAATTCTTAGGTGGGTAGTGGGATTGAGTGCACACTAGTTAAAAGCATGTTATTTAGGATGAGAGACTTTGATTGATTTGCATGATGTGAATACTATTGATTAATAATATTATTATGCTATTGATATTATTATTATTATTGGACGCTATATTATTGACCTAATTAAATTAAAAATTTGCAGTATTAACCTATGCTTATAAACAGATAAATTTCCACATAAGAAAAATAAAGAGAAATTGAAATAGATAAACATTTAGCAAAAATGATCTGATATATATATATATATATTTCTGTAAGATGAACCAGTACAAAGCTTGGTATATAACTAAAAAACTATAAAAAGACCTATGGACTGAATACAACCAAAAGAATCAAAAAGTGTATACATATCTGTCCCAAAAGTGAAAAAGAAAGAAATAGAAAATACAAGTCTCTAAACAAGAAAAATAAAATCAGCTAGATGGTCCAGCACCATCTCCTCCATGTCTAGCATTCTCCCCTATGCCAGTATCTCCATCTCTAGTCCCCGTAGCTCCATCACCATCACCATCTCCTCCTTGATCCCCATCACTGGTAGCATCATCCCCAAAATCCCAAATCTCAGGGCTAGAACAACCTCCAGCCCGCATGTATGCTCGGAAAATCCGGAAGAGTCTGCAATGGGGACCATGCATATGGTCTATCTGAGTGTACATGGAAGACATCTGTGACCGCATCGTCTCCTGTGTCTCCACCATAGATGCCAACTATTGCAAGCTTAGAACCATGTGCCTAGCCATCAAAGACAACATATCCCGAGATCCTGCATCACCTATAAAATTGGGAAGGGGAGCAGTAGAGCTGGAAGGAATAGCAGAAGGAGGAGCAGTAGAACTAGAGGGAATAGATGAAGGAGGAGCATCAGCTGTAGAAGTAGGTGGAAGGGAAGAGGAATGAGAATATGGAAAATATATATATATATATATATATATATATATATATATATATATATATATATATATATATATAAAGGAAATAAGAAAAACACAAACAAACCCAAGAGAAGTTAGGAACCAATTGTACAAATAATCCAACAAAGTTAAAAAAATTTAAGAAATCCAAACTAGGATAAAAGTGTGCAATGATGGACAAGGAAAGTGCTAAAACAGGTCCTAAATTGAAACCATTTGATAGAAATTGAAAGAGAAACAAAATTGCAAAAAATTAGGCCGAGCTCCAACGACCGCTCAGGATCGCTCAAGGTGATCTAGTCGGCACTCGTGTTCTACTGTAAATAGGAATTTGGGAGTTTTGCACAGAACAAATAAACGACGAAACGTTCAACCAAAACTAGTTCAAATCCAACCTATGAAGTGTCTAGAAAGTAAATAAACTAATTTGAAACAAATGTCCTAAAGATTGAGCTTCAATTGAAAATTTTTGAGAAAAACCGAGCCCTAGTCTTGCGATTGATGTATGAAAAATTTAATGGAGGAAGATGAACTTGGCGTTTACTTGATAGTGTCGAATGGAGAAGAGGAGGTCGAGCATTTGATGATGAGCAATTGAACGCCAAGGGGAACAGTGCTTGGTGACGTTGAGCGATGGTGAAGTGTTCTGTCGATCGCGAGAGAGAGAAAGGGTGAGCGTTAGTTTATAAAATGCTTCTTTTAAAACAAGCGCTAATGAGTGCGTGACTTAGGGTTTTAAACCCAAGTCAGCCATCTTCAGCCATCCTTAGCCATCCTCAGCGCCCTCTATCGAGGCACTGAGCGCCTAGTTTCTATAGCAATTAAGAAAATAAAATTTTAACAATATAATAGAGATAATTATAATCTTAAAATAACTAAAGTAATAGCCGATGAGTATAAGGAATATTAATACAGCGAATATGAATGCAGAAAAATAATTATATTTGAAAACGATAAAATTTTGAATTATTAGGGAACACAGAAAAATTTAAAACTTTATCTGGAATAATAATCAGAGTATAAAGATTGTCCAAAAATATTTGGTAATTGCAAATCAATACTTTTGATATATATATATATATATACTATCTCACAAATACCTAATTAGAAGTGATTGATATATAAATAATATATTTAATCTCAAGATTATATTGAGGATGCATGCATAATTACATTATTATTGCTGAATATTGTTTGATTGCCTGTTGAGCCAGTTGCACTAGAACATGCCCAGGGTGTGGTGAAGCACGGTACCATGTGGAACTGCACCTCAAATGGCATGCTGATTAGGAATTGGGTGAGAACCAAAGTAAGTTGACTCAAACCAGGGAACCCACGGGACCTGTCATCCGACGGGGTGGTCTGGGGTGTCTACGGACTTCCCCAGACCGCAACCGAGACCTTTCTTAGAATCTCAAACCGCAGACCAGCCCAATAGACAAGATTAGGCACCCAGGTGTCCGCCTGCACCCCATCAGGCGGTGGCGACTCCCTTTTTCCCATTTTACCCTCCCGGAGGCACACAAAATCCGTGCGCCTCGCCGTGCCACGATTTAACCCAGCGTACACGTGCCTTCGGGAGGGTAAAACGAAAAGGTTGGAGTCGCCACCGCCTGATGGGGTGTAGGCGGACACCTGGGTGCCTAAGTTTGTCTATTAAGTTGGTCTGCGGCTTGAGATTCTAAGTAAGGTCCAGTTACGGTCCGGGGAAGTCTATAGACACTCCAGTCCGCTCCGTCGGGTGACGGGTCCCATAGGTTTCCTGATTTGAGTCAACTTGGTCTTTCACTCACCCGTTTCCTAATCCAGAATGCAATTTAGTTAAGTCTAGCGGGACCACCTGAGTGGTGTGGGCCCCTTTAATTAATTTTATCTTGTTTAATTAAGGTGAACTTAGTTTGATTTGGTGGGCCCTGTTGGGAGGCCCACAGTTTCCTTGGTGGGCTTGGTTAAGCCTACATGTCCTTTGGTGGGCCTCCATATAAGCCTAGGAGGCCCATTGGGCTTGGTTTAAATGAATCGATTTTTATTTAAGGGTAAATTACACTTACCTCCCTTGAGGTATGCTATAATTACACTTACCTCCATTGAGGTTTCTGAAATAACACTTTCCCCCCTTGAGATTTGTGTATGGGTCAAAATAACACTCTTTCATTGAAGTTTCTGTCAAAACTGTAGTGATAGTTAGTAAAATAATTTGAACTGGACAAGATTACCCCTTCATAAAGATGAGAACAAAAATTTTAATGGCCTAAGGCATAACTATCATTTAACTTAAATGGTGGTAATCTTGTCCAGTTCAAATTATTTTACTATCACTACTATTTTGACGGAAACTTCAATGAAAAAGTGTTATTTTGACTCATACACAAATCTCAAGGGGGGAAAGTGTTATTTCAGAAACCTCAAGGGAGGTAAGTGTAATTATAGCATACCTCAAGGGAGGTAAGTGTAATTTACCCTTTTACCCTTTATTTAATTGTTCAATTTAGATTTAAGTGATTTTCATGCAAAAAGTGTGCCTGTATTGGTTTGCGAGCCCCTGGGTGGCCCCCCATGAAGGTTACCAAGTATTTTAAGTTATCTTGTTTAGATTTGCCAAAACGGGTTGGGCATTGGGCTTAGGGCCCGTTAGTCCAGACTTGGGCTGGAAAGCCCAATGTTCTCTTGAAGTTAGGGTTTACACCCTTACTTGATTGGTTAGTGGGCTTTGCGGGCCTGATAGGCCCTTGCCCGTGGTTTCGGCCAAGCCATGCTAAATTACACATCATGCCACAGATCGGGTTTTTTTGGGTGGTCGCATTGGGTTTGGTCCACCCGGTTTGGTTAACTTGTTTAAATTGCATGCTTATAATCCATTTCGTTTGTCGGGCTTGGTGGGCCCCGTTGGAAGGCCCACAAGAGTACCTGGTTGGACCAGTGGTCCATGTCCCATGTTGGGTTTCCGGGTGACTCGGAAACCCTACCGGTTCACTTGTTTTGGTTAAAGGAAATTGAAAATATCACACAAGGGGAATAAGATGAAATTGGGCTTTCAGGTGGTGTGTATCCGAAATTAGTTTTCAGATACACAAGAAATACAGTGTAGCCGAAATTGGATTTCGGATACACAGAAAACATGGTTTAGCCGAAATCCAATTTCGGCTACACAAGGAGATGTGTTGATCCGACTTGAGTTGTCAGATCAACTCAAAAAGGCCTTTTTCGAGGTTTTTGGAATGGGAGGGCTTTCTTGGGCTCCTCAGTGAGTTAATGAAGTCATGTGGGCCCCTGTGTGGGCCCACCATGGTGCTAGAGATGGAGGGATGCCCCAACTTGGTCTCTTTTGGTGGCTTCTGCAGCAAGTAAAGGAAGGGAGGGGAGGCCTGGGGTGCTGCCCCCTTTCACATGAACCACATGCAACAATTAAACAGGGACTTCTTGGTCCCTGTTTTGGTCTCTTGATCCGAGCAAAACAGCAAGGGCAATGGTCATCCAAGAATGCAAACAAACAAACACCTAAACATGCTGGAATCCAAAAGAGATGGTCATGCACATTCTACATACCAGGCATGGGGGTTGGGGGGATGGTAAGCTTGCTAGGAACAGCAGCTACCAACAGCGGTGAAGACCGCATCCATGGCTTGCAAACAATAGCCTCTTATCAAGCATATCATCAACTAAATAAGCAAAGAGAGGAACGCTACAACAGGTGCAAAACAGCAAGGAAGGGGGAGCTGTTGTTGTTGCCAACAGTAGCCATTGCATGCCATAACAGGGAGGTGTTGTGGGGGGTGAGGGGAGCATACAACCAAAGGAAGGAATGAGGGGGAGGCTGCTGTCGTGCATGGAGCTAAGTGGGTTAACTTAGGTGTACAGACAGGTGGGTAAACTTGCTGGGACAGCAGCTACCAAAGGGGGCCAAGGGGGAGCATGGTGGTGGATTTACATTCATACATGTGTAAGCACCTCATTTTTGCACCCCCGGAAGTGCCAAAAATGCAAACCCTAATTGAAAAGTCAAACCCCGAGGGGACAAAAGTTGACTTTTTGATCAAGTGATAATTGACCACCTAGCTTTATCTCAATGTATAGAGAATCCCGACACGGTTCCAACGCAACTGAGTTTGTTGGAATTGGAGTTCGGATAAAGGTTCTGCAGGGCAGTCAAACTTGAGTGGAAGCCAGAAGTTAACTTTCTGCTAAACCCCGATCCAGATGCTTACCCCCATGCCATTGGATAGAGGGCCCGACACGGTTTTAATGCAACTAAGTTTGCTGGAATCGGAGTCCGAGTGAAGAGGATATGAGCTGTCGAAGTTTCCAAATAGCAGAAACTGGAAAACTGCACACGTGGCAAAGAGTTGCACACGTGGCAAGTGGCGCAGGAAAATATCTCGGGGATCAAATCTATAAATATCAAAACATTCAAAAGATCCCAGGGACCAATATGAAAATGTCTAAAAATATCTAAATAAAATAATATTTTTTCAAAATATCTCAGGGACTAGATCTGTAAATACCAGATTTTCCAGACAAATCAGTGGCCGAATTGAATTTTTTAATCATTATGTCGCTCGTGCCGAGCTCCAGCTACTCGGCGCCAACCCGGCGGATACCTTTTTTTTCTCCTATAAAAGCAGCAGCCTCTGTCTTGAAAAGGGTTGGCTGGTTTTTGGTTGACTTTTTTCTTTCGGGGTCGGGGGCTTTTTTTCATTGGTTGGCTCTTCCTCTTCGGTTAGCTATTTGGTCACCGGCGACAACCCTATCTTCCCCACCTCGCTTGGTTCGAAACCTTCCTCCTCACCTCTCCTTGCCTCCACAAACAACCACCCAACATCATCGTAAGCCCTTTCCACCCCCGTTTTCTCTCTTCCTCTTCTTCCTCATCCAAGCCAAAGATGGAGATCGTGTTGTTGGTGGGGAGAGGTGCTGCTCCGGTGGCTGCTCGTGCACTCCAAGGAGGCCTCACGCATACTCTACGAAGGTTTAAAACCCCAAGGTGAGCTCTCCTTGTTTATTGGTTCAACATATATAAATCGGGGCTTGTTCGGAGAATCAACTCCATCGAGCATGCTTCCCATTTCTTTTCTAGCACATTATTTGCTGTTCTTTCTTGTTTGATTCGAAGGTGGGAGCCTGTTCCCCCATGGTCACCTCCTCTTTTGTACCCCTTATAAAGCCCCCTTTCTCTACCCTTCTTCTCGGCTTGATCTACTGATTGGTCGGGTTGCTATGCGTGTTTTGGGATGTTACGCAGATCTTTTGATGAGTTTTGAGTCGTGATGTTAAGTAGGTTAGATTAATTTTGATGTAGGTTTAGACGTCTTCGGGGAGTCTAAGGAACACCAGGAAGGTGTTACAGAGACTGGAACAAAAGGGGTTAATGGACTACCCTGGGTGCATAATCAGGTGGGTAAACCTGCTGGGACAGCAACTCCTAAAGGGGGTTGGAGGCATAACAGTAGCTGGACAGGGGGGATATTAATGCTAAAAAATAGAGGTGAAAAGGAGGCAAGGGACAGCCATTGGTGGTAAAAAAAAAAAAAAAAAAACAGCAACATACCAAGTAGTTATAGGGGGTAAGGGAGCATGCTTAAGTTACAAAACAGCAAATAAACCAAGACAAAGGAGGGATGCATTCGTGCACACAACAGTAGCATGTTGGCTTAGTAAAAACAACAGCTAGGGTGGAGCAAAAATCATGGTAAATCACACGAAAACCTTAAGGGAAGAAGATGCTTGCATGGTCTTACGAGGGTAATATGCATGCTTTAAAAGGGTAACAAATCCATGCATATGAGGAACAATCCCTAAACCACATGTAAATCAAATGAACAACAAACCTAGCATGCGTCACAGATAACCTTTTTTTTTTTTACCAAGGTCATGTTAGCTTGGGCCATTTACTTAACCTAAGGAGAATCTAAAGAAAGGAAGAGGTAAAGGATAGAATCAAACGTTTGGGAATCAACCTATGTTCTAAGTGTAGTTGTTGCAAGAATGCTGTGCGCACCTAAAATCGATCGTACACGGGGCGCATGCGGAAGTTTGTGCGTACCTCGGGACATTCGAAGTCGCCACTGCCTGAGAGGTGCAGGCAGACACGGGTTGCCTATCCGGGTCTAAGTCTAGTCTGTAGCTTTTTAGAGATCTAAATAAGTCCTTGGTTACGTCCGGGGAAGTCCGAAGACACCCCGGCCCGCCTCGTCGGTCTAACGGGTCCCTCGGGTATCCCTGGTTTTTGAGTCAGTTTCACCCTTCCTAAGCCAGCATGCTATTTTGTTTGGTCTAGCGGGGCCCTCTGGAGGTGTGGGTCCCTTTTATTTTATTTTACCTTTTTTATTTAGGTGAGGTGGGTCGGATACGGGTCCCATTGGAAGACTCGTGGGTTGCCAGGATTGGGCTTGGGCCCAATAGGGTTATTGGGTAACCCTTTTTGGTTTATTTATTTGATTAAAATATTCACACATGTTAAAGGGCTTAATGGGCTTGGATTTGACCCATTAACCAAGTTACAAATGGCCTTGGGCCCGTTTACTGAAAACGGGCCTGGTTTGGGCCGGTCAAAAGTGGGCCCAATGGGGTCTTAGTGGGCCCGTCTAGGCCCAAAGTCTATCAATGGGCCAAAAATAGCCCAATCAGCCAATTTGGGTCGGGTTAAATCGATTTGGGTCGGTTTCAATTCATCCGGGTCAAAAATCTCATTTTTTCACATTTTTTATGAGTTAACCGCACTTACTCTACGGTTTGGTCTGAATCGCAGATACACTACGGTTTAGACCAGACCGCATACTAAGTGCGGTCGCGACCCGACCGCTCTGTGTATGCGGTTTTTGCCCGAAACTGCATTTTTGCTCCGATTTTGCTTGGGATTATTTTGGTTAGCCTTCTAGGACCTTCGGTGTCCTCTGTTGAGATTTTTAGCATGTTCAACCTGGTATAAATGCCTTCAATTGCCTTCAACTCCTCCTTTTTCGGTGCTTTGGAATGGAATAAGATTCCGTCCTTCTTCATTGGGTTGTGCCACCTTTCAGTGGTGCAAAAAGAGAAAGGAAAGAGGGAGTGGGTGTAACGCCCCGGTTCCGGGTTCAATTCCCAAAACCCTGGCTGTTATGGTAAACAACAAAAGCAACTAAAATATGAAATAATTTAAAACTTTTTCTAACTTTATAATCAGAGTAAAAGCGGAAACTGGAATTCAAATTCTCTTTATTAATCAACAATTATAATATAAAAGGATTTCAATTATATGAGCAATCCTATATCTATATAGACTACCCAGCTACAACTAGCCCACAACTTGACTTCCTCACCAAGAGTACCTGAAAAATGGGAGAAACCGGAGTGAGAATAAATCTCAACAAGTAGCAAGGTGCATGCATGAAATCAGTCCATGTTTATATAAAATAAGTCATGAGGTGTACGATTAAACCAACAACAACATCAACGAGGATAATTCCAAAGTTTAAATCCAATCCCATTAATACTATCAAAACATATCTCAATAACAATACCGATAAAACATCGAATGGTCAATGTCATGACTATTGTTTGAATTGATTAATTGGCATGCCAAGTAGACACTCCACACCTCCATGTACACAGTTCCGGCCTACTCAGGGTTTCAGACACTCTGAAATGACGGCCTACTCAGGGTTTCGTTATCCAATGCCGGCCTATGCCCTGGGTTTCGGCATTGACAACCAGGCCTACTCAGGGTTTCTGGATGCTCTACACCGGTCATGGCAACACACAAGGCCATGCAATTACATCAATAAACAATACCATCACATTACTAAACTTAGACATTGATCCAGGACAAACTAAACCAAAATAGAAAACCATCGTATATTCTCAACTCTGACATCACAATAAATCAATATGTTCAACATCATGTATAACACAACACAGCTCACCACATGTCCCTCTGGACCAGAACAGTACCTCATGTACTTTCAGTATTTCGTCCAATCTCATAAGACATGCCCATTGGTAATAAAACTCATTTACTCACACCAAGAGAAATCTTTACAATACATTTCAGAACTTGCCAACAAGTAAAACCAGGATTAAATAAATTCTCAAACAATTACAGTGTTTAAATAAAGAGAAAACTAAAATAGGAACTCCTAGTGTTAGGTACCAAAACATCACCTACAGATAGCCCTAAAATTTGCCTTGGAAGCTCCTAAGAATTTCTAGAATTTCCACTTAATATTCTCATAGTAATTGAATAGATAATAATGTTTCTAAAGTCCTAAACAAGTGATTGGTTAAGTGCTTGAACCCTCAAATCATCAAAACCAAGCTTGGTTTGGTCAAAAATTCTCTTCGGCAAGATATTGGACCATGCGCTGACCTCCAGCGCTAGGCCCGAGGTTGGTGGATAGGTCGCTGGTCAAAAACTTTAGTATGCGCTTACTTAACTCAAGTGGGTGCGAGATAAGCGTGAACTTCGCGCGGAATGAGCGGATATAAATTAAGTCCGCGCGAGCTAGGCGTGAGCTCGGCAGATAGGAAATAAAACCTTACGCCCACTACTTGGAGTCGGCGCCAGTCAGCGCCAACTGGGCGGATAGTAACTGGTGTTTTCGACTCTCTGTTATTTCTAGATCTACAACTCTGGCAGAACGTTTTTGCTCTGTAACAATTTCTTTAGTCTCCTAATATCCCCAGAACACATTTAAACTAGTTTTGAAATTATTCGAACATATTTTTATTTATCAACATTCAGTTCTAAATAAACTCATGCTCGGACGAACTTCTTCCAAAAATCACTCATGCATCAGAATAAACTCACGAATAAACACAAAACCGTAGTTTTAAAACGATACTACTCACATCTTGGTAATTAAAATTTACCTAGGGTTTCTTTCTAATTCAACCCACACATGAACAACACTTTTCTTGATTCTTAAAAAGATATTCAAATCACCAAATCGAAACTTTATAAACATCTAACTTTTCCAATGAAATCCAATTTAAGAACCAATATGATCAATCATAAAAAACACAAGAAAATATGCAGTTCCTCCAGTTTCAAATGTTTGCTACTTGCCTTTTTGATGAACCAAGATTTTTCAAAACTTCTTCTGTGCACGTTTTGGGAGCTCAACCGGACCCCTCTAAACTTCTTAAATTTAGATCTCCACCATTCAGTTTGAAGTCCTCCATGAGTAGAACAAAACTCTAAAATTGCAGCCCATTCCAACGGTTGGATCGTTCTATCTCACTGTTCGAAGTGGGCTAGTCGACCATCTCTGCAACTCCTTTTTCTTCAAAAATCTGATTTTCCATCAACTTCTGGGTTACTTCGCACCACCTTAGACTCATCCAAATCCAATCTCTACCGTTCCGATTAAATTATCTCGTGTATAGAGCATAACCTCCAAATTTCATGACGATCCAACGACTAGATCTCCAGGGATCGTCGCTCAAAATCTACTGGTCGGACCTCTGCAGCACCTCCATTTTTCCTTTCTTCCCTCTCTTTTCTCTCCTCTCTTCTTTCCTTTATTTTTCTCCCAAACCGATGCACGAATTTTCCCCTCTTTCCTCCTTATTTTTGGACTTGCTAAAAACCCTAAACCTTTCCTAGACCTCCCCTTTTATAAACTCTCTTAATTAGAAGTCCTACTAAGTTTAGAAGACCTTCTAAATAAACTTCTCACTCTTAATTGGAAACATCCCCATCTTAACCCTCCTTCTAATTCCTCTTTTAAGTATTATATATAAGAGAAGGATTTATTTTAATTTATTTTCGTGCTAATTAAATTTCTTATTTTAAAATATTACTAAAACACCCTAAAGCTACCTCTTATCCTCAAACTTAAGGCTTCTCATCAACCATAATCACTAATATACCCTTTTTCCTACTTTTAAGCAATAATTTGCTATTTAAATGCAAACCTAACCCAAATTAAGTCTAGTTAAATATTTCAAGTCTAATAATTATTTACTTACTCAATATCTTAATTTGTCTAATTGGGAAAAGACTAAAATACCCTTTCCTTGGAATTCCATACTTAACCTTTGAATCTTTTTCCAAAAATTCTCTTATTTATTCTTCACATCAATCTTAACCATAAAATGTACTTGGATTAATACCTATCTTCTCAATATTTAGGCTTATTTAATTTACTTTATTTTAGGAAAATCCGGGGTTTTACAGTGGGATAGGGCTACATCAGAGAATTTAAAGAGGACAAACCCCTCTTATGTTAGTAAATGCAATTAATCAAAATATGCTACTTCTCATGTTATCTTCTTTTTGTTTATTTTATGGGTTCATTTTCTTTCTTTTCACAAAGAGACACTCGTTTGCATAGGAGGATTCCAACAAAAATCAAATAAACAGATTAGTAACAATGAATGAGAAGAATTCAAAGTCGTTCAAATAAGAAAATTTACACATATGTAAAAAAAAGCAGCTAGGAATGTTACCCCACTATTACTTCCTTGATCTGGTGATGATGTGATTCTCCGAGAATTTTGGCAGCGCTTCCGCACTCTAGTGAATTTCCAAGAACGGGATGAAAAGGGATTCCTCACTCTTGGGTTGAAATGGATGAAATGTAAAGGGGGATGGTGCAATAAAAGGGTATTTTGGGTTTTGGTTTTGAGTGGGACAGAGTTTGGGCAGGGGTTGGACGTAGAAAAGCTAAAAAAGGAAAGGGACAGAGTTGAAGAGGGACAACCTCTCTTGAGTGGAAATCAAGGAGGGAGAGAGAAAGGAGGGGGGTGAAGTGGAAGAGAGCAAAAAGAGGAGAAGAGAAGGGGATTTTTTTTTTGTTCGAATGGAATGGGGGGTGGCCCCCTTTTATAGTTGAAAATTGACCTAAAATTGAATTTTTATCACCTTTTTTAACTGAATTTTAATTTCATGTTTAACATAACTAAAACTTAAATATTTTTTATTCTTATCTTTCCAACTCATGTTATCCTACGAATGTGGTTGATGTTTTTTGTTCATTTTTATTTATTTTAATTTTAAGAATCTTTTAAGTTTTATTATTATTTTATTCTTAAGATTTGTTTGTTAGAAGACACATGTGTTTTCTATTTCCTATTTTATTTTTGATTTAATTTAATTGTTAGATATTTACAAAATATTATTATTTTATTCTTAAATTTTTATTTTTTTTTGTCCTTTCTTCAATCTTGCCACATGTGCAGATTTTCCGAAATTTTTGACTGCTCATAACTTTCTCATTTGATATCCGATTTTAGCAAACTTAGTGGCGTTGGAATCAGGTTGAGATCCCCTATCCACTAAACTAAAGTTTGGCAGCAAATCCGAGATTTTTAGCATAAGTGCAAAGTTGCGTCCCGGAGCCAGTTTTGCTCATATCTCCTTATCCGGGACTCCGATTCCAGCAAACTCAGTTGCGTTGGAGTCGTGTCGATGTGCTCTTTCTGCTGATGTCCAATTGAGCAGCTAATTTGGAGTTTTGCAGAAAGCTGATTTCTGATATTTCCAGATTTGACCAGCCCATAACTTCTTTATCCGGACTCCGATTTGAGCAAACTCAGTGGCGTTAAAACCGTATCGGAATCCTCTTTCCAATGGTATGAAGTTTGGTAGTCAATTTGCGCCTGATCAAAAAGTCAAAATTTTGACCCCTTCAGGTTTGACTTTTAATTTGACTTTGAATTTTCTTCATTTCAGGGGTGCAAAAATTAGGTGTCTACAACTGCCCCTCTTTGCTGGAGTCAGCTTGGGGGATGAACGGCAAAGAAGAAAAAAGAACCTTATTTTTGCACCTTGCATTTTTGTCGACGTGGTTGACGAGCTTATTTCTTGAATTGTTTTCAGTGAAAAGGAAGTGTCAAAAGTCTGGATCACTTCCTAGTTTTGGAATCCCTATACCCTCTCTCGGGTTTGAATAGGGTAACCTTTTGTTTTTGAAAAGATAAATAAGATTAGATCTGAGCTCATCAGCCTGTTTCGGCGTTGATGCAAGGTACTCGACAATGTTCTTTTCTTCTTGTTTGTTCCATTAAAGCTTTTAGTGACTTCAGCTTTGACTGATTTTTTGTTTAAGTTTGGGATTTTTTTTTTTTTTTTCGGATCAGGCCAGGCCAAGGTTAGGGATTGGGAGTGGAGGTGATAGGACGGGAGGAGGCTTTCCACTGCTGCTCATCATCTTGGAGACCACACACACCTATTCTAGCCTATACTATTTACAAAAGTGGGAAATAAAAATTTACAAGATGGGGCAAATTTGCCCATTATTCCTTTTGCTTTTCTTTATCTTCTTTTCCTTGAAGGACTTGTTCCTTCTCGCCATGTTCTCCTTTTCGAGGCACAGGGCTTCTTTTCCCACTTGTGAGTTACTCCACTTGGGATTTAATGGGACTATGATCTGTCTTTTGTTGAACAAGATAACTCCCTGGGGATTATTGTGATGTTTCTTTTTGCTTTTGAAGTTCTGTTGGAGGATCGGAAGATCTTGACGAGTTTCTTTCTTCTGAGCTCCGCTGGGGATGAAAAGGAAGAGGCCTTCGCTGGGGAAGAAGGGATACATGTTTCTATCATGTTCATCTTATGTCTTGTTACTTCTCTGTTTGAACCTGTACAAGGAACAAAACATTAGTGCTTGATCTGTTGGGGATATGCAGGGTTTGTTCCTTCTTTTATTTTAAGCCTTTTACTCATCACAACAAAAAATGGCTGTTGATCAAGGTAATGAACCTTTCTTCAAAGGTTAGCAGCACTACTGGGGAAATTTCAAAAGTAGTTTCGTAGAAAAATTACAAAAAAAACACAGATGTGGTAGTGTGTGTTTGTGCCTGCAATTATCACAAAAGTCCATCCTTAAGTCAGACACAGATTAGTGTGCTTGGTATTTTCAGCCTCGTCATCATGGGCCTTGAAGCGTTTACTTAGACACAATCTGCCAGTCTGGGTCCTCCGGATCACTTTTCTGTTTCCACCTAGTACACCGCCCATTCTGTTCTTACTGCATTCCCCTTTCTAATCAAGGTATGGCCAGTTTTTTTTATTTATTACCACGACTGACCCTTTTTGCACACAGCGCCCTTTTTGGGTTTTCACCATGTCTGGCCTTTTCAGGGAAGATCTAATTCTGTCATTACTAGAAAACGCAGATTTGACTGTTTTGCTCAAGATCATTCACTTTGGGATCTGATAGGTCTTCAAGATAGACGAAATGTAGGCTAGGCCGGGGTTTTGAAAGAAAGATAAGTGGCTCGAAAAGGCTATAACTTTATAGGTTTGTACAGTGCTCCTTTTATTGTTGGGGCTTACATCCTGGCTTATTTCTTTGGCGTGGGGTTCACATTTTCCCCGTTTTATTTTGCTCTTGCTTTTCACAACTCTTTTCTTTTCTTTTTCTTCTTTATTTTCTTCGCAATTGCTTCTTTTTTTTCGGGGCCAGGAATGCCCAATTTAGTGTTCAGAGCATAAGCACTGGGTTGAAAAGAAGCATTTAGGCTCAAAAGTGTCTAACTAGGGGAAAATGTTTTAGAGTATTTGGAAGGATTGATAAGTTTTGGGAGATTCAAGGATGGCCTCTCTTCATTTCCCAATTGGAATGATCTTAAGCGTGATACAGTTTAACTGCATCTGCATTTATTGGCTCAGGAAAAATAGTTCCGTCCATCTCTTGTAGGATCAACGCTCCTCTGGACAGAACTTTGTGAACCACGTATGGTCCTTCATAGTTTGGTTTGAACTTTCCTCTGTTGTCTTCCTTGTGGGGGAATATTTTCTTCATAACAAGATCTCCCACCTTGAAGCGCCGTGGTATTACTTTCTTATTGTAAGCTCGTGCTATTCTTTGCTGATAGAGTTGTCCATGGCACAAAGCTTTGATTCTTTTTTCATCCAATAACTGTAACTAGTCAAACCTTGATTCTTCCCATTCGACATCATCAATCTCTGCTTCCTTAAGAATTTTGAGCGAGGGGATCTGCACTTCTATAGGAAGAACTGCCTCCATTTCGTACACAAGGGAGAAAGGCGTTGTTCCAGTCGACGTTCTGATTGAGGTCCAGTATGCATGCAAGGCATAGGGCAATTTCTCATGCCAATCCCTTTAGGTAACTACCATCGTCTCAAGTATCTTCTTTAAGTTCTTGTTGGCGGCCTCTACTGCTCCGTTCATCTTGGGTCGATATGCTGTGGAATTCAGATGTCTAATTTTCAAATCTTCGCACATCTTGTCCATGTCCTTGTTATTCAGATTCTTGGCATTGTCTGTGATAAGCGCTTCAGGTACACCATAGCGACAGACAATATTATTCCTAATAAATTTCAGTACATGCGACCCTTTGACATCTGCAAAGGACATGGCCTCTACCCACTTGGTAAAGTAGTCTATTGCAATCAGGATGAATCGATGCCTTCGGATGAATCTCCCCAATCATGTCAATTCCCCAGATGGCGAAAGGCCAAGGTGAAGTCATCGAGTACAGAGTGTTGGGTGGTGCGTGGATATTATCAGCGTAAATCTGGCAAAACTGGCATTTCCTGACATGGATATGACAATCAAACTCCATATTCTACCAGTAGTAGCCCGTTCTCAAAATTTTCCTGGCTAGTATGTGCCCGCTCATATGTGCGCCAAATTGTCCCCCATGGACTTCATCAATCAGCTGGTGTGCTTCTTCTTCTGTTACACAGCAGCAGTGAATCATTATAGGACTTCTTGTATAGCTTGCCCCCATTGAGAAAAAACTGTCCTGCCAGCTTCTGAATCGTGTGCTTCTCAGCTGCCGTGGCATTTTCTGGCAAAGTCCTGTCTTTCAAGTATCTCATTATATCTGCATACTAGGGTTCCCCTTTTGGAGTGCTTTTCTCAACACAAAAGCAGTAGATAGGATGACGCCGCACCTCTATCTCCAGCAGTTGCACCTAGGTGTCATCAGTGATAGTTGCCATAGATGCCAACGTTGCTAAGGCATCTGCGAACTGATTCCTGTCTCGTGGCATATAGTCAAATGTCACATTTTCAAATTGTTCTTCTAATTCTTTGATCAGTTCCTGATATGGCACCAACTTTGTATCTCTAGTCCTCCAATCTCCCATTACTTGATAGATAATCAAGCTAGAATCACCAAACACTTTCAACTCTTGTACATTCATTTCGATTGCGTCTTGCAAGCCTAACACACATGCTTCGTATTCCGCCATGTTGTTAGTGCAATCGAACAAGAGCTTTGCCGCTATGGGGTGATGGACTCCTTCAGGGGATATGATTACGGGTCCAATTCCTTTTCCATTGATGTTAATGGCCCCATCAAAGAACATTTGCCATCCGGTTTCCTCTTCTGCTAATTCTGCACACATTACATCTTCATCTAGCAACCCAGTCAGAAGTGGTTGGTAGTCTAGTACAGGATGTTCTGCCAAGTGGTTTGCTACTGCCTGTCCCTTTATTGCATTCCTCGTGGTGTAGACAATGTCATACTGAGACAAGATGACCTGCTACTTGGCTACCCTTCCAGTAGATATTGGCTTTTCAAAGATGTACTTCATAGGATCCATACTTGAAATCAGGAAGACGGTGTGGCTGAGTAGATAATGCCGGAGCTTCTGAGCTGCCCAAACCAATGCACAACACGTTTTTTCAAGCAATGTATATCTCACTTCATAATTAGTGAATTTCTTGCTTAGATAATAAATTGCTTGTTCCTTTCTTCCTGTATCATCATGTTGTCCTAGGATGCATCTGGCTGCTGTCTCTGTAACTGACAAGTACATGATCAAGGGTCGTCCTGGTACTGGTGGGACCAAAGTTGGCGGACTCATTAGATATGCCTTGATTTTGTTGAATGCCTCTTGACAATCCTCATTCCAAACCACCGGGTTATCCTTCTTCAGTAATTCGAATATCGGTTCACACACGGGAGTCATCTGTGCTATGAATCGACTGATGTACTGTAATCTACCAAGGAAACCTCTCACTTCTTTTTCTGTTGATGGGGGAGGCATTTCCAGAATTGCCTTTACTTTGATGGGGTCAACTTCGATTCCTCGTTTCCCAAAGATGAATCCGAGTAGCTTCCCTGAAGCAACTCCGAATACGCACTTATTCGGGTTAAGCCTGAGCTTACATTCTCTGAGTCTGTCAAATACCTTTCCGAGGTTCACCAAATGACTTTCTTCCTCCTTTGACTTTGCAATCATGTCATCCACATATACTTCCATCTCCTTATGTATCATATCGTGAAATAGCAAAGTCATTGCCCTTTGATATGTAGCGCCCGCATTCTTCAATCCAAATGGCATCACACGGTAGCAGTACGTGCCCCAATGTGTGATAAAGGACGTCTTCTCCATGTCTTCAGGTGCCATCTTTATCTGATTGTATCTGGAGAATCCGTCCATAAACGAGAACATGGAATGCGTTGCCGTATTGTCTACTAATACATTGATGTGCGGCAATGGAAAGTCGTCTTTCGGGCTTGCCTTGTTCAGATCCTTGTAGTCAACGCACATCCTGACCCTTCCATATTTCTTAGGAACTGGTACGATGTTTGCTAACCATTCTGGGTAATCTGTAACTTTCAAGAATCCGGCATTCAACTACTTGGTAACCTCTTCTTTGATCTTCAGGGCCCATTTCGGCTTCATGCGTCTGAGTTTTTGCTTCACTGGTGTGGCCTCAGACTTTATTGGTAACCGGTGCACAACTAAATCTGTGTCTAGCCCAGGCATATCCTCGTATGACCATGCAAACACGTCAGTGTAAGATTTTAGAAAATCAATCATCTGTGTTTTCAGTAATTGAGACAGCTTTTTACCAATTTGAAGAATTCTTGGTTGTGCTGTTTCACCTATGTCGATTGGTTCAGTTTCCTCAATATTAGCCTGGAGACCCTTTTCATGTCTTTCCAAAGCCAATTGGATTTTTTGCGGAGTCTCCCATGATTCATCATTATCCTCAAGTTCAAAAAACTCATTGGGGATAATTTCTAAATCTTCAGGTTATGATGGGCAGGTGTCGCAGCCTAATTCTTGCTCGACACTGTGTATCAGTTCATATTGAATTTCTTTTTGTTCTTTTTGATCTTTTTGTTTGATTTTGGCAGCCTGATTATCTATCCTGTGCTCCGGATTTTTCGGGTGTGCTTCGAGATTGATACTAAGGTTGCAAGATTGAGTTTGTTTGTTTGTACAATTATTAACAGAAGCAGGCAAGTATTCAAAAGACTTTATGCATTTATTGAAGAGTGTAGAGATATCTACAATGAAGATTTCAGAAGTAGAAGAAACCCCCTTTGGCAGATCGACCTTGCTGGTGGCAAAAGGCGTTGAGCTCCAGTTCCATAGTGGGTAGTCCTCCTGGTTAATGGCGGTCACTTCCTCTATCCTTCCAACTTGTATCATACTGACATCACTGTCTGGTGAGATGTAAATGGGGTTATGAGTCTTACCCTTTTTTGTCCTGTTGGAAAGGTGGTCCTCCGATGCCCAATTGCCATATGTTTCATGATAAATCATCTCAGGAATTGGTCCTAGCACTTGTGGCATTTGACAGAACATTTGGTTCAGCCCATCTTGCATTCCAGTGTGAAGAATGTAAAGAGAAGGTGGAGGAGATTTTTGCCTTGGGGTGGGCTCTCCTGAACCTCCTTGGCTCTCCATCATGCATATGTACATAGTTGGATCTTCTTCCTTTTCTTCTAGTATGGCAACCAGTGGTGCTTCAAGTACAACCAGCGGGTAGACAAGTGTCCCTTCAAGAATGACTGGTTCCTCAGCAGGTGCGACAGCGATTATAACATGATTAGCTGATTCTAGGTCGACCAGCGCGGGCAAATCTTCTAATAATTCATCAAAGACCAGTGGGTCTACTTGCACTATATCACCAATTAGTTCCATAGATATGGGGGGTTCTTCCCACATCATCTGAGCGAGTGCTTTCAAACAATTATCTTCTTCTTCTTGTTCTGTTGAATCGCCAAATTCATCACCCCACCCTTGGGGAATTATGTTCTGGATAGCTTGAGCAGCTTCCTTCTCCATGTTGGTGAAGTGATGATAAAGCTGGCCGTGTACACAAATAGGCCAGTGTGGGTCTCTTCCTTCAGTCCGTGCCCTCTTCCTTTCAGCCTTCATTCCGTAAAACCTGGCATAATCTTCAGGTTCAGGGTTAAATCCCAACCCGAATCCAACAGTTTCATTATAGGGCTGTACTGATGCTTTGATGCCTTGTTTGTACCTACCCAACCCTTCACCTATTTGGAGGCCCCAATCAGCGCATTCAGCAGCACCGAACATACTGTTCCTTTTTCTCTTCACAGATTGCCGTACTTGCTCAGGTGTAGGGATGCATTTTACTTGGACCATTTCTACTGCCTAGAAATTCAGAGATGTGGGCAACTCGTAATCAACATAAGGTACCCTGACCTTTTCAAATTCCCGATGATCTTCTACATGTACAGTGATTAATTCGTTCCCAGAAATGAATCTGATCATCTTGTGTAAACTAGATGGAACTGCACCAACCTTATGCAACCAAGGCCTTCCAATTAGCAAGTTGAACAAGGCATTTATGTCCATTAGTTCAAAGGTCGTGGAGAATGTTCTTTCTGCTATCACGATGTCAAGAATGACCTCTCCCAAAGAATCTCTCCTAGCGTTATCAAATCCTCGAACATTATGAGAACTGGGCTTGATCATATCAGAACTCAGTTGTAGACTATGAAAAGTCCTGACTAGGCAAATGTTCAAGGCCGAACCATTATCAATCATCACACGCTTTACCACAAGGTCGAAGCACCTTACTGTTATATATAATGGTTCGATGTGGTCATATCCTTCTGGTGGCAAGTCTGCTAAGGAGAAAGAAATAGCCTTAGGTGCTATTATCACAGACATTACTGCCTCCAGCTGCTCCGGGCTGAAATTGTTTGGCACATGAGCTTCTCCAAGGACCTTCATCAACACGTCTTTATGCTTCTCTGAATCAAACAAAAGGCGCATGATAGAGATCTGGGCGGGCACCTTGTTCAACTGCTGAAGGAGATCATACTTCGATGCATAAACACTGTTGTGGAGTCCTGCAATCTCTTCCTCAGAGTCCCTTCCTTTCTTCTTGTGGGTTTGTGGCACTTCAGTAGCCACTTCCTTCCCCTTTTCTTGTCTTTTTTTTCCTCTTCCGTCTCTCCCTCTGGTGCGGGTGGAGGGTTAGTGTCCATATATCGACTGGATCGGGTGATTCGATCGATTTCTACTTCAGTGGTGGTGATGGTGGATTGATGATGAAGAGGTAACAGCTGGTAGGGTGGAGGTACGGCATTGTAGGATGGAGTTTCAAGATGGAGTTGTGAAAGGTTAAAGCTAGGTAGTTCAAATGAAGGAAAGATAGGGTCAAGTAGTGGGCTACCCATCAAGTCAAAAATGCTTATGGCGGATGGTTCAGGGATAGAAGAAGGATAAAAAGGTTCGTGTTCTATGGGGAGATGAAAGTGCACTAGAGGGAGTCCCAAAAAGTCTCCTCGTCATTATCTCCTTCAATGATGTTACTTGCTGTTGTACCGTACTATTTTGGAGGTATACTCTAATAATTTTTCCTGGTCGCCCAATCAATAGAGATAGGTCAAACTGTACTTCACTGTCCTGGTCATTGATGACCTGATTCACAGGTCCACTGGCTGATGCCTTGGAGTGATCAGGGAGAGGATTTGTGGCTGTGCCAGTAGGCGGAGTCGGTGCTACTGGTGCTGGGGGATCCACTGAGATCTTCTTGCTATCGATCAGATCTTGTATATCGTGCCTCAAATCCCAGCATCGATTGGTAGAATGCCCGGGAGCGCCGGAATGGTACTCACATCTCTCTGTTGCATTGTAGTTTCGTGAGTTAACCATTCGAGGATTTGGAGGCTTGATCTGCAGGTAACCCTTCTTCAGCAATGTTGCCAACAATTCAGCCGGGCCATAAGGTAGTGGGGTAAACACCCTTTTCATTCTTGCCTTTGCTTCTTCTCTGGTCCTTCTTACGGGTTGATATGTGGGTTGCCGGGGCCTTGTGGTGCTACTATCTCAGGCCTCCGAGAGAAGTGGTAAGGCTGTGCAAGCTACACATAGTTAACTACCTGGGCTTCCTGCCTTCTGGGCTCTTCCCCCTGGCTTCTGTTGCCCTATCCTGCTATTGGCCTTCTCTGAATAGGACCCTGGCCACTGCCATCTATCTTTCCAGCTCTTACAGCATCCTCAATTCTGTCTGCCGTTAGGATCAAATCATTGAAGTTGGATGTGCTCTGCCCAAGTAACATAGAGAAGAATCGCTGCCCCAATGATGCTATGAACAAGGAAGTCATTTTTTGTTCAAGCAGTGGTGGTTGGACCAAGGTTGCCAATTCCTTCCAACGCTTGGCATATTCCTGTACTAATTCCTAATTCTTTTTTGTCAGCCTCTGCAACTCAGCCCTGGTTTGTACAATCTGGCTGTTCAATCGAGACTGTTGAATGAACGCTGCAGCTAAGTCATTCCACGTCTTAATCTTGGTTTTGTCCAAGCTCAAAAACCAAGTATAAGCTGCCCCAGTAAGCGATCTTTGGAAAAATTGTACCATGATTTTCTCATCTTTGGCATACTGGTACATGTCTTCAGAATAGGACCTCAAGTGGTTCCACGGGCATCCAGTTCCATCAAACTGATGCAGATCGGGGCACTTGAACTTAGGAGGGAGTTAAACATCTGAGAAGAAATAGAGGCTATCTAGAGTAGCCTCGCTGGGAACTATCCTAGGTCGCTGTTGTTTCAGTTCTTCTCTCAGGGCATCAACTTTTGCTTTGTTTGCTGCCATCTTTTCTTCAAAATGAGTCTGCTGAGTCCTGTACCAATCTTCTTCTTCTTGTCCCAGTTGGATAGGTGCAATTGCCTGCGGAAGAGGTACTTCCTGCGGAGGCGGTGGTGGTACCAACAGAGCCGGGTGTACCGGGTATGGTGGTGGAACCTCTGCCTGTAGCGGAGCAAGTGGTTGCTGCTGAGTCACTGGTGCAGCAGGTGGAGCAAGTCTTAGTTCTCTCAGTTCTGTCATTAATTCTTGGATAATAGTACCCATGCTATCAATCCTTTGTTGTAGATTAGTTACTGTATGTGCTTGGCTAGATTCTGCCTGGTCCTGATCTGATGGTGTTTGTTCTCTTGACTGATCCATCTCGAGCCTTTTTCTGGATCTTAACAGGTATGGGCTTCGGAAAGCTATTTTGGTACCTGTTTAAAATAATAATCAACTATTAGTGTACTTTTTACAAGGTTTAAATTGAATTTTATGTTTGCAGTTAAATTATCAATCCTATTTAAAAATAATTATTGATCTATTTTAACTATCATGAGATAGTTGGGAAAGAGAACCCAAAGGAATTAGGGATTGGTTAGGGACTAATCTATTTTAAGGACCGGGAAAGATAACCCTAAACCTGATCTATTTTAGCCAAACAGCTGGGAGAGAGAACCCTTAAATTGATCTATTTTAGCCAACTGGCTGGGAAAGAGAACCCAATGGTTAAACAAGTCTATTTTAGCCAAATGGTTGGGGGAGGGAACCCTAAATTGATCTATTTAACTTGGTCTATTTTAGCCAAACGGCTAGGAAAGGGAACCTGAAGTTTAAAAAGTTGGTTTGAGCTCAGTATCACAAGGTTGGACCTTGTAAATTCTCCGCAGGGGGTGAGCTGAAAAGCAGCACCCAGGCGTACCTTGACCAATTTTTAGTTTAATCCCTGATGGCTTTAGCACCTAACTTCGGCTAGTAGTTCCCGGGCATGTCTTAGCTAGTCATTGGTTTAATTACCATTGACTTCGACGCCTCACAACGGGGGAAGACTATTCCAGGACAATCCTCCACCAATTTTCTGGCTTAATTACCAGTGGCTTCAGTGCCCCAAAATTCGGCTAGGGATACCCGAGCGTACCTTAGTCGTTAGCTTAATTGATATTGACTTTAGTGCCACACAACGGGGTATGCTATGCCAGGACGATCCTCCACCAATTTTCTGGCTTAATTACCAGTGGCTTTAGTGCCCTAAGAGTTCGGCTAGGGATACCCGAGCGTACGTTAGTCGTTAGCTTAATTGCCATTGACTTTAGTGCCACACAACGGGGTATGCTATGCCAGGACGATCCTCTACCAATTACCAGTGGCTTCAGTGCCCTAAGAGTTCGGCTAGGGATACCCGAGCGTACCTTAGTCGTTAGCTTAATTGCCATTGACTTTTAGTGCCACACAACAGGGTATGCTATGCGTAAGCACCTCATTTTTGCACTCCCATAAAAACCAGGAATGCAAACCCTGGACAGTAAGTCCAACCCTAAGGGGTGAAAAGTTGACTTTTTGATCAAGTGAAAATTGGCCACCTCGCTTTATGCTATTGGATAGAGAATCTCGACACGGTTCCAACGCAACTGAGTTTGCAGGAATCGAAGTCCGGATGAAGGTTCTGTGGGCGGTCAAACTTGAGCAGAGCCAAAAGTTGACTTTCTGCTAAAATCCGATCCAGAGGCCTACCCCTAGGTCATTGGATAGAGAATCTCGACACGGTTCCAACGCAACTGAGTTTGCAAAATCGGAGTCCGAATGAAGGTTCTGCGGGCGGTCAAACTTGAACAGAGCCAAAAGTTGACTTTCTGCTAAAATCTGATCCAGATGCCTACCCCTAGGTCATTGGCTAGAGAATCTCGACACGGTTCCAACGCAACTGAGTTTGCAGGAATCGGAGTCCGGATAAAGGTTCTGCGGGAGGTCAAACTTGAACGAAGCCAAAAATTGACTTTCTGCTAAAATCCGATCCAGAGGCCCACCCCTAGGTCATGGGATAGAGGGCTCCGATACAATTCTAACGCAACTGAGTTTGCCCAGATCGAAGTCCGGATGGAGAAAATATGAGTTGACGAAATTCCCGAACTGCAAAACCGGCAAACTGCGCACGTGGCAAAAAGCTGCACACATGGCAAGTTGCGCAGGAAAATATCTCGGGGATCAAATCCGTAAATATCCAAATGAAATATCCCAGGGACTAAATCTGTAAAAATTCGACAATATCGGATTAAACCAAAAATAACCAGGGACTAAATCTAAAAAAGTCGGATTTTCCCGACCGGCGAGCGGCGGCATTAAATGATTTTTCATCATTTTGCCGCTCGCGCGAACGTTGCAAGCGGGTATGCACTCAGTGCAAGCTGAGCGGATCCCCTTTTCCTCGCCTATTTAAACCGCGCGACGTTTCATTACCGAGGGTTCGAAAATTTTGGTTGGAGGCTTTTAGGTTGGAAAATTTTGGTTGAAAAATTTTAAGGTGCAGTGCCCGAGCTTCTTCCCCATCCGAACCCTACTTGTCTCAGTGTCTTCGGCCTCCCCAAGCCCCCACCTTGATCCAACACTCCCTCTCTTCTTCTTCTTCTTCATTCTTCCACCAAAAGCCGGAGGAAGCTGGAGGAGCCGCTTGCCGAAGTTGTTGGAGAAGAAGCTCATTGCTGGTGTGTTCACCTCAAGGAGGTCACATGCTTCCACAGAAGGGATAAGATCTATCAGGTATTGTTCCTAACTCAATTTCACTTTACATATATGAAAGTAGAAGTTGTATGAGCAGATTACCGGGTTTGTTTTGTTCTCCTGGATGTACCATGCATGTCCTTCTATTTTTATAACATGGAAGCCTCTGAGGGTAAGGGAGACCCCATGAGGAGGTAGGAAGCTTGGTCATCCCACCTTAGACCACCAAGGCCACTGTTCGGAGAATTCTTTTTTGGTGGACCATTCAATAAAGTAAAGGGAGTCTGTTCCCTCGCTTCAAGCAAGTCTTTTGTATCCCTGTAAATCCCTTCCTCCTTCCCTTCTTTGGATATTAGTGTGCATGCTCGAGGTCCAGTCCATGCGTGGGTGTAGACTTGTTTTCTGTGCAAGTAAGCTCTGTTGACTATGGTGTTTTTCTTCTCATCTTGCTAAACTTGCTAACATGCCCCCCCCCCAAAATTGTTTTGCTAACATGCTCCCCCACACCCCGCCTGTGTGCCTGCAAGCATGCTCCCATTGCCCCCATTACCAAGCATGCTCCCATTCCCTCATTACCCCCTATAGGCTGTGATGTTTTTTTTTTGTAATGGCCGAGTTTGTTTCTTGTTAAAGAGATTTGGAGTTGTTTGATGGAGTGGTTTAGATTAAGTTGAATGCATGTGTAAGTGTCTCTTGGGAGTATGGGAAACACCTGGGAGGGCTTACAGAGCTTAAAAAACAGGTCAGAAATGGAGTGTGAGATAAAAACCAGAATATCGGGTTTCGTAGGGGTATGCGCCGAGCTCTGCGAGCTCAGCGCACCCAAAAAAAGGTGAGCGGATCGTTTTTTTTGGCATCCGCCAACCTTCGCGCCTAGCTTGCGCTCAGCTCGCGCTCACTTATTTTTGGATGCGCTCAGCTCGGGCTCACTTATTTTTGGGTGCGCTCAGCTCGCGCTCACTTATTTTTGGATGCGCTCAGCTCGCGCTCACTTATTTTTGGGTGCGCTCAGCTCGCGCTCACTTAATTTTGGGTGCGCTCAGCTCGCGCCTACTTGATTTTTGGGTGCGCTCAGCTCGCGCCTACTCGATTTTTGGGTGTGCTCAGCTCGCGCCCACTTCGCCCGCGGATCGTTTTTTTCGGTTTTTCGGTCCGCCCACCTCGCTAACCTTGCGCCTAGTGCCTGAGATCGGCGCATACCCCTAAAAAATGCCGAATTGCCATATTTTTGAAAAATCCCGAAAATGCCCTTTACCGTACCGCGGGGAGCTTAGCCCTCCGCACCCCCCAACCCCGTTGTTCACCGCGCGTCCAACTTGTTCCTTGGTACGGGGAGGTACCCAGCATAATGAGCCAGTCTCTCCTTAATAAGGCGGTACTGCTGGATGAAGACGGCTGCCAAGTCTCTCCTTAATAAGTGTCAACCTTGTATATTTTTTTGTGATTATTGCTGGATGTGAGTGCCGTTTCCAAACCGAACCGGATAAACCAACACAGTTTCCAGGTCACCCAGAAACCCAACGTGGGACTTGGACCCCGGTCCAACTTGAATTCCAGTGGGCCTTCCAACGGGGCCCACCCGGCCCAATAAACATGTATGCATGCAACTTAATCAAGATAAGCAAAATTAACTGATTAAACCGGGCGGGCCAAACCTAAGGCGGTCCACCCGAACCAGACTTTTGAAATTGATGCATGAATTGCGTGGTTTGGCCGAGACCAAGGGCAAGGGCCTACCGGGCCCGCCAAAGCCCACCAACCGAACCAAGGAAGGGTGCAAACCCTAACTTCTGGTAACTTGGGCTTACATGCCCAGATTTGGACTACGGGCCCCAAGCCTAGTGTCCAACTCACTTTGGCAAATTAAAAAGATAAATCCAATAAAATTATTTGGCCACCATGTGGGCCCCACCTAAGGGGCCCACAAACCAATCCGGCCCACCTTTGCATGGAAAACACTTAATCTTCAAATCTGAACCTAAAGAAAAATAAATGCACTTAACCAAAGCCCAAAGGACCTCCTAGGATAGACCGAGGCCCACAAGGGCACACGGGCTTGACTAAGCCCACCAAGAACACCATGGGCCTTCCAACGGGGCCCACCCAACCAGACTCAGATTACCTAATTAATCAAGATAAAAGCAATTAAAGGGACCCACACCACTTAGGTGATCCCGCCAGACTTAACCAAACTGCATATCAGATTAGGAATCGGGTGATACCAAAGTAAGCTGACTCAAACCAGGATAAACCTAAGGGACCCGTCACCCGACGGGGTGGACCGGGGTGTCTACGGACTTCCCCGGACCACAACCGAGACCCTACTTAGAATCTCAAAAGCTGCAGACCCAAAAGCCCTAGTAGACAAGGTTAGGCACCCAGGTGTCCGCCTGCACCCCATCAGGCGGTGGCGACTCCGAATTTTCCCCTGCCGCGTTCCCAATGCGTGCATAGCCTGGCGACTCCACTGGGGACAAGCTCAGCCCAGTAGGACCCTGGTTAGATGAGTCAGCATTAGAGAGATTTAGTTGATATTTTTTCTTACTACCTTGTTTAGTAAGATATAGAATGCGCGTAATTACACGTTCTGGGAAGTCCTGTCAAAGGGACGCGATAATTGCCTAAGGCAAGTGGGATTTAAGCGGTCCCTTGTGACCCCCCACTTACCTGGGGGCTCTCCCGGAACCTCGTATTGCGTGCTAATTCTGCACCTTACTATACGAGACAATAACAATCCCTTTACCAACAAAATCTAGACAAAACTCACCTGTGTAGACACAGCACGCAGCCCAACTGCACACACGAGCACACCACCACACCGTGGATGGATTTTTTTTTATTTTTTCGTTCTTGTGTGATAAACTGCGTGGGGTGACACGCACAAGGGAGGCTGCATGGATGATCCGACCCTGAATAAATGAGAGCGGATATTGCAACTTCTTTACCAAAATCTAGACCTCTCTAGCAGCCTACCCTTCTGATTCCTATGAACTGATCTTTTGGATGGTATTAGCACCTACGCTCCCGTGGCTTGCCGGGGAAAGCAGGGTAAACCCATCCCCCCAGTTTTCTGGAGTCCATTAGCACCACTGGTTTTTTGCCGTGGCACGCGAGGATCCAGTACTCGTCCAGACCCTTGTAGGCTTATGTCTCGGGCTGGGTATCCTTCCCCACCTAACGTTTTTGACTAAACTACGCGCTGAGCATGCGAGGGTGAGTATGTTGTGAATGATGAATATAAGAGGAGTAAAATCGGAATAAAATCCAGAGTCCATTAGGGGCAGCAACCCCCGCTTTTTGCATCAAATTGAGTAAACCCTAGATCATGGTCGACCTCAGCCCTAATTTAGGAAGCTCACCTAATTTTTATCAGGGGAACCACCCCAGATCCATGCATGGAGTCCTGTATGATATGGGTCTTGACTCATTAGAGTCCGCTGAGGGCACTTTAAGTCTAGATTGGTCTTTTAGAGCAGACGAAAGCCGGCTAGATGAGACAGACAAATGAAAGCATGCCAGATCAGAACATAGGCACTAAACGCTAGATCTAGGAATTTTTAGCCTACCCGCTTGGAAAGCAATTTGTATCCGTCCTTTTGGCTCCCAACAGCCTTAAGGATGAATTCTTTACAGCCTTGTAAATATTTTTGTAAACCTCCGCCCTCGATGGCAAGTTGTAATTTTTGCAGTAGTCCGACACCGAAAGTAGATGAGAGAACAAATGAAAGACAGAAAGACTGATCAAGACTTGAATGTGCTCCTCTACACAAGTATGTCTAGGAGTTGCGCCTTCATTGGCGCCAACCCTTAGGACCACACACCATGTGTGCCTGAGTTAAATTCCGCACTGGTTTTGTCTTTTGCTTTATTTTGTGAAGCATGTTAGAACTGCTAGTGATTAGTCTTTTGCTTGAAATTATGCATGTCTTAGGACTAATTAAGAGTTTGGTGTGGAACCTTAAACTGATTTGGAATTTCGATCGGATAGTTGGCATGGCATCTTCATCCTCATCTGAGAGAACCCGTTTCCCTAGGATAGAGAAGTGCGCCTGGGATACCCCCTGGATCCGTTCTTGGACAAGGTAGTTCCAAGGGAGTGAGCAGATTGAATGGGAGCACAAATACCGTATGGGACAGACTTTGTCCCTGTTAAATGTGCCGATTAACTGGGACATGATCCAAGCAGCATTGCTTTTCTGGGATCCCCAGCTTTTAGTGTTTCGATTCGTGATCAACGAGTTGACTCCCACAATGGAGGAACTGGACCTGTTCCTCCGATTTCGCGACTTAGGAGAACCCGCTAGGCCAAGTCTCAAAGAAAGCTACAAGAATGAAGCTTGCACTTTCTTTGGCCTCTCAAGGGGAGAATTCCAGACCTTAGGAGGTGGAAAGTCATTCACTAGGGTCTCCAAAACATTCCTTGCTGAAAAGATAAGAAACAAAAAGCAAGAAAGACCCCGAGTTTGGTTTGACACCTTCACCCTTGTGGTTCTGTTGCAAATCTTCTTTCCAACTGGGGGAGACACCATTAATTTGGCCCTCATGGAAATTGTGGATCAACTCAGGGCAGGGTACCGAATCATGCCACTAATCCTAGCTCAACTGTTCCACTCCCTGACTTTGTCCAAAAATGGAACCCGAAGGTTTCAAGGGTGCGCTCCCCTTCTCCACATTTGGCTACAAGACCACCTGATGGTGTCATCACTTGTCAGTGCATATTACAAGGCAAACGACGACAACATCCATTGGTTGGCTCAAAGAGAGATCGAACCGGACCTACCCGCTCGTGAGGATTGGTTTAACCACTTTCTCCACCTGAAGGGAGAAACAGACATTAGATGGTGGGGTACATATAACATCCCCTACACCCCCATCATAGCTTTCAAGAAAAGAGAGGGACTTGCCCTGATAGAACTCACCCATGCCATGCCGTACTATCCGATTCGGGTTCTGAGACAGTTTGGGAAACCGCAGGGAATCCCAGTCAAGGATGACATGAGCAGTTTGATTGGTCCACTTACTAAGGGACTAAGGACACAACTACATATGGAGTAGAAGACGGTGTGTGTGTATCGGGAAGACGTCTTCACCGAATTACACTTTCAAGATTACGAGCAGTGGATAGCTCGGGAATTTGGCCACGACGGCCCCCCACCTCTTCAGCCTGTCGCCTCAGGCGACATTCCAGTTCCGCCCCCTAACACATATAGGGACAGGGTGACCGAACTGCAGGAGACCCACTCTCGTATCCATTCAGCTTATGTGGATTCGGAACGGGAGAGTAGGCAGGCCAATACGGCTTTGCAACATGAAATGGAATTAGTGCGCAAGCGCGCAGAGGAGGACCGACGTCTGTGGAACAAGCTTCTGCGAGCCTTGAGGAGGCAAGACGTGTCCTCCCACTATGATGATGACCAACCTAGCTAGACTTCGGCTTTGTTGTATTTTGATAAGCATGATGATGTACTTTGTGCAGTGGAGGCACTTTTTGATTAAAGCATGAATTTATTTTCACTTTGCCATGTTGATCAAACTTAACAAGACAAGAATTTTGAAATAAAAGAACTAATTCCCTCCAATAGGGCAACTCGGTCTCCAACAGACCACCTCTTCTCAGATAATTGCAATATTCCTGGTCACTGCGACCACCTAATTTCCTTTAATTGCATCTCTCTCATTGAGGTCGCAAAACCCAACAAGTGTTAAAAAACCCCCAAGACCTTGAGCTCAGATCACTCCCGTCTGTATCTTTCCAAGATCATTCGGTCAAGCCTGTAGGGCACTGAAACCGCCGATAGATGATTCGGTTTGGTGGATGAACGTCCTGGTATAGCCTTCACCTTGTGAGGCGCCGAAGTCAATGGTGATTAAACCAACGACTAGCTAAGGCACGCCCGGGAACTACTAGCCGAAGTTTTGGGGCACTGAAGCCACCGGTGATTAAACCAGAGTTTGGTGGATGAACGTCCTGGTATAGCCTTCCCCTTGTGAGGCGCTGAAGTCAATGGTGATTAAACCAACGACTAGCTAAGGCACGCCCGGGAACTACTAGCCGAAGTTTTGGGGCACTGAAGCCACCGGTGATTAAACCGGAGTTTGGTGGATGAACGTCCTGGTATAGCCTTCCCCTTGTGAGGCGCCGAAGTCAATGGTGATTAAACCAACGACTAGCTAAGGCACGCCCGGGAACTACTAGCCGAAGTTTTGGGGCACTAAAGCCACCGATGATTAAACCGAAGTTTGGTGGATGAACGTCCTGGCATAGCCTTCCCCTTGGTGAGGCGCCGAAGTCAATGGTGATTAAACCAACGACTAGCTAAGGCACGCCCGGGAACTACTAGCCAAAGTTAGGCGCCGATGCCGCCAGTGAATGAACTGGAGATTGGCTAAGGTACGCCTGGGTGCTGCTTTTCAGCTCACCCCCTGCGGAGACCCTGATTGGTCCAACCCTGTGATTCTGAGCTCAAACAAAACCCCTTAAAATTGAAGGTTCTCTTTCCTTGCCTAAACGGTTAAAATAGATCAGCTTGACCCCAGGTTCTCTCCCTTTGCCAAGTGGCTAAAATAGATCAGTGATTTAGGGTTCTCTTCCCCAGTTGCTCATACTCATAGGTGACTAAAATAGACCAGTCAAACCGGGTTCTCTTTCCCAGCCACTCCCAAATGGCTAAAATAGATCAGCTTTCAAAAAAATAATAATAATAGGGTTCTCTTTCCCAGTCGCTTCCAAGCGACCAAAATGGATCAGCTTTCAGAAAAAACAGGGTTCTCTCTCCCAGTTACCTACGGTTGGCTAAAATAGATTCGGTCTCTAGGGTTCTCTTCCCCAGTCGTCTTAGGGCAGCCAAAATAGATCAGTCTTCCAAATTCATCAGGGTTCTCTGTCCCAGTTACCTACGAGTAGCTAAAATAGATTCGGTCATTAGGGTTCTCTTTCCCAGTCAATTTCGAGCGACTAAAATAGATCAGCTTTCGGAAAAACAGGGTTCTCTCTCCCAGTTACTTGCGGGTAGCTAAAATAGATTCGGTCTCTAGGGTTCTCTTCCCCGGTCGTCTTAGGGCAGCCAAAATAGATCAGTCTTCCAAATTCATTAGGGTTCTCTCTCCCAGTTACCTGCGGGTGGCTAAAATAGATTCGATCACTAGGGTTCTCTTTCCCTGTCGCTTCCGAGCGACTAAAATAGATCAGCTTTCAAAAAAAAATAGGGTTCTCTCTCCCTGTTTCCTGAGGGTGACTAAAATAGATTCGTTCAATAGGGTTCTCTTTCCCGGTCGTCTTAGGACAACCAAAACAGATCAGTCTTCAAAATTCATTAGGGTTCTCTCTCCCAGTTACCTGCGGGTAGCTAAAATAGATTAGTTGATTCAAAATCAGGCTCTCTTCCCTTGTTGCCTTCTGGTAGCTAAAATAGATCAATTAGTCAAATCATATCCGAAAACAAAAAAATAAATAAATGAATAAATTCAATCAGATAAAGTTGTGTAAACAATTTGTGTAAAAATGCACTAATGCCTGCTAATTGTTCCACCAGGTACCAAAAATTGCTTTCAGAAGTCCGTACCTGTTAAGATTGAGGAGAAGGCTCGATATGGAACAGGAAGGAGAACAGACGCCGCTAGGGCAGCATCCGACAGAGTCCAGTCATACCCAAGTGGTCAATGAGATGCAGCAAAAGATGGACAGTATGAGTTCCATCATCCAGGAACTGATGACAGAACTGAGAGAGTTAAGGCAAGCCTCGCCAGTGGTACCCGTCGCTCAGCAGCCGCAGCCACAGTTCCCGCCACAAGCGGAAGGGGCACCACCGCCACGTCCGGCAAATCCCCCTCCCTTGGCACCACCACCCCCGGCAGCACCATTTCCCGTTGCACAACAAGATCAGTTTCTACCTATCCATCTGGGGCAAGGTGATGAGGACTGGTACAGAACTCAGGAGGTGCAGTTTGAGGAGAAACTGACAGACTTGAGGGAGGAGAATAGAACAGAAATGGCCGCCTTGAAGGAGCAGCTCAAACAGCTCCAACCTAGCATGGTGCAAAGTGAGGCTACCTTGGAAAGCTTCTGTTTCTTTTCAGACATCCAACTCCCGGCTAAGTTCAAATGCCCTGAGTTGCACCAATTTGACGGCACCGGGTGCCCATTGAACCACTTAAGGTCGTACTCCGGCGACATGTGCCAGTATGCCAAGGAAGAGCAAATCATGGTGCAATTCTTCCAGAAGTCATTAACAGGGGCTGATTACTCTTGGTTCTTGAGTCTGGACAAGGCTAAGATAAAGACATGGAATGACTTGGCAGCCGTCTTCATCCAGCAGTACCGCCTAAATATTCAGATTGTACAGACTAGGGCAGAACTACAGAGGTTGACCAAGAAGAGCCAAGAGTCGGTGAGAGAATATGCCAAACGCTGAAAGGAGTTGGCAACACTGGTACAGCCGCCACTGTTGGAACAGGAGATGACATCTCTATTTATCGCATCATTGGGACAGCCGTTCTTCACTTTGCTACTGGGGCAAAGTACATCAAATTTCAACGACCTGATCTTGACTGCGGATCGAATTGAAGACGCAGTAAGAGCTGGGAAAATAGATGGTAGTGGGCAGAGTGCCGCAGCAAGGAGGCCAATGACAGGACAGGCTAGCAGAAACCAGGGACAAGAGCTCCGAAGGCAGGAACAGCAGGCAGTGAACTACGTGCACCCGGCACAGCCTTATCACTTCTCCCAAGGACCAGAGGCAGTGGCACCCCAAGGGACCAGGCAGACAACTTACCAAGGGGTAAGAAAGACGAAAGAAGAATTTGAAGCTAGGTTGAAACGGGTTTTCACTCCCCTACCCTATGCACCAGCAGAGTTGCTACCTACTTTGCTGAAGAAAGGGTACTTGCAAATCAAACCCCTGAACCCCAAACTGGTCAACGCCAGAAGCTACAATGCAGCAGAACGGTGCGAGTACCACTCTGGTGCTTCGGGGCATCACACTAATCGGTGCTGGGATCTAAGGCACGACATCCAAGACCTAATTGACAGCAGACGCATCACGGTCGACCCCCCAGCACCTCAGGCTCAGACCCCAGCAGCTGGCGTCACCACCAATCCTCTCCCAGATCATTCTAAGGCCTCAACCAGCAAGTCAGCTAATCAGGTGAGCTGTGACCGGGGCACTGGGCAGTTTGACCCGTCTATACTGATTGGCCGACCAGGGCAGATGGTGAAGGTGCAGCTTCAAACAAGAACCCAACCGACAGCAATCACAGTTGTCGGAGAGATTGAAGAGGACACTCTGCTGGAAGAACTTGAGACTAAGGAGAATGCAGACGTCTACATCTGTGCGATTGAGGAAGAACCGCAGAGCATTGAGGAAGTCACGGGGCCATGGAACCCCATGCAATGCGGATGGATCAGTGACTCCCCGTCCCCTCCACGCAGAGAAGGAGTGGGCAGTTCCGAAGGACCCTGGTTCCGAGATGGGCCACAAGACACAGACGCATCAGTGGGCAGTTCAAGGGTACCCCCGCATATGTCTACTGGATGGCCGCCTGAGTATATGTCAGCAACATCAGAGCCAGACTTGCAGTCCCTCACCGATCCCCTATCAGATGAACCGAGTTCAGAATCTCTCTCCCACGGCATGCCTGAGTGGCCTGGCCTCCCCCATGTCACAGTAGAAGGGGAGCCATCATCCACTCCCGAACTTGCAAGCCCACCTGATCCTTATGAGAGCTCAGATGAATCTGATGGTGCAGACTCGGAAGCCGAATCAGCAGTAAACTCCCGAAAGGAAAATAAGACAATAAACGGTCATCGAGGAAGGCGGCGATGACTTCCCTACGGATCTCCCTCTGGTGCATTTCCACCCACCCACAGACCAAGAGTTTTTCTACTCCACCCCTCTCACCAACCCCTCCGCCTTCAACATCCATGACATCATGGACTCGCCCCCACAAGACCCTTTCTCCCTTTCATTTGAACCGGCCACCCTCAACCTCTCACAACTCAACTTGGAACCACCCTCGTACAATACGGTACCCCCACCTTACCCCACCCCATCTTTCTACCATCAAGCCACCACCACCACCGCTGAAGCAGAAATCGATCGGATCACCCGATCCAGTCGATACATAAACACCGACCCCCCACCCGCACCAGAGGAGGGAGCAGAAGCATAAGCAAAAAGGAAAGAAAAAGGGAAGGACGTGGTTACAGAATTGCCGCCGACCCTCAAGAGAAAGGGAAGGGCCACAGAAGAGGAAGTCACAGATTTGCACCACAGCATCTACACTCCCGGATATGATCTCCTCCAGCAGTTGAACAAGGTACCCGCCCAGATTTCCATAATGAGACTCTTAATTGACTCAGAGAAGCACCGAGCAGTGCTGATGAAGGTCCTGGGTGATGCACACGTACCAGCGGATATTGACCCTGAGCAGCTAGGGGCAGTGGTGTCAGTAATCATGGTGCCTCAGGCTATCTCCTTTTCTACAGCAGACATGCCATCTGAAGGGTGCAATCACACCGAGCCGCTCTATATAACCGTGAAGTGTGCGGATCTCATTGTAAAACGTGCCATGATTGACAACGGGTCGGCTTTGAACATATGCCCGATGAGGACATTTCACAGTTTACAATTGGATCCTTCAATGATCAAGCCAAGCACTCATAATGTCAGAGGCTTCGACAACGCCAGAAGAGACTCACTGGGAGAGGTCACTTTGGTGATCATAATTGCAGATAGGCCCTTTACCATGGAGTTCAAACTCATGGATATCAACGCCTCATTTAACTTACTGATTGGAAGGCCTTGGCTGCATCAGGTAGGAGCAGTATCTTCCACACTGCACAGGATGGTCTAATTCGTATTGGGTAATGAGTTTATCACAGTACATGCAAAGGATCACCGAGAGTTTGAAAGGGTCTGAGTACCCTATGTAGACTATGAGTTGCCCACCACATTCAATTTCCAAGCTGTGGAGATGGTGCAGGTGAACCATATCCCCGAATCTGAAAGGGGGCAACGACTCTCGAAAAGGAAAAGAAAGAACATGTTTAGTGCTGCTGACTGCGCAGACTGGGGTCTTAGAGCAAGCGAAGGACTGGGCAAGTACAAGCAAGGCATCAGGTTGGCCATCCAACCTTATGAGCAAACTACTGGGTTTGGACTTGGATTCAAGCCGCAGCCAGAAGACTACTCCCGACTCCTTGGGAATCGTGCCGAGAGGAAAAGAGCCAGAACTGAAGGGAGAGACCCCCACTGGCCCATATGCGTGCATGAGAACTTGTACCACCGCTTCACTAACATGGAGCGTGAAGCGGCCCAGGCCATTGAGAACATAGTCCCCCAAGGGTGGGGAGATGAATTTCTGGATACCCTTGCCACGGAAGAAGACTACCTGCAAGGACTGGCTCAGATGCTCTGGGAAGAGCCACCATCTATGGAAATGATTGGAGATGCAGTAGAAGTAGACCCATTGGTTCCCAAGGGGTCGCCAGATGGCCTACCAGCACTGGTCGCTTTGGACTCGGTTGACGAAGTCACCATGGCCTTCGCCCCACCAGACGAACAGTGCATCCCTGATGGGATCCTGGTCGACTCTGCGATTGTGATAGAAGTGCCACCACCAGCTCCCATTGAGGAATCCAAAGAAGAAGGTCCAATCATGTATGTCTGCATGATGGAAGGGCGAGACAGCTTAGGAGCACCAACCCGCAGTCCAAGGTTGCCTCCCCCACCTCCTTATATCCCGCACCCCAGAACTCGCGATGGTTTGAACCGCATGTTCCGTAGCATGCCCCAAGTGCTAGGGACAGTACCGGAAGAAGTCTACCACGCAACTTATGGCAAATGGGCACCACCAGCTTACTCTTCTATGATGCCTGGGATACCAACTGGAATACCCATAATGTTTGCACCCCCCAGAGTTGACCCGACCAACGAAGTCACCATCGCATACGCGCCACCGGAGGACGAGATACCGATGGCAATCGCCCTCAGTGGATCATGGGTAAGGGTATCGTCAGAGTCTAGCCCCTGATCAGAGAGAAGCCAGAACAAAACCTGCAGGAGGCGTGGCACATGATCCTATCTACATCTCTTCTGACGAGAGTGCCAACATGGTACTAGCTGGAGAACCAGAGAAGACGATTGCTATCAACAAGGAAGGCGGGGCACCACTGAAGAATTGCAGTGCCATGCCTTTTGCTATCAGCAAAGCTGCTATCCCAAAGGGGGTTTCTGCCACCTCTGAGATTTCTGTTGTAGCTACTGCTGAAATTTTTAATGAATATCTCAATTCCTACTACTTGCATCTGTTTGAAAATGAAAATAACAAAAATAAGCAACTTGAGCATCGCGACCTTAGTATCAATCCCGACGCACACCTGGAAAATCTGGGGCACGGGATAGGTAATAATATTGCCGCAAGTGAACAAAAAGAACAAAAAGAAATTGAAAAGCCAGTCCAGATGGCAATAATAAATGAAATGCATGAGCCAGTGTCCAATCCTGAAAACGAGCAAGAACTCGACAAGTCAGACTGGAGCACTTGCCCATCACAGCAAGAGGATTCAGACATCGTCCCCTGTGAGCCTTTCGAGCATGAGGATGACGATGAATCATGGGAGACCCCGCTTGAAATCCAACTTGCATTGGAAAGGCACGAAAAGGGTCTCTAGGCCAACATTGAGGAAACAGAACCAATTGACATAGGTGAAATAGCACAACCAAGGATCCTCCAAATTGGTAAAAAGTTGTCACCATTATTGAGAAAACAGATGATTGATTTTCTTAAATCTTATTCTGACGTGTTTGCATGGTCATACGAGGATATGCCTGGGTTAGACACGGACTTGGTTGTGCATCGGTTACCAACAAAGTCTGAGGCCATACCTGTGAAACAAAAGCTCAGGCGCACGAAACCGGAATGGGCCCTAAAGATCAAAGAAGAGGTCACTAAGCAGTTGGATGCCGGATTCCTTCAAGTAACTCATTACCCGGAATGGTTGGCCAACGTCGTGCTAGTTCCCAAGTGTGCGCACCGGATTTCGGTCGCATGACGAGGCGCACGCAAAACGATGCGTGCCTCGGGATTTGTTTGGAGTCGCCACTGCCTGATGGGGTGCAGGCAGACACCTGGGTGCCTAAGTTCTTCTACTAAGGCTTTTGGTCTGCGGCTTTGAGATTCTAAGTAGGGGCTCGGTTGCGGTCTGGGGAAGTTCGTAGACACCCCAATCCACCCCGTCGAGTGACGGGTCCCGTAGGTTTCCCTGGTTTGAGTCAGCTTACATTGGTCTCACCCGATTCCTAATCTGATATGCAGTTTGGTTAAGTCTGGAGGGACCACCTGAGTGGTGTGGGTCCCTTTAATTGCTTTTATCTTGATTAATTAGGTGATCTAGGTCTGGTTGGGTGGGCCCTGTTGGAAGGCCCACGGTGTCCTTAGTGGGCTTAGTCAAGCCCATGTGCCCTTGTGGGCCTCGGCCTATCCTAGGAGGCCGAGGCCCCTTAGTGGGCTTAGTCAATTTTTTTTCATGCACAAGTGGGCCGGACTGGTTTGTGGGCCCCTAAGGTGGGCCCACATGGTGGCCAAGTATTTTTATTAGATTTATCTTTTTAATCTGCCAAAGTGAGCTGGACACTGGGCTTGGGGCCCGTAGTCCAAATCTGGGCTTGTAAGCCCAAGTTACCAGAAATTAGGGTTTGTACCCTTCCTTGGTTCGGTTGGTGGGCTTTGGCGGGCCCGGTAGGCCCTTGCCCTTGGTCTCGGCCAAACCACGCAATTCATGCATCAATTTCACATAACAAGGCTCGGGTGGGCCGCATTGGGTTTGGCCCGCCCGGTTCAAATTGTTCATTTTACTTAAGTTATTTAATGGCATGCTTTGGTGTTTATTGGGCTGGGTGGGCCCCGTTGGAAGGCCCACTGGAAGTCAAGTTGGACCGGGGGTCCAAGTCCCACATTGGGTTTCCGGGTGACCCAAAAACCCTATTGGTTTATTCGGTTCGGTTCGGAAATGGCATTCACGTCTAGCAATAATCACAGAAAAAAAAACACAAGATGGACACTCTGTCAGAAAAAAAACTGGCTCATTGTGCTGGGTCCAAGGGGAGGTACCCGGGGGCCCTGTGGGTGAAGCGAAGCGGAGCCCACGGGGTGGGGTACCTCCCCGTACCAAGGTACGAGTTGGATGCGCAGCGAACAAAGGGGTGGGGGGGGGGGGGGGGGCGAAGCCCCCCGCGGTATGGTAAAGGGTATTTTTGGAATTTTCAAAAAAAATAACAATTCGGCCTGTTTTGGACCTGGCGCTCACTTCCTGAAGTGAGCGCCAGAACCAGGCGAAATTTTGACCTGGCGCTCACTCGATACCAAGTGAGCGCGAGCTAGGCGGGAGGTGAGCGCGAGATGGGCGCGAGGTGGGCGCCAGAATTTCACTTGGTTTTAAGTGGGTGCGAGCTGAGCGCCAAGTGGGCGCCAGCTCGGCGGGAAGTGAGATGAAAGGGGCGCCCACTTCCTAAGTGAGCGCCAAGTGAGCGCCAAGTGGGCGGCAGCTCACTACGATTTTCAACTCTCTGTTTTTTTTAGATCTCCATCTCTGGCCGATTTTTTCGGTCTGTAACTGTTCCACTAGCCTCCTAACATGCCCAGAACACTTCCCAACTAGTTTTGGATTTAATCTAAACACATTTTTATGAAAATCAAACCTCCTTGCAAACCTGCAAATCCGAACACCTAAACACTAACAGAACATGCAAGGAAGGGAACTGGGGGCTTTATGGGATACAACAGAGAGGGAGAACTCATGGGGGAACATGCTCCCCCTTCGAATCAATCAGACAAGTAATAGCGGTGAAAAACAAAAATGCTGGAAAACAGGATATCGCAATGAACTTATTTATTTTGTACAGGAGTTCGTCGGGAACATTACCTGGATGTTTCAACACCTATCCAACGTGGATGGAGCCTCCTTGTGCGAGCAGCCACCGAGCAACACCTCTCCACGCCCACAGCAAGATCTCCTTGGGGTTTATCTCCTTCGGGTTTGATGAGGAAGAAGAGGAAGAGAGGGAATGGGGTCGGAGGGGCTTCTGTCAGAGGGTGGAGGCCAGGAGAGGTATGCCGAGAGGGTTTTGAGCAATGGGTAGTGAGGAAGAAGGCTCGAGCAAAGGTAGCCGACACCCAGAAACCTCCAACCCCAGAGCTGCCAAGCAAAAATGCCGAATACTTAGCTTTTTTCCGAAAAATCTTCCAACCCCTCTGCGCGAAAAGTCGCGCGACTTATATAAGGGAAAATCAAAGGGGCGCCCACTTGCTTGCCACCTCGGCTCGAGCGACCGCATGATGAGAAATCATTAAATGCGGCCGCTCGTTTGTCTAAAGAATCGGGAAATCAAGATTTAGTCCCTGGTAATTTTCAATTCAATCCGATATTCTCGGATTTTTACGGATTTAGTCTCTAGGATATTTCGTATGTTTGGATATTTACGGATTTGATCCCCGAGATATTTTCCTGCGCAACTCGCCACGTGTGCAGTTTTTGCCACGTGCGCAGATTGCCGGTTTTGCTGCTCGGAAACTTCATCAGCTCATATTTTCTTCATCCGGACTCCGATCTGGGCAAACTTAGTTTCATTAGAATCGTATCGGAGCCCTCCGTCCCATGACCTAGGGGTAGCCATCTGGATCGGATTTTAGCAGAAAGTCAACTTTTGGCTCTGCTCAATTTTGACCGCCCGCAGAACCTTTATCCGGACCCCGACTCCTGCAAACTCAGTTGTGTTGGAACCGTGTCGAGATTCTCTATCCAATGACCTAGGGGTAGGCCTCTGGATCGGATTTTAGCAGAAAGTCAACTTTTGGCTCTGCTCAGGTTTGACCGCCCGCAGAACCTTCATCCGGACCCCGATTCCTGCAAACTCAGTTGCGTTGGAATCGTGTCGAGATTCTCTATCCATTGACCTAGGGGTAAGCCTCTGGATCGGATTTTAGCCAAAAGTCAACTTTTGGCTCTGCTCAGGTTTGACCGCCCGCAGAACCTTCATCCGGACCCCGATTCCTGCAAACTCAGTTGCGTTGGAACCGTGTCGAGATTCTCTATCCAATGACCTAGGGCGAGGTGGCCAATTTTCACTTGATCAAAAAGTCAACTTTTCGCCCCTTAGGGTTTGACTTTCTGTCCAGGGTTTGCATTTTTGGTTTTTCGGGGAGCGCAAAAAATGAGGTGCTTACACCAAGAAAGACGGGAAGGTCAGGATGTGTGTCGACTATAGAGATCTGAATAGAGCAAGTCCGAAGGACGACTTCCTATTGTCACACATTGATGTACTGGTGGACAATACAGCAACGCATTCGATGTTCTCTTTCATGGACGGTTTCTCTGGTTACAACCAGATAAGGATGGCACCTGAGGATATGGAGAAGACATCCTTTATCACGCACTAGGGCACTTACTACTACCGCGTGATGCCGTTCGGACTGAAGAATGCAGGCGCTACATATCAGTGTGCGATGACTCTGTTGTTCCACGACATGATACACAAGGAGATGGAGGTGTATGTGGATGACATGATAGCCAAGTCCAAGGAAGAAGAAGATCACTTCGTAAACCTTGGGAAGATGTTCGACAGACTCAGAGAGCACAAGCTCCGGCTCAACCCAAACAAGTGCGTGTTTGGAGTTACTTCAGGAAAACTACTTGGCTTCATAGTGGGCAAGCGAGGCATTGAGGTCGACCCCGCCAAAGCAAAGGCAATTCTGGAGATGCCTCCTCCATCTACAGAAAGGGAAGTAAGAGGGTTTTTGGGCAGATTGCAGTATATCAGTAGGTTCATTGCGCAGATGACTCTTGTGTGTGAGCCTATATTCAAGCTGCTAAAAAAGGACAACCCTGTGGTTTGGAATGATGACTGTCAAGTAGCGTTTGATAAGATCAAGGCCTATCTGATGAGTCTGCTGACATTGGTCCCGCCTGTCCCAGGGCGACCCTTGATTATGTACCTGACAGTCTTTGAGACAGCTGTAGGATGTGTGTTAGGGCAACACAATGAGAAAGGAAGAAAAGAACAAGCAATCTACTACTTGAGCAAGAAATTTACCAATTTTGAAGTCAGATACACAGTGCTTGAAAAGACATGTTGCGCCTTGGTCTAGGCAGCTCAAAAGCTCCGGCATTATTTGCTCAGCCACACAGTCTTGCTGATCTCCAATCTAGATCCTTTGAAATACATCTTTGAGAAGCCGATCTCCACTGGTAGGGTTGCCAGGTGGCAAGTCCTTTTGTCTGAGTAAGACATTGTCTACACGACTAGAAAGGCGATAAAAGGGCAAGCCGTGGCGGATCACTTGGCAGAGCATCCACTACCCAACTACCAACCACTTCTGACTCACTTCCCAGATGAAGATGTGATGTGTACAGAGTCTGCAGATGATGCAGAAGAAACCAAGTGGCAAATGTTCTTTGACGGGGCAGTGAATGTAAATGGAAAAGGGATTGGAGCAGTGCTAATCTCCCCAGATGGTATTCATCACCCGATAGCAGCGAAACTTCTGTTTGATTGCACTAGCAACATGGCCGAGTATGAAGCGTGTGTGTTAGGCTTGCGGGCAGCAATCGAGATGCATATACAAGAGCTGAAAGTGTTCGGTGACTCAATTCTTATTATCTATCAAGTGATAGGAGACTGGAAGACCAGAGATGTGAAATTAGTGCCATACCAAGAATTGGTCAAGGAATTAGAAGAAGAATTTGAAAGCGTGACATTCGACTACATGCCACGAGACGGGAACCGGTTTGCGGATGCACTAGCTACGCTGGCATCAATGGCCACCATCACGGATGATGCTTGGGTGCAACCTTTAGAGATAGAAATTCGGCGCTACCCTGTTTACTGCTTCAGTGTCGAGAAAAGCACACCCGAAGAAGAGCCTTGGTACACAGACATTGAGAGATACATAAGGAACAGAACCCTGCCAGAAAGTGCCTCTGCTGCAGAGAAGCGAACTATACAGAGGTTGGCAGGGCAATACTTCTACAGTAGGGGCAGACTGTACAAGAAGTCATACAATGACTCCCTACTGCTATGTGTCAGAGAAGCCGAGGCGCAGAAATTGATTGAGGAAGTCCATGGAGGGTTGTGTGGCGCACACATGAATGGGCATATGCTAGCAAGGAAGATTCTAAGGATGGGCTATTACTGGATGACCATGGAGGCAGACTGCTACGCTCATGTCAGAAAATGCCAGTTATGCAAGATTTATGCCGACAACATCCATGCACCGCCGAATACGTTGTACTCCATGACATCACCTTGGCCGTTTGCCATCTGGGGAATCGACATGATAGGCCAGGTTCATCCAGTGGCTTCGAACGGGCATCGGTTCATCTTAGTGGCAATTGACTATTTTACCAAGTGGGTGGAGGCCATGTCCTTCATGGATGTGAAGAAATCTCATGTGCTCAAGTTTATCAGAAACAATATAGTCTGTCGCTACGGAGTTCCAGAAGCGATCATCACTGACAATGCAAAGAATTTGAATAACAGGGACGTGGAAAAGATGTGTGAAGATCTCAAGATCAGACATTTGAACTCCACGGCCTACCGGCCCAAGATGAATGGAGCGGTAGAGGCCGCCAACAAGAATCTGAAGAAGATACTCGAGAAAATGGTGGTTACCTATAGAGACTGGCATGAGAAGCTACCGTATGCACTGCACGCCTATCGGACGTCGATCAGAACATCAACCAGGGCAACCCCGTTCTCCCTGGTATATGGAATGGAAGCAGTCCTCCCCGTGGAAGCGCAGATTCCGTCACTCAGAATTCTGAAGGAAGCTAAAATCAGTGATGTCGAATGGGAAGAATCCAGATTTGACCAGTTGCAATTATTGGATGAAAATAGGATTAAGGCTTTGTGCCATGGCCAGCTTTATCAACAGAGAGTTGCGCGAGCCTACAACAAGAAAGTGAAGCCACGACAGTTCAAAGTGGGAGATCTGGTACTGAAGAGAATCTTTCCTCATTAAGAGGACAACAGAGGGAAATTCAAGCCAAACTACGAAGGGCCATTCGTAGTCCACAAAGTCCTGTTATGAGGAGCACTCATCCTACAAGAAATGGACGGGGCAATTTTTCCTGAGCCGATAAATGCAGACACAGTCAAACTGTACTATGCTTAAGATCATTCTGATTGGGAAATGAAGAGAGGCCATCCTTGACTCTCCTTAGACTGTAAATCCTTCCAAATACCTTAAATTCTCCCCTAGTTAGACAATTTTGAGCCTTAAAATTCTTTCAACCCATTGCTAGTGTTCTACACACCAAACAGGGCATTCCTGGCAAAGCAAAAAGACACAGGGCATCTTTGCCCCGAAAACCTCAAAAAGGGAAGAAAATGTAATAGAAAAAGAAAAAAGAAAGATACAGAAAATGGGGAAATTTTTACCCAACAAAAGTACAGAGATGCAAATAAGCCAGGATGTAAGTCCCACCAACAATAAAAAGTAGCACACTTTGCAAACCCAAATAAATAAGCTTCTTCGAGCCATTTATCCTTTCCCTCATAACCAAGACCAAGCCTACATTTCGTCCTACCTCTAAGACCTCTCGGATCCCAAAAAGAATGATCAGGGCAAACAATTAGGTCCGCGTTCATCAGTAATGACGGAATTCCGAGTTTCCTAGAAAGGCTGGACACAACAAAAACCCGAAAAAAGGGCGTTGTGTGGTTAGCAAAAAAAAAAAAGAGAGAGAGAGAGAAAATTGGTCACATCTGGATTGAGCAGAGCAAGATACAGAAGAGAGCAGTGATAGTGGCAGACAGTAAACTTCGAAAATTGCACAGATCTGAGAGGTCCAGACCGGCAGGTTGCGCCCGAGTCAAAGGCTTCATAGTGGCCTATGATGACAATGCTACAGAAAATACCAAGCGCTCCAAGTCCCGTCTGACCTTGGAAAATTTCTTTGATATTGCAAACACAGGCACACACTGACACACCTGTTTTCTCTATAATTGTTCTGCTTAACTATTTTGAGCTCCACATTGGGCTACTAACCTGAGTTGATAATCTCTTAACCTTGGCAAAGGCCGCTACTGGCTACGATGGGCAAAGGCTCAGAGCAAGAGGAGAATAAAAGAAGTGTTTTGCATTCCCCAGCTATTCCACGGCCAACATGTTGTCTTTTCCTGATTTCACAGGTACGCCAAAAGTGGGATGACGGACGTCTTCTCCAAAATCCCCAGTGGAGTTCCTTCAGTAAATGGAGAATAATACCCTCCAAAATCCCCAGTGGAAGGCCTTCAGCAAACAAGGGACGACACCCTTACATCCCCAGTAGAGTCCTCTCAAGCAATAAGAGAGTGATACATGATGATGTAGACTTCTCAAGCCTCGCCCAGTCTGAAGAGGCCAGCTTTGCGAAGAAGAGCGGAAAGGAGACAAACAAGCTCGCATCAATCTCTGGTGAAGTCTCTCGCGCTCAACAAGAGCGCAGACAAGCATGAAGAACTCGCACCCAAGCGGAAGGAAAAGGCTTTACAAAGAAATAATGACAGCATGAGAAATCCCCACTTATCCCCAGTGGAGCATCCTTCCCTAGGAAACTCCCACGCTTGTCAGTAACAAGGCTCGACCCGAAAGAAGAGGCAATAAGGAAAAGGTTCCTGCCCAATCCCCAGCAACAGTCACTCCAAGCTAGGGAGCCTCTACAAAAGGGAAAGCCAGCCAGAAATCACTGCATAAGAAGGAATGACAAGCCATGAAGAAGAAGGAACATAAATGAAAATATCATCGGGCAAGATGGCCCCTTTTGTAAATTTTTGATTTCACACTTTTGTAAATAGAATAGAGTAGGTGTATGGGCTCTCTTGAGGCACTGGACAGTGCTGGAAGCACCTCCTCACCAACAGCAGCAGCTCCTTCACTCTTCCTTCCTCCTTTCTCCATTCGGTCCAAATCCTAACCCAACCCTTGGCCATCAAATTCTTAAAAAAAAATGCAAGCAAGCTTCAAGTAAAAGACACAAAATGGATCAGAAGTCTGAAGTCACCTAAAAAGTTTAATGGAATAAACAAGAAGAAAAGAATATTGTCAAGTGTCTGGCATCAACGCCGAAACAGGTTGGCGAGCTCAAGTCCAATCTAATCTCTTTCAAACCTAAATCAAATGCTGAAGAGTTGCCCTACAAAAACCCAAAAAGCAAAGGGTAAGGAAACTCTGAAGCTAGGAAGTGACGCCACATCATTGGCCGCTTCCTACTCAAAATGAAAACTTCAAAGGACTAAGCTCGTCGACCATGTCGACAGAAATGCCAGGCGCAAAAATAAGATTCTTTTTCTCTTTGCCGTTCATCCGGAAGGTGACTCCGGCAAAGAGGGGCAGCTGTAAGCACCTCATTTTTGCGCTCCCATAAAAACAAGTAATGCAAACCCTGGACAAAAAGTCCAACCCTAAGGGGTGAAAAGTTGACTTTTTGATCAAGTGAAAATTGGTCACCTGGCTTTGTGCCATTGGATAGAGAATCTCGACACGGTTCCAATGCAACTGAGTTTGCAGGAATCAGAGTCTGGATGAAGGTTCTGCGGGCAGTCAAACTTGAGCAGAACCAAAAGTTGACTTTCTGCTAAAATCCGATCTAGAGGCCTACCCCTAGGTCATTGGATAGAGAATCTCGACACGGTTCCAACGCAACTGAGTTTGCAGGAATCGGAGTCCGGATGAAGGTTCTGCGGGCGGTCAAACTTGAACAGAGCCAAAAGTTTACTTTCTGCTAAAATCTGATCCAGATGCCTACCCCTAGGTCATTGAATAGAGAATCTCGACACGGTTCCAACGCAACTGAGTTTGCAGGAATCGGAGTCCAGATAAAGGTTCTGCGGGAGGTCAAACTTGAACGGAGCCAAAAATTGACTTTCTGCTAAAATCCGATCCAGAGGCCCACCCCTAGGTCATGGGATAGAGGGCTCCGATACAATTCTAATGCAACTGAGTTTGCCCAGATCGGAGTCCGGATGGAGAAAATATGAGCTGACAAAATTCCCGAGCAGCAAAACCGGCAAACTGCGCACGTGGCAAAAAGCTGCACACATGGCAAGCTGCGCAGGAAAATATCTCGGGGATCAAATCCATAAATATCCAAATGTACGAAATATCCCAGGGACTAAATCTGTAAAAATCTGAGAACATCGGATGAAACCAAAAATAACCAGGGACTAAATCTAAAAAAGTCAGATTTTCCCGACCGGCAAGCGGCGGCATTAAATGATTTTTCATCATTTTGTCGCTCGCGCGAATGTGGCAAGCGGGTATGCGCTCAGCGCAAGCTGAGCGGATCCCCTTTTCCTCGCCTATTTAAACCGCGCGATGCTTCATTACCGAGGGTTCGAAAATTTTGGTTGGAGGCTTTTAGGTTGGAAAATTTTGGTTGAAAAATTTTAAGGTGCAGTGCCCGAGCTTCTTCCCCATCCAAACCCTACTTGTCTCAGTGTCTTCGGCCTCCCCAAGCCCCCACCTTGATCCAACACTCCCTCTCTTCTTCTTCTTCTTCTTCATTCTTCCACCAAAAGCCGGAGGAAGCCGGAGGAGCCGCTTGCCGAAGTTGTTGGAGAAGAAGCTCATCGCTGGTGTGTTCGCCTCAAGGAGGTCACACGCTTCCACAGAAGGGATAAGATCTATCAGGTATTGTTCCTACCCCAATTTCACTTTACATATATGAAAGTAGAAGTTGTATGAGCAGATTACCGGGTTTGTTTTGTTCTCCTAGATGTGCCATGCATGTCCTTCTATTTTGATAACATGGAAGTCTTTGAGGGTAAGGGAGACCCCATGAGGAGGTAGGAAGCTTGGTCATCCCACCTTAGACCACCAAGGCCACTGTTTGAAGAATTCTTTTTTGGTGGACCATTCAATAAAGTAAAGGGAGTCTGTTGCCTCGCTTCAAGCAAGTCTTTTGTATCCCTGTAAACCCCCTCCTCCTTCCCTTCTTCGGATATTAGTGTGCATGCTCGAGGTCCAGTCCATGCGTGGGTGTAGACTTGTTTTCTGTGCATGTAAGCTCTGTTGACTATGGTGCTTTTCTTCTCATCTTGCTAAACTTGCTAACATGCCCCCCCCCCAAAAATTGTTTTGCTAACATGCTCCCCCAACACCCTGCCTGTGTGCCTGCAAGCATGCTCCCATTCCCCCATTACCCCTGTAGCCTGTGATGTTTTTTTTTCTTGTAATGGCCGAGTTTGTTTCTTGTTAAAGAGATTTGGAGTTGTGTGATGGAGTGGTTTAGATTAAGTTGAATGCATGTGTAAGTGTCTCTTGGGAATGGGAAACACCTGGGAGGGCTTACAGAGCTTAAAAAACAGGTCAGAAATGGAGTGTGAGCAAAAAACTAGAATATCGGGTTTCGTAGGGGTATGCGCCGAGCTCTGCGAGCTCGCGCACCCAAAAAAAGGTGAGCGGATCGTTTTTTTTGGCATTCGCCGAGCTTCGCGCCTAGCTTGCTCTCAGCTCGTGCTCACTTATTTTTGGGTGCGCTCAGCTCGTGCCTACTTGATTTTTGGGTGCGCTCAGCTCACGCTTACTCGATTTTTGGGTGCGCTCAGCTCGCGCCCACTTCGCCCGCGGATCATTTTTTTCGGTTTTTCGGTCCGCCCACCTCGCTGACCTTGCGCCTAGTGCCTGAGGTCGGCGCATACCCCTAAAAAAATGCCGAATTCCCATATTTTTGAAAAATCCCGAAAATGCCCTTTATCACACCGCGGGGGGCGAAGCCCCCCGCACCCCCCAACCCCGTTGTTCGCTCGCATCCAACTCGTTCCTTGGTACGAAGAGGTACCCAGCATAATGAGCCAATCTCTCCTTAATAAGTGTCAACCTTGTATATTTTTCTGTGATTATTGCTGGATGTGAATGTCATTTTCGAACCAAACCGGATAAACCAACAGGGTTTCCGGGTCACCCGGAAACCCAACATAGGACTTGGACCCTAGTCCAACTTGAATTCCAGTGGGCCTTCCAACGAGGCCCACCCAGCCCAATAAACATGTATGCATGCAACTTAATCAAGATAAGCAAAATTAACTGATTAAACTGGGCGGGCCAAACCTAAGACGGTCCACCCGAACCAGACTTTTGAAATTGATGCATGAATTGCGTGGTTTGGCCGAGACCAAGGGCAAGGGCCTACCGGGCCCGCCAAAGCCCACTAACCGAACCAAGGAAGGGTGCAAACCCTAACTTCTGGTAACTTGGGCTTACATGCCCAGATTTGGACTACGGGCCCCAAGCCCAGTGTCCAACTCACTTTGGTAAATTAAAAAGATAAATCCAATAAAATTTTTTGGCCACCATGTGGGCCCACATAAGGGGCCCACAAACCAATCCGGCCCACCTTTGCATGGAAAACACTTAATCTTCAAATCTGAACCTAAAGAAAAATAAATGCACTTAACCAAAGCCCAAAGGACCTCCTAGGATAGACCGAGGCCCACAAGGGCACACGGGCTTGACTAAGCCCACCAAGGACACCGTGGGCCTTCCAATGGGGCCCACCCAACCAGACTCAGATTACCTAATTAATCAAGATAAAAGCAATTAAAGGGACCCACACCACTCAGGTGGTCCCGCTAAACTTAACCAAACTGCATATCGGATTAGGAATTGGGTGAGACCAAAGTAAGCTGACTCAAACCAGGATAAAACTAAGGGACCCGTCACCCGACGGGGTGGACCGGGGTGTCTACGGACTTCCCCGGACCACAACCGAGACGCTACTTAGAATCTCAAAAGCCGCAGACCCAAAAGCCCTAATAGACAAGGTTAGGCACCCAGGTGTCCACCTGCACCCCATCAAGCGGTGGCGACTCCGAATTTTCCCCTGCCGCATTCTCGACGCACGCACACTATGCCAGGACGATCCTCCACCAATTTTCTGGCTTAATTACCAGTGGCTTTGGTGCCCTAAAGGTTGACCGAGTGATCTTGAAAGAATCAGACGGGTGTGATCTGAGCTCAAAGGGTTGGGTGTTATTTATTTAGAACACCTGCTAGGTTTCAAGATTTTGATGTAATTTGATTGATGAAGATTTAAAGATGGTTGCCGCTGAGGCCAGATGGGTTAACTTGTTTCATTTTGTCTTTGAAGATCAAATTCAACACAAGATAATAAATTCAAGAGGAATATTATAACATCAAAGTTCAAGTACATAAGTAAGTACATGATCATATTCAAAAAGTATGACAAACCCAGGGTCTAGCTAGGCTAGTCATCATCATGATGAGAGGACACGTCTTGCCTTCTCAAGGCACGCAGAAGTTTATTCCCCAGACGTTGGTCCTCTGCTGCGCGTTGGCGCACGGTGTCAAGTTCTTGTTGGCCAGCCTGTTTTCACTTTCAAAATTCACGTATGCAGGGTAAATTCAGGAGTGAGATTCTCGCAGTCCAGCCACCCTATCCTTGTATGTGTCAGGGGGCGGAACTGGGATGTCACCAGAGATGACGAGATGAAGAGGAGGGGGCCGTTGAGGCTAGTTTGACGAGCAATCCATTGTTCGTAATTATGAACATTGGATCCAGTGAAGATATCTTCTTGGAATATGTGCATGTGACACTATTCCTTTACCAATTATTAATTGTAAGTGGGCCAGTTAATCCTTCTACGTCATCCTTGATCAGTATTCCCTGAGACTTCCCAAATTGTCTCAGAACTTGAACCAGATAGTATGGCATGGCATGGGTTAAGCCTATCAAGGCTAGGCAGTGTATCTTCCTGAAGGCTATGACGAGGGTGTAGGCAGAGTCAAATGTACCCCTCCATCTGATATTAGTTCCTCCATTAAGTTGGAGAAAGTGGTTGAACCAATCCTTTCTGGAGGGTAAGTCTGGTCTAATCTCTCTTTGGGCCATCAAGGTGATGTTGTCATGGACGAACCCATAGTGTGGGCTGACAGATTCAGCAACCATCTGGTGGTCTTGCAACCAAATGTGTAGGAGAGGAGCGCACCCCTGAAATTTCCTAGTTCCATTCTTGGTCATAGTCAAGGCATGGTACAGTTGAGCAAGAATTAGTGGCATGATCCGGAATTTCGCCTAGAGTTGGTCTACAGTTTCTATGAGGGCCAAATTAATGGTGTCTCCCCCAGTAGGAAAGAAGATTTGCGATAGAACCACGAGGGTGAAATTGTCCCACCAAACACGGGGTCTTTCCTGCTTTTGATTTCTTATCTTTTCAGCAAGGAAGGTTCTAGAGACCCTCGTGAATGCTTGGTCACCTCCTAAGGCTTGGAATTCCCTTCTTGGTAGGCCAAAGAAAGTACAAGCTTCATTCTTGTAGCTATCTTTGAGACTTGGCCTATCTGGTTCTCCATGGTCGCGAAATCGGAGGAATAGGTCAAATTCCTCAATTGTAGGAGTCAACTCATTGATTCCAAATCTAAAGACAAAAAATTGGGAATCCTAGAAGAGCAAGACTGCTTGGATCATATCCCAATTAATTGACACATTTAACAGGGACAGAGTTTGTCCCATGTGGTATTTGTGCTCCCACTGAATTCTCTCATCTCATTGCAATTGCCTTGTTAAAAAACGGATCCAAGGTGTATCAAAGGCACACTTCTCTATCTTGGGGAAAAGAATTCTCTCAGTCGAGGATGAAGATGCCATGCCGACTATCCGATCGAAATTCCAAGTCAATTTAGGGTTTTCCACCAAAAACTCTAAATTAGTCTAAGGCATGCAACAGGATATGCAGAAATCAAATCATTGTCTAAGCAGGTTTACTCAGCATTTATGCAAAAGTTAAGTGCAGAAATTAAATTCAAGCACTCAAGGTGTGTGGTCCTGAGGGTTGTGACCTCTAGACATATTGGTGTAAAGGAAACACGCTTAGGTCTTAGTCAACCTTTTCTTTCATCTGCCCCTGATGTCGGACCATATCAAAGATGCTTCCAACTTGCCATTAAGGGCAAAATTTACAAAAATAATTCTGTAAAGAAAATCACCTTTAGGGTTTGTAGACACCTGATTTTTGCACCCCTGAAATGAAGAAAATAAAAAGTCAAATTAAAAGTCAAACCTAAGGGGGTCAAAAATTGACTTTTTGATTAGGTACAAATTGACCACCAAACTTTATACCATTGGAAAGAGGACTTCGATACGATTCTAACACAACTGAGTTTGCTTAAATCGGAGTCCAGATAAAGAAGTTATGGGCTGGTCAAGTCTGGAAATAGCAGAAATCGGCTTTCTGCAAAACTCCAAATTAGCTGCTCAATTGGACATCAGCAGAAAGAGCGCATCGACACGACTCCAACGCAATTGAGTTTGCTGGAATCGGAGTCCCGGATAAGGAGATATGAGCAAAACTGGCTCCGGGACGCGACTTTGCACTTCTGCTAAAAAGCCCGAATTTGCTGCCAAACTCTAGCTCAGTAGATAGAAGATTTCAATCTGATTCGAACGCCACTAAGTTTGCTGAAATTGGATATCAAATGAAAAAGTTATGAGCAGTCAAAAATCTCGAAAAATCTGCCCATGTGGCAAAATTGAAGAAAGGACAAAAAAAATAAATAAATAAAAATCTAAGAATAAAATAATAATATTTTGTAAATATCTAACAATTAAACTAAATCAAAAATAAAATAGAAAATAGAAAAGACATGTGTCTTCTAACAAACCAATCTTAAAGAATAAAATAATATTAAAACTTAAAGAATCTTAAGATTACAATAAATAAAAAATAAAGAAAAAACACTAACCACATTCGTAGGATAAGATGATGTGGAGAGATAAGAATAAAAAATATTTACGTTTTAGTTATGTCAAACAAGAAATTAAAATTCAGTCAAAAAAAGTGATTAAAATTCAGTTTCAGGTCATTTTTTCAACTATAAAAGGGGGGCCACCCCCCCCCCCCCCCCCCCCCCATTTCATTCCATCAAGAAATCCCCTTTCCTTCTCCCCCTCTTGCTCTCTCCTATAGCTCCTCCCCTCTTCTTCTTGGTCTTTTCCCACGTCCAAGCTCTACCCAATTTACATCTCCCTCAATACCCAAACCCCAAAATACCCTTAGGCTACCTCCAAACCATGCCCAAACTCTGCTTTTCCACCTTGTAAGCGTAGATAACCCATCAAACCCCTGCCAAAACCAATTTAGAAAACCGGCAAAGACGCGGAAGCGCTGCCAAAATTCTAGGAAAACCCCTTTCAACCCCATTTCGGAAAATGAACAGGAGCGCGGAAGCGCTGCCAAAATCTCTCTGAAAAATCACAAGACCATGCCCCTTCTCCTCACCTTCAATCTCCTTCCAATCTAAGAATAAAGGAACCCCTTTTTCAAACCCAATTCGGAAAATCAAAGGAGGAGCGGAAGCGCTGCTCAAATTACTCGGGGAATCCAAAACACAACAGAAGTGAAAGGTAACATTAAAGGAATGCTTTTGGGTAAATTTCAATAAATTCAGTTCTTTGTTAAGTTGATTTCTCTTCTTATTTTTTTTACTACTTCTCACCTGTTTCCTCTCTGTGGCATGATGATGAGTTCCCCATGACAAGGGGAAGAACTCATTCGAAAGGTGGAAAAAGAGAGCCATTAGAAAAAATGGGTAAAAAGAAACCCATTCCGTGACATTTCTAAAGAAGGCAATTATCCCCTTGAACTGTCTCATGTATCCCATACTCTCCCCTTCCCTTTCCTTCTTGAGATTGACAACAAGTGATTAAAACAAAATCTCAAATCTCCAAAGAATGCAAGAGAGGAGAGAAGAAGGCCTTTTAGACCAAATAAAGCAAATGGAGCACCTTGAAGATGCTGAGAACCCCAAAAGAAGCTGCCAAACATCCTAGAAGATAGCCAGAATGGTCCTAACCAAAATCAGAGCAAAACAGTGAAATCAGGCGAAGCCCATATTTAATGTACGGTTCAGGCGCACCCGTATTCAATATACGGTCCTGTCTGAACCGTGTTGAATTTACGGTTCAGACCAGCCCGTATAGTAAATACAGGCAGCATTAAAGATAATTTAAAAAATCAATTTCTTCGGCTTGGTTTGACTTGATCCGACCCGAACCGGCCTAATTTAACCCAATGAGTTAGCTGGGCTATCCCAAGCCCATTTGTGGACCATGGACCTAACCAGGCCCACCAAGACCACCCTGGGCCCACTTGTGGGGCCCACCCTGGACCTGCCCAAACCAGGCCCGTTTTCAATAAAACGGGCCCAAGGCCACTTGATCCTAGGCTAACGGGCCAAATCCAAGCCCATCAAACCCAAATAAAAATGTAAATAAATAAGCTAAGTAAATAACCAAAATAGGGTTACCCAATAACCTTACTGGGCCCCAGGCCCAACCTTGACCACCCACGGGTCTTCCAACGGGACCCAAATCCGACCCACATCACATAAATAAAAAGATAAAATCAAATAAAAGGGACCCACACCTTAAGAGGGCCCCACAGGACCAAATAAGGTAAAATGCTGGCCTAGGAAAGGGTGAACTTGACTCAAAAATCAGGGAGACTCGAGGGACCCGTCAGACCGGCGAGGCGGACCGGGGTGTCTTTAGGACTTCCTTGGCCGTAACCGAGGACTTAGCTAGAACTCTAGAAAAGCCGCAGACCAGACTTAGACCCGGATAGGGCAAACCCGTGTCTGCCTGCACATCTCAGGTAGTGGCGACTCCGAAAGTCCCGAGGCACCCACGAAACCCACGTGCGCCCCGTGTGCGATCTAGGTCAGATTTAGGTGCGCACAGGGTTGTTTGGAACACAAAAGGAGGATACAAGTTTGCTTCTTGGCAGGTGGGCTGAAATCCTAACTCTAGGGTTTTTCTGCCTCTGTTCTGATTCATTTATGTCTAATCTGGCTGGCTTTCATCTGTACGAAGGCTGACTAAGACTAAAAATGCTTCCAATGGACTAAATGGGTCAAAGCCCACGGCTCGCGGGACTCAGATGCATGGACCTGGGGTCATGCCCCTGATCAGAGTTGGGTTGGCTCCTTAAATTAGGGCTAAGGCAGCCCCTGGACTAGGTCTCACTCAATTTAACGCAAACAAAGGCGGGGGTTAATGCCCCTGATGGACCCATATTTGCTCATTTGCATTCACATTCTAGGTTCAGATTCATTCACATTCACAGCATCAGGGTTTATCAGAAGTACTAGGTGGGGAAGGATACCAGCCCGTGGCATCTACCTACAAGGGTCTGAGCCAAGTACTAGATCCCTCGCGTACCACGGCAAGAAACCAGTGGCGCTTGAGGAATCTAGAAACGTGGGGAGATGGGTTTACCCTGCTTTCCCCGGCAAACCACGGGAGCATAGGGCTAATACCATCCCAAAAGTAAGTTTCTCGTTTGAAGAAAGGTGGCTACTAGAGAGATCTAGGTTTTGGTTAAGAGAAACATTCACATTTTATGCAGAGGCATTCAGTTCGGATCATCCATGCAGACTCCCTCGTGCATGTCACCCCACGCAATTAAAAGTTCATTCACGGTGTAGTGAAGTGCTTGTATGTGATGTGGGGTCAAGTGCTGTGTCTGTTTGGGTGATTCTCAGATAATGGGCTGATTAAGGTTTCCTTAATGTCACTTTTATAGTAAGAGTACAGAACAATATGCAATACAATGTCTGGGTGGATCCCCAGGTAAGTGGAGGGTCACAGGGAACCGCTTAAATTCCACTTTCCTTAGGCAATAATCTCGTCCCTTTGACAGGATCCCCCAATATCATGTAATTGCATAAGTTCCGTAAGCCACTAAGGTTGGACAAGAAGTACTTCATAAATCTGCTTATATCCACCTAGGTTGACTCACCTGATAACTATGGTCCGACTGGGTTGAGGGGTCCCCAGTGGAGTCGCCAAGCTGTGCACACCTAAAATTGATTGCACACGGGGCGCACGCGGAAGTTCGTGCGTACCTTGGGACATTCGGAGTCGCCACTGCCTGAGAGGTGCAGGCAGACACGGGTTGCCTATCCGGGTCTAAGTCTGGTCTGCAGCTTTTTAGAGATCTAGCTAAGTCCTCGGTTACGTCCGGGGAAGTCTGAAGACACCCCGGCCCGCCCCGTCGGTCTGATGGGTCCCTTGAGTCTCCCTGGTTTTTGAGTTAGTTTCACCCTTCCTAAGCCAGCATGCTATTTTGTTTGGTCTAGAGGGGCCCTCTGGAGGTGTGGGTCCCTTTTATTTTATTTTATCTTTTTTATTTTGGTGAGGTGGGTCGGATACGGGTCCCATTGGAAGACCCGTGGGTTTCCAGGATTGGGCTTGGGCACAATAGGGTTATTGGGTAACCCTTTTTGGTTTATTTATTTGATTAAAATATTCACACATGTTAAAGGGCTTAATGGGCTTGGATTTGACCCATTAACCAAGTTACAAATGGCCTTGGGCCCGTTTACTGAAAACGGGCCTGGTTTGGGCCGGTCGAAAGTGGGCCCAATGGGGTCTTAGTGGGCCCGTCTAGGCCCAAAGTCTATCAATGGGCCAAAAATAGCCCAATCAGACAATCTGGGTCGGGTTAAACCGATTCGGGTCGGTTTCAATTCATCTGGGTCAAAAATCTCATTTTTCATATTTTTTATGAGTTGACCGCACTTACTCTGCGGTTTGGTCTGAACCGCAGATACACTACGGTTTAGACCAGACCGCATACTAAGTGCAGTCACGACCCGACCGCTCTGTGTATGCGGTTTTTGCCCAAAACTGCATTTTTGCTCCGATTTTGCTTGGGATTATTTTGGTTAGCCTTCTAGGACCTTCGGTGTTCTCTGTTGAGATTCTTAGCATGTTCGACCTGGTATAAATGCCTTCAATTGCCTTCAACTCCTCCTTTTTCGGTTCTTTGGAATGGAATAAGATTCCGTCCTTCTTCATTGGGTTGTGCCACCTTTCAGTGGTGCAAAAAGAGAAAGGAAAGAGGGAGTGGGATAGGGCTACATCAGAGAATTTAAAGAGGACAAACCCCTTTTATGTTAGTAAATGCAATTAATCAAAATATGCTACTTCTCATGTTTTCTTCCTTTTGTTTATTTTATGGGTTCATTTTCTCTCTTTTCACAAAGAGACACTCGTTTGCATGGGAGGATTCCAACAAAAATCAAACAAACAGATTAGTAATAATGAATGAGAAGAATTCAAAGTCGTTCAAATAAGAAAATTTACACATATGTAAAAAAAAGTTGCTAGGAATGTTACCCCACTATTACTTCCTTGATCTGGTGATGATGTGATTCTTCGAGAATTTCGGCAGCGCTTCCGCGCTCTAGTGAATTTCCAAGAACGGGATGAAAAGGGATTCCTCACTCTTGGGTTGAAATGGATGAAATGTAAAGGGGGTGGTGCAATAAAAGGGTATTTTGGGTTTTGGTTTTGAGTGGGACAGAATTTGGGCAGGGGTTGGACGTAGAAAAGCTAAAAAAGGAAATGGACAGAGTTGAAGGGGGACAGCCTCTCTTGAGTGGAAATCAAGAAGGGAGAGAGAAGGGAGGGGGTGAAGTGGGAGAGAGCAAAAAGAAGAGAAGAGAGGGGGATTTTTTTTTGTGTTCGAATGGAATGGGGGGGGGGGGGGGGGGGGGTGGCCCCCCTTTTATAGTTGAAAATATGACCTAAAATTGAATTTTAATCACCTTTTTTAACTGAATTTTAATTTCATGTTTAACATAACTAAAACTTAAATATTTTTTATTCTTATCTTTCCAACTCATGTTATCCTATGAATGTGGTTGATGTTTTTTGTTCATTTTTTATTTATTTTAATTTTAAGATTCTTTTAAGTTTTATTATTATTTTATTCTTAAGATTTGTTTGTTAGAAGACACATGTGTTTTCTATTTCCTATTTTATTTTTGATTTAATTTAATTGTTAGATATTTACAAAATATTATTATTTTATTCTTAGATTTTTATTTTTTTTGTCCTTTCTTCAATCTTGCCACATGTGTAGATTTTCAGAAATTTTTAACTGCTCATAACTTTCTCATTTGATATCCGATTTCAGCAAACTTAGTGGCGTTGGAATCAGGTTGAGATTCCTTATCCACTAAGCTAAAGTTTGGCAGCAAATTCGAGCTTTTTAGCAGAAGTGCAAAGTCGCGTCCCGGAGCCAGTTTTGCTTATATCTCCTTATCCAAGACTCCAATTCCAGCAAACTCAGTTGCGTTGGAGTCGTGTCGATGCACTCTTTCTGCTGATTTCCAATTGAGCAGCTAATTTGGAGTTTTACAGAAAGCCGATTTCTGCTATTTCCAGATTTGACCAGCCCATAACTTCTTTATCCGGACTCCAATTTGAGCAAACTCAGTGGCGTTAGAATCGTATCGGAATCCTCTTTCCAATGGTATGAAGTTTGGTAGTCAATTTGCACCTGATCAAAAAGTCAAAATTTTGACCCCTTCAGGTTTGACTTTTAATTTTCTTCATTTCAGGGGTGCAAAAATCAGGTGTCTACAAATGCAAAAGAAGAAAGTATTGATCATTTGTTCTCTTTTGGGGAAATTGCCCAAAAAATCTGGAGATATTTTTCCCACAAACTCAGCATTCAACACCATCAATTACATGACACATACAGCAGATTTTCCTATTGGTTTGGTCTCTCCAAGGTAAAGGATCAGCTTGGTTTACTTTTTTATGCATTGCCTCAATTTGTCATATGGGAAATATGGGTTTCAAGGTGCAACTACAGATTTGATGATGAAGCAATGAATGCCAGAAAAATTATTTTCAGCATTACTAACAAGCTGCAAGAGATTGCCTATCTCACTAATCCAAAGGTACCTTGCTCTCAATTTAATGAAATTGTGCTGGACTCTCTTCACATTTATTATCCTCATATTTGTTACCCCCGTTCTAAATTTATCAAGCGGAATCGGCATCGCTCTAGCTCTATTATTCTAAATATTGACAGAGCTTCTAAAGGTAACCCAGGATTAAGTGGAGAAGGAGGTGTTTTTAGAGATGATAAGGGTGATTTCATTATGGGCTTTTCGGCTCACTATGGGTTTTCAAATAACACAAGTGCCGAAGTCTTGGCTTTAAGAGATGGTCTTCGATTGGCTGATAATGAAGGAATTCAACATTTCATCATTGAGACTGATTCTAAGGTCCTTGCGGATGCTATTAATAGCCACACTTCAATCTCCTGGAAGTGTAAGTTTTGGTGGAAGGAAATTCTTTCAAGAATTGCAAAATATGAGAGAAAAATCCAGCATGTGTACAGAGAAGCTAACTTCGTGGCAGATGCCCTTGCTAATGAAGGTTGCAATAGTTTTAATTTCAATTCTTATTTTTTTTGAAAATTCTCTCCCTTTAAAAGCAAAAATAGCTCTTTTCATGATAGAACAGGTCTTTACAGTATTCGAAATTAGTCTTGGCTTCTTCAATGTAATTAGATGTTTCTTAAGGGGTAAGGTTTTATGTCCACCCCAGGTAGGTGTAATTGATTTTTTAATCTAATATAAAAAGAAAGGAAGAGAAGGGGGGTTATATGGTGGGGTACATTAGAGTAGATTGAGAAGGAACATGCTCCTTCTTTAAATAAATGGGATGGAACCTAAACCAACAGCACCTAAGAACCATGCAAACATATAAGGATACCACTCATGCTCCCTTAGAACCAAATGTGTACCTTTCCTTTACTTGGAGACTTGCATGCGGTGAAGATGAGAGGATAATACATGCAAAATTAGTACTAAGGATAGAGTTAAACCAAGGAGGGCCATGACTCTCATAATACTTGGAAATGCCCCCATTTTCATATATGTATAACAAGAGGTGATAAAAAGCTATACCTGGTGGTTTTAGAGCTCCCTTGTGGTGTGTAGACAACCCTTTGCAACCAAAAACAGAGCTGGAAGCCTTCCTCCAAGTTCCAACAGCAGCAACTCCTTTCACTTGCTTGAGTGAGAGTGGGGAAGAAGAGAGAAAAAGGGGTTGAAGGGTCTTGAGGTGAAGTGGGGAGGGTATGAGAGCAAGGATAGGTAGAAGAGAGGGGGTTCGAATCAGTGGTGGAGGGGGAAAAGGGGTTGAAGGGTCTCGAAAGTGTGAGTTCGAGAACACGTCCTCTTGGTGCACACGTACAGTCCTCCATTCCGCTACCAGCCGTCGCCTCAACTCCTTGGTGAGTGGGCCTGTTAAATCATCTGCATTGTCCTTGAGCGGAATTCCCTATGAATTCCTAAACTGTCTCAAAGCCCTGATTAGATAGTATGGCCAGCATGGGTAAGACCCATTCAGTTGAAGAAAGTGGTTCAACCAATCATCTCAGGTTGGTAAGTCTGGGTGGATCTCTGTTTGGGCCATCCAAGTGACGTTGTCACGGACTAGCCCATAGCTTGTATTGATGGGTTCTGCCACCATCAAGTGGTCTTGTAGCCCAATGTGGAGAAGGGGAGCGCACCATTGAAACCTCCGGGTTCCTTTTTTGGACAAGGTTAGGGAATGATACAATTGAGTGAGTATCAGTGGCATGATTCGGTACCCTGTTGAGAGTTGGTCCACAATTTCCATGAGGGCCAAATTATTGGTGTCTCCCCCAGTTGGAAAGAAGATTTGCGACAAAACCACGAGGGTGAAGGTGTCCCACCAAACACGGGGTCTTTCCTGCTTTTTGTTTCTTATCTTTTCAGCAAGGAAGGTTTTGGAGACCCTTGTGAATGATTTGTCACCTCCTAAGGTCTGGAATTCTTCCCTTGAGAGGCCAAAGAAAGTACAAGCTTCATTCTTGTAGCAGTCTTTGAGATTTGGCTTGGCAGGTTCTCACAGTTGCTAAATGGAAAGAATAGGTCAAATTCCTCAATTGTGGGAGTCAACTCTATAGTCCCGAATTGGAACACTTATAACTGGCTGTAAGCACCTCATTTTTGCGACCCCAAAAGTGCCGGAAATGCAAACCCTAGCTGAAAAGTCAAACCCTAAGGGGGGAAAAAGTTGACTTTTTGATCAAGTGATAATTGGCCACCTTGCTTTGTTTCAATGGATAGAGAATCCCAACACGGTTCCAACGCAACTGAGCTTGCTGGAATCGGAGTCCGGATGAAGGATCTGCAGGCCGGTCAAACTTGAAGGAGAGCAAAAATTGACTTGCTTCTAAACCCCAAATCAGCTGCTTAATCCTATCCCAATGGATAGAGGACTCCGATACGATTCTAACGCAATTAATTTTGCCCAAATCGGAATCCGGATGAAAAAGATGTGAGCAGTTGAAGTTTTTAGGCAGCAACGCCGGAAAACTGCACACATGGCAAAAGACTGCTCACGTGGCAAGCAGCAGAGGAAAATATCTTGGGGACTAAATATGTGAATATCAAAATTAATGAAAATATGTCAAGGGTGAATCCACAGATATCCAAAAGAATCAGGAGAGAATCCATAAATATCAAAATTGAGAAAATATCCCAGGGACTAATCTGCAAATATCTGAAAATATCTAAATAAAATAATATTTTTCATAAATATCTCAGGGACTAAATCTCAAAATATCCAAAAGTATCAAGAATATCTAAAAATTGCGCAAGGGGCAATCTGCAGATATCCAAAAGTATAAAATCGGTCAAATCAATCAAATCTTTGCTGACAGATTCGAGCAGAAAATTTAATTTTTGAAATAGTTGTGTTTGTATCTGACATTTTATGTCGGATACAAAGGGTACACAAGGTTATGTGTATCCGACATTTTATGTCGAATACAAAAAAAAAAATGCCTATAAAAAGGCAACAGCTGCCCCATTTCGGGGGTTGGCTCTTCTTGGCTTGCTTCCACCTCTTCTCCCCCTTTGCCCCTGGTTCAAAACCCTTCCCCTTTGCCCCTCCTTGCTTCCCAAACCTAACCACTTTCTTGCTTGACCATCTTACCCCTCCTTACTCTCTTCTCTTCCTCACTCAAGAACTAGGAGAAGGAGAAGAAGCTACTGTTGGTGGGAGGAGGTGCTGCTCCAGCTGCTTCCTTCACTTTAAGGAGGCTCCACACATCCCATTCCAGGGTTTTAACCCTAAGGTATTGTTTCTTACTCCCATTTGTTTCACATATATGAAGATGAGGTGGTTTCAAGAAGGTTTTAAAGGTCTTGTATTTATTGTTTGAAAGCTGTCCTTTAGCCTGCTTTTATGTGTCTTCTTCTCATCTCCATCTTGTAAAATGCCTCCCATGGTAGGGGGAGTGCATGCATGAGTTCAAGTGAGGGGGAGTTCCCCCTATGCGAGGTTTAATCATCTTTTAGCATGCTATTATGTTGTTGACTTGTTTCATTTGAAAGGGGGAGAATGTTCCCCCATGAGTGCTCATCTCTTGTACCCCCAAGTAACCCCCCATTTCCCTTCTAAATTCGTTTCTTTTTTTTGCTTTTCCCTTGCTTTCTCACAACTTTTCATGGGTGTGCTCTTGCTGGCCGTACCCCTAAGGTTGTCTTGTTGTTTTCAAGTATTGGCATGTTCCTTTAACCTCTTATTCTTCACTGCTTCTATGTGCATGTGAGCATGATCTGTTGTCCCATGTACTTGCTGTTTTCGCGCGTGTAAGCATGCTCCGTTACCCCTATAGTCCTTAGCATGCTACTGATCTTTTTCTGTCACCGACAATACTTCCTTTCCCCCATATTCCCCATGTTTTGTTTATTGTTTTGTGCGAACATGCATGCCTACCCAGCCCCTTTAACCCTATTGTCTTAAGCCCACCAACATCCCTCCTTTGCCCTTTTGATTTATGTTTTTCTTGTGCTTCAATGTACCTCCTGTCATGCCACTGTTATGTGCATGAACACATGCCCTATTGGTGTTCTTAAGTCTACCATTTTGCATGTGATAACGGGCTCTTTAATAAGCGATTATTTGGATTGATGAGCTGCAGTTTCTATTTATACATTATCATACTTCTTGGCATGCATTGCAAGCTTAGTGTGCTCCCTAGTGAGCTATGGTCATTAGTTGCTATTCCCTGTTTTATCATTGCTGATCTATGATGTTATAACTTGTATGCTTGTCTAGAGCAAGGTAGTACATAATGCCTAGTTGTTGGGCTTGGATTGCCCATTGATTTGTGGAGTAGAATGCCCAGGGTAGGGGCGCCTAGTCCCCTACAATGCCGCTGGAATCATTGAAGAAGAAAGGAGGGGCAGCAGCCCTATGCCCTCCTTCCTTCCCCTTTGCCTTTGCTGATAGACCCCCAAAGGGTATCAAAGGGAGGACTTCCCCCTTATCTGCACCAATGTGGGCCCTCCCAGGGGCCCACATAACCTGGAGAAACCTCTTAGGAAGCCCAGAAACCCAAGCCCAATGCAAAAATCCGAAAAAACCATTAGCCGAGTTGATCCGACAACTCAAGTCGGATCAACAGAGTCCCCTGTGTAACTGACCATCAGGGTCAAATACAAGTAGCTTTGCTTGTAGCCGACATCCAAGGTCGGCTACACTTTGAAATGCTTGTTTCCATATTTCATGGCTTTGTGCAATTTTTCATGCTTTGTTTGATCAATCCGGATGAACCAACATTGTTTCTGGGTCAACCAGAAACCCAAGGTGGGTCATGGACCAATCCAGTCCAATTTGATTTCAAGTGCGCCTTCAAACGGGGCCCACTAAGCCTAACAAGCTTACTTTTGCTAAATAAAGATAATCAAATTGATTGAGTGGGCCATATCATTCGAGGCCCACCCAAGCCCAATGTGAGGCATGTTGATCAGATTTAGGCATGGTTTGGCCAAGATCATGGGCAGGGCCTGTCGGGCCCACTAAGTCCATTGAACCAACGAGGTTAGGGTTTCCAAGCCCTAACTCAGGAAGTCTTGGGCTTTCAAGCCCAAGCCCAGGTAAAGTGCCCCAAGCCTAAAGCCTGGCCCATTTTGGCATAACTAATCGGGATAATCCCAAAATCACTTGGCAACCAATTGTGTGGCCCACAAAGCAATCCCGGACTCACTTTTGCATGAAATTGAACTTAATCTCAAAACTTGAACTTCAAATAAAATCAATTCATTGAGCGGCCTCTCAGGCTTAGACTGAGGCCCGACAAGAGGCATGTGGGCTGGACTTAGCCCATCAAGGAACCCGCGGGCCTTCCAATGGGACCCGCCCGATCAGACTCATCTCATGTTAAGCTAAGAAGATAAAATCAAGTAAAGGGACCCACACCGCTTTAGCGGTCCTGCCAGACTTAACCAAAATGTACATGTTGGATTAGGAATCGGGTGAGTAGACCAGAGTGGACTCAAACCAGGAAAACCATGGGACCCGTCATTTGACGGGGTGGACTGGGGTGTCTACGAACTTCCCCAGACCGCAACTAAGAACTTGCTTAGAATCTCTAGCCATAGACCAAGCTTTAATAAGCAAACATAGGCACCCAGGTGTCTGCCTGCACCCCATCAGGCAGTGGCGACTCCAAACTTCCCAAATTACCCATCCGGAGGTACGCACAAATCACGTGCACCCCACCGTGTCCATTTTCACATGCGCATAGCCTGGAGATCCCAAAAAAGCAAGACTGCTTGGATCATATCCCAATTTATCGGCACATTTAACAAGGACAAAGTTTGTCCCATATGGTATCGTGCCTCCCACTCAATCTGCTCATCCCCTTGGAGTTGCCTTGTCCAAGAGCGGATCCAGGGGGCATCCCAAGTGCACTTCTCTTTCCTAGGGAATTTGGTTCTCTCAGATGAAGATAAAGATGCCATGTGCCTTACTTTCCAATACGAATTTCAAATCAATTTAGGGTTCTACACAAGAACTCTCAATCAGTCTAAAGCAAGCATGAAAAATTGTAGAAATTGAATAAAAGGGGTGGACATCACCAATTCTCGCAGTCTTCACCAGTACTCCACAAAGCAGGAAATAAATTAAAGACAACACAGAATTTAAATCCAGGCACACAAGGTGTGTGGTCCTAAGGGTTGGCGCCAATTAAGGCGTGACTCCTAGACATACTTGTGTAAGGAAGCACGTCCAAGTCTTGATCAGTCTTTTGTCTTTCATCTATTCTTTCATCTGCTTTTGGTGTCGAATCGCAAAAAAGCTTACAACTTGCCATCTAGGGCGAAATTTTCATGATATTCATAAAATCTGCAAATAAATCATCTTTAGGGCTGTCGGGAGCCCAAAATAAGGGTACAAGTTGCTTCAAAGGCAGGTGAGCTAAGTGTCCTAGATCTAGGGTTTTGTGCCCTTGTTCTGATCTGGCTTGCTTTCGTCTGTTTGTCTGATCTGGCTGGCTTTCATCTCCTCAACAAGACTGATCTGGACTTAGGATGCTTTCAGCAAACTCAAATGGGTTGAGGTCCACGGCTCACAAGACTCAGTACATGGATATGGGGTGGTTCCCCTGATCAAAGTTAGGTTGGCATCCTAAATTAGGGCTAAGGCAGCCCTTGATCTAGGGTTTACTCAATTTGATGCAAAAACGACGGGTGTTTCTGACCCTTAAGGACTCTTGGGTTTTAAGTTGATTTTACTCTTCTTGTATCATCATTCAAACACATCGAAGTATCGCGGGGTATTCAGACAAAATAGGTGGGAAAAGATACCCAGCCCGAGACATACACCTACAAGGGTCTGGACCAAGTACTAGACCCTTGCGTACCACGGCAAGAAACCAGTGGCGCTATAGGAATCCAGAAACCTGGGGAGATGGTTTTACCTCCCTTTCCCCAGCAAGCCATGGGCGCGTAAGGCTAATCCCATCCCAAAAGCTGTTCATACGGATCAGACGGGTGGCTTCTTGAAAGATCTAAGTCTTGGTAAAGAAGGTGCAATATCCGATGTCATTGTATCTTAAGTTAGTTCGGTTCATTCACATAGTCTCCCTTGTGTGTGTCACCTCATGCAGTTTTTATTAAAGCAGTAAATCCATCCACGATGTGGTGGGTGCCCGTGTGTGCAATGGGGCTGAGTGCTATGTCTAATTGGGTGAGTTTGATTTGGATATTTGTTGATAAAAGGAATTACCACTATCTCACATAGTAAAATGTCGAATTGGCACGCAAATCCATGTTTTGGGAAAATTCCCAGGAAACTGGAGGGGTCACAACGGTCCTACTTAAAACCCAGTTTCCTTAGGTCATTTAAGTCCTGTTTGACAGAGCTTCCCAAATCATGTATTCTCGTGTATTCTACACTTTACTAAAGTGAGGTAGGAAGATACCCTAAATACTAACTATATCCCCCTTATGTTGACTCTTTTAAACCAGTATCCAACTGGGTTGAGAATCCCCAGCGAAGTCGCCAGGCTGTGCGCGGGTCCGCCTCGTCGAGATTTGGAGTCGCCACTGCCTGATGGGGTGTAGGTAGACACTTGGGTATCTAATGTTTGTCTAATAAATGGTCTGCGGCTTGAGATTCTCGCTAAGGTCTCAGTTACGGTTCGGGGAAGTCCGTAAACACCCCGGTCCGCCCTATCGGGTGACGGGTCCCACGAGTTTTCTTGGTTTAGAGTCAACTTCTCTAATTCACTCACCCAATCCTTATCCGATATGCACTTTGCATATTAAGTTTGTGTGGGGACCATCTGAGTGGTGGGTCCCCTTCCTTTGATTTTATCTTTATTTAAGTGATCTTTGTCTAATTGGGCGAGCCTCGTTGGAAGGCCTGTGCACACGTCGTGCCCATGCGAGGGCGCGCGCGAAAGAGAGGGGAGAATGGGGGTTAGGAGTCGCTATTGCTTGATGGGGTGCAGGCAGACACCTGGGTGCCCTAAGGATGTCTATTTTAGTCTGCGGCTTGAGACTCTGAGAAAGGGCTCGGTTACGGTCCAGGGAAGTCCGTAGACACCTCGGTCCGCCCCGTCGGTTTGACGGGTCCCTTGGGTTTTTGTTTTGTGAGTTGACTCAATTCAAAATTCACCCCACTTCTATGCCAGCATGCACATTTTATTGGTCTAGGTGGGGACCACCAAGATGGTGCGGGTCCTCTTTTCTTTTATTTGATTTTTATCTTTTTATCCAGGTGATGTTGGTCTGATGTGGACCCCGTTGGAAAGCCCACAATGCCTTATTGGGCTCAGGTGGGTCTAAGTCTCAAAAGAGAGTCTGGATTGGCCCAAAACACAAACAGTTCAATTTGATTAAATTAGGATCGGGTCGGCCGGATCCGGGTCACAGAAATCGGGTTTTGAGGCTTCTCTGGGTCTAACCACATACTTTGTGCGGTTTGAGCGTAACCGCACACTCTGTGCGGTTTAACCCCGAACCACTTTGTGTATGCGGTTTCGGCCCAGAAAACCTAAAACGCCGAAAATACCAGGTGGGCTGTGTTCGTCTACCTCTCAGGGATCTTTATGAACTTCTGTGGGTCTCCGGAACCTTCTGCAAATTGCTCAAATGCTCATTTCGAGCTTAAGCATCTCACTTTATTAGTGTTCCACGAATGGAGAAAGTCTTGGCCCTTCACGCTCCATTCAAACCATTCACACGCATACATATAAATTGATCTAACTAAGAAGGGAAAAAAGAGGGGTTAAATGGGGTACATTAGATGAATAAACAAGGGGGAACACCTTCCTCCATTCGAATGGAGCAAATCAATATTAAGGGGTGACCCCAAAGACCATTAAAGAGCATGTGCAGAAGGGGGTCTCCTCCTCCCTTGACACCATCCGCACTCCCCTTACCATGGGAGGTATCTTATATGAAGGAAATGAGACAAAGTCGCATGATTGTCATGTTGAAAAATAACTTTCAAACAAGAAATACAAGAGTCCTAAAACATTCTTGAAATCAACTCATCTTCATGTATGTGAAACAAACATTGATAGGAAACAATACCTTGGGGCTAAAACCCTTGTGCGGGGTGTGAGGACCCCCTTTTTGAGACACGAACAGTGGCTGGACAGCCCTCCTCCAGCAGCAGCAACAACTCCTCCCCTTCCTTTTTGAGTGGGAGTGAAGAAGAAGAGAGAAAGTCATGGTAGATTGGGCTCAGGATTATGCTTGAGGGGTTTAGGGAGCAAGGAGGGAATTGGAGGAAGGATTTCGGAGCAACTAGGAAGGGGAGAAAAGGGTTAAGGCCAGCCAAGAGAAGACAACCCCTGCCTACTGTTCGGATTTTCTATTTATAGAACACTTCGCTAGGACAAAACCGCATACTCAGTGCGTTTTGGTCGAAAATGAACAGTAACCGCACATACTGTGCGGTTTGGTCTAAACCGCAGGGTATGTGCGGTTTTGGCCTTGTCTTTTCAGCAATGATTATGGGACAAACTGGTCTGATGCGCCATGCAACCATACTATATGTGCGGTTGACTTTTCGGCGCTGCTTGCTCTGATTGGCTTGCGAGGGCGGTGGCCGAAAAAATCAACCGCATATTGTGTGCGGTTGCGGCAAATCTTTCAGATTTGCCTTTTTCTTTCCCCATTTGGCTTGAGTTGACGGCTGAGGCGACTCAGCCGCCCACTCGGACGAATCATGCTCCTCCAATTTTTTATTATTTCCCATTTATCTTAGCATATTTTGGTTTGATCAAAATTTGGGTGCTTACAGCTGCCCCCTTTGTCGAAGTCACCTGTTGATGAGCGACAAAGGTTGAAAGAAAACCTAAATTTTGCATTCTTCACATCTTTCTGAGATAGCCTTGGAGTTGATTTTTGGTTTTGTGGGATAAAGCACATTAACACTAACTGGTTATGCGTGGGGTGCTTTTCCCGTTTCTGGTTCTTAGAAATAGGTGGTGATTAGCACCTTTTCTAGATTCTGGTTCTTGGGAATAGGTGGTGATTAGCACCTTTCCAGTTTTTGGTTCTTGGAATAGGTGGTGATTAGCACCTTTCCGGGTTTTGGTTTTCTGGATGATTCAACTTCTAAGATTTCAGTGATGATGCAATTTTCAGTTTTTCAGTGAGGGTGTAAACATTTTTTAGGTTTTTTTTATTTTTTTATTTATATTTTTATGGTGGCTAAAGGTGGGCTAAGGACCGGAAGGAGAGAGGAAGGAGGAGGTGCTCTTGGTGAGGAGGTGCTCCTGGTGCTGTCTGGTGCCTCAAAGGAACTCGCACACCTGTCCTACTCTACTTACAAAAGTGGGAAATCAAAAATTACATGGGGGGCCAACTTGTCCTTCTATCTTCAAAACACGCATTCTTTTCTTGTTCTTAAGCTTGCTTAAGCTTTGTTCTTGATGGTTCTCTACTGGGGATGTGGGGATTCTTTATTTGGGAAAGAACCTGCAGGGGACAAGTGAGCTTTCTTCAGACTCCCTCTTGGTGTGCTTTGGATCACCGCTCGGCTTTCCTCTGCCTTGCTTTTCTTTTCTTTTCTTTTCTTTTTCTTCCGAATTGAGGATGCTTCTTGATATCCTATGATTTTTCTGCCTTGCCTAGGCCTGCAAAATTCTCACAGAGTAGTGAGGTATCTGAAATTCACACTGTAAGCACTTGTGGCTTACTCGGTTTTATTGTGTGTGCGAGTGCACATGACTGAAATGAAATATTTTTTCAAAATATTTTTCAGAAATTTGGTTCAAGCGCTTCAAAAGAAATGGCAGGACCTGTGATCATGGTGATTTGCCTTGTTAGCTCGAAGTGTTTTGGGACGGTGTGTTCGACACGTATTCCCATGAGATCCTTGATTTGTGCCAACATTGGCTCTCAGAGGTTCTGCAAAGTTTTAGAAGATGAGGGATGTCTCAAGGAGTGTTTTCCGTTCCCCAGTTTTGGTTTCTCTCACCTTTACCCAACATTTAGGGTGGTCTCAAGATTTTGCAACTGAGGGTTTTCCCTTTGTCTTTTCCCTTAGGGTTAGTGCCTGCCCCAGTTTAAGTTCTTTGGCCGACTTGTACGCATCATGTCCCATAGATCAGAGAGGTCTTCACATTAGGACGAAATATCGGCTTGGTTTTAAATGAAGGGATATAAGGCTCAAATTCTTTTCTTTTCATTTTTAGGTTTTACTTTGTGTTTCGCCAAAGCTCATTTTTCTTTTTAGATTCCTTCATTATAGATCTACATGAATTCCATTTGTCACATTTTTCTGCAATCAGAAAGGACTTTTTGTTAGGACGAAACGAAGGCTGAGGTTTTTGGCTTATGAAAGGAAGGGGATGTGACTCAAAGCTTCTTTTTGTAAATGGGTCGAGTCATGTTCTACCCTTTTCTTGACTGCTTTGGGCTTTGCCAATACCTTTTCATTTTCTTTATTTTTTCTTTTTGAGGCCTTTTGTGACCTTCACTTTTTCTTCTAATATTTTTGCTTTTCCTTTCCTTTGCTCTGGGGTCATATTAGCTTTTTGCTTTGATTAGCATGCCCCAGTTTATTTTCTGCTTTCTTTTCTTTTTCTTTGCTCTTGTTCATCCATGTCTCTTTTCGTCTTTACCAAGCACCATATTTAGGGCTCATGACTCAATGGGTTAGAAGAAAGAAAGTTAGGCTCAAAATGGTTTGACTAGAGATATGACTTTGAAACTGGGCAAATAAAGCAAGGATGGCCTTTCATCCTTTTGCAGAAGTTGTGACAACTTGGTTGAAATGTTCATGCAAATTTATTCAGGAATCTATTCATCCGTTTTATTTTCTTTTTCAGCTTTGCCCCGGTGTGGGGTGGCAAGACACAACACGGGTATTTGAATAACATAATCAAGCTCAAAGTGTTTTGACTAGCGGTTCTTAAAATTCAGGATGCATGAAGGATGGCCTCTCATCCTTTCTTAAAGACATGATGTTAAAGCCGGCCTCGGCCCTTAGCCGATTTAGGCACTTTCTCTCTTTTCCCTTTCTTCTCTTTTCTTTCAAGGATCATTTTGCCCCGATGTAAAGATAGGTTTGGAAGGAAAATCAAGGCATGGATCAGGAAAGATTACCTTTGGCTCAGTCAAGGTGCTCATGGGAGCAGTATGTTGCACCCGGCTAAAGACACCTTTGAGCGACTTAGCATTCTTCCATGATCATGGTCGTGCCAAAAAGGTGCGGTTTCAGAATGATGTCATCATCGACCAAGCAATTGTTATTTTTTCAAAAGTTTTTTTTAACAAAAGTTTGCAAACAAAAGTAAAGGCATGCATAATGCTTACAAAACGACTGGTCCTGTCCAGGATGATCGACACAAAAAGTAAACTTCAACTTAGCCTGGAAATGGTGGACTCGGCACAGAACTGCATCCAAGGAAGATTTTGGATTTGTGGGAGTGGGTTGCGCCTTGCAAACTTGCCTAATTCCCTTCAACTGGTCCCACTGGAAGATGCCCCCTTGTGATCTAGAAGAGGGTTTTGAATAACCCCTGTGGCCGGTGTGTTGGCTGTAGTGGTAGGGGTAGGAGGATCCACAGTAAGTCTTTTGGAGTCAATTAAGTCCTGGATCGTATGCCGAAGGGCCCAACACTGATTGGTGGCGTGCCCCGGTGACCCCATGTGATATTCACAGATTGCTTTGGGGTCGTAGTTCCTACCCAATGCTACATTTGGGTTGGGAGAAATCATCCTCAAGTAGCCTCCCTTTAGCAGCATTGGAAGGAGTTCGGCAGGCGTGTATGGAAGTGGTGTGAATACCCTGCATCTTCTATCTTCCCTTGGCCCCCCTTTTGGTGGCGCCGACTCCATGGGCCTCATGCTAGCTGGATGAGCCCCTCTTTGTAGGTGAAGCAGTTGTTGCCTCTGTACTGAATCAACACTTGCCACTTCCTTTTGGCCCTCAGGCCTTCTGCCTACATTCATTGGCCTTCTTGCCATCACCCCAGGTGAGCCTGCCTCATCAATCTTGACTTAATGCCACCTTCAACCCTGTCGGCTATCTGGACCAGGGCGCTGAAGCTTGTTGCCTGCTGGCCGATCATGTGGGAGTAGTAGGGTTGTCCTAGGGTTGAGATGAATAGGCTGGCCATTTCTTCCTCTGTCAATGGTGGGCATACCATCATCGCGTGTTCACGCCACCTCCGAGCATAGTCTCTGACTATCTCTCCAGCCTTCTTGCTCATCCTCATCAATTCCATCCTTGTAGGTACCACCTCAGAGTTAAATTGTTCAGTGAAGAGGTGTGCCAGATCTGGCCAAGTGCGGATCTGCGCAGGGCTCAGAGTGGAAAACCAACGATGCGCTTGCCCTGTCAGAGACCTCTGGAACAGTTGTATCATTAACTGCTCATCCCTATTATATCCTACCATGGCTCCACAGTATGACCGAAGATGTGCAGTTGGGCAGCCGGTCCGATCAAATTTCTCAAAGTCTAGACACCTGAACTTTGCTGGGAGTTGTATGTCGGGGAAGAAACAAAAATTGTCAACTGTCATCCTTCCTGGCACTGCCCCTCCTCAGTTCTTGCCATTCTGCTCTGAGGTCATTGATCATGACACTGACTTCGGGCGAGATGCCCCTTGCTTCATTTCTCTGTCTGTACCACTCCTCTTCCTCTTCATGGTTTATCTCTTGAATATGTGGGAGATGTAGCACGTCATCAAGAGGTATCTGCTGCGGTTGCTGGACTTGTGGAACAACAGGAGGCAGTACTTGAGGAGGGAGGACTGGTGGAGGCATTAGATGAGCCGGTGGCGGCCTTTGCAATCCCTGCGGCAATGCTTGTGGTTCTCCTCATGGCTGCGGGATCACTGGCTATGGCATTTGTCTGATGAGATTTTGGAGCAGCTCAGTGATCTGCCCCACTTGCTGCTGGTTTAAGTGCATGATTGCCGGCTCATCCTCAATTCTGCGAGGTGGTGGAGGTTGCTGTGGTGCCGGTGGTTAAGGCACAGGTGGCTCTTCTGGATTCATCTTCGTACGGGATCTTAACAGATATGGACTTCGGGGAGCTATGGCCGCAACACTTTCAACCTTGGTAAGATAAAATAAAATAAAGAGGAAAAAACAAAACAAAAGACATGTTAGTTTCTTCCGAAAATGGTCTGCTTCTGTGCGAGGGCAGCCGTGATTTAGGGTGCCGTGTATAGCAGAAATGGAATGGGTGCCATGGCTAGCATGAGTGATGTTTGTAGCAAAAAATGAATTTTGCGCTGTGTATAGCGCTAGTGCAATGAATGGCAAAAAAGAATCTTCGCACTGTGGATAGTGCTGCAGCCGTGTATGGCAAACACCGTGTGTGGCAAAAAGAATCTTCGCATTGTGGATAGTGCTGCAGTCGTGGAAGGCAACTACCGTGAATGGCTATGTCTGAAAAAAGAATCTTGACACTGAGAACAGTGCTACAGCCGTGGAAGGCAACCGCCGTGAATGGCCTTCTTGAAAGCTGTGCTATCCCATGTATGGGATGGGTAGCCCAAGGGTGAACGCCGTGAATGGCCTTCTTGAAAGCTGTGCTATCCCATGTATGGGAAGGGTAACCCAAGGGTGGATGCCCTGTTTGGCCTTCTTGAAAGCTGTGCTATCCCGTGTATGGGAAGGGTAACCCAAGGGTGAATGCCGTGATTAGGGCCTTCTTGAAAGTTGTTCTATGCCGGGGATTGGCAAGGGTAGCCCAAGGGTGAATGCCATGATTAGGGCCTTCTTGAAAGCTGTGCTATCCCGTGTATGAGAAGGGTAGCCGAAGCTGTGCTATCTCAAACACGAGAAGGGTAGCCCAAGGGTGGTTTGTGAGCTGTGCTATCATGTGTATAGGAAGGGTAGCTCGAAGGTGAGCTGTGCTATCTCATGAATGGGAAGGGTAGCTCAAGGGTGGATGCCGTGAATGGCAAAGAGTGTTTCACACTGTGGATAGTGCTGGTGCCGTGAATGGCCTTCTTGCAAGACTGTGATATCTTGTGTATAGGACGCTGTGGTTGGCTAGTCTCAAGGGTAAGCACTGTGGATAGTGCAACAAATGTATACAGCAAATCCTGAGGCTTATGTCGTGGATGACATGTGGATACCGTGCATGGCAAGCCTTGGGGAAAAGGCACCGTGAATGGTTCAAATGCTGTGAATGGCAAAGGAGGATGCACCGTGTATGGTGCAGGTGCCGTGGATGGCAAGACGCATTTTGAGGCTTTCTGATGGTGTCGTGAATGACACGGTGACTTTTGAAATCTTGGTTTTGGTGCCGTGGATGGCACAGTGAATTTTGGAAATCTTTGCTTTGTTCTGTGCCGTGAATGGCACCTGAATTTTTTGAGAATCTAGTGAAATGCCATGGATGGTAACCATGTGCTTGAAAGCTTTACTGTGCCGTGAATGGCACTGTGAATTTTGGAATTTTCTTTTGTTTTGCACCGTAGATGGTGCAGGAGTTTGAAAACTTTATGATTTGTGCTGTGGATGGCATAGTGAATTTGAAAACTTTAGGATTGTGCCGTGCATGGCACAATGATTCTTTTGAAATTTTGTGGGTATGCCGTGAATGACATAGTGGTTTTTGGAAGACAAAAGATTGTGCCATGGATGGCACAAGGATCTTGAAAAATCAGTGTAAAACATTTTTTTTATTTTTTGGAAATCTTTTCTAAGGTTTTGCCATTTGATGGCGAAATCTGAAATCATGCCATGACTGGCAAGTTTTGAAATTCGAGTTACGAAGTAGCAAAGTTGGGGGACCATTGGAATTGGCTCCACATGTTATGCCGTGGATGGCATTGCTTCAATTGAAAAGAATATACCCATGAAAGGGCAATGTGATGTTTCTCAAGGATGACAGCTCGATATAACCATGGGAAGTGGTTTATCGTGAGTCATGAGAGATTTTTGTGAGTGTACGTCTTGAAAGACAATTTTGATGTAAGCCCAAAGGCCACTTAAAAAGCCATTTGGATGTGCGCCTCGAGAGGCGGCTTGATGTATGCCCAAAGGCGATTTGATTTTGAAAATTCTTTATGGTGCATTTTTTCAAAGCAATTTTGACCAAAAGTGTTGGTGTGGCTTTTGATTTTGAAATGGGTGCACTTTGATGTGCAAATGGTTTATGCATGTGTTAGCAGGTAAGAGCAAGTGTTGCGGGGCTTACCATCCTTTGACATAGTGTCAAGCAAAAAACACACAAACAAAATTGAAATGTGTGTGCAGTCCTATGAGGGTTGGTGCCAGTGAAGGCACGGCTCCTAGACGTACTTGTGTGAAGAAGCACATCTAAGTCCTGATCAGTCTTTGTCTTTCATTTGATCTAAAGATTCTCTGCTGCCTGATTGAAGGAATGCTTACAACTTGCCAGCAAGGGCAAAATCACTTGAAGCTTAAGAAGCTGGAAAAGTGTTCGATCCCAGTGTTGTCAGCAACCCTAGGACAGGATACATTTGATTTCAAGAGGGTAGGCTGAAAAGTCCTAGATCTAGGGTTTCACTGTCCCTGTTCTAATCTGATCTGCTTACATCTGCTTTTCTTATCTGGCCGGCTTTCGTCTACTTGAAGACTGATCCGGAATTAGTGTGCTTCCTGTGGACTCAAATTGGTCAAGGCCCACGGCTCACAGGACTCAATGCATGGATCTGGGGTGGTTTCCTTGATCAAAGTTAGGTTGGCTTCCTTATTTAGGGCTGAGATAGCCCTGAGTCTAGGGTCCACCCAATTTGATGCAAAGAGGGTAGGGGGTTGCTGCCCCTGATGGACTCTTCGATTTTAGATTGATTTTACTCCTCTCATATCATCATTCACAATCACATTCATCACAAAGGTGTATCAGAACGCTGGGTGGGAAAAGGATACACAGCCCGAGACAAACGCCTACAAGGGTCTGTGCCAAGTTCAAGATCCCTCGCATACCACGGCAAAAAACCAACGGTGCTATAGGGATCCAGAAACTTCGGGGGATGTTTTACCCTCGCTTTCCTCGGCTAGCCAGAGGCGCGTGAGGCTAATATCATCCCAAAAGTAGTTTATACGGTTAAGAATGGTGGCTGCTAGAGAGGTCTATGGTATGGTCAAGAAGTTGCTTCACATGTCATTCAATCGGATCACCCACGAGGGCGCCCTCGCGCGTGTCACCCCACACATATATAATGAAAGCAAATAGAATGAGCAGATAGATAACTGAAGTACAAGGCATGCTGCATGTGTATATACAAGTGCATACGTACATGGGAGTGTATTTGCATGTGTGAGCATGTGCAACAGTGTGTGTATGTGTGCACATGTGTAAGTTCATGTGCGTGTGTGCACATGTGTACAAGTATGTGCATGTGTGCACATGTATCCTAATGAGTCAACTCAGTCTAAACTCCAATTGGGTTGAACCGGTATCCCCAGTGGAGTCGCCAAGCTGTGTGCACGTCGTGCCCGTGTGAGGGCGCGCGCGAAAGCGAGGGGAGAATGGGGTTTGGAGTCGCCACTGCCTGATGGGGTGCAAGCAAATACTTGGGTGCCCTAAGGATGTCTATTTTAGTCTGCAGCTTGAGATTCTGAGAAAGGGCTTGGTTACGGTCCGGGGAAGTCCGTAGACACCCCGATCCGCCCCGTCGGTCTGACAGGTCCCTTGGGTTTCCTGTTTTGTGAGTTGACTCAATTCTAAATTCACCCCACTTCTATGCCAGCATGCACATTTTATTGGTCTAGGTGGGGACCACCAAGATGGTGCGGGTCCCCTTTTCTTTTATTTGATTTTAATCTTTTTATCCAACTGATGTTAGTCTGATGTGGACCCCGTTGGAAAGCCCACAATGCCTTATTGGGCTCAGGTGGGTCTAAGTCTCAAAAGAGAGTCTGGATTGGCCCAAAACACAAACAGTTCAATTTGATTAAATTAGGATCGGGTCGGCCGGATCCGGGTCACAGAAATCGGGTTTTGGGGCTTCTCTGGGTCTAACCGCATACTTTGTGCGGTTTGAGCGTAACCGCACACTCTGTGCAGTTTAACCCCGAACCACTTTGTGTATGCGGTTTCGACCCAGAAAACCTAAAACGCCGAAAATACCAGGTGGGCTGTGTTCGTCTACCTCTCAGGGATCTTTATGAACTTCTGTGGGTTTCCGGAACCTTCTGCAAATTGCTCAAATGCTCATTTCGAGCTTAAGCATCTCACTTTATTAGTGTTCCACGAATGGAGAAAGTCTTGGCCCTTCACACTCCATTCAAACCATTCACACGCATACATATAAATTGATCTAACTAAGAAGGGAAAAAAGAGGGGTTAAATGGGGTACATTAGATGAATAAACAAAGGGGAACACCTTCCCCCATTCGAATGGAGCAAATCAGTATTAAGGGCTGACCCCTAAGACCATTAAAGAGCATGTGCAAAAGGGGGTCTCCTCCTCCCTTGACACCATCCGCACTCCCCTTACCATGGGAGGTATCTTATATGAAGGAAATGAGACAAAGTCGCATGATTGTCATGTTGAAAAATAACTTTCAAACAAGAAATACAAGAGTCCTAAAACATGCTTGAAATCAACTCATCTTCATGTATGTGAAACAAACATTGATAGGAAACAATACCTTGGGGCTAAAACCCTTGTGCGGGGTGTGAGGACCCCCTTTTTGAGACACGAACAGTGGCTGGACAGCCCTCCTCCAGCAGCAGCAACAACTCCTCCCCTTCCTTTTTGAGTGGGAGTGAAGAAGAAGAGAGAAAGTCATGGTAGATTGGGCTCAGGATTATGCTTGAGGGGTTTAGGGAGCAAGGAGGGAATTGGAGGAAGGATTTCGGAGCAACTAGGAAGGGGAGAAAAGGGTTAAGGCCAGCGAAGAGAAGCCAACCCCTGCCTACTGTTCGGATTTTCTATTTATAGAACACTGGGACAAAACTGCATACTCAGTGCAGTTTGGTCAAAAATGAATAGTAACTGCATGGTACGTGCGGTTTGGTCTAAACCGCAGGGTATGTGCGGTTTTGGCGTTGCCTTTTCAGCAATGATTAGGGGACAAACTGGTTAGAGGCAGTCTGACGCGCCATGCAACCATACTGTATGTGCGGTTGACTTGTCGGAGCCGCTTGCTCTGATTGGCTCGCGAGGGCGGTGGCAGAAAAAATCAACCGCATATTGTGTGCGGTTGCAGCAAATCTTTCAGATTTGCCTTTTTCTTTCCCCTTTTGGCTTGAGTTGACGGCTGAGGCGACTCAGCCACCCACTCAGATTCCTTGGTGGGCTATATCCAGCCTACATGCCTCTTGCTGGGGCCCAGTCTAAGCCTAAGATTGGTTCAGTGAATTAATTACATTTAGGGTTTAAGTTCAAGATTAAGTTGATTTTCATGCAAAGTGGGTCTGGATTGATTGGTGGGCCACAGGCGGGCCTCACCATGGTTGCCACATGATTTGAATTTTCTTGATCAATTCTGCCAATTGGGCTAGACCTTGGGCTTAGGGCCCTTGGCCTAGGGGATTAGGGTTTTGACCCTTCAAATTCGGTTAATGGGCTTGGCGGGCCCGATAATCCCTTGCTCGCATCCTCGGCCAAACCATTCTAAGTTAACCATGCATACCCCGAATTGGGCTTTAGTGGGCCTCAGATGGTCCGGCCCACCCGATCGATTCGATTTGCTTATTTACATCCCAGTGAGTTGGTCGGGCTTGGCGGGCCCCGTTGGAAGGCCCACAGTGAGTCAAATTGGACTGGGTTGGTCCATGGCCCATCTTGGGTTTCTGGTTGACCCGGAAACCCTACTGGTTCATTCGGTTTGGCTCAATGATCATAAAAATATCATAGCACCAAGAAAAAGCAAGAAACAATATTTCAACAGTGTAGCCGACCTGAGTTGTCGGGTACACAGAAAATTATATGTAGCCGACCAAGAATGTTGGCTACACACAGAATCTAGGGTAGCCGGTCAGGGTGGTCGGCTACAAACAAGGCCCTGCTGATCCAACCTGAGTTGTCGGATCAGCTTAGAAGGTAGGTTTTTTGGGTTTCAGCAAAGGGCTTGGGTTTTTGGGTTTCTTAGGGTGTTCCATCAGTTTTGTGGGCCCCTGTGTGGGCCCATAGTGGTTCAGAGAAGGAGGAACACGTCCTTTTGGTCACTTTTTTGGGGACTTTTGGGTTCAAGCAAGACAAGGGGTGGAAGGCCTAGGGTTTGCCTCTCCCCTCTTGGGATTTTTCCAGTGGTATGGTGGGGGCTTGAGTGCCCCTACCTTGGTTCTCCATCCTTCACAAAACAACAAACAAGTAAATCAAATATGTCCTACCGAACAAGCCTAAAAGGTATTCCCTAAGACATGATAAAAGTGCATGCATACCACAGGCTGTGTGTGCTTGCTAATACGTGCCATTAGGTGGCTAATAACTCAAACATGAAGTGGCCTAGCATGGCTCTAGTGAGTGTGTGAAGATGTACATACATGCATGCTTTGGATACAACAAAAGCATATTAAATCTAACCTACATGGAAGTAAAAGGCATAAGGACGGGAGGGATGAAGGGGGGCTTATATGGGGTACATTGGATAAAAAATGAAGGGAACAAACTCTCCATTTAAATGAGCTAAATCAGTAGCCAAAAGAGGGCTCTAAAGAACCATTAAGATCATATGTAAGGTGACCCTCTTCCTCCCTTGAAGCCAGCCATGTGTCCTCCCCTTACCATGGGAATTTTCTTATGCAAATGGAGAAGAGAAAGTAGAGAAAGAAGAGGCAAGACATGCTTAAAATGGTAATAAGAAAGTGGCTAAAAGCACATGCTTACATGGAGCTCATTTTCATATATGGCGAACAAAATACCGTAGGGAACATTACCTTGGGGCTTTGGAACCCGAGAGTGGAGTGGTGGCACCTCCTTGAAGCCAAACAAGTGCTGGAGGAACTCCTCCAAGTAGCAAACAGCAAGTCGTCTCCTTCTTCAAGTGCTAGGTGAGGGAATCCATGGAGAAGGGAGTAGGAAGGGCTTTTAATGGTGTTTGAATGGCTTGGGAGACAAGGAGGGGAAAAGGGAGGGGGTTTCGTACCAGGGACAATGGGGGAGAAGGGGTGGAAAACAACCAAGAAGAGCCAACCCCGGAAATGGAGGAGCTGCTGCCCTTTTATAGGCAGCAGTTTGTCTCCGACCATGTTGGTCGGGTACACTGAGTTTATTTATGCCGGATACAGACACAATGATTTCAAATAATAAGAAAATCTGTCAGAAAATTCGACAAGATTTCGGCGAAGATTTTTTGTATCCAGCATATTATGCCGAATACAAAGAAATTCATGTATATTCGGCATATTTCGTCGGATACAAAAATGCGAATTTTTTATATTTATAGATTGCCCCCGGATTTGACCGATTTGACTGATTTGACAATAAAGATATTTGCAGATTGCCCCCTGTGCATTTTCAGATTAATCCCTGAGATATTTTGTATGTTTGGATATTCACGGATTGCCCCCTGAGATATTTATCTGCGTTTCCTACCACGTGTGTAGTTTCCGGCATTGCTGCATGGAAACTTCAACTGCTCATATCTTTTTCATCTGGATTCCGATTTGAGCAAACTCAGTTGCTTTAGAACCATATCGGAGTCCTCTATCCATTGGGATAGGGTTAAGCAACTGATTTGGGGTTTAACAGAAAGTCAATTTCTGCTCTCCCTCAAGTTTGACCGGCCTGTAAATCCTTCATCCGGACTCCGATTCCAGCAAACTCAGTTGTGTTGGAACCATGTCGGGATTCCCTATCCATTGAGATAAAGCAAGGTGGCCAATTATCACTTGATTCAAAAGTCAACATTTTTCCCCTTTTGACTTTTCAGCTAGGGTTTGCATTTCCGGCACTTCCGGGGATGCAAAAATGAGGTGCTGACTACAGTCCCTCTTTGTCGGAGTCACCTTGGGGATGAACGGCAAAGAAAAAAGAAGGACCTCGTTTTTGCACCTTGCATTTCTGTCGACATGATTGACGTGTTAAGTCCTTTTGATTTTCATAAAATGGGGTTGGAGACGCAAAGCGTTGATCTCCGAATTAGTAGAAACGCGAAATGGTTTCTACTAGGCTTTGAAGCTGGCTCACCCTTAAGTTTCAGGTTTTCTAGAGCAACTCCTCGGCATTTAATTTAAGTTTTAAAGGGATTAGATGGGACTTGACCTCGCCAACCTGTTTCTACGTTGATGCAAAACGCTCAACAATTTTCTTTTTCTCTTGTTTTTTCCGTTAAAGCTTTTAGGTGATTTCAGATTTCAGATTTCAGATTTGGGACTTGTGAGGATAGTTTTTTTTTTTTTTTACGGAGTTTTGATTAGGGACTGGAAGGAAAGAAGGAGGAGGTGCTCTCAGCGTTGTCCGGTGCCTCAAGGGAGCTCTCACACCTGTCCTATTCTATTTACAAAAGTGGGAAAAAGAAAAATTTACAAATGGGGCCATCCTGCCCGAAGATTTCTTATTTTTGTCTCCTTCTTCATGAGAGGGTCTTCATCTCTTTCTTTTTCATGGACTTCTTTTCCAGGGGGAAGGGTGCTTCTGTCAGTCCCCTTTTCTAGTGAGGTAGGGACTTCCCAATTTGAAATAACTCCACTGGAGACTGGTGGGAGTCCCTACCATTTCACTTTCTTGTATCTGTCTCTCATTTGCTAGAACCAGCCTCTTCAAACTGGGCATGGTCTTGACATGCAGCTTCAGGTTTCTCAGAGACTCCGCTTCAGGAAAAGAATTTGTTGGGGACAGAGGAAGTCTTTGCAATTCCCTTGCCGGCGTATACCGGCTTTCCTTTTGCTCTTGGCTTTGAGGTGCTTCTTGATTTTTTCTGGTTCTTTCGCCTTGCTTGGGCCTACAAAATTCTCACAAAGTAGTGAGGTATCTGTAATTCAAACAGGGGTAAGCACTTATGGCCTACTTGCTTTTTAATTTGTGTGCAAGTGCACATGATTGAAATGAAATATTTTTCAAAAGTTTTTTTTTTGTTTTTGTTTTGTTTTTCTCAAAATTTGTACAAGCGATTCTAAAAGAAAGGCGGGACTAGCGACCATGGTGAATTGCCTTGTTGACCTAAATTGTTTTGGGACAATGTGTTTGACACGTATTCCCATGAAATTCCTGACTTGTGCCGGCAGGGGCTTAAAAGATGAGGGGTGTTTCAAGGAGTGTTCCCCCTTTCCCAGTGTTGGTTTTCTCTCACCTTGACCCAACTTTCCAAGGTGGTTTCAGGATTTTGCAACTGAGGGTTTTTCCCTTTTACTTTCCCTTGGGTTAGTGTCTGCCCCAGCTTGAGAGTCTTTGGTCGTTTTGTGCATCATGTCCCATAGATCAGAGAGGTCTTCACATTAGGATGAAACATCGGCTTGGTGTTAAATTTGAGAAATGAAGGGATATAAGGCTCAAATTCTTATCTTTTCACTTTTAGGTTTTACTCTATGTCTTGCCAAAGCTCGTTCTTCTTTTTAGATTCCTTCATCATTGATCTGCACAAATTCCATTTTCACATTTTTTGCAATCAGAAAGGACTTTTTAATGGGACGAAACGAAGGCTGAGGTTTTTAGCTTATGAAAGAAAGGGAATATGGCTCAAAGTTTCTTTGTAAATAGGTCGAGTAATGTTCTACCCTTTTCTTGATTGCTCGGGCTTTGCCAATACCTTTTTGCTTTCCTTCATTTTCCTTTTTGAGGCCTTTTGGAACCTTTGCTTTTTCCTCTATCCTTTTTTATTTTTCTTTCCTTTGCTCTGGGGTCATCTTGACTTTTTGCTTTGATTAGCGAGTCCCAGTGTGTTTTTGCTTTCTTTTCCTTTTCTCTGTTTTCGCTCATTCATGTCTTCTCTTCTTTACCCAGCATCAGATTTAGGGCTCATGACTCAGTGGGTTAGAAGAAAGAAAGTTAGGCTCAAACGGTTTGATTAAATATATGACTTTGAAAACTGGGGAAATAAAGCAAGGATGGCCTTTCGTCCTCTTGCAGAAGTTGTGACAACTCGGTTGAAATGTTCATGCAAATTCATTCAGGAATCTATTCATCCTTTTTATTTTCTTTTTCAGCTTTCCCCTGGTGTGGGGTGGCTTGACACAACACGGGTATTTGAATAACATGATCAAGCCCAAAGTGTTTTGACTAGCGGATCTTAAAATTTAGGATGTATGGAGGATGGCCTCTCATCCTTTCTTAGAGACATGATGTGAAAGCTGGCCTTGGCCCTTAGCTGGTTTAGACACTTTCACTTTTTTTTTCTTCTCTCAAGGATCGCTCTACCTAGAGTAGGGAGGAAAATCAAGGTCTAGATCTAGAAGGGATTGCCTTTGGTTTAGTCAAGGTTCTCATGGGATAGTGCACTGCACCCCATTGAAGACACCTTTGAGAAACTTGGCATTTTCCATGATTGCAGTCATTGCCAAAAAGGGGTGTGGTCTCAGAGCGATGTCATCACCGACCAACACCGGCATTTTTTCCAAAAAGTTTTTCTTTTTACATATGCAAATAACAGAATTAGAAAAGGTTCATTTAGTAATTACAACAAAAAGTATTAGGATTAAAGGAAACCCCCTTTTTAGAAGCCGGCCTTGTGGGTTGCGAAGGGCACCGAGCACCAATTCCTTAGTGTGTGCGTGGGAAATCGCACACGGCTGGGCACACGTAATTCGCGCGTGCCTCCAGATGGCTAAATCAGGAAATTTGGAGTCGCCACTACCTGATGGGGTGCATGCAAACACCTGGGTGCCTAGGTTTGTCTATTTAGGCGATCTGCGGCTAGAGATTCTAAGCAAGGTCTCGGTTGCGGTCTGGGGAAGTCCGTAGACACCCCAGTCCACCCCGTCGGATGATGGGTCCCATAGGTTTTCCTGGTTTTGAGTCAATTTTGGTTTATCTCACCCGATTCCTATTCCATCATGTACAGTTTGTTGAGTCTGGTGGGACCGCCAAAGTGGTGTGGGTCCCTTTTACTTGATTTTATCTTTTTAGCTTAAGGTGATGTGAGCCTGATTGGACAGGCCCCGTTGGAAGGACCGTGGATTCCTTGTTGGGTTGAATCCAGCCCACATGCCTCTGGTAGGCCTCAGTCTAAGCCTGGGAAGCCCTTTGGGCTTTGATTTAATGAATTAATTTTACTTTAAAGTTCAAGTTGAAAGATTAAATTACATTTTATTCCTGGTGGGCTGGATTGGTTCGTGGGCCCATTAGGCAGGCCCACAGTGGTTGCCAAATGATTTATTTGAATTTATCTTCTTTAATTTTTCAAAGTGGCTAGACCTTGGGCTTGGGGCCCGTTAGTCTAGACTTGGGCCAGATGGTCCGTGGTTCAAATGGGCCAGGGTGTTGGACCCTTCCTAGGTGGGTTGATAGGCTTAGTGGGCCCGATAGGCCCGTACCCGCGGTCACGGCCAAACCATGCTTACGCTAGCCATCATGCTTCATTTTGGGCTTTGGTGGGCCTCATAGGGTTTGGCCCATTTAGTTTGTTTCGATTATCTAGTTTTATTTTCAAGAAAAGTGATCTTAGGCTGGGTGGGCCCCATTGGAAGGCCCACCAAAGAATCCAATCGGGCTTGAAAGCCCATGCACCATTTTTGGGTTTCCGGTTGACCCTGAAACCTTTCTGGCTCAATCGGTTCAGCTTAAACAACACCACCAATCAGCAAACACCACAAAATCAGGTTTCTATTAAAATTTGAGGGTAACCGAAATGGGATTTCAGTTATGTATGAAATATAGTATAACCGAAAATATATTTCGGTTATACTACATTTTTTGGTTTAACCGAAATCCAATTTCGGTTAAGCCAGGAAATGCCCATAACCGACCTGTGATTTCGGGCAACCTGCAGAAACTCATTTTTTTGCATTTTTTTAGCAAAAAACTAGTCTAGGGTACCGGTGAGCAGGTTTGAAATCTCTGTGGGCCCACAGTGGTTTGAATGGGGCCGCTTGGCTCCTCTCTTAGGGGTTTTCAAGATCCACACTAAAGGGGATGGGTGGGGCCTCCCCTTTTCTCTCCTTTGAAACCAATTGCAACAAAGAGACATAGGCCAAGTACCCCTGTTTGGGGTCTTTCTAGTTGACAAAAACAACTATCAACATATACATATGTACAAAAAGAGAAGGATCTACACATGCTTTACGGGACATTTACCACATCAAGAAATGTATGTGCGGGTTTAATGCACTTAAGAGCTAAAATAAATTGATATACATGCGAAACTGAATCGATGAGAACCAACATGCTCACACAAACCTATTATGAGATACCACATGCCTTAAGTGATGATGGACAAAGAGAGAGTCTCATGCATAAATAGGCAATGGTGAAATCATGTGCAACTAAGAGAGCAAAATCCAGCATGTTGTCCTAATCACATTCACATGGCTTATTCTTTTAACCAAACCCGAGAAGATCTAAAGAAGGGGAAAAGGGGGGTTACTCAAGGGGATACATTAGACAAGCCATAAGGGGAACACACTCCCCTATTAAATGAAGATAGAATAACAGCAATATTGGGAGAAATAGCAGCTTTGAGCCATTTAAAGTCAAACTAAAAAAGGTCCCTCCCCCTCTCCTTCAAGCTACCGAAAAATTTTAGCTTACCTTAGGAGAGTAACTTTCTTGTGATGATGGGAATGGGTGATGGAAAATAAACAAACAAGAACATCCACAACAAAAAGTATATAACATACACGAAATCTCATATGCTCAAGTCATCCCATATTCATATATGAAAGAGTAGAGGACTACTCTATAGGTCCACGATCTACAACAATTAAGAATTTAACAATGCGGAAACATACACACAGAGAATTATACGAGGAAACCTGATCCAGATCCAGGAAAAACCTCGAGTCTATATGAGGCGACTAACCCTTCGAATTTCTACTATTGAATGAAAAGACAATTACAAAGGAGCACACACTTAACCTTTACAATTGAACTCACTCAATAGCAATCCACAGCTAGAATCCACGAACTACAACACAGCTTGAATCCACAAGCTGCAAAACACGATCAATCCAAATCGCAAACAATCACTCAACAGTGATCCACAGTTCAAATCCACGAACTGCAACACAGCTTGAATCCACAAGCTGCAGAACAGGATCAATCCAGATCGCAACAATCACCTCAGAGTCCACTGAGACGATCCAATGCAATAGGAATCCACCTATGCATCCAACAAAGTCGATCACCAATCCAGGCGATCACACGATCAGGTGAAGTTCCGAATTGAAGAAGAATCCTCAAACTTCAATTCCAGGCGATCTATCTCAGATCTCCCCCTCACTCGATCACCGACTCTCTAAAGAAGATTTGATCGAATCTCGAACACCTCAAGATCCAAAATCAAATAGATCCAAAGAAAAAAGTCATCACTAAAAATTACAGCACATCTATTTAAAGGAGAAAACTCAGATCGCGTCGAGCGCTGGTGGCGTCGTGGTGCGATCGGGATAGACGGCTGGAAGCGAACTCAAGTCCCGCTCAGAACAAGTTGACTCAGTTAAGGGCGCGCTGAGCGGGAGGGAATGCGGCATGTGCACAGCTGATCATTAGGATCTTCATTCTCGCTCTGCGCTACCAGCGGCGTGTCGGCGTCGCCTTACGACGCTAGTGCACGTGCCTTACTTTCAACGCACTGTTTCACTTATGCGCTGCCAGCGGAGTGGCAACGGCGCTGTTCCTCGCAAGTACCTTTACAAGAGATGCTTTATTTAGACAATCTTTCATTTCCTTGAGCTACCAGCGGCGTGGTAGCTGTGTGGCAGCATCGTCTTCTTCTTCTTTACTAAATTCATTGAATTTTTCATTATTTATTTTGCACATCTTGAAGATTATTAGAAGACATAATTTGTCAAACATTTGCCATAAAAGGAGTGTGAGTTTTCACACTTACAATATATGTTAAGCAAAATGGCCCAAAGAAGCTTACCTTGAGCTTGGATCCTTATCTGAAGTATGCTGAGTCCCACTTGGAGCCAAAACAGTAGATGAGCAGCACTTCCTCCTCTTCCAAGGCACCTTCGAAGACTTGTTTTTGTGCTTGGGATGAAGGGAGAAAGGGGGAGAAAGGATTTAACCAAGTTTTGTGAGGTTTATGGCTTAAAAGCAAGAAGAGAAAGGGAGGAACAGTGGTTCGGACAGGGTAGGGGGAAAGCGGACAAAGCAGAGTGTCTAACCCCCAAAAATGAGCTGCTGAGCAGCTGAGCAGCTTTTATAGACAAAAATGAGTAACCGGAATTAAATTCCGGTTATGAAGAAAATATCGGTTATACTATAAATGTGTGTAACCGAAATGGAATTTCGGTTACACCTTTTCCTGACATGCAATCATGAGCAATGCAGAGAATTGTCGGGAAATCTGCCAGAAGATTCGGATTTTCACTTTATGAACCAAAATTGGATTCCAGTTATACACATTAACCGAAATTTAATTATTCTAAGATATTTCCCAATTTGCTTCTGAGATATTTTTCTGCTCATTCGCCACGTGGGCAGTTTCTGGCATTGTTGTCCGGAAACTTCAACTGTTCATATCTTCTTTATCTGAACTCCGATTCTGGCAAACTCAGTTGCGTTAGAACCGTATCGGAGTCCTCTATCCATTGGGATAGGATTAAGCAGCTGATCTGGAGTTTAGCAGAAAGTCAATTTCTGCTCCCCTCAAGTTTGACCGGCCTGCAGATCCTTCATCCGGACTCCGATTCCAGCAAACTTAGTTGTGTTGGAACCGTGTCGGGATTCTATTTCCATTGAGATAAAGCAAGGTGGCCAATTATCACTTGATCAAAAAGTCAACTTTTTGTCCCCTCAGGGTTTGAATTTTTAGTTAGGGTTTTATTTCTGGCACTTCCGGGGTGCAAAAATAAGGTGCTGACAGCAGTCCTTCTTTGCCAAAGTCACCTTGGGGATGAACGGCAAAGAATAAAGAAGAACCTTGTCTTTGTGCCCTGCATTTCTATCGACATAATTAACGAGCTTAGTCCTTTTGATGTTTTTAATGAAATGGGGTTGGAGACGCAAAGCGTTGATCTCCGAATCAGTAGAAACACGAAATGATTTCTACAAGGCTTTGAAGCTAGCTCACCCTTAAGCCTCGGGTTTTCTGGAGCCAATTCTTAGCATTTAATTTTGAGTTTTGAAGGGATTAGGTGGGACTCAAGCTCGCCAACCTGTTTCGACGTTGATGCAAAGCGCTCAACAATGTTCTTTTTCTCTTGTTTGTTCCATTAAAGCTTTTAAGTGATTTCAGATTTGGGGACTTTGAGGACAGTTTTTATTTTTATTTTTAGAGAGTTCTGATTAGGGATTGGGAGGAAACAAGGAGGAAGCGCCCTTGGTGAGGAGGTGCTCTCAGTGCTGTCCGGTGCCTCAAGGGAGCTCGCACACCTGCCCTATTCTATTTACAAAAGTCAGAAAAAGAAAAAGAAAAATTTACAAATGGGGCCATCTTGCCCGGAGATTTCTTCTTTTTGTCTTCTTCTTCATGAGAGGGTCTCTGTCTCTTTCTTTTTTTAAGGGAAGGATGGTTCGCTGATTCCCTTTTCTAGTGAGGTAGGGCCTTCCCAGTTTGAGGTACTCTACTGGGGATTGATGGGAGTCCCTACCATTTCACTTTCTTGCACAACTCGGTTCCATCTTGTCGGGTGTGAGTTGATTATGCTTATGGGGGCTCCTTCTGAGGATTTGTGGAGCCTTTTTGTTTTGGTCCTTCTTTTGGAAAACTAGCCTCTTCAGGCTGGGCATGGTCTTGACATGTGCAGTTTCAGGTTTATCGGAGACTCTGCTTGGGGAAAAAATTTTTGTTGAGGATAGAGGAAGTCTTCGCAATTCCCTTGCTGGTGCATTACTGCATTGGTTTTTCTCTGTCTTGCCTTTCTTCTGCTCTTGGCTTCTTGCCACTTCATGATTTTTTCTGGTTCTTTCAACTTGCCTGGACCTACAAAATTCTCACAGAGCAATGAGGTATCTGAGATTCAAAAAAGGAGGTAAGCACTTGTGGCTTACTCGCTTTTAATGCGTGTGAAAGTGCACATGACTAAAATGAAGTTTTTTTTTTTGGAATTTTGTACAAGTGATTTTAAAAGAAAGGCGGGACCAATGACCATGGTGAATTGCCTTGTTGACTTGAAGTGTTTTGGGACGGTGTGTTCGACACACACTCCATGAAATTGCTGACCTGTCTCGGCAGAGGTTTAAAAGTTGAGGGGCATCTCAAAGGATGTTTTCCCTTTCCCAGTTTTGGTGTTGTCTCACCTTGACCCAATTTTTCAGGGTGGTTTCAAGACTTTGCAACTGAGGGTTTTTCCCTTTTACTCTTCCCTTGGGTTAGTGTAAAACCTCGAATTTTCACATAATAAATAAATAAATAATAAATAAAAGAAATATGAGTTTAAGTCCTAGTTGAAATAAAAAGTGAAGATTAGAGGGTAAGTAATTCAAATAAGTAGTAAGTTGTAAATAAAGAAAGAATCTTGAAGAAATTAGCCAAAAAGGGTATTTTGGTAATTTTCATAAAAGGGTAATTAATAAATAAAGCATTAAATAATAAATAGGAATAGAAAATAGAAGAAAATAATTTATTTAGACAAGTTAGAAATTAAAAGGAATTAATAAAAGCCCAAATGAGGAAAAAGGGTAATTAGGAGATTTCAAGTCTTAATTTGGAGAAAATAAGGTTTTATGTGACATTAAGGTTTAATTAATTATTATGCACGAAAATAGGTTGTAAGTAGGAGTTTAGATGATAAGAGGTTTAATTAATAATGTTTTAGTAGAAAAATAGAAGGTGGAGAAAAAGTAGGAATTAATTAGAATGGGTTAGACTTTAATTAGACCTTGGTTGGGTTAGCCCAAATTAAAGTAGCCTATTAGGGTTGGTTTAGGACTTCTAAAGCCTAATATAAATAGGAGATTAAGGTTAAACAGGAGAGAATTTTCGTGGGTTTATTATTGAGAGAAAAGAGGGAGAGAAAGGAAGAATGCTGCTAGTGGAGATGTCTGACCAGCCATCATCAAATTATGATCGGGGAAAATCCATACGGTGGATAGTCTTCAAATTTGGAGGTTTTGATCTTCACTGATGGACCTACAATTTGTACGGTGGAGATTTGAATTGGGAAATTCTAGCCTGGTGCGTTTAGGAGCAAAAATCAAGTCCAGAATTAGAAGCTTCAATGGAAGAAGGATTTTAGCGTATAAGGCAAGTAGTAACCCTTGGAAAACTGGAGGAACTGCATGATTTCGTTTTCTGTGATTTCATATGATTTGAATGGATTAGCTGGAACTGTATTTACATGGAATCAAAGTGCTTATATTTTAATGTTTGGTATTCTTGATGGATTTGTCAAAGTAAAGAAGAAAACTTAGTTTGATTATGCAAATAAATGTAGGAGGGTATTTAATTAATAAGAATTAATCTAGAAGGCTTTAGGTATTTTTTAAAATGTTAGTAGATTAATTTAGATCAAGGAAACATTTAGCAAAAGCCTAAAAAAATCCGAACTTTGTAAATCTGGAAATTTCTATTAAAATTTGCACGAGCGCCTAGGATCGCCTAGCCCTGTAGAGGTAGGCGCTCTAAGCAAAATTTGTAGATTTTGGTGATTTTGTAATACAAATAAATATCCAACAATTTTTCTGATTAGTTAAGCATATTAGTATCTTTATAGGGACCTAATTAAGGTATAAAAATTATAAAATTAAATTGAAAAAACTAACCAATAAATTGAAGGTTATAATGAAAGGTTTGTCCGTAAAAGGGTCAAATGGTATGGGATATTGATATAAATAATATTACTGGAATTTATAGGATAAAAACACTTTCCTAAACTTTATTTTAGGTCTGTAGGACATGCTAGAGAATAAAAATACAGAAAACCTAAATAGAAACTATATTAGGTGTTAAGATAGGAAATTGGATTCTAATAAAAGGATTAATAAGGAAAACTCTAAGTAAGATTTGATTTACTTTATTTGAGCTTTTAATATGAATGTTGGCTACTGGAATTGCATAAACTCTGAGTTTTGTCAAACATATGATACATGAGTTTTATTTTGAAAATATTTGGGAAATTGCATATGTTATTCTTAAAAAGGCTTTAATTGGAATTGTAAGGATTGAATCGTGGTTTTCTCTTGGAATTGAATATTTTGGTATGGATTGGTATGTGGTATGTTGTTATTCGCTTTTCTTTTACGGATGAGTGGTACGGTTTATGTGGTTGAGTTGATACTAGCTTTTATGGCAGAGATGGGTAATCCTCTGTGGAGAGATGTGTAATCCTTTACGGGTAAAAGTGTGTATGCCTCCTACAGTAGTGTGTCCTACCGTATGTGGTTTTATCGTGGTTTGTGTCAGTGGGCTTAGCTGTATATGGATCCATAGTTTTGGCTGGTTAGCTAAGTGGTATTTAGTTTGGGTTGAGTTACTCCTTTATGCGAGCGCGCTTCCCTTGCATGTTAGTTTGCTCTAGGAAGGTCCTATGTCTAGAGGGATACCCCGGTGAGCCGTTGGTGATCCCTTGTACATGTGGATAAGCGACCATCTCCATGTATTGATTCCGGTGCTGCATGCTGGTGGTACATGCCAACTCTGTTGAGTTCGTGCGCAATAAGTCGGTGACTACGGCTCTTGTTTAAGCTGCGCTGCATGGGGCTTGAGTATCATTAAGTAGCACTACCCCTAAGTCTCACGGTAGTATATCAGTTAGTTGAATGTCATCTCAAATACTTATCAGCTTTGTGAGTCCTGCAATAGCACGTGTTTTATCACTTTTGTTGGTTTTACCCCGATAACATCTTTTTGCTGGTATATACGAAAGAATACATGTTTTATCGCTTTATTTGGAATTGCCATCGATAACTTGAATCCATTGCTTAATCGTGGATTAATCGCATACCTCATGACTATTTGCTTACATTAGACTGTTTCTAATTGCATGCACCTGCTACTTGCTGAGATGTAAATCTCACTCCGTGTTCCCATATTTTCAGGTTTGCTTGGAGAGATCGTGAAGATGGGGTTTTATTTGATGGGTAGAATTATAAATGTTATTATTGATCACATGTTGATTAGACAACTGTTATTGTAAACTGAATTGATATTATTGAATAAAGAATTTTATTACTTCCCACCAGAACTCTGATATAATTAATTAGTTTTTAAAATTATTGTGAATCTTAGTTTGTATCTGACCCCAGCTTCGTGGTAACACCTCGAGTTTGGTTGTTGAATCGGACTTGGGTTGTTACAGTAGCGAACCAGGTTCGGGTTGGGTGCCGGTTTGCACTGACCTAGGTTCGAGGCGTTACAGTTAGTGCTTGCCCTAGCTTGAGGGTCTTTGGCCGACTCTTGTACATCATGTCCCATAGATTAGAGAGGTCTTCACATTAGGACGAAACATCAGCTTGGTTTTAAATCTGAGAAATGAAGGGATATAAGGCTCAAATTCTTATCTTTTCATTTACTTTGTGTCTTGCCGAAGCTCGTTCTTCTTTTTGGATTCCTTCATCATTGATCTGCATGAACTCCATTGTCACATTTCTGCAATCAAAAAGGACTTTTTATTGGGATGAAATGTGGGCTAAGGTTTTTAGCTTATGAAAGAAAGGGAAATATGGCTCAAAGTTCCTTTGTACATGGGTCGAGTCATGTTCCGCCCTTTTCTTGATTGCTTGGGCTTTGCCAATATCTTTTTGCTTTCCTTCATTTTTCTTCTTGAGGCCCTTTGTGACCTTCGCTTTTTTTCCTCTAGCATTTCTGCTTTTCTTTTCCTTTGCTCTGGGGTCATCTTGGCTTTTTGCTTTGATTAGCAAGTCCCAGTGTGTTTTCTGCTTCCTTTTTTTCTTTTCTTTATTCTTGCTCATCCATGTTTTTTCTTCTTTACCCAGCACCAAATTTGGGGCTCATTACTCAGTGAGTTAGAAGAAAGAAAATTAGGCTCAAACGATTTGACTAGAGATATGACTTTGAAAACAGGAGAAATAAAGCAAGGATGGCCTCTCATCCTTTCGCAGAAGTTGTGACAACTTGGTTGAACTGTTCATGCAAATTTATTCAGGAATCTATTCATCCGTTTTATTTTCTTTTTCAGCTTCGCCCTAGTGTGGGGGGACTAGACACAACACGGGTAGTTGAATGACACGAACAAGCCCAAAGTATTTGACTAGCGGATCTTAAAATTCAGGATTCATGAAGGATGGCCTCTCATCCTTTCTTAGAGACATGATGTTAAAGCCGGCCTCTGCCCTCTAGCTGGTTTAGACACTTTCACTTTTCTTTCTTTCTTTTCTCTCAAGGATCGCTCTGCCCAGGTGTGAGGTAGGCTGGGAAAAATCAAGGCAATGAACAGGAAAAGCTTGCCTTTGGCTCAGTCAAGGTTCTCATGGGACAGTGTACTGCACCCAGTTGAAGACACCTTGGAGCAACTTGGCATTTTTCCATGATCATGGACGTTTGCCACAAAAAAAAAGGGCGTGGTCTCAAAGCGATGTCATCACCGACCAACACTTGCATTTTTTTCAAAAAGTTTTTCTTCTCTTTTTTTTTTTTCAAAAGGTTTTTACAAAGGCTTGCATGAAGGTAAAAAGCATTTAACTTATTTACAAGACGACCACCCGTACCAAGGATGTTTGGTGCAAAAGGTAGAGTTCAACTTATCCTGGTCATGGTGGACTTGGAGTGGAACAGTGCCCGATTAAGATTTTGGATTTCGGGATTGCTCTCTACCTCGCAGTTTTACCAACTTGTTCACCTGGTGCCACTTGAAGATGCCTGATTGTGTTTAGGGAGAGGATTCGTGGTATTGGCCGCGGGAGGAGTTGGTGCTGGGGGATCGACCGAGATGTGCTTGTTGTCGATCAAGTCTTGGACATCGTGCTTTAGTTCCTAGCAGCGATTGGTATGATGTCCAGGGGCTCCCATGTGGTAGTTGCAGTAGTCATTGGGGTTGTAGGAACGACTGTTGGATGGTTGTTGGACTGGCTGCTTTCTCTGTAAATACCCATTCTTCAATAGGGTTGGCAGTAATTCTGACAATGAATAAGGCAGGGGTGTGAACACACTGTTCAACCTTGCTTGAAATTCTTCTTTTGTCCACCTCGACCGTCCTGTGAACTGTGCTCCCTGGCCACTGTTTTGGTTTTCCTTCCTGACTGGTGTTGAAAAGTGGAAAGGCCTGTTCGGCTGGACGTAGTTGATGGTCTCGTCTTCTTCCTTTTTGTCCATGCCCCTTGCACCAATGAGGTTCCTTATCTGCGTTGCTGGCTCTATTACAAAACCTGCCACTCTGCCAGATTTCACTCCATCCTCTATTCTGTCTGCCACTACAACAAGGTCTGCAAAGCTTGCAGTACATTGCCCAGTAGAAGTGTGTAGTAAGGCTGCCCCAGTGTCGAGATGAACAGCGTCACTATCTCTTTCTCCAGCATGGGTGGTTGGACCATTGCTGCTACCTCCCTCCATCTCTTCGCATACTCACGAATAGACTTGGTGTTCTTCTTGGACATCTTCTGGAGTTCCATCCGAGTAGGCAGGACTTCGGTATTGAACCTGAAATGCTCAAGGAATGTGCTTGCCAGATCATCCCATGTCCTGATTTGGTTCCTATCCAGACTAGCAAACCATTTCTGTGCTGATCCAGTCAACGAATGTTGAAAAAATTGGACCATAATCCTCTCATCATATGCATACTGACACATGTCCCCGTGGTATGCTCTAAGGTGTGACAATGGGCATCCACTTCCATCAAACTTCACGAAATCTAGGCACTTAAACTTTGGTGGGATTTGCAGATTCGGGAAAAATCCTAACCTATCCAATAAGGCTTCTCTTGGCATGGGGCCTCGGTTCACGATTTGCATTTGTTCCTTTAGTGCTTGAAAATCTGCTTGCATTTGGGCTGTGACACCCGCCGCTTCCTGTGCTCGGTACCACTCTTCTTCTTTGTGCCCCATTCCTTGCGGCATTACTTGTTGTTGTGGAATAACAGGGGGTGCCGGAACCTACTGGTGTTGCTCTGGTTGAGCTGGTGGAGGTTGTGGGATTGGTTGCTCGGGCAAATGCAGGTTTTGCTGCAGAGGAGCTGGTGGTAGTTCTTCTGGAGGTATTGGCAGTGGTTGAGGAACTGGTTGCTGTGGTTGTGGTGCTGGTGGTTGCAGTGGAGGTATTGGCTGCTGTGGTGGAGGTACTAGCAGCTGATGTTGCGGTGCTTGGAGTCTCTCCATCTGTTGCATCATTGCTGCCATCATGGCCGTCATGTTGGCCATTTGTTGGTTAATACCAGCAATCACTGGATGGTCTTCTAGTTTCTCTTATTCCAGGGGTGGAAGTGGAGGTGGTGCTCGTCCTTCAGTAGGATCCATTTGTAGTCTTCTTCTGAAACGCAAAAGGTACGGGCTACGAGGTGCAATCTTCAAACCTTGGGCAACCAAAAGACCAAACTAGTATAAAGAATTCATATGGTATTGAAACATGATGCATGTTTGATGAAGATTACTTATGATCTTTTTTTTTTTGATTTAGATGGAAACTCGAAAAGCTAATTTCCACTTTATTGGATTCTGGAAACGCAAAGTATTGATTTCCACAGGTTTTTGGGAAACGCGAACTGATTTCCTGGAGCAGAAGAAGCACTAGATGGCTTCTACTAAGATTTTGGGAAATAGGAAATGGTTTCATGGAACAGCAAGGACACAAAATGGCTCCTACTAATTTTGGGAAACACGAAATGGTTTTAGGCTAGCACATAATGGCTTGGGAAACTCAAGATGATTTCCAGGGTAGCAGAAGCACAAAATGGCTTAGGAAACACAAAATGATTTCCAGGATAGCACAAAATGGCTTGGGAAACACAAAATGATTTCCAGGATAGCACAAAATGGCATGGGAAACTCAAAATGATTTCCAGGATAGAAGAAGCACAAAATGGCTTGGGAAACACAAAATGATTTCCAGGATAGCACAAAATGGCTTGGGAAACTTAAAATGATTTCCAAGGTAGCAGAAGTACAAAATGGCTTGGGAAACACAAAATGATTTCCAGGATAGCACAAAATGGCTTGGGAAACTCAAAATGATTTCCAGGATAGCGGAAGCACAAAATGGCCCCGACTAAGGTTTTGGGAAACACAAAATGGTTTTAGATTTGGAAACACGAAATGGTTCCAGATTTGGAAACACGAAATTGTTTCAGATTTGGAAACGCGAAATGGTTTCAGATTTGGAAACACGAAATGGTTTCAAAGCAGCAGAAACACGAAATGATTTCTACTAAGATTTTGGGAAACGTGAAATGGTTTCAGATTTGGAAACACAAAATGGTTTTAGAGCAGCAGAAACACGAAATGATTTCTACTAAGATTTTGGGAAACACGAAATGATTTCTACTAAGATTTTGGGAAACGCGAAATGGTTTCAGATTTGGAAACACGAAATGGTTTCAAAGTAGCGGAAGCACAAAATGGCTTCGGATTTGGAAATACAAATTGGTTTCAGAGCAGCAGAAACGAGAAATGGTTTCTACTAAGATTTAGGAAACTCGAAATGGTTTCAGATTTGGGAAACACGAAATGGTTCTGGAGTAGTGGAAACACGAAATGGCTTCGACTAAGATTTTGGGGAAATACGAAGTGGTTTCAGAGCAACGGAAGCGTGATATGGCTTCGATTAGGATTTTGGAAACTCAAAATGGTTTCAGATTTTGGGGAACACGAAATGGTTCCAAAGCAGTAGAAACGCGAAATGGTTCCTACTAAGATTTTGCCATTCAGGGGAGAGGGGAAGAGTCCCTGCTTTTGGAAACACAAAATGATTTCCTAGGGTTGCAGAAGCACAAAATGGCCTCGACTAAGATTTGACATTTTGACACATTTGGTCTTTCTTTGGATTTGAAATTTCTTCTTTCTCTTCTTTTCATCATTTTTTCTTTGTCCTTTCAATTTGACTGATGGTCATCAGCAAAGGTTAGGCTTATCCTTGACTTTTCATGACTTATTATTTTGGTCTAGGTCACAACCAATTAATTTCATGATTTTTCTAATTAGGCTGAAACTGATTGAGGCACAGGAAGTTTGAGCTAGTCCTGGTGTAGCTTTGATTTTGGGAAATTTTGCATTATTTCCTTTGAAAATGATTTAATCAAAAATATTTGTGCAAATGATCTTGAAGTGTGTGCACTCAATGCATGATGATGCTGGCACAAATTTAAAGCAAGGGCTAAATGATATTACCATTCAGAAATCCAGTATAAAAAAGAATGAGTATAAAGAAATTACATCAAAAGGGTGTGTGCACAGCCTTAAAAAGGTTTGTGACTAGCGAGGCACGACCCCTAAACATACTTGTGTATGGAAGCACATCTGAGTCCCGGTCTGCTTTCTTTCATCTATTCTTTCATCTGCCTTTGATTTCAGGTGCCAAACCAAAAGAATTTACAACTTGCCAGCGAGGGTGAAAATTACATGATGTTCACAGAAATCTGTAAAGGATTCATCCTTAAGGCTGTTGGGAGCCAAAAGGAAGGATACAAATTTGCTTCAAGGCGGGTAGTCCGAATTCCTAAATCTAGGGTTTGATGCCCCTATTCTGCTCTTGCATGCTTTCATTTGATTGTCTGATCGGGCCAGCTTTCATCTGCTCAAAAGGCCGACCCGGACTCAGGGTGCTTCCAGCGGACTCAAATGGGTCAGGGCCCACAACTCGCAGGACTCCATGCATGGATTTGGGGTGGTTCCCCTGATCAAAGTTAGGTTGGCTCCCTAAACTAGGGCTAAGGCAGCCCATGATCTAGGGTTTACTCAATTCAATGCCAACAAGCAGGGGATAGTTGCCCCTGATGGACTCTTGGGTTTTAAATTTATTTTACCCTTCTTATTTCATCATTCACAAAGTCTCAGTTTATTCAAAAGCGATAGATGGGGAAGGATACCCAGCCTGAGGCATAAACCTACAAGGGTGTGGACCAGTACTAGATCCTCACGTACCACGGCAAGAAACCAGTGGCGCTAATGGACTCCAGAAAATTGGGGAGATGGGTTTACCCTGCTTTCCCCAGCAAGCCACGAGAGCGTAGGTGCTAATACCATCCCAAAAGTCAGTTCATAGGAATCAGAAGGGTGGCTGCTAGAGAAATCTAAGTTTTGGATGAGAAGAGCAATATCCGCACTCATTCATTCAGGGTCGGATCATCCACGCAGTTCCCCTCATGCGTGTCACCCCACGCAGCTTATCACAAAACTAAAAAATAAATCCATCCACGATGTGGTGGTGTGCCCGTGTGTGTAGTTGGGCTAAGTGCCGTGTCTAATCGGGTGAGTCTTGTCAGGATTTCGTTGATAAAGGAAATTTCACCGTCTCGTATAGTAAGGTGCAGAATTGGCACGCAATACGAGGTTCCGAGAGAGTCCCCAGGTAAGTGGAGGGTCCTAGGGAACCACTTAAATTCCACTTTCCTTAGAAAATTATCGTGTCCTTTTGATAGGACTCCCCAAAAAGTGTACTTGGGCATATTCTACGACTAACTAAACAATATGGTGAAAATCCTAAGATCGATTAAATCCCCTTTATATTGACTCATTCTAACCAGGGGTTCTAGTGGGCTGAGAGATCCCCAGTGGAGTCGCCAGGCTGTGCGCGTGGGAAATCGCACACGGCGGGGCGCACGTGAATCGTGCGTGCCTCCGGATGGGTAAATCGGGAAATTTGGAGTCGCCACACTGCCTGATGGGGCGTAGGCAGACACCTGGGTGCCTAGGTTTGTCTATTTAGGTGGTCTGCGGCTAGAGATTCTAAGCAAGGTCTCGGTTGCAGTCTAGGGAAGTCCGTAGACACCCCAGTCCACCCCGTCGGATGACGGGTCCCATAGGTTTTCCTAGTTTTGAATTAATTTTGGTCTATCTCACCCGATTCCTATTCCATCATGCACAGTTTGTTGAGTATGGTGGGACCGCCAAAGTGGTGTGGGTCCCTTTTACTTGATTTTATCTTTTTAGCTTAAGGTGATCTGAGCCTAATTGGACAGGCCTTGTTGGAAGGCCCGCGGATTCCTTGGTGGGCTGAGTCCAGCCCACATGCCTCTGGTAGGCCTCAGTCTAAGCCTGGGAGGCCCTTTGGGCTTTGGTTTAATGAGTTAATTTTACTTTAAAGTTCAAGTTGAAAGATTAAATTACATTTTATTCCTGGTGGGCCGGATTGGTTCGTGGGTCCATTAGGCAGGCTCACAGTGGTTGCCAAATGATTTATTTGAATTTATCTTCTTTAATTTTTCTAAGTGGGCTAGACCTTGGACTCAGGGCCTGTTAGTCTAGACTTGGGCCAGATGGTCTGTGGTTCAAATGGGCCAGGGTGTTGGACCCTTCCCAGGTGGGTTGATAGGCTTAGTGGGCCCGATAAGCCCGTACCCGCGGTCGCGGCCAATCCATGCTTACGCTAGCCATCATGCTTCATTTTTGGGCTTTGGTGGGCCTCATAGGGTTTGGCCCATTTAGTTTGTTTCGATTATCTAGTTTTATTTTCAAGAAAAGTGATCTTGGGCTGGGTGGGCCCCGTTGGAAGGCCCACCAAAGAATCCAATCGAGCTTGAAAGCCCATGCACCATTTTTTGGTTTCCGGTTGACCCGGAAACCTTGCTGGTTCAACCGGTTCGACTTAAACAACACCACCAATCAGCAAACACCACAAAATCAAGTTTTTATTAAAATTTGAGGGTAACCGAAATTCCATTTCGGTTATGCAGGAAATACAGTATAACCGAAATTGGATTTTGGTTAAGCCAGGAAATGCCCATAACTGACCTGTGATTTTGGGCAACCTGCAGAAACTCATTTTTTTGCATTTTTTAGCTAGAAAACCAGTCTAGGGTATTGGTGAGCATGTATGAAATCTTTGGGGTCCCCTATGTGGGCCCACAGTGGTTTGAATGGGGCCACTTGGCTCCTCTCTTAGGGGTTTTCAAGATCCACACTAAACGGGATGGGTGGGGCCTCCCCTTTTCTCTCCTTTGAAACCAATTGCAACAAAGAGACATAGGCCAAGTACCCCTGTTTGGGGTCTTTCTAGCTGACAGAAACAACTATCAACATTTACATATGTACAAAAAGAGAAGGATCTACACATGTGTAAGCACCTCATTTTTGCGCTCCCAGAAAAGCTAGAAATACAAACCCTGGACAGAAAGTCAAACCCTAAGGGGTGAAAAGTTGACTTTTTGATCAAGTGAAAATTCGCCACCTCCCTCTATATCATTGGATATAGAATCTCGACACGGTTCCAACGCAACTGAGTTTGCAGGAATTGGAGTCCGGATGAAGGTTCTGCGGGCAGTCAAACTTAAGGGGAGCCGAAAGTTGACTTTCTGCTAAAATCCGATCCAGATGCTTACCTCTATATCTTTGGATAGAGAATCTCGATACGATTCCAACGCAACTGAGTTTGCAGGAATTGGAGTCCGGATGAAGGTTCTGCAAGCGATCAAACTTGAGGGGAGCCGAAAGTTGACTTTTTACTAAAATCCGATCTAGATGCCTACCCCTAGGTCATTGGATAGAGGGCTCCGATACGATTCTAACAAAACTGAGTTTGCCCAGATTGGAGTCCGGATGGAGAAAATATGAGCTGTCAAAGTTTCCGAGCAGCAAAACCAGCAAACTGCGCACGTGGCAAAAAGCTGTACACGTGGCGAGTTGCGCAGGAAAATATCTCGGGGATCAAATCCGTAAATATCCAAATGTACGAAATATCCCAGGGACTAAATCTGTTAAAATCCCGGAATATCGGATTAAACCAAAAATAACCAGGGACTAAATCCAAAAAAGTCGGATTTTCCGACCATCGAGCGGCCGCATTAAATGTTTTTTCATCATGTTGCCGCTCGCGCAAACGTGGCAAGCGCAGTATGCGCTGAGCGGATCCCCCTTTTTCCTCGTCTATAAAAGTCGCACGAGACTTCATTGCAAAAGGTTGGTGGTTTTTGGGTTCGTCATTTTTTGGTTGCCAGTTTTTGAGTTCGGCTTTCTTCCTGGTTGGGGCTTTCTTTTTTTCGTTGGGTTTAGGTGGTCTTGACCACCATCTTCCCCAACAAACCAGACACTTCTTCCCCACCTTCCTCGGATCTTTCTTCCCATCCTCATCCTCATCTCTTGATACCCCGAAGGAGAAGGAGGAGCTTGCCGGGTGAGCTCGAAGGAGGAGATTCCAGCCGTTGCTGGAGCTTCAAAGGGGGAGCCTACCCACTCACTTCAGAAGGGTGTTTTAACACCAAGGTAATGTTCCCGACAACTCTGTTGTTCAGAATATAAGCTCATTTCAAGCATAGTATGTTACGATGTTTTCTCTTCTACCATTTTGTTTACTAATACTGCTTGTTTGATTCGAAGGGGAGCATGCTCCCCGTGGTCATTTAATCTCATGTACCCCATTATAAAGCCCCTTTTCCCTTCTCTGTTCGTTTGTCGATGTTTGCTTTTGAGGTTCGGGTTCTCTTAGGTTAGATTAATTTTGAAGTGGGTTCAGGTGTTTTCTGGGAGTCTAAGGATCCCCAGAAAGTAGTAACAGAGCTTAGGAATCAGTCAGTAATGGAGTTTGAGCAAGAAACAAAAGATCGGATTTCGTAATGGGTATGCGTCGAGCTTGCGCTCAGCTCGAGCTTAGCTCGCGCAGAGCACTTTTGCATCCGCCGAGCTCGCACCTAGCTTATGCTGAGCTTCGCGCCTAGCTCGCGTGAAGCTCGCGCGGAGCATTTTTTGCATCCGCCGAGCTTGCGCTGAGCTCGCGCCGAGCTCACGCTGAGCTCGCACCTAGCTCGTGTGCGGATGCCCTTTTCGTCGGTTTTCGGTCCGCCCAGCTCGCGCTGACCTCACGCCTAGTGCCTGGAGGTCAGCGCATACCCTTTTAAGGCCAAATTACTTATGTTTTTTTAAAAACCCGAAAGTGCCCTTTATCGTACCGCGGGGGGCTTCGCCCCTGCACCCCCCAACCCCTTTGTTCGCCGCGCATTTAACTCATTCCTTGGCGCGAGAAGGGGTCCTAGGTCCCTCCCCTTGGACCCAGTATAAGGAGCCAGTCTCTCCCTGACAAAGTGTCAATTTTGTGCATTTTCTGTGATTATTGCTATATGTGGGTATCATTTCCGAACCGAACCAAATAAACCAACAAGGTCTCCGGGTCACCTGGAAACCCAACCTGGGACATGGGCCATCGGTCCAATTTTGTACATTAGTGGGCCTTCCAACAAGGCCCACCAAGCCCAATGAACACAATGGAATACATACATGTGACTTAACCAAGATAAGTAAATTAACTGATCAACCCGGGCGGGCCAAACCCCAAAAGCGACCCACCCGAACCAAACCTGGTGAATTGATGTATGAAATGTGTGGTTTGGCCGAGACTAAGGGCAAGGGCCTATCGGGCCCGCCAAAGCCCACGAACCAACCAAGTAAGGGTTCAAAACCCTAACTTCACATAACCTGGGCTTTCAAGCCCTAATCAGGACTACGGGCCCCAAGCCCAGTGTCCCACCCATTTTTGGAAACTTAAGTAAGACAAATCCAATAAATTACCTGGCCACCATGTGTGGCCCACCCAATGGGCCCACAAACCGAACCGGCCCACTTTGCATGTAAATCACTTAATAATCCAACTTGAACTCCAAAATAAAATCAACTCATTGAACCAAAAATCCAAAGGGCCTCTCAGGCTTAGATTGAGGCCTAAAAGGGTACATGGGCTTGACCAAAACCCACCAAGGACACCGTGGGCCTTCCAACGGGGCCCACCCAACCAGACTCAGATTACCTAATTAATCAAGATAAAAGCAATTAAAGGGACCCACACCACTCAGGTGGTCCCACCAGACTTAACCAAACTGCATATCAGATTAAGAATCGGGTGAGACCAAAATAAGCTGACTCAAACCAGGATAAACCTAAGGGACCCGTCACCCGACGGGGTGGACCACGGTGTCTACGGACTTCCCCGGACCACAATCGAGACCCTACTTAGAATCTCAAAAGCCGCAGACCCAAGCCTTAATAGACAAGATTAGGCACCCAGGTGTCCGCCTGTACCCCATCAGGCGGTGGCGACTCTGAATTTCCCCGTGCCGCGTTTCCGACGCACGCACAACATGCTTTATGGGACATTTACCACATCAAGAAATGTATGTGTGGGTTTAATGCACTTAAGAGCTAAAACAAATTTATATACATGCGAAACTGAATCGATGAGAACCTACATGCTCGCACAAATCTATTATGAGATACCACATGCCTTAAGTGATGATGGAGAAAGAGAGAGTCTCATGCATAAATAAGCAATGGCGAAATCATGTGCAACTAAGAAAGCAAAATCCAGCATGCAGTCCTAATCACATTCACATGGCTTATTCTTTTAACCAAACCCGAGAAGATCTAAAGAAGGGGGAAAGGGGGGTTACTCAAGGGGATACATTAGACAAGCCATAAGGGGAACACATTCCCCTATTAAATGAAGATAGAATAACAGCAATATTGGGAGAAATAGCAGCTTTGAGCCATTTAAAGTCGAACTAAAAAAGGTCCCTCCCCCTCTCGTTCAAGCTACCAAAAACTTTTAGCTTACCTTAGGAGAGTAACCTTCTTGTGATGATGGGAATGGGTGATGGAAAATAAACATACAAGAACATCCACAACAGAAAGTATATAACATACACGAAATCTCATATGCTCAAATCATCCCATATTCATATATGTTAAGCAAAATGGCACAAAGAAGCTTACCTTGAGCTTGGATCCTTGTCTAAAGTATTCTAAGTCCCACTTGGAGCCAAAACAGTAGATGAGCAGCACTTCCTCCTCTTCCAAGGCACCTTCAAAGACTTGTTTTTGTGCTTGGGATGAAGGGAGAAGGGGGGGGGGGGGGGGGGGGGAGAGAGGATTTAACCAAGTTTTGTGAGGTTTATGGCTTAAAAGCAAGAAGAAAAAGGGAGGAACAGTGGTTCGGACAGGGTAGGGGGAAAGAGGGCAGAGCAGAGTGTCTAACCCCCAAAAATGAGCTGCTGGGCAGCTTTTATAGACAAAAATGAGTAACTGGAATTAAATTCCGGTTATGAAGAAAATATAGTATAACCGGAATTTAATTTCGGTTATACTATAAATGTGTGTAATCGAAATTGAATTTTGGTTACACCTTTTCCCGACATGCAATCATGAGCAATGCAGAGAATTGTCGGGAAATCTGCCAGTAGATTCGGATTTTCACTTTATGAACTAAAATTGGATTTCGGTTATACACATTTTGTGTATAATCGAAATTTAAATCCAGTTATTCTGAGATATTTCCCGATTTGCCCCTGAGATATTTTTCGGCTCATTCGCCACGTGGGCAATTTCTGGCATTGCTGTCCGGAAACTTCAATTGCTCATATCTTCTTTATCTGAACTCCGATTCTGGCAAACACAGTTGCGTTAGAACCGTATCGGAGTCCTCTATCCATTGGGATAGGATTAAGTAGCTGATCTGGAGTTTAGCAGAAAGTCAATTTCTGCTCCCCCTCAAGTTTGACCAGCCTGCAAATCCTTCATCCGGGCACTGATTCCTGTAAACTCAGTTGCATTGGAACTGTGTCGGGATTATCTATCCATTCAGATAAAGCAAGGTGGTCAATTATCACTTGATCAAAAAGTCAAATTTTTGTCCCCTTAGGGTTTGACTTTTTAGTTAGGGTTTTATTCTCCTTGTTGACCTCCGCTATCTCCTCAGGCTCAACTTCTCTAGTCATAACCACGTTGACAAATTCTTCCGGGTCACCCTCATCTGACGATGTGTCTTCCGGGCCTCCCTCTACATCGGCGGATTCATCCGAGCTCTCACACGGGTCAGGCGGATTTGCGAGCTCAGGAGTGGATGGCGGCTCCCCTTCTACCGTGACAAGGGGAGGCCGAGCCATACACGTAGATCAGATGAGGTGGTGCTGTGATCAATAAGGGGTGATAGGTGCTGGTCCAGCTCTGCGACTACAGACACGCAATCGGGCGACCATTCAGTAGACATCCGAGGAGGCACCCTTGAACTGGCCATTGACACGTCTGAGACCTGTGGTCCATCCTAGAACTAGAATCCTTCGGAACTACCTACTCCTTCTCTACATGGAGGGGACGAGGAATCACTGATCTATTTGCATTGCTTTGGGAACCATGGCCCTGTAAGCTCTTCACTGCTCTGAGGTTCATCCTCAATCACACAGACCTAGGTGCCCACGTTCTCTTCAGCTTTGGATTCTTCAGGGGGAGCAAGTGGAATGTTCTCTCTATCTCCTTTTTCAACAACAGTCCCCGTCAATTTGGCTCTCGTTTGAAAGTGTACCCTTACTGCTTGCCCCGGTTGTCCGATCAGTACTGATGGGTCAAACTACTTCTTACCGCTGTCCACCTGATTCACCGAGTTGCTGGTGGATGCCTTGGAGTGGTCTGGGAGCGGATTAATCTGAATCCCTGTCGCTGGAGTTGTCACTGGGGGATCGACCGAAGTTCGCTTGTTGTCAATCAAATCTTGGACATCATGTTTCAGTTCCCAGCAGCATTTGGTATGATGTCCAGGGGCTCCCATGTGGTAGTCGTAGTATTCATTGGGATTGTAGGAACCACTGTTAGCCGGCTGCTGAGTAGGCTACTTCTTTTGTAAGCAATTCTGACAGAGGATAAGGCAGGGGTGTGAACACCCGGTTCAACCTTGCTTGGAATTCTTCTTTGGTCCACCTCGGCCATCCTGTGTACTGCACCCCCTGGCCACTGTTCTGATTTTCTCTCCCGCCGAGGGCCGAAAAGTGGAAGGACCGATTCTGCTGGACGTAGTTAACAGTCTCGTCCTCTTTCTTCCTATCCATGCCTCTCCCACTGGCAGGGCTCCTTCTCTATTCTGTTGCAAAACCCGCCACTCTGCCAGACTTCACTCCATCCTCTACTCTGTTTGCTACCACAACAAGATCGGCAAAGTTCGCAGCACATTGCCCCAGTAGCAGAGTGTAGTACGGCTGCCCCAGTGTCGAGATGAACAACGTCACTATTTCTTTTTCCAACATGGGAGGTTGGACCATTGCTGCCATTTCTTGCCATCTCTTCGCGTATTCACGAATGGATTCGGTGCTCTTCTTGGTCATCTTTTGCAATTCCAGCCGAGTGGGCAAGATCTTAGTGTTGAACTTGAAGTGTTCGAGGAATGTGCTTGCCAGGTCATCCCAAGTCCCAATCTGGTTCCTGTCCAGACTGGCGAACCATTTCTGTGCTGAGCCTATCAATGAACGCTGAAAGAATTGAATCATGATCCTCTCATCATACACGTACTGATACATGTCCCCATAGTATGTCCTGAGGTGAGACAAGGGGCACCCACTTCCATCGAACTTCACAAAGTCCGGGCACTTAAACTTGGGTGGGAGTTGGAGGTTCGAGAAAAATCCCAACCTATCTAGTGAAGCTTCCCTAGGCATGGGGCCCCGATTTGCGTTTAACATTTGTTCCTTCAGTGCTTGCAAATCTGCTTGCATCTGGGCTATGATACCTACTTCCTCCTGTGCTCTATACCACTCTTCTTCTTCACGCCCCATTCCTTGTGGCATTACTGGTTGTTGTGGAATAGCAGGGGGTGCCGAAATATGTAATGGCTGCTCTGGTTGAATTGGCCAATGTTGTGGAATTTGTTGCTCTTGTGGCTGCAAGTTCAGCTGTGGGACGGCAAGTGGTGGTGGCTCTCGGACGACTGGCAATGGCAGAGGGGCCAACCATTGTGGTGGTGGTACTGGCGGCTCCTGGGGAGGTGCCGGCTGCTGTGGAGGCACTGGCAACTGCTGCCGGGGCTGCACAAACTATTGTGGCACTTGTAGCCTTTCCATTTGCTACATCATGTTTGCCATCATGGTCGACATGTTGGCCATCTGCTGGTTCAGTCCCGTTATCACTGGGTGATCTTCTAGTTTCTCTTGTTCCTGGGGCGGAGGTGGAGGTAGTGCCTGCTCTTGTTCCTCAGCAGGGTCCATCTGAAGCCTTCTTCCGGAACGCAAGAGAATTGGGCTTCGATTCGCAATTTTGGAACCTTGGGTATAAAAAGGACACAAGTTAGTGCAAAGAATTCATATTAAAAATGAGATATAATGCATGTCAATGCAGATTATTTTTTATCTTTTTGGATTTCCACTTGATCTCTTTTTAGCAGTCAGTTGGAGGCAAGGGGAGAGTCCTTGGTTTTGATCTCTAGAAACTTCAAGAGTTGATTTCTGAAGGATTGGTTTTTGGAAACACGAACTGGTTTCAGAGCAATGGAAGCATGAAATGGCTTCGACTAAGATTTTGGAAACACGAAATGGTTTCAGAGTAGTGGAAGTGCGAAATGGTTTCGACTAGGATTTTGGAAACACGAAGTGGTTTCAGATTAGGGGAACAAGAAATGGTTCCAGAGTAGCGGAAGTGCGAAATGGTTTCAAAGTTGGAAACACAAAATGGTTTCAGATTTGGAAACACGAAATGGTTTCAGATTTGAAAACACGAAATAGTTTCAAATTTGGAAACACGATATGGTTTCAGATTCGGAAACACGAAATGGTTTTGGAGCAGTGGAAGCGCGAAATGGCCTCGACTACGATTTTGGAAACACGAAATGGTTTCAGATTTGGAAACACAAAGTGGTTTCAGATTTGGAAACACGAAATGGTTTCAGAGCAGCGAAAGCGTGAAATGACTTTGGATTTGGAAACACGAAATGGTTTTAGATTTGGAAACGAAATGGTTCCAGAACAGCAGAAACGTGAAATGGTTCCTACTACGATTTTGCCATTCAGAGGCGAAGGGAGAGTCCCTGGTTTTGATTTCTAGAGACTACAAGAGTTGATTTCTGGAGAGCTCGAGGAGCAGTCCTTGATTTTGGGAAGAGTCCCTGTTTTTGGGGGTAGCCCCTGATTTTTCTTTGGGAAGAGTCCCTTTTTTTGGGAAACACAAAAATGATTTCCTAGGGCTGCAGAAGCACAAAATGGCCTCGACTGAGGTTTAAGATTAGCAATTGACATTTTGACACATTTGGTCCTTACTTGGATTTGAAATTTCCTCTTTCTTCTTTTCTTCTCTTTTTCCCTTCTTTGTCCTTTCAATTTGGCCAATGGCCATCCGCAAGGATCTTGACTTTTCTTGACTTATTATTTTGGGCTAGGTCACAGCCAATTAATTTCATAGTTTTTCTTATTAGGCTGAAGCTGATTGAGGCACAAGGAATTGGAGCTATTCTTAGTCCTGGTGTAGCTTTGATTTTGGAAGTTTATGCATTATTTCCTTTTAAAAATGATTTGATAAAAAATGTTTGTGCAAATGATCTTGAAGTGTGTGCACTCAATGCATGAAAATGCTTGAACGAAATTAAAGCAGAGGTCAAATGATATTACCATTCAAAAAGCCTATATCCAAAAATGAATATGAAAAAGTACATCAAAAAGGGTGTTTGCACAGCCCTAAAAAGGTTGGTGCCCCGCGGGGCACAATTCCTAGACATACTTGTGTATGGAAGCACATTTGAGTCCCGGTCGACTTTTCTTTCATCTGTTCTTTCGTCTACCTTTGATTCCAGATGTCAGACCAAAAGAATTTACAACTTGCCAGCGAGGGCGAAAATTACATGATATTCACAGAAATCTGCAAAGGGTTCATCCTTAAGGCTGTTGGGAGCCAAAAGGAAGGATACAAATTAACTTCAAGGCGGGTAGGCCCAAATTCCTAAAACTAGGGTTTGGTGCCCCTGTTCTGCTCTTGCATGCTTTCATCTGATTGTCTGATCTGGCCGGCTTTCATCTATTCAAAAGGCCGACCTGGACTCAGGGTGCTTTCAGTAGACTCAATGGGTCGAGGCCCATGGTTCACAAGACTCGATGCATGGATCTGGGGTGGTTCCCCTGATCAAAAATTTGGTTGGCTTCCTAAATTAGGGCTGAGATAGCCCTTAATCTAGGGTTTACTCCATTTGATGCAAAAAGGCAGGGGTTGCTGCCCCTGATGGACTCTTGGGTTTTAAATTGCTTTTACTCCTCTTATTTCATCATTCACAACACATCACAATCACAAAACGTGGTTTGTTCAGAAGCGTTAGGTGGGAAAGGATACCCAGCCCGAAACATTCACCTACAAGGGTCTGGACCAGTACTAGATCCTCGCGTACCACGGCAAGAAACCTGTGGCGCTAAGAAGTCCAGAAAACTGTGGAGATGGGTTTACCCTGCTTTCCCCGGCAAGCCACGGGAGCGTAGGGCTAATACCATCCAAAAATTCAGTTCATAGGAATCAGAAGGGTGGCTACTAGAGAGGTCTAAGTTTTGGCAGAGAAGATGCAGTATCCGCAGGACAATTCATTCAAGGTCGAATCATTCACGCGGTCCCCCTCGTGCATGTCACCCCACACATTTTATCACAAAAATAAATCCATCCACGGTGTGGTGGTGTGCCCGTGTGTGCAATTGGGCTAAGTGCTGTGTCTAATCGGGTGAGCTTTGTCTAGATTTCGTTGATAAAGGAATTCACACCGTCTCGTATAGTAAGGTGCAGAATTTGCACGCAATACGAGGTTCTGGGAGAGTCCCTAGGTAAAGTGGAGGGTCGCAGGGAACCACTTAAATTCAACTTTCCTTGGGCAATTATCTAGTTTGTTTGACAGGACTCCCTAGAAAGTGTATTTGTGCATATTCCACACCTTACTAAAACAAGATAGTGAAAACCCTAAGATCGACTAGATCCCTCTTACATCGACTCATCCTAACCAGGGGTTCTATTGGGCTGAGAGGTCCCCAGCGGAGTCGCCAGGCTGTGCGCGTGGGCGCACGGCGGGGCGCACGGATTGTGCATGCCTCCGGATGGGTAAAACGAGAAGATTGGAGTCGTCACTGCCTGATGGGGTGTAGGCAGACACTTGGGTGCCTATGTTTGTCTATTGGGCTAGTCTGCAGCTAGAGATTCTAAGCAAGGTCTTGGTTACGGTTCGGGGAAGTCCGTAGACACCCTGGTCCACCCCGCCGAATGATGGGTCCCATAGGTTTCCCTGGTTTGAGTCAACTTTGGTCTATTCACCTGATTCCTAGTCCAGCATGCACAATTTTGGTTAAGTCTGGCGGGACCGCCTGAGTGGTGTGTGTCCCTTTACTTGACTTTATCTTTTAGCTTGAAATGATATGAGTCTAATTGGGTGGGCCCAGTTGGAAGGCCTGCGGATTCCTTGGTGGGCTATATCCAGCCTACATGCCTTTTGCTCGGCCCCAGTCTAAGCCTGAGAGGCCCTTTGGGCTTTGGTTCAGTGAATTGATTACATTTAGGGTTTAAGTTCAAGATTAAATTGATTTTCATACAAAGTGGGTCTGGATTGATTGGTGGGCCACAAGCGGGCCTCACCATGGTTGCCACATGATTTGAATTTTCTTGATCAATTCTGCCAATTGGGCTAGACCTTGGGCGTGGGGCCCTTGGCCTAGGGGATTAGGGTTTTGACCCTTCAAATTCGGTTAATGGGCTTGGAGGGCCTGATAAGCCCTTGCCTGAATCCTCAGCCAAACCATTCTAAGTTAACCATGCATACCCCGAATTGGGCTTTAGTAGGTCTAAGATGGTCCGGCACACCCGATCGATTCGATTTGCTTATTTACATCCCAGTGAGTTGGTCGGGCTTGATGGGCCCCGTTGGAAGGCCCACAGTGAGTCAAATTGGACTGGGTTGGTCCATGGCCCATCTTGGGTTTCTGGTTGACCCGGAAACCCTACAGGTTCATTCAGTTTGGCTCAATGATCATAAAAATATCATAGCACCAAGAAAAAGCAAGAAACAATATTTCAACAGTGCAGCCGACCTAAGTTGTCGGCTACATATAAAATTATATGTAGCCAACCAGGAATGTCGGCTACACATAGAATCTAGGTGTGCGCATGGTCGCACAGGTTGGCACGCCTCCTAAAGGGTAATTCGGGAATGTTAGAGTCGCCACCGCCTGATGGGGTGCAGGCGGACACCTGGGTGCCTAAGTTCTTCTACTAAGGCTTGGTCTGCGGCTTGAGATTCTAAGTAGGTTCTCGGTTGAGGTCTGGGGAAGTCCGTAGACACCCCAGTCCACCCCGTCAAATGACGGGTCCCATAGGTTTCCTTGGTTTGAGTCAACTTTGGTCTCTCACTCACCCGATTCCTATTCCAGCATGCCATTTTGATTAAGTCTAGCGGGACCGCCAAAGTGGTGTGGGTCCCTTTACTTGGTTTTATCTTTCTTAGCTTAAAGTGGTGTGAGTCTGATTGGGCGGGCCCCGTTGGAAGGCCCGCGGATTCCTTGGTGGGCTTGGTTGAGCCCACGTGTCCCTTGGTGGGCCTCGGTCTAAGCCTGAGAGACCCTTTGGGCTTTGGTTCAAGTGAATTGATTTTACTTTGAAGTTCAGTTTGGTTATTTAAGTGATTTCTATGCACAAGTGGGCCGGGACTGTTTGTGGGCCCTTGAGTGGGCCCCACAGTTGTTTGCCAAATGATTTGAGATTTATCTTGCTTAAGTTTCCAAAGTGGGTAAGGATTTGGGCTTGGGGCCCTTTACCTGGGCTTGGGCTTGAAAGCCCAAGACTTCCTGAGTTAGGGTTTTGAAACCCTAACCTTGGTTAATGGGCTTGGTGGGCCCGATAGGCATTGCCCTTGGTCCCGGCCAAACCACAACCTAATTTAAGCATGCAGGCCCCGCATAGGGCTTGGGTGGGCCTCAAGTGGTCCGGCCCGCCCAGCTCCTTTGATTATCTTATTTAAGCACGATTCAATGGTTCGGGCTGGGTGGGCCCCATTGGAGGGCCCACTAGAAATCAAGTCAGACCGGGTGGTCTGGGTCCCATGTTGGGTTCCCGGGTGACTCGGAAACCCTATTGGCATATTTGGTTCGGTTTGAGAATGTAACCCCACAGTCAAAAATCATGAAATACACAAAATATACGAAAATCACATACACTGGGTCCAAGGGGTATTTTCGGAATTTAAAAAATATAGGCCATTCGGCCTTAAAAGGGTAGGCACCGACCTTCGGGCGCTAGGCGCGAGGTCAACGCGAGGTGGGCGGACCGAAAACAGCGAAAAAACACCCAAAAACGAAGTGGGCGCACCCAAAATGAGGTGGGCGCGAGGTGAGCGCGAGGTGAGCGCATCCAAATTTAGGTGAGCGCGAGGTGAGCACGAGGTGAGCACGAGGTGAGCGTGAGGTGAGCGCGAGGTGAGCGCATCCAAATTTAGGTGAGCGCGAGGTGAGCCCGAGGTGAGCACGAGGTGAGCGCGAGGTGAGCGCGAGATGAGCGCATCCGAGTTTAGGTGGGCGCGAGGTGAGCACGAGCTGAGCGCGAGGTGAGCGCGAGCTCTGCGCGAGGTGGGCGGACCCAAGCTAGGTGAGCGCGACCTCAGCGCGAGGTGAGCGTGAGCTCAGCGCAGACCCTGACTCTCTGTTTTTTCTCTCCAAACTCTATTTCCGACTGGTTTTAAGCTCTGTAACTGGTTTCTGGGGATCCTTAGAACCCCAGCAGACCTCTAACATACTTGGAAATTAATCTAACCTAAGTTGTGAGGATCAAACCTCTTTGCAAACCTACAAATCCGAACACCCAAACATTACAGAACATGCATAAAACTTTGAAAACAAAACACTAACTAACAAAACACGATTAAGGAAGAAGGGAAAGGGGGGTTTTATCGGGATACAAGAGAGGTGCGATCACAGGGAACATGCTCCCCTTCGAATTCGAATCAAACAAACAATGACCAACAAGATATCAGAGATGCATGGGAAGCCTGATTTATATATATATTGAACAAAAGAAAATGGAGAGCTCACCTTGGTTCCAGGTCTTTGTAGAGTAGGCCGGAGGGTTCCTTGGAGCCAACGAGCTGCAGCCGGAGCCTCCTTCTCACACCAAGAGCAAGATTACCTTCGAGTTTGACGAGGAAGAAGGGGAAGAAAGGAATGGCCAAGAGTGTGGTTTCTTTGGGGAAGATGGTAGCCCAGACTACCTTCCAGTGCCGAGGGACAACAGAATGTCCAACCCCCAAGAAATGCCGAACCCAAAAAATGCAGAACCCAAAAAATGCAGAACCTCCAACAATCCGAACCCCCTGCAATGAAGGGGGTTGTGGCTTTTATAGAAGGAGAAATGGGCATCCGCCCACTTCGGCGCCCAGCTCGCGCCGAGCGACAGGAGCTCGGCGCGAGCGACATAATGATTAAATCATTAAATGCCGCCACGGGTTTGTCTTAAAAATCTGAAAATTAGGATATGGTCCCTGGGATATTTAGGTTTAATATTATTTTATTCAGATATTTTCAGATACTTTCAGATTGGTCCCTGGGATATTTTGAATGTTTGGATATTTACGGATTTGATCCCCGAGATATTTTCCTGCGCAGATTGCTGGTTTTGCTGCTCGGGAATTTTGTCAGCTCATATCTTCTTCAACCGGGCTCCGATCTGGGCAAACTCAGTTGCATTAGAATCGTGTCGGAGCCCTCTATCCAATGGCATAGGGGTAAGCACCTGGATCGGATTTCACCAGAAAGTCAACTTTTGGCTCCGCCCAAGTTTGACCGCCCGCAGAACCTTCATCCGGACTCCGATTCCTGCAAACTCAGTTGCGCTGGAATCGTGTCGAGATCTTTTATCCAATGATATAAAGCAAGGCCTCTGGATCGGATTTTACCAGAAAGTCAACTTTTGGCTCCGCCCAAGTTTGACCGCCCGCAGAACCTTCATTCGGACTCCGATTCCTGCAAACTCAGTTGCGCTGGAATCGTGTCGAGATCCTCTATCCAATGATATAAAGCAAGGCCTCTGGATCGGATTTTAGCAGAAAGTCAAATTTTGGCTTCGCCCAAGTTTGACCGCCCGCAGAACCTTCATCCGGACTCCGATTCCTGCAAACTCAGTTGCGTTGGAATCGTGTCGAGATTCTCTATCCAATGATATAAAGCAAGGTGGCCAAATATCACTTAATCAAAAAGTCAAATTTTGTCCCCTCGGGGTTTGACTTTTGCCAGGGTTTTGAGCTGTTTTGCTGTCTTTTAGCACACATTTTTTTTGTTTTCTTATTTTCTTTTCTTTTCCCCTTTTTTTTTTCTTTTTTGGTTTGATCAAAATTTGGGTGCTTACACGAGGGTAGCCGGCCAGGGTGGTCGGCTACAAACAAGGCCTTGTTGATTCGACTTGAGTTGTCAGATCAGCTCAGAAGGTAGGTTTTTTGGGTTTCAGCAAAGGGCTTGGGTTTCTGGGTTTCTTAAGTTTTGTGGGCCCCTGTGTTGGCCCATAGTGGTTCAGAGAAGGAGGAACACCTCCTTTTGGTCACTTTTTTGGGGACTTTTGGGTTCAAGCAAGACAAGGGGTGGAAGGCCTAGGGTTTGCCTCTCCCCTCTTGGGATTTTTCCAGTGGTATGGTGGGGGCTTGAGTGCCCCTACCTTGGTTCTTCATCCTTCACAGAACAGCAAACAAGTAAATCAAATACGTCCTACCGAACAAGCCTAAAAGGTATTCCCTAAGACATGATAGAAGTGCATGCATACCACAGGCTATGTGTGCTTGCTAATACGTGCCATTAGGAGGCTAATAACTCAAACATGAAGTGGCCTAGCATGGCTCTAGTGAGTGTGTGAAGAGGGTCACCATATACGTAAGGTGACCCTCTTCCTCCCTTGAATCCGGCCATGTGTCCTCCCCTTACCATGGGAATTTTCTTATGCAAATGGAGAAGAGAAAGTAGAGAAAGAAGAGGCAAGACATGCTTAAAATGGTAATAAGAAAGTGGATAAAAGCACATGCTCACATGGAGCTCATTTTCATATATGGTGAACAAAATACCGTAGGGAACATTACCTTGGGGTTTTGGAACCCTAGAGTGGAGTGGTGGCACCTCCTTGAAGGCAAACAAGTGCTGGAGGCACTCCTCCAAGCAGCAAACAGCAGGTCATCTCCTTCTTCAAGTGCTAGGTGAGGGAATCCATGGAGAAGGGAGGAGTAGAAAGGGCTTTTAATGGTGTTTGAATGGCTTGGGAGACAAGGAGGGGCAAAGGGAGGGGGTTTCGTACCAGGGACAATGGGGGAGAAGGGGTGGAAAACAGCCAAGAAGAGCCAACCCCGGAAATGGGGGAGCTGCTGCCCTTTTATAGGCAGCAGTTTGTATCCGACCATGTTGGTCAGATACACTGAGTTTATTTTGTATCCGGCATAAAATGCCAGATACAGACACAATGATTTCAAATAATAAATGCGCTCAGAAAATTTGTCGGAAAATTCGACAAGATTTCAGCAAAGATTTTTGTATCCGGCATATTATGCCGGATACAAAGAAATTCATGTATATCCGGCATATTTCGTTGGATACAAAAAGGCAAAATTTTGATATTTATAGATTGCCCCCCGGATTTGACCGATTTGACAACCGAGATATTTGCAGATTGCCCCCTGCGCATTTTCAGATTAATCCCTGAGATATTTTGCATGTTTGGATATTTATGGATTGCCTCCTGAGATATTTATCTGCGTTTCCTACCACGTGTGCAGTTTCCGGCATTTCTGCCCGGAAACTTCAGCTGCTCATATCTTTTTCATCCGGACTCCGATTTGAGCAAACTCAGTTGCGTTAGAACCGTATCGGAGTCCTCTATCCATTGGGGTAAGGTTAAGCAACTGATTTGGGGTTTAGCAGAAAGTCAATTTCTACTCCCCCTCAAGTTTGATCAGTCTGTAAATCCTTCATCCGGACTCCGATTCCAAGAAACTCAGTTGCGTTGGAACTGTGTCGGGATTCCCTATCCATTGAGATAAGGCAAGGTGGCCAATTATCACTTGATCCAAAAGTCAACATTTTGTCCCCTTTTGACTTTTTAGCTAGGGTTTGCATTTCCGACACTTCCGGGGATGCAAAAATGAGGTGCTGATAGTCTCGGTTACGGTCCAGGTAAGTCCGAAAGCACCCCGATCCACCTCGCCGGTTTGACGGGTCCCTCGAGTCTCCTTGGTTTGAGTCAACTTTGGTTTGTCTACTCACCGAATTCCTAAGCCAAAACATGCAGACTTTGTTAAGTCTGGTGGGGACCACTGGAATGGTATGAGTCCCCCTTTTTACTTGATTTTTTTTATTTTGAAATTGAAGTGGGTATGGTGTGGGCCCCGTTGGAAGGCCCGCAAAGAAGTCTTATTGGGCTCGGGTGGGCCCAGGTCTCGTGAGAGGGCCTCAGGTCGTGAGAGGGCCTCAGGTTGCCCTGAGGTCCCAAGGGTGTTAATGGGGATTGATTAGGTTGGATTAAGGTTGCCTAAATCCCCAAAAACCAGGGCTTTTTAATTTACTATGTGCTGCTTGCACTGTATGTGCAGATAGGGCCTATTCGCCCTGTATTTGCGGACAAACACAGAAAATCCTCATTGCCGCGATTAAAAGGGGGCTTCGACTTCTTAGGTTTCCAGAAACTATGTGGGCCCCTGTATGGGCCCACAGTGGTACAAGGGTTGGATAATAACCACACTTTCTTTCTAAAAGAAAAACACTTTTTCATATGCTCTTTTTGTGCGCATGGGAAATCGCACGGCGGGGCGCACGGATTCTTGGCGTGTCTCCGGGAGGGTAAAACGGTAATTTGGAGTCACCACCGCCTGATGGGGTGCAGGCAGACACCTGGGTGCCTAAGCTTGTCTATTGGGCTGGTCTGCGGCTTGAGATTCTAGGTAAGGTCTCGGTTGCGGTCTGGGAAAGTCCGTAGACACCCCAGACCACCCCGTCGGATGACGGGTCCCGTGGGTTCCTCCTGGTTTGAGTCAACTCACTGATTTCTCACCCGATTCCTATTTCGGCATGCAGTTTGGTTAAGTCTGGTGGGACCACCTGAGTGGTGTGGGCTCCTTTAATTGCTTTTATTTTGCTTAATTTAAGTGGTCTGAGTCTGAGTGTGCAGGCCCCGTTGGAAGGCCTACGGTGTCCTTGGTGGGCTTGGTTAAGCCCACATGCCTTGTGGGCCTCTATCTAAGCCTAAGAGGCCCTTTGGGTTCAGGTTTAGTGAATTGATTTTATCTTAAGTTTTAATTCAGGGATTTAAATGACTTTTATGCAAAAATGGTCGGCATTGGTTTGTGGGCACCCAAGATAGTTGCCAAAGTATTTTTAGATTTATCTTGTTCTATTTGCCAAAATGAGTTGGACATTGGGCTTGGGGCCCATAGTCCAAATTTGGGCTTGAAAGCCCAAGTTCTTTGAGGTTTAGGGTTCACACCCTTCCTTGGTTCGATTGGTGGGCTTTGGCGGGCCTGATAGGCCCTAGCCCTGGGTCTCGGCCAAACCATGCAATTCAAACATTATTTCACAAGTTTGGTTCGGGTTGGCCACATTAGGTTTGGCCCGCCCGGTTTAATCAGCTAATTTTACTTAACTTGCTTTGCATGCTTTAGAGTTTGTTGGGCTTGGTGGACCCCGTTGGAAGGCCCACAAATGTACCGAATTGGACCGGTGGTCCATGTCCCAAGTTGGGTTTCCGGGTCACCCGGAAACCCTGTAGGTTTGCTTGGCTTGATTGTAAACATCAAAAGAAATGCAACCAAAACAGGAAAATACCAAAAATGGTATTTCTGCCATGTAGCCGACCCTCATGGTCGGTTACACACAACTTTTAATGTAGCCAACCATATGGGTCGCCTACAAACAGATTGCGGGTGGTCCGACCTGAGTTGTCGGATCACCCTAAACATGCATTTTTTCGGGGTTTGGTCTTGGGGATGCTTTTGTTGGCTTCCTAGGGGGCTTTTACAAGTCATGTGGGCCCCTGAGAAGGCCCACATTGGTTCAGGTTTGGGTTGCATCCACTTTTGGCCTCCTTTGTGATTTTCCAACAAAGGCAAGGGATAAGCAAGAGGTCATGGAGCTGTTCGTTCCATTTTGGATCATGTTCATTAATAAAGTAGGGGCCAAGATGCCCCTACTTGGTCTATAGAATTCCCCAAGCAGCAAGGGTGAGTCTTAATGGCAATCAAAAAAAAACCATAAAGCTTAAAACATGCCTCACGTCATGAAATTTATGCACATGTTCTCATGTACATCATATGGGGGCAGCAAAGGGCTTGGCTCCCAATTTATACGAAACAAGATGGATGACTGGGCTGGGAATGACCTAAAATGTCACTAAGGTGATGGGAAAGCTCTTGTGTGCACCCAATAGACATAGTGGCAAACAAGTTGCACACAAGGACCTAAGGGATTCATGCTGCAGAGGCTTGGGACAGCAACCAAAAGAAGAGGTTTAGACATGCTACTAAGGCTTGCAATGGTGAACTAAGGGTGGGGAAACATGGCCATGGGTTCCTTCATTCATGATGCTCACATTGGGGCTTGGCACATGACTCAAACTCTCTAAAGAACAGGGAACAATGGGGGCTGCTGCTGCTGCCAACAGCAGCCCCAAAAATGCTCTACATACTTACTAATTAATCATAAGAAACAATAAAAAAGAACTCTTCTTGTTGTGGGTGTTAGGAACAGCAACCATCGAAGAAAAGAAGGGGGGATCATGCTCATATACCAAGATGCATGCTTGTGAGATATGGGAAAAAATCAATCTTAATGATTTCCTCAATCATCACACGGGATTATATCAAACAAAGAGTCGCCACCATTCAATTTAGGTGTGAATGGACACCAAAATATCAAATAAGCACAAAAGGCAAATTTTAGGGCAAAATATCCCTCCTAAAAAAAAAACAACCAGAGATGGGTAAGGGGATTAAGTTATGAATAGGGGAAGGTGTTAGGCACCTCTATTCATCCACACAAGGTGGTTGCCAGGCATTGTTCATGTTAAAAATAAAGGAAAAAGCTTGCTATAAAAATCACAAAAATCACAAAAAAGGCAAAAATATATGGTTTTTTCATATGAATAGTCTGATTGATCCAGAACTATCAAACATGATCATACCATTCCTAGGGTTTCATGATCAAAATAAAATTGAGATAAAATCAAATAAAATCAATTTAAAGTGAAAAATCCAAAAATCTGGTTTCAAGTCAAAATTCTTGAAATCTAGAAAAATATGATTTTTATAAAATATTTCAAAATTAAACTTGAATAGTCCAGGACATAGATAAAGCCCAAATTTCACGTTAAATCCAGAAATAAAAACCAAAAATACCCTCATTAATGAAAAACATCAAAAGGGGAGAATTTAGACCGTAGGGTCTTCTCTCAATAATGAAAAACAATTTAAAAATCATCTCATGAAACCCTAGAATTTATTTTCAGGCTTCTAGATCCAGATCTACCATATTGATCATGATAAATCCAAGATCCTAGCCTAAAATCACAAAAATCACGAAAACAGTGCTGTAGGTGCAAAAGTGGCAAAAATCCAAATTTTGGCAAAAATAGGGGATCTCATGCTATAAACATCATGGATTCATGTTATTCATTCAGATATATCATAAAAAGCATTAAAACATGATCAGGATATTTAAAACAGCCACATCTCACAGATTAGAGCATATGGGGGTCTACCCTACGGATCCACCTGTTCTCTTTTCCCCTAGTTCTCTCTTCACGTTTTACGGCTAGAGAGACTCTTGAGGTACTTAGAGATAGGTTTGGTTACACAAACACAATCAAAGGCCTTATTCTATAAAAAAAAAGAAAAAAACAGATATGGGGTTCTATTCTAGGGATCCACCTGTTCCCCTTTCCCCTAGTTCTCTCTTCACGTTTTACGGCTAGAGAGACCCTTGAGGTACTTAGAGACAAGTTTAGGAATACAAAAACAGATAAGGCCTTATTCTACAGCAATAGAGATGATCCTATTACTTCTAGAATTGAAGACAGAAAATAAAAAGGGATAGGGGACTTACCTGGATTGAGCAGGCAGAGCAGCAGGGATTCCTTTCTCTTCTCTTGTAGCTTCTTAGAATTCCTTGGACTCAAAATTTCGTGGCCCTAAGCTAGAGGAATGAGCCTCTATTTATAGACACACCCAGGGGCATGGTTGGTCCAAAAGGATATAGCCTGATCCTCAGGATAGAGAGAAAGTTGGAGATAATGCCCATCCATAGCCAACCAAGGTGGCCTCAGCGAATAAAAGACATAATCCGTTCGTTTAAAGATATATTGGACTTCAAATAAAGCTCGGAAATCGAGAGAAGGACAAAACTTGCACGTGTCTTTAATGCCCGTAAATGATTTACGGTCCAATGGTGACCGTATTGGTACTACGGGCACGCCTGCCCGTAGATATTTTGCGGGCGAGATCGGCCCGTGAAGCCAATACGGGCAAAGCCTGTTCATTCTATTTTTAGGCTTTTTTGACCTGTTTTAAGCTCTAATTACATGTTTTTATTATTTTCTCATTTGGCAGTGCAATTTGGGGTGTCTACAGCTGCCCCCTCTTTGCTGATAATTGGAACCAATTACAAGCAGAGAGCAAAAAGACCCGCCAATTGCACTTTCTGAGATTTTTGTATAATCAATTGCACTTTGCAAGGATTAAAGGGATGATTTTTGAAAAAAGAATTGATTGTGGAAGATTTGCTAAGAAATCCCTCAGCTTAAGGGCCAAATCTTCCTCTCTCTCCTCTCACTGAGCACTTGTGGGCTATAAAGTGAGATTTGAGGCAAAATTTTTTTAAACAAAAGTGGGTAAGGTGGCAATCCTTGCAACTTACAACTAATATGTACATTAATCTCTTAAAAATGTGAGAAAATAATAAAAATATGCTTTTTTTTGGCTTCGCCCGTATTTGGCTTACGGACATACCCTGCCCGTAGAGGATTTACGGGCGACCAGGACCGCAGTACTTTTACGGGTGGCGGATGCCCGTACTGAGTTTACGGATTTTACTCTCTTCTTAAGCCCGCGAAAGCGAATTTTTTCCTCTTCTGCTCACATTTGGCCCTAATTTCTTCTCGACCGTGCTATTCTCTCCGGTCCTCTTCTTCTTCTTTCAATCCCCGACGAACACTGTTCGTCTCCGGCGAGCTTCTCATTTTTTCCGGTGATTCTCACTGTTCTCCGGCAACTCTCTCGCGCGATCACTGCTCTCCATTAATTTCGGCGCCTTTTCTTCAGTCGACGATTCACCTCCTCCGGCGAACCACTTCATTTCAGTTGCACCTTGCTGTTGTGCCATTTTGCCAACCGATTTCTTTCTCACGTGAGTAGAACCCTTGCTTTTGAGGCAAGCTCATACAAATTTTTACCTTGCACAGAGGTATGCCGAAAAATCAATTCCTCTTTTTTTTTTTTTTGACTGACTACTTTGCAATGCATCTTGAGCAATTTCTCCAAACTATATGCTTTGAAAGTTCTGTTCTTGAATGGGCATTAGATGATTACTTTTTTGCTGCAAATGTTATGCTGTGAATGCCATATACTTCTTCTGGAGTTGCTGTGCAATCGGCCATAATGCCTGATTTTTCTGTTATGCCATTTTTCTGTTCTTGCATGTATTAACCTTTGTTGTACAATTCCTCCATTCCTGATTGAATGCTTTTGATTCGGAATCCTCCACATGCTAATTTACCTTATGATTCAACACTGTTTTGATTTTTATACCACTGTTCTATCCGAAAATTTATGTTTTCTGCATCCCCATGTATTTTTTTCTAGTTGTTTGAATGAACATCTTCCCAAGTTTGGATTTTATTCATGGGGTACCCAGCTGATTCTTCTTATTGACAACCCAGGCATAAGTTATACTTGCTTGCATGGTTTTAACAAATCCTAATTCTTCTTTGCTCTGTAATTGGTTAAGATGAACCCATTGTCTGAAGTATTTCTCTGCAAAAACGGATACTCATTGAAGTGACCCTTGAATTGTCTTTAGTAATATTGATCAATGCCTTTCTTTCCACGCATTTCGTTCAGTGGTTCTAGTAGATAACTTCTGATTTGGCATTTTTTTTTCTGTTATCCCAGTCTCAACACACATATGCTTGAACTTCTTTCCTGCAACCAATTAAATTTAGATGGTTAGGTTTCTTTAGAAAATCCAAAAGAGGAAATTAAGATCAATTCTTAACACATATTTTTTTTCTTTTTCATATAAAGAGAATATACAGGAAGCCTAAAACTTCCTATATATAATTTTTATATATTTTCCTGATTGAGATAAAGATAAGTAAATATCATACTAAAATTTCCAAACAGAAAATTAAACTCCTTCAGTTGACTTCTGATTTGATTGGGAGTTTCTGAAGTGCCTTCTTTCCTGTTAATCAATTAAGCAATTAAAAATTTTTAACAAGAATAATTAACCAACTCCCTGAGTTTCAACCGTAGATGGCCCGCCTTCGATCAGCTTCCCGAGATCCTGCAGATGAGCCTTCCTCCTCGAGGGTTAGGCGAGATCCTGCTGATGTGGCCTCGTCTTCGAGGACCGAGAGGGATTCAGATTCAGATGTTCCTGATCTTCCTTCTGGGGATTCGCGTGAGGCAACCCCAGAGGTATACTCTAACCTTTCTGCAATTTCATATCTTTTCCCAAAATACATCCTCCTGATTCTTCACTTATTTTCTTTTAGCCGGCTGTTGAGGCTTCTGGCAGAGATAGGAGTCGTAGCAGGCGTCGAGCTGGAGGCAGAGATGGAGGCCATGATGAGGGCCATAGAGGAGGCCACAGAGGGGGCCGTGGCAGAGATGAGGCCAGGACCAGGGTTGAGATCCCTGAGGAGGTGGCTGCCCAGATTAGGGATACCGATCTTCTGCATGGTTTGAGGACTCATCCCTCAGCATGCGTTAGGGCGGATATCCCTTTGGAGTATCCGATGTCCCATTAATGAGGGAGCTGGGCCAGCTTTACTAGATTCTTGAGAGCTTGCAGTTCGGCCTAACGTCGGGAGCTAGGCTTATACGGTTTCGGCATGTTTATCACCATCCCGGACGTTCGCTTGGATCGAGCCCTCATTGCAGCATTATTGGAGAGGTTTTTCCCAGAGACATTGAGCTTCCACTTTCCAGATATTGAGATTGGGATCCGGCCTTCTGATTTCACGCTCATCACCGGGATTAGGATGATCGGTGATGTTATTACTGAGATGGCGATGCCAGAGGCTGATGAGATTGCTGGTTATCTCGGATACATTGTGCTGCCTCCTGAGGCATGGGATCGGGGGAGAGCTAGATTGTCTCTGACATGGTTGAGAGAGACTTTCGGGAGGAGGCAGTTTGGCCAGCTTGCTGTCGGTGACCATGTGTTTCCTTTTGCCTTCAGATTTCTTTTTCTGTATATGATGGGATCCTGTTTCTTCCCAGAGGACACGACTTCAGTTAGTCCTCACTTCTTGAGTCTTCTGGGAGATCTGCAGCGGGCGAGGAGGTATGCATGGGGCCCGCTTATTTTTGGTACCATTCTGGCCGGCCTGCGCCGATCAGTGAGCGGCCTCTCTACTTCCAGAGGGGCTGGAGTTGGGTGCAGGTTCTTCTGGCCCTTCTTGCAGGTGAAATGTTTATTTCTTTTCTTTTTTCTCTCTTTCTCTTTTCCTTATCTCTCATTTTCTATTCCTCTAACTCTTTTCTTATTTTTGCAGTTTTTTGCTAGGGTTTATATACCCTATTTCCGCCCTACCTCTACGATGCCTGAGGAGACGTATCCCATGGCACTTAGATGGTGTCATGTAGAGCATGACTCTGAAAAGAGTCGTCCCAGGTCCGCCCGGGCCCACTTAGACAGGTTATACCGGTCTGAGGTAATCTTCTTTAATTCCTCTACTTCTTCTTTTCTTTTCTTCCTGGATCGCATATCTGATGTCTTGTTCTGTTTTTCAGCTATTTGTCCCCAGGATGGAGGACATTCATGAGGTGCTGGCCCTGTAGGCTGCGAGAGATGATGCATTTGTCCCTGACCAGAGACGACAGAGATACCAGTTCTTTATTGGTCAGCTGGGCAGCATCTGGTACTGCGGCGAGCGCTTCTTCTTTCAGCATGTGGGAGAGCCGCGGATTCCTGCCATCCCGCCAGATACTACTCCTTTCTATCCTCCTATGCCTATCGATCCTGCCCAGTTCTCAAATTTGACTGAGGCAGAGACATTATTAGAGGAGGGTGACTATGATGCCTGGTTCAGGCGAGCTTCTGTTGGGTGCCTCATGTCACCCATGCCTGTCCGTGGCGGAGTCACGGAGATAGGAGGGGTAGTGATTAGGGCTTATGACACTACGGTATGCTTTCTTCTTTTGTGATCTTCTATTTCTATTTCATTAGCCTTTTTTTCTGACTTCTTTCTTTGCTATTTCAGGAGGCTCAGTTGGCAGAGATCAGGTCTCGCTATGCTGATTTAGAGCGCCAGCGTGATGCCGTGATCGCTGAGCGGGACGCCCTCTATATCACTATTTCATATCTCCAGGGGCAGCTAGCCAGAGCCCAGGGCCAGGAGGGTCCATCTGATGCACAGGACCAGGCGGGTCCATCTGATGCACAGGTTAATTTCTTCGTTTATTTCCATTCCTGCTTTTGTTTTAGCCTGACTGAATTTTTCTCTTAATTTCAGGAGTACACAGCTGGCCCCTCTTCACCTGCTTCACCCGTGCCTATGCATTTCCGGGATGAGGTGTTTTCTGTGGCACGGGTGGAGTTCGTGACGTCTCCCAGTCCAGTGGAGGTTCCTGCAGCAGAGCCCGAGGTCGAGGCTGATTGTACCTGCTGCTGAGGACGTGCCAGAGTCTGCCCCAGTAGCTGAGACTGCTCCTGCTGCATCTGCTGATGTAGATATGGATTCGGCTATGGACGCCGCTGTGGTAGAGCCTACCGTGGAGACTGCAGTGATGGAGGAGGCTACAGCTGATCCTGTAGAGCCCGAGGTGGAGATGACTGCTACTGAGCCTGTGGAGTCGGAGGTTGATGTACCTGGGACATCTGCTCCTGCTGGTCCTGTTAGTCCTGATATGGAGGATGCGGAGGTGACACATGCTGCTGTTGATCCTTCTGCGGATTCTTCCCGTACAGAGTCTGATCCTGATTCTACGGGATATGTAGATACTTCAGGGTACGTCCCTCCTGATCATCCCACTGCTGGCCTTGTGCCTTTATATATGTGGCATGATATTCAGTCTGTTTTGAGCAGGATGACGCGTAGCACGGCTCGCAATATTGTGCGGCATGTCTTTGAGCGCAGGCGATCTACAGGCCATGGTCGAGGCAGAGGACGAGGCCGTGGCCGTAGGGGCGGACCTGCATGGCCATTAGATTAGGATTCTTCCATGTACCTTTGTATTTTTTGGCAAAAGTGATGTAAACATTCATATATATATGAGAAGTTTGATTTATTTCCATTTGTGTTCTTTCTTCTTTATTTTTAGTATTTATTACCTGATGAATGTTAAACAGGGACAGGTGCAGCTTAGGAAAACCAAGGAAATTAAAAATTCCCATTTTTTTGCATTTTTTTCGAAGAAACCGTATTTATACTACGAGCAGGCTGTGTCCGTAAAGTTACTACGGGCATGCGTTGCCCGTGCACTTTTCACGGTCAGGCGTGTCCGTAATTTCTATACGGGCGAGCCTTGCCCGTAATATAATTACGGAATTTACTGTCTTACGATTTTTTCTATATAAACTCGTAGGGAACATCATTGTGACACTTTTATTAATTGAAAAACTCCCTGAGCACGTCTTTTCTCGCTTTCCTTGGCTTCTTTGGCGCTTCGATGGCTTCCCCTACGCCGCTTTCTCCTGCCGTTGAATCTCCTCCTGCAAGACAACCTGTTAGATCAAAACCCCCTAATCTTACCAGGTACAATATTGTGGATTCCTTTTATGATAGATGGGTTAACTCCATGACCCTTGATGAGGAGATTCGTTGGGATTACATTCACTTAGGGCACATCCTACACCTCCCTAAAATTCCCTTTAAGTGGGAAATCATTGAAGCTTTGATTGGCCACTGGGTACCTGAGCTGAATCTCTTCCGTTTTGATGATAAAGATATGACTCCCACCATAGAAGAGATTGAAACCATCCTTGGCCTTAGATTTTTTGAAAAAGTTGTGAACCCACCCCTAAAGCTTAGTTATAAAAAAGAGGCTTCCACTTTCTTGGGTATAGGGAAGAAGGACTTAGGAAATTCTGATGCCCTATTGACCTTGTCCAAGACCTTTTGACTGAAAAACTTCTGAGGAGTAATGACAAGGACTCTAGGTTTAATGCATTGACCCTGATAGTGGTCAATCAGCTGCTTTTTCCACGGGGTGATGACCAGGTTGACTTGGCTCTTATCTCAGTTATCTGTCAGGTTAGGGAACGCGAGAGGTTGGCCCCTATGATCCTAGCAGAGATATATCAGGCTCTTACTGATTGTTATTTTAGGAAGAAGAAACGCTTCCTTGCCTGCGCCCCTATCCTACAGGTAATATGCATATATATATTTTTTTCTTTTTATTCTTTCTTTCCTTCTTCTTTTTCTTCTTTTTTTTTTCTTTTTTTTCTTTTTCTTTCTCTCTTTTTTCTTTCTTTTTTCTTTCTCTCTTTTTTTTTTCTTTTTGGAAATAAATTGAAATACTCCCTTTTTCTGCAGCTTTGGTTGCTTGACCATCTTAGCCAGGTTGAAGAAATAACTCGCCGCTTTTTTCCAAGATTGAAAGTTCCTGTTTTGATGAGCAATAGGGGATGTCCTAACATCCAAGGTGGCAAGCAAGGCTGGTTCACTTTCTTGGGTACTCTCCAGGATGATCAAGTGAGATGGCCTGGCACTTATCAGCCTACTCCAGAGACAGTGATTAGCTTTAGGGATAAAAACTTTCTGGCCCTAGCAGGCTTGAAATCTGCTGTTCTCTATCTTCCTTTGAGGGTTCTTCGGCAATTTGGAGCGACCCAGGGAATTATGATTCCCACAGGTTATGAGAGCTTTATAGGGCCACTTACTTTAGCCACCATGGGGCTAAATGCTCAATTAATGAAAGAGTGGTCCTATGTTTGCTTTCTGCGGGGTCCAGTCTTTTCTGAGTCCCATGTGAAGGACTATCACTTCTGGATCAAGGAACAGGTGTAGAGTCATGCCCCAGTACCAGAGGATCCTCCTGCAGTTCTTCCTCCTACTTATGAGGACATTCTGGAGTCAGAAAGGGCAACCCATAAGCGGCTTCAACAAATATGGGTACGGGAGGCTCAAGAACTTAGGATAAAAGTCCTTGTTCTGGAGAGGAAGCTTGAAGAGCAGAAGTCTGGCCGCATTGCCATGGAGAAGAAACTTGAAGAACAAAGGCAGGCTCGTCGCTTTGAAGTCCGTGTGATGCGGAAGAAGTATCAGAATTCCTTGGCTGACCTTAGGGCGTTGAAGATCAAGCTTTCTTTTTCAGATGAGGTCATCTCCTTTTTGAGTGATCCTGATGCAGAGGGTGCTTCTGGAATCATTGCAACTCAGGCAGCTAGGATCAGGGAGCTTGAGGAGCAGTTAGGGAGTAGGGATTAGATTCTTTCATCATTTTTTTTCTTTTTTTTTTCTTTTTTCTATACTTTTTTACAAAAGCAAACTCCATTAGTGGAAAGATATTAGATTTGATTCAAAAATAGGTTTTATATTATTGGCCTCAGAATTCTCAGATGCTTATAAAAACAGAAGTTTTATGAAAAAGTATTTGATTTCTCATCACTGGCCAAAGTATAGTTTTTTTTTTTTTTTTGAAAGCTGATCCAAAACACTTAATCACATATAATTAAAGGAATTAAAATCAGGTTGAATAATGAGAAGGGTAGTCCAAGCAATAGGGAGAGACCAAATTTGTCTACCCCGTGACCATTAGAATCATCCCCTAATGATTTTTCCTTCATGATTGGCCTTGCTAATCTGCTCAGTTTCCAGTGCTCATGCTGATTTGAAACTTAGACCCCATGATCAACTCAACCCTTGATTCTTTTCTTCTTCTTTTTTTTTTCTTTTTTTTTTCTTTTTTTTTCTTTTTTTTTTCTTTTTTTTTCTTTTTTTTTCTTTTTTTCTCTTTTTTTTTCTTTTTTTTTCTTTTTTTTTCTTTTTGCCCTTCTTGCCCCTAGTGCCAATTACGGTTTTCACTAGGGTTGGCCTCTGCATTCCGTCATCACCAATCTTACTCTGAAAGTTGAATGAATATACTAAAATCACCGAGGTCTTAATAATAGGACGAAACAAAGGCTAGGTTCGGTTTATGAACGAAAAGGTATTATAGGCTCAAAATTTTCTAAGTGTGAAAATGGGTCAACTGGACTTACAGTCATGGTGAATTCAATCCCATTCCCCTTCTTTTGTATTTGGCATTTATTTGCCCCTATTTTTTTTTTTTTTCAAAATTTTCTTTTTGCCCCTATTGGCCTTGCCCTTATTGGCCTTGCCCCAGTATAAGGCTGTAAGTCCAGTTTGGGTTTAACAAAAAAAGACGAACAGGCTCAAATTGGTTTGACTAAGGATTCAAATTTTGGGATATAAAGAACAATGGCCTCAGATCATTTCCTAGTAATATTCATTCATGGAAAATATCTCTTTACTGCATCAGAGTTGATTGGCTCAGGAAAATCCTTCCCATCCATTTCTGTTAAGATGAGAGCACCCCCTGATAGGACTTTCTTGACCACATAAGGTCCTTCCCAATTTGGTTTGAACTTTCCACGAGGATCTTCCAAAAAGGGTAAAATCTTTTTTAATACCAAATTTCCTTCTTGGAAAGTTCTGGGCTTCACCTTTTTATTGTAAGCCCTAGCCATCCTCTTCCGATATAATTGGCCATGACTAAGTGCCTTCAAACGCTTTTCTTCAATTAAATTGAGTTGATCATGTCTAGACTGTATCCATTCAGCTTCTTCTAATTCTGCTTCCATTAGCACTCTTAGTGAAGGTATTTCCACTTCCACTGGTAAAACTGCTTCCATTCCATAGACTAAGGAGTATGGGGTTGCCCCTGTAGAAGTCCGGATTGAGGTTCTGTAAGCATGTAGAGCAAGTGGCAGCATTTCATGCCAATCTTTAAAACTCACCACCATCTTTTGAATAATCTTCTTTATATTCTTATTCGCTGCTTCCACTGCCCCATTCATCTTTGGTCTGTAAGGCGCTGACTTGTGGTGAGTAATCTGAAATTGTTCACACATCTTCCTCATGTCTTTGTTCTTAAGGTTTGAAGCATTGTCTGTTACTATGGCACTTGGCAAACCATAGCGGCAAATGATGTGGTGCTTCAAAAACTTAAGAACATGGCTACTCGTAATGTTTGCATAAGAAGCCGCTTCTACCCACTTGGTAAAATAATCGATTGCTACAAGTATAAACCTGTGTCCATTTGATGCCTTTGGAGAGATCATTCCAATGACATCTATACCCCACATAGAAAAAGGCCACGGAGATGTCATACTATGTAATTCACTTGGGGGTGCATTCTTGTTATCTGCGTACACTTGGCATAAATGACACCTTTTAACGTGCATATAGCAATCATGCTCCATAGTTGACCAGTAATATCCCAATCGCAGGATTTTCTTGGCAAGCATATGCCCATTCATATGGGGTCCACACACTCCTCCATGTACCGTTTCAACTATCCTTTCTGACTCATTCTTTGCAACACATCTAAGTAGTATATCATTATGTGATCTTTTGTACAACTGCCCACCACTTAGTAAGAACTGTCCTGCCAGCCTCTGTATTGTTCTTTTCTCTGTAGAGGTGACATTTTCTGGTAAAGCTCGATCCTTTAGGAAATTCTTAATGTCTTGAAACCATGGTACTTCTTCTTCTGGGGTTTCTTCTAGAACAAGGCAGTAAGCTGGTTCATCTCTGACTTCAATTTCCAATGGTCTAATATCAATCCCTTCTGGCATACTGACCATTGAAGCCAATGTTACCAGAGCATCTGCAAACTGGTTTTTGGCCCTTGGCATATAATTGAAGGAAATTCGAGTAAACCTGGTGCTTATTTCTTCCAAATACTGGTGATAGGGGATCAATTTGTGATCCTTGGTTTTCCATTCACCAGTTGTTTGGAAGATGATAAGACTCGAATCCCCATATACGTCAAGTTCCTCTACTTCATGGTCTAAGGCTGCTTGTAACCCAATTATGCATGCTTCATACTCTGCTATATTGTTCGTGCATTGGAACCTTAACTTCACTGCGATTGGGATATGTGCCCCATCTGGCTTGATCAATACAGCCCCTATTCCATTTCCATTCATATTGGCGGCCCCATCAAAAAACATTTGCCATGAGCTTTCACCTTCTTCCTCTTCAGCAAACAAGATTGCCTCATCAGGGAAGTTGGTCTTTAAGGGTTGGTATTCTGGTAAAGGGTGTGCAGCCAAGTGATCTGCAATAGCTTGACCCTTAATGGCCTTCTGTGTGATATAGGTGAGGTCAAATTCAGAGAGTAACAACTGCCACTTTGCTGTTCTGCCAGTTAAAGCTGGTTTCTCAAATAGATACTTCAAAGGGTCCATGCGGGATATCAATAAGGTGGAATGACTAAGGAAATAGTGCCTTAGTCTCTGAGTTGCCTATAGTAAAGCACAACAAGTCTTTTCTAATGGAGAGTACTTTGCTTCATATTCTGTAAATTTCTTACTCAGGTAGTAAATCGCCCTCTCCTTTCTGCCTGTATCGTCATGCTGTCCTAAGACACACCCCATTGATGTCTCCAAAACAGACAAGTATAGGATTAGTGGCCTTCCGGGAGTTGGTGGTACTAGCACAGGTGGGTTTAATAAGTATTCCTTTATTGTGTCAAAGGCTTCTTGGCACTCATCATTCCAGACTGTCGGGTTATTCTTTCTTAGAAGTTTAAAAATTGGTTCACAGATAGCGGTGAGCTGTGCTATGAACCGGCTTATGTACTGAATCCTCCCAAGAAAACCTCTAACTTCCCTCTCGGTTCTAGGTGATGGCATTTCAATGATGGCTTTAGCTTTAGCTGGGTCAATCTCAATTCCCCTTCTGCTTACTATAAAGCCCAACAATTTTCCTGATGTAGCCCCAAAGACACATTTCGCAGGGTTAAGCCTTAGACTGTATTTCCTAAGCCGGTCAAATACCTTCTTCAAGTTGATCAAGTGGTCTTCTTCCTCACATGATTTGGCTATCATATCATCCACATAAACCTCCATCTCCTTATGGATCATATCATGGAATAAGGCTGTCATGGCCCTCTGGTAGGTTGCCCCAGCATTCTTAAGTCCAAATGGCATGACAGTGTAGTGGAAGGTACCCCAAGGGGTGATAAAGGCTGTCTTCTCTTGGTCTTCCTTAGCCATCTTAATCTGATTATACCCAGAAAACCCATCCATGAATGAGAATAGACTATGTACAGCGGTGTTATCCACCAAGATGTCTATGTGTGGAAGTGGAAAATCATCCTTTGGACTTACCTTATTCAAATCTCTATAATCTATGCACATTCTGACCTTTCCATCCTTCTTTGGTACTGGCACTATATTTGCAAGCCATTCGGGGTATGTCGACACTGCTAAGAATCCAGCTTGGAATTGCTTAACCACTTCATCTTTAACCTTCAATGTCCATTCAGGTTTTAACCTTCTCAGTTTCTGCTTAACTGGCTTAGAGTCTGGTAGAATGGGTAGCCTGTGCACCACCATATCTGTGTCTAACCCCGGCATATCCCGATACGACCATGCAAACACATCTTCATAATCAGCCAAAAATCGTATCATTTCATCCCGCTGTACCTCAGATAGACATACCCCAATCTTCACTATTTTTGGGTCATCTTTGGTCCCTAGGTTGATTGATATGGTCTCTTCGATATTGGGTTGGACCTCTTTTTCATGACGCTCTAATTGATATGTGATTTCTATTGGAACGTCGTTTTCTTCGTCCTCGGTCTCTTCTTCAACCCCCATTAGGTCAAAGTCGAGCTCAAGGTCGAAGTCATACTCATCCTGATCCAATTCCGTTTGCTTATATGGTTCATAAATGGTTTGGACCTTTTTGAAAACTTTATCTTTTCTAGAAAAAACTGAAAAATCTTTTTGTGTTTTTTGAGAGCCTTCTACAAAATCTTTCCCTGAAGACGAAGGCTCATTAAAACCTTCAGGAAAAGGGCATTCCACTAATGGAGTGTTTTTTTTGGAAGCCATGTCTGTTTGCCAAACAGACGCGGCTTCAAAAGTAAGGGGAGTTTCCTCCCAATTATTCAGAATGAAAGAATCTGGGGCAGGGATACAAGCCTGCTCCTCAAGCTCAGGGTCTGCATCTGAGATCACCAGTACTGGGTGAGTTGCATTGCCTGCTTGTTCGGTAGGGCCAATTCCAGGTGGAACTTCTACTGCAGCCCAATCAATAAAAGGTAGCTCCTCTGCTACTTTTTCTTGGTTGCCTTCTGTCATGGCAAAGAATGCCCCTACGTCCTCAGCAAAGTCCTGCTCCTGTTCTGCCTGTAGCCCAGGCCCACCAGATGCTTGTGGAGGTGGAGGTGGAACATATGGTTGTATGGTGGAGGGTTTAGGTTTCTGGAATGGGTTGATATTGTAGTATGGAGGTTTGGACTGATCCTCAGGAGGAGACAGCTGAATCATGTGAGACAGCTTAGGAAAAGTTTCCCTGATGTGCGGGAATTTTATAGCTTCTATCTGCCCCTGACTTTTCCATTTCCTTGGCTTGGACCCCAATCCTACTCTGTGAACCATCTTCTTAACCTGTACTGGTTCTATCCTTCCTTGCAGGTTAACCCCCAGACCTTTTCCAGGGTGAAAGTTGTACTTTTCTAGCACATTTTTGACCATTGTCTCAGTACAGGTCAACTTTCCTTCTTTTTCCTGATACCCCCCAGGTATATAATTCACAGCTTCAAATTGAAAAGAGTGATATGTCAACTTATCTGCAGTCATTTCCATGCTAATACAGGGTACATCAGGGGACCACATGGGGGGAACCAAATTTTCCGCCAGGACGGTAATCACCTTTTGCCCTCTAATGTATTTGACTCTCTGGTGGAGGGTAGATGGTATGGCCCTAGCCGTATGAATCCACGGCCTTCCTAGGAGTAGGTTGAAAGCCGCAGGTATATCCATCACTTCAAATGTGATGTTGAAAATATACGGTCCAATTGTGACCGGCAGTTCAACCTCCCCTAGGGAGTGTGTTTTAGAGCTGTCAAATGCTCTTATGATTCTTCCATTTTGCTTTATTTTGTTTCGCTCCAGATTGAGCTTAACAAAGGTTACTAAAGGGCAGACATTGAGGGCTGACCCATTATCAATCAAGACCCGGGCTATCATGCAACCCTTACTGAGCACAGCAATATGCAATGGGTCAACATGATGGTACCCTGCTGGACTGATTTCAGTCTCAGAAAAGGTTATGACGTTATGGGATAAAATTTGACCAACCATCCGGCCTAGTTGGTCTGGTTCAATGTTTTTAGGCACATGGGCCCCCTGGAGTATCCTTAACAAGGAGTCCCTATGTTTTTCAGAATTTAACAATAGGCCCAGTATTGAGATCTGGGCAGGGACTTTGTTCAATTGCTCGACGACATTGAACTCACTCTTTTTTATTACCTTCATGAGGTCAGCAGCCTCACTGTTAGTTACCTGAGGGGCCTCTTCCCCTACTTTGGCCTTGCCTTTATTTTTTTCTTCTTCTTTATCCTTCTCTGTTTCTTTCTGTTTTTCTTCCACCCCTACACATTTTCCTGACCTCATCATGAGGTTTACTTCTTCCTTGCTTTCAACTGCAGGGCATGTAGTGGTAAATGCTTCACTGTAGTTCCATGGTACAGCCGATTCAATGTAGGAAGGCTTAGGGACATTCACCACCAATGGGGGAAGTTTGGACTTGGCAATGGAAGTCTGAGTAATAGGAACATTAACAACCAATGGAGGAAGTTGTTTTGGTTGGGGGTTTGCAGAAGTGACTGATGCACTAAGGGGGTCACAATTTATGACCAATGGTGGCTTAAACTAAATGGGCGGAGTAAAAGTGGATGGATTGCAATTAATGACCAAAGGTGGCTTGGTGATGTTCATCTGGGCCATGAGGGATGAGACCCGGTCCAAAGATGAGCTAATGTTCTTTGCAGCACTATCATTCCCCTTTGAAATCATATTTATTTCTTTGCCTTCACTTCTCCTGTCAAAATATACTTTGACCGTTGTCCTTATGGGAGCAATTAATTGAGATGGGTCAAAGGTTATTTTGTCAGAAGAGATGACTCCTATGACATTAGATGGGCCTGCCCCGTGATGCTGGGGCAGTGGGTTTTGTCTAATATCAGTTCTTAGAGGATTGGGAGCCCCTGTATTGAAAGACAGGGTATTCTGGTCCAGTAAATCCTGAATGGCATGTTTCAAAGGCCAGCACTTGTCTGTAGGGTGCCCAGGTGCACCCATATGGTAATCACAAGTGGTGGAGGGGTCAAAATTTCTCCCCTTAGATGCATTCGGATTAGGTTCTCTTAAAGTGATATACCCTCCTTGCAATAGAGTAGGCAGCAATTGAGAGGGAGTCATTGGAATAGGGGTGAAAACCCTATTTCTCCTTGCTGCAAAATAGGCATCCTTTTCCTCCTTGGTAAAAACCCTTTTTTGGTCTGAAGGTGCTGTTGGAACATTAACCCTCATAGGGGCCTGGGTAGGGGGAGATGGAGTAGGAAAATGAGCGGGTACGTTGATTTGTATGGGCTTGTTGGGGCCAGATGGTGGCTGTACCATGTTTACCTCACCCTCCTTCTTGTTCCCATTCTTTTTTGTTCCGCTTCCTTTCTTTAGGTTGGGGTCCTGCTGACTAACCATGGCAGAGTGGTCAATTATCTTACCTGACCTTATTCCATCCTCAATTCGGTCAGCCACCTGAACCAAAGCTGCAAAATTAGTGGTGGTCTGACCCACCAAGTGGCTGTAGAATGGTTGACCCAAAGTGCTTATGAAGGTAGAAATCATTTCCTGTTCTAGCATGGGTGGCCTGACCTGGGAGGCCGTCTCCCTCCACCTCTTGGCATATTGCCTTACAGTCTCTTCCCTTCCTTTGCTCATTCTCATGACGTCGTACCTATCTGGCATGATCTCTGAATTGAACCGGTATTGGGTTAGGAATGCATCAGCTAGGTCCTTCCATCTTTTGATCTTTCCATGGTCTAGAGTAGCAAACCATCTTAATGCGGTTCCAGTCAGGCTCCTTTGGAAAAGTTGGATCAAGATATCCTCATCCTGCCCGAACTGGCATAGGGCACCGCAATACAACTTTAGGTGGCTCATGGGGCAACCAGTGCCATCATACTTGTCCAAGTCTGGGCACTTAAACTTGGCCGGCAGGTTAACATTGGGGTATAGGCACAGGTCTTCAAAATTGGTGCCTCCAAAGTTGTTTACCCCTTTGACCTCCCTAAGTTCATCTTGGATCATTTCTAACTTATGCATGAACTTTCTTTCAACCTCTTCCCTTATCCTTTCCTTTTCCTTAGCCCTGTTTGATTCAGCTGTCTCATCCCTGGTCAGTATAGGTTCAGGGGTGGGTTCATAGACGGGTTCAGGAGTTGGTTGTACTGGAGGTGGAACGTTGACTTGGGGTGGAGGTGCAGGGTTGGATGTGGATGCCTGGTTCTGGGCCTGCATTTGTTGGGCTTGCACTTGTTGGGCCTGTACTGACAGTATGTTCTCTAGCATTCGGGCTAGTCCTGCCACTTGTTCTTGGAGTAGAACAACATCTGGATGAGGAGCATCAACTTCATCTTCAATGGGATTCATGGCTCAAGCTCTTGATCTGGTTACAGGAGCTATGATTGCGAGTGTATTAGTACCTGGAAAAATAAAGAGAAAATATCAGTGCCAATTTAATCTCATTCACATGCCTAGGAATGCCTATGTGCAAGCTGGGTGAACACGAGTTTGGATTTTTTTTTTCTTTATTTGCTTCCTTTTTTTTTTATTTTGAATTGGATTGTTGGAATATTCTAGGGCTTCCAACAGGTCCCACAAAAGAGAGAAAGGTCTGAAATTCAAAGGCTTTCAGAGGCCCGGGGGGTTTTTTTTGAAAAAGGTCTGAAATTCAAAGGCTTTCAGAGGCCCAGGGATATTTTTGGAAAAGGTCTGAACTTCAGAGGCTTTCAGAGGCCCAAGGATTTTTGATAAAAGTCTGAAATTCAAAGGCTTTCAGAGGCCCAGGGTTTTTTTTGATAAAAGTCTAAAATTCAAAGGCTTTCAGAGGCCCAAAAGAAAAAGGTCTGAAATTCAAAGGCTTTCAGAGGCCCAAAAGTTCTGAAATTCAAAGGCTTTCAGAGGCCCAAAAGAAAAAGGTCTGAAATTCAAAGGCTTTCAGAGGTCCAAAAGTTATGAAATTCAAAGGCTTTCAGAGGCCCAAAAGAAAAGTTCTGAAATTCAAAGGCTTTCAGAGGCCCAAAAGTTCTGAAATTCAAAGGCTTTCAGAGGCCCAAAAGAAAAAGGTCTGAAATTCAAAGGCTTTCAGAGGCCCAAAAGTTCTGAAATTCAAAGGCTTTCAGAAGCCCAAAAGATCTGAAATTCAAAGGCTTTCAGAGGCCCGGAGTTTTTGAGAAAAAGTCTGAAATTCAAAGGCTTTCAGAGGCCCGGGGTTTTTTGAGAAAAAGTCTGAAATTCAAAGGCTTTCAGAGGCCCAGGATTTTTTTGAGAAAAAGTCTGAAATTCAAAGGCTTTCAGAGGCCCAGGATTTTTTTGAAAAATCTGAAATTCAAAGGCTTTCAGAGGCCCAAGAGTTTTGAAAAAGTCTGAAATTCAAAGGCTTTCAGAAGCCCAAGGAAACTTTCTCTATTTTTTTTTTCCTTTTAATTATTTTGTTTGTTTGTTTTTTTTTTTTTGAAGCATTTTATTCAAACTTGTTTCCCTTTATCATTATTTAAAGGTTAAAAGAATATTTTAGTGGGAAAAACTGATTAAAGTTGAATATTCCGAGAAAACCGTATACACAGTACGGTCCAGCCCTGCCCGTATTCAAATTACGAGCAAGCCGTGACCGTATGCAATTCACGGGCGAGCCTAGCCCGTATAACCAATACGGGCAAGCCCAGCCCGTGTACTAAATGCGGTTTTACGGAACCCTGTTATGTTTTTCCAGTTTTTACATGGTTTGATCACTTTCATTGTTCATCCAAACGTACGGTTCACCCAGTGCAAGGCTTCTAAACTGTCCCAAAGTGGACTTTGACCTTTTTGCTAAAACACATGTTTAGGAAGGCACATGTACCCTCCAAATTGACACCATACTCAAGAATTTGGTACCCTTTTGTTGCCTCTTGTGTGTACATAGGGTAGGATTGATTCTAAACAGAGTTAGAGACTCTTCCTATGGGCTGCACCAACTTTAGAAAATATGCATATTTTGGGACCAATTTTATCCCGAACCAATGGGCACCATGACACCCCTATGACATGAAAATAATGCAAAGCAATAGGATTACCTTGTTACCTTGTTTACCTTGAATATAGCATCCGCATTATGCCCTAGTTTGTAAGCCATGCACACGGCCTTCCCACAATCATACAAACCCATATCCCCACGTAATTGTATACTTTAGCCAAAAACGTGTAACTCCACCTTCAAGCGTAGGGGTTTTGGGTTTTGGCTTAATGGCAACTTAGCACTCAAGCCTAGTGATGACCAGAATCCCAGATCCACATTATCATCACATCATTAGCTCAAAGTTCTAAGGTGAATGTTTTCACTTTCGCTTTCCGAAGTATCGACCTCGTTGCGCCAAGCTACACACATTCGGGTTCAACTTCCTATAGGTTAAGGGTAAGCTGTGTAAAAGTAAAAGGTGCACAGTGAATTGTAAAAATAGGTTACATTCACAACGTCCCAAACCCTTGCCACTCTTTTCGTAGCCATGCATAAACAAACCAAGGCATAATAGGAAAGCATATTTAAAATAAACAAGTAAATAAAGCAATCCTATAGCACCTAAAACATGCTCATAAAAAAATTTATCTATCATGCAAACATATGATCATGTTATACACCCAAAATCATCATGGAGATCATGCTGAAAATTAAAACATGCTATCATAAAAATATAGCAAAAAATAAGCATGGTTCATCAAAACGGACCTCCCTTACGCATGTTTATAGAAACAATCCTATAAATAAAAATTAAGCATGTTTCTACCCCCATGAATTCCTAAGCAATAATTCAGATTTAAAACATATTTAACATGCTTAAGAACACAAAATAGCAAGCAAATAAAAAAATATCAAAAACATGAACAAACACCAAAAAGGCTGAAATCCACAAGTCCCCAGCAGAGTCGCCAGTTGTGAGACATGGGAAAAATTCAATCTTAATGATTTCCTCAATCATCACACGGGATTATATCAAACAAAGAGTCGCCACCATTCAATTTAGGTGTGAATGGACACCAAAATATCAAATAAGCACAAAAGGCAAATTTTAGGGCAAAATATCCCTCCTAAAAAAAACAACCAGAGATGGGTAAGGGGATTAAGTTATGAACAGGGGAAGGTGTTAGGCACCCCTATTCATCCACACAAGGTGGTTGCCAGGCATTGTTCATGTTAAAAATAAAGGAAAAAGCTTGCTATAAAAATCACAAAAATCACAAAAAAGGCAAAAATATATGGTTTTTTCATATGAATAGTCTGATTGATCCAGAACTATCAAACATGATCATACCATTCCTAGGGTTTCATGATCAAAATAAAATTGAGATAAAATCAAATAAAATCAATTTAAAGTGAAAAATCCAAATATCTGGTTTCAAGTCAAAATTCTAGAAATCTAGAAAAATATGATTTTTATAAAATATTTCAAAATTAAACTTGAATAGTCCAGGACATAGATAAAGCCCAAATTTCACGTTAAATCCAGAAATAAAAACCAAAAATACCCTCATTAATGAAAAACATCAAAAGAGGAGAATTTAGACCGTAGGGTCTTCTCTCAATAATGAAAAACAATTTAAAAATCATCTCATGAAACCCTAGAATTTATTTTCAGGCTTCTAGATCCAGATCTACCATATTGATCATGATAAATCCAAGATCCTAGCCTAAAATCACAAAAATCACGAAAACAGTGCTGTAGGTGCAAAAGTGGCAAAAATCCAAATTTTGGCAAAAATAGGGGATCTCATGCTATAAACATCATGGATTCATGTTATTCATTCAGATATATCATAAAAAGCATTAAAACATGATCAGGATATTTAAAACAGCCACATCTCACAGATTAGAGCATATGGGGGTCTACCCTACGGATCCACCTGTTCTCTTTTCCCCTAGTTCTCTCTTCACGTTTTACGGCTAGAGAGACTCTTGAGGTACTTAGAGATAGGTTTGGTTACACAAACACAATCAAAGGCCTTATTCTATAAAAAAAAAGAAAAAAACAGATATGGGGTTCTATTCTAGGGATCCACCTGTTCCCCTTTCCCCTAGTTCTCTCTTCACGTTTTACGGCTAGAGAGACCCTTGAGGTACTTAGAGACAAGTTTAGGAATACAAAAACAGATAAGGCCTTATTCTACAGCAATAGAGATGATCCTATTACTTCTAGAATTGAAGACAGAAAATAAAAAGGGATAGGGGACTTACCTGGATTGAGCAGGCAGAGCAGCAGGGATTCCTTTCTCTTCTCTTGTAGCTTCTTAGAATTCCTTGGACTCAAAATTTCGTGGCCCTAAGCTAGAGGAATGAGCCTCTATTTATAGACACACCCAGGGGCATGGTTGGTCCAAAAGGATATAGCCTGATCCTCAGGATAGAGAGAAAGTTGGAGATAATGCCCATCCATAGCCAACCAAGGTGGCCTCAGCGAATAAAAGACATAATCCGCTCGTTTAAAGATATATTGGACTTCAAATAAAGCTCGGAAATCGAGAGAAGGACAAAACTTGCACGTGTTTTTAATGCCCGTAAATGATTTACGGTCCAATGGTGACTGTATTGGTACTACGGGCGCGCCTGCCCGTAGATATTTTGCGGGCGAGATCGGCCCGTGAAGCCAATACGGGCAAAGCCTGTTCATTCTATTTTTAGGCTTTTTTGACCTGTTTTAAGCTCTAATTACATGTTTTTATTATTTTCTCATTTGGCAGTGCAATTTGGGGTGTCTACAATGCTCCATGATCACCACTCATGCCAACACATGCATACGACCCCCTTTTCTATGCACTTCATAGCATACATTTTATACATACTTTAAAACAAAATAGCAAAGAGCATGCACATAAAAAAAAAGGCGTAGAAAGAAGAAGCACAAGAAGGGATAATGGGGGTTTACATTGGGGGTACATGGGATGAAATATGAGAGGAACGTGCTCCTCTTAAACACAAATAGAGACACTCAAAACAGCAACCTACATGACCAAACAGTGCTTGAAAATCTCTCACCCTCTCCCTAGGACAAAACGTGCATCTCACCTCTTCTCTCTTGGAGGCTTTCATGTGGTGAAATGGCATAAAAAAAAGCATGTAGAAGATATGGTGGGCGGCAGCTCTTAGCCATGGGGGACAACACATTTTAAACTCCATGAAATAAATCCAATCTCATATATATTGAATATAGTGTAACAAGGAATGATACCTGGGAGTTAGGAGACCTTATTGTGGGGGTGTAGGCAGCTCCTTGAAGCCAATCCGGGTGCTGGACAGTCTTTCCACTGCAGCAACAGCAAGCTCTCCTTCTCTTCACTTGGATGATCAAGAAGAAGAAGAAGGGAAAAGGGGGTTGGATGATCGTAGCGTGGTGTGGTGAGGTTGTAGAGACAAAGAAGAGTGCAAGGGAAGAGGGTTTTCTCCTTGGGGGAGAAGGGTGGAAGCTTGGAGAGAGGTGGGAGCCCTTGGAGGAGAAAGATGGTGGTAGACAAAAGTGTCTAACCTTCTCTACGTATGGGGGCTTGGGGCTTTTTATAAAGTAGATGATGCATGGGAGGTGCATGCATGCATGGGGAACAACAATCATGGGAGAGAGAGAGAGAGAGAGAGAGAGAGAGAGAGAGAGAGAGAGAGAGAGAGAGAGAGGGGATGTATGGGGTGTGGCATGCATGGATGATGCACATGCATGCCCATCAATCATGGGAGAGAGAGAGATGCATGCATGGGTGATCATGGGGGGAGAGAGAGATGTTTGAGGGGTTGCATGCATGGATGATGCACATGCATGCCCATAGGAGACATCAATCATGAGCAAATCTAAATATTTGTGGATTGGTCCCTGATACTTTAGATATTTACAGGTTTAGTCCCTGATACTTTTGGACATTTACAGATTTAATCTATGATACTTTGGATATTTACAGATTTAGTCCCTGATACTTTTGGATATTTATAGATTTAGTCCCTGAGATATTTTCTCAACTTTGGATATTTATGGATCTAGTCCCTGATACCCTTGGATATCTGCAGATTCAGCCTTGAGATATTTTTCATTGATTTGGGTAATTACAGATTTAATCCCTGAGACCTTTTTGCTCTGCTTCTTGCCACGTGTGCAGTTTTCTGGCACTGCTGCCCTAGAACTTCAACTGCTTACATCTTCTTTATCCGGACTCCGATTTGGGCAAACTAAATTGCGTTAGAACCGTATTGGAGCCCTCTATCCATTGGCATAGGGTTAAGCACCTGGTTCGGGGTTTAGCAGAAAGTCAACTTTCGACTCCCCCTCAAGTTTGACCGGCTCATAGATCTTTCATTCGGACTCTGATTCCAGCAAACTCAGTTGCGGTTGAACCGTGGAGGGATTCTCTATCCAATGAGATAAAGCAAGGTGGCCAATTATCACTTAGTCAAAAAGTCAACTTTTTGCCCCTTAGGGTTTGACTTTTAGCTAGGGTTTTTGCATTTCTGGCATCTCCAGGGGTGCAAAAATGAGGTGCTTACATTGATCTCTGTTCACATGGAAGTTCAGAGCATTGCAGCAGCAGTGTTTGATTCATCCGAGAGCTGCTGATTCAACAAGTTCAGATCTATGAGTAAGTAAATATTGAATTATGATAATCTCGTTTAAATCCTAAGGCTAATTCGAATCAATCCTCAGATCTGTAATGATCTGAACAAATTGAGAATTATTGAAGGAAATAGTGAGCGGCAGTGCTGATTTTGGAATGTTGAGGTCATGGTTGTAAGATTGAGAGAGAGTTTAGGCTGCGAATGGTCTTCATCATGTAAGTAGCACAAATTGGTTTTTATTTGGATGTTTAAGCTGAATTTCTTTGAATAACCTTGAGCAAGCAATCTGCCGCACTCTGTTATTGCAAGCTATTGGCGCCAAAAGCTGAGTTGCATGAAATTTATGATGAAATTAAGTTTAAATAAATGATATGTATTGTTCAGATGATTAGTAATCTACTGGAAATGGAATGGTGGGAAACAAAATCAGATAAGGTCGTATCTAACTTGAATTTATGATTGCTTTTGCTAAATCTCTGTCAGAAAATTGTCATGGTCGGCTGAAGACATGTTGAATCGATTCATGCTTTAATTAAGTCCGAAGTTGTGTAAAAATAATGTTTAAAGGATTAGGATCATGCTGGAATTTTTTTGGATGGAAGTTGTTAATTCAATCATAGTTAGATTGCATTAGCCGCAACTCATGGTTGCAGATTTTGAAGGTGTGCTGAGTAAGGCCTAGGGGCGCTTACCTCTCCAGAGGTTGGCGCCAGCTCTTCCATTTTAGCTCTTGTGTTGTTATTAAAATGCAATTAGTAGATTCTCTTAGGGATCTTAATTAAGGGTAAATTGAAGATCTTAAGTTGAACAATAGGTACTAAAATTAGAATTCATAAGCCATATTGTTGAACTTTGTTTGAAGAATGGCATGGGTGACTATTTTTGTGTAAATTGTTTGAGCAACTCAATTAAATCCAAATAAGGGTTAATATATTGTTTGAAGGATTAGAATTATTATGGAAGTGGTTTGACGGGAATAGTTTAGGTTAGTCTTGTTGGAATTGCTTTAGCCGCACTATATAACAGTATGAGTTATTGGCGCTGAGTGCCGCTGAGGGACGCCAACCCTCCCAACAGTTCAGCTTGTCTCAGTTTTTATCATTGTTCTTAAATTTCAAATGGAGATTTCCCTTAGGGAGTTTAATCAATAGTTATGAATGGACTGAAAGGAATGGGAGACAGTGGAAAGGGGTTAAATTTGAGGTCTCAGCTAAAGAAATCAGAATCTAGTTGGGTATGAATATGGTTTTCTTAGAATATTGAAACTTTCCAGCCTATATTTGTTTTAGCCTTTTGAGGTGCTATTAAACGTAATATGGGGATTCATTTAGGATATTAATTTAGTAGTAAATTGGGGTCTTAAAGGTGTGAAATAGATGCTGAATTGGGAGCATGCTAAGGGTTCCAAATAATGAAATCAAGAATTCTGGTATGAAGCAAAAATCAGTTTTCTTTAGAGTACTGAAATTTTTCCAACACCTAGACTTCTTAATTTGGGGAAATTACTTAAAGGATAAACTAGAGACAATAAAAGGGGATAAGAGTGGATAAATAGGTACTGAAATGAGTATATAATTGAGGGGTTTTAGTCTAAATAGCATGGTGAATATTTCAAATTTTGGTATAGGTGATCTATGTGCATTAAAATTCAAAGTAAAAATCATTGTGAAGGTTTCTTTTAGGTTCAGATTACATCTAAGATGTTTGGGAATATATTAGAGAGTAACACCAGAGATTAAATTAACTAAAAGTAGAAAGCTTGGGTTTTCATAAAAATTGAGCTAGATGTGTAGTTAGATCAATGGAAATATTAGTCATTATTTCTAGAGCTTAAGTAAAGATTATTTATATTCTGAAATTGTTTAAAACTTAGAAACTCTACAGCAAATTCAAGTAGGTGAACTATGAAACTTGAGCAATAAATACTAAGGAAAGAACTTAGAAAACTTTATCTGGACTAATAGAAATAATTGAACTGAACCTTTACTGATTTAAAGTACTTTTGTGATCCATATCCTACTACTGAAATTCAGATCGTGATATTGTTTAAACTGAGTTTTATCAAAGGTTAGTATGCTGGACAGAATTTATAAAGAGGTTTTCTTGAGTTATTTGTTTACATGGATTGGTTTGAATATTGTTCTTTGGTTTTGAAAATACATTTGGAGTTCCATGGAGTGTTGTTCTGGTCCTGAGTGACCCATGATAAGATGATTTGATTCAGGAATTGTGATACTAGAGGTTGGTATATTTGTGACCAGAGGTTGGTTTATGTGTTGAATTTATTTTGTTTTGGTTTAGCTTGTTGTAGACACCTGCTTTTTGCATCCTCAAAGCTCAAATTGAAAAAGTCAAATCCGAAGGGGGGGGGGGTCAAAAAGTTGACTTTTGGCCCCAATGCAAATTGACCACCAAACTTCTTCCTATTGAAAATGAAATTCTAACACGATTCCAACACAATTGAGTTTCCTCAAATCGGAGTCCGAATGAAGAAGTTATGGGCCGGTCAAACCTGAGAAGAGCAGAAATCGGCTTTTCTGTTAAATCCCTGGTCAGCTACTCAATTCTATACCAGCAAAAGAGCATCTCAACACGATTCCGACGCAATTGAGTTTGCCAGAATCGGAGTCCTAGAAAGCAAGTTATGAGCAAAACTGACTTCCAAGTAGCAGTTTTCTACTTCTGTTAAAAATCTCAGTTTATTGCCAAACTTTAACTCAGTGGATAGGGAATCTCGAGCTGATTTCAATGCCACTGAGTTTGCTCAAATCAGACATCAGATAGAGAAGTTATGGCCAGTCAAAGTTTTCAGGAAAACTGCCCACTTGGTGAAAAAGCAGAAAAGGATAAAACAAATAAAAATCTTGAATAAAATAATAATATTTATTAAAATATCTAATTTTCGTAATTAAAATAAATGGAAAATAAAAGGAAAATCGGATTAAAAATCTGAATTTCACAAAAATGGAGAAAGAGTTGGCGTCCGCAAGCATTTAACACGTGCGAACCGCACTTGTAGTGCGGTTTGATCTGGACCGCACTATAGGTGCGGATGGGTTCTTATCCGCTCGTACAGCTGTCGCCAGTTGTCCGATTGCGCAAGATTTGTGCACATGGGCAGCTCAACCGTACTTTGTATGCAGTCGAAGCCAAATTGCATAGGATATGCGGTTTCGACCTGACCGCACTGTATATGCGGTCAGGTCGTTTTCAGCCTATAAATAGGTCCCACTGCCTCCATTGGCTAAGTTTGGTCCCTCTCTTCGTCCCCACTCCTTTCTCCTGTGACCAACAGACAACCACACTCTCCCACACTCTAAATCCTCTTCCAAATTCCCATTTTGCCCTTCTAGACCATCCCTTTCACACTCTCTTCTTCTTTTGATCCTTTGAGAGTTGAAAAAGACCCTTCTCAGAGCCTAGGAGGACTTCCAAGGTTGTCGTTATCATCAACTTGGGGACCACAACCCTTCCACAAGTAGAGGTAAAAGTAAGGTGAGAATATTTGTCATTTTCTTTTCAATAAATATCAAGATGAAGTTTTCTAGAGTTCATTTCCTTTTGAATCATTGGGCTTATTACTTATTACATGTTTCTCCTCAATATTGTCTTTCTTTTGCATGATATGGGAGTCCCCATGGTTAGGGGGACTCCCCATACGAAAAGGATGAGAGGAGAGAAGGTGAAAAAAGATGTCTAAGCAAGTCTAAGATTTACATTTATTTGCCGATGCTATTTTTAAGAGGGGTTTGTCCTCTTTAAAACTCCTTTGTATCACTAATATTCTCTACCCTCTTTCCTTTCAAGTAGAGTAAGTTACTTATTGTTCTATATGCTTGTTGGTTTTTTTTTTATCTATAGCTATATGTAGAAACATGCCATTTTAGTCTAACCATGCATCTCCATGCATTGTTTAGCATGTCATAGCTTCTCTTCTTTTATGAAAATAGCACTATATGCACACACATAAATAATATTTTTGAAATGGGAATGGATCCTCTTTTTACTATGCATCTTTTGTCTAAGAAGAATAGCAATAGGTATTGTGCGCACGTCGGAAACGTGGCACGGGAAAGTTCAGAGTCGCCAGTGCCTAATCTTGTCTATTAGTCTAGTCTGCGGCTTGAGATTCTAAGTAGGGTCTCGGTTGTGGTTTGGGGAAGTCCGTAGACACCCCAAACCACCCGTCGGATGACGGGTCTCTGTGGGTTTCCTGGTTTGAGTCAGCTTACTTTGATCTCACCTGATTCCTAATCCGATAGGTAATTTGGTTAAGTCCGGCGGGACCACCTGAATGGTGTGGGTCCCTTTAGTTGGTTTTATCTTGCTTAATTTAGGTGATCTGAGTCTAACTGGGTGGGCCCCGTTGGAAGGCCCAGGATGTCCTTGGTGGGCTTGGTCAAGCCCACATGCCTCTGGTGGGCCTCTGTCTAATCCTAGGATCCCCTGTGGGCTTTAGGTGGAGTGAATTGATTTTACATTAATGGTTCAAATTGGAAGTTTTAGTGATTTCCATGCAAGAGTGGGCCGACCTCGTTTTGCGTGCCCTTGGGTGGGCCCCGTGGCGGTTGCCAAAATATTTTTAGATTATCTTGTTTATCTTTGCCAAAGTGAGCTGGACACTGGGCTAGGGGCCCGTAGTCCAAATTTGGGCTTGAAAGCCCAGTTCTTTGAGGTGTAGGGTTTGCACCCTTCCATGGTTTGGTTAGTGGGCTTTGATGGGCCCTAGCCCTGGGTCCCGGCCAATCCATGCTACTTATTACAGATCATGCCACACAAAAATGGGTTTGGGATGGGCCACATTGGGCTTGGCCCGCCCGGTTTGGTTGATTTACTCATCTTGCTTATTTGCATGCAAACGGATTTATTGGGCTAGGTGGGCCCCGTTGGAAGGTCCACTAATATTCCAAGTTGGACCGGCGGTCCATGTCCCAAGTTGGGTTTCCAGGTGACCCGGAAACCCTGTTGGTTCCTTTGGTTTTGCTGGAAATAGCATGAAAATTCGACCAAAAAGCACAAAATCATAAAATTGCATTTTTGTTATGTATCCGGCCTTAGTTGCTGGATACACGCAGGCCCTAGGTGATCCGGCCTGAGTTGCTGGATCACCTTAAAATGGCCTTTTTCGGGCTTTGGCCATTGGGGTGGCTTCCTGGGCTTCTCAGGGACCTTTTATGAGTCATGTGGGCCCCTGAGAGGGCCCACTCAGGTACAGGGATGAGGAATTCCCATCCTTGGTCTCTTTTGATGGTTTCTTAGCAAAGGCCATGGGGGGGGGGGGGGGGGGGGGGGAGAGGCATCCAGGTTGTCTCTTCCATTTGTGATCATGTATATCAACATGGCAGGGACCAAGGTGTCCCTGCTTTGGTTTCTGAAGCTCCACTACAGCACACAACAAAGGTCCATAGAGAATCCTTTGAATCAAGAACTTGAAGCATGCTTCCATGACTGACCAAAACATGTATGCTCAATACTTTAACCAAGGGGACAGCCATTGTATGGAGGGGATTAACATGCTTTTTATGGGATTGGAGGTAATGGACTGTGGGGTGGGGGAGCACGCAATGGGATATTTGATTCATGATGCATTCACTAAGACATAGCATATGACTTAAAAGGCTAGGGACCTGGAATAAAGGAGAGCTACAGCAGCAGCTCCGGCGAGTCATGACAGTGGGCTAAGGGGATGGGAACATGCTTAACGTATATGCATGCAAGGAAATGATTTAGCATGCATAAACGAACAAGTGCAACTAAGGAAGTCTAGCACTTATTACCAATCAACAGAAAAAATCCACATAGCATGCGAGAAACAAAAAATCAGCGAAAGAAAACCCAATACATGCAAGAAGACCAATGGGAAGAACCATGATCTAACATGCATTTCCTACACATCTTAGCAATATCTAAACCCAAGACTCATGCTTAAACCCACAAAAATGTAGAGAAGGGGAAGAGAAGGGGGTTTACATGGGGATACATTAGATGAGGACCAAGGAACATGCTCCTTATGCAAGAATGCTTAAGATGACCCCAGGGACAGCAACTAAAAGATATTAAAAAGTATGCAAAATGGACTCCCATGCTCCCCTAAAGGAACCTACGTGGGCTTCTCACCTATGGTGGCATTCATGCCATGAAAAGGAGATAGTAAAGGCATGGTTGAACCACCATGGAAACGCTCAGGCCAAGAGAGGAGAAAATAATAAAAAAAACAGTAGAAAGAAAATCCAGCTTTAATATATGTTGAATACAATGGGATGAAGAACCTTACCTAGGGGTTCTTAGACTCTTGTACAAGGTGGAACCTCCTCCTTGCAGCAAGAACAAGGCTGGAAGTTCTTCTCCCAGCTCCCAACAGCAACTCATCCTTCTTTTGTTTCAGCAAGAAAGTGAAGAGGAGGAAGAAGACAAGGGTTGGATGGCCTTGGAGGAGAGTGGGAAGGCAATGGGGGCTAAGGGAGTTGGGGAGAGGGAAGTTCGCACCAAAACAGGTGGGGGAAGAAAGCCTTAAATCAGCAAAAGGAGCCAACCCCTGGCCAGAGGTGGCTGCTGGGCTTTTATAGACAAACTTAATGTATCCGGCATTAAATGTCGAATACACTACATGTCCTTTGTATCCGGCATTTAATGTCGGATACACTGAACCTCCTTTGTATCCGGCATAAAATGTCGGATACAAACAAAATTATTTCAAAAATTTAATGCCGCTGCAAATTTGTCGGGGAATCGGCGCGAATCTTGCCGAGCAAATCTTTGTATCCGACATTTGAGTCCGGATATGAAGAGAAGCAAGTGTATCCGGCATATTTGGTCAGATACAAATCGAAAAATTACGGATTTGCCCCTCGATTTGACCGATTCGACCGATATGACACTTTTGGATATCTATGGATTGCCCCCTGCGAATTTTTGCTTTAAGCCCTGGGATATTTTGCAAGTTTGGATATTTACAGATTGCCCCTCGAGATATTTTCTTGCGCCACTCGCCACGTGTGCGGCTCTTTGCCACGTGTGCAGCTTTTTGGGTTTTGCTGCTCGGAAACTTCGATGGCTTATATCTCCTTCATCCGAACTCCGATTTGAGCAAACTTAGTTGCGTTAGACTCGTATCGGAGCCCTTTATCCGGACTCCGATTCCAGCAAACTCAGTTGCGTTGGACTTGTGTCGGGATTGTCTATCCATTGAGATAAAGCAAGGTGGCTAATTTCCACTTGATCAAAAAGTCAATTTTTGACCCCTAAGGGTTTGACTTTTTAGCCGGGTTTGCATTTCTGGCTCTTCCGGGAGCGCAAAAATGAGGTGCTTACAGGTATCATCTCATCTAGCATGTTTTTATTAGTAGTTTGTGTGTATGATTATATCATTTATTCATTATTTACATATACTTATTTAAGTCATTTTTATGCATATGCATCATGTGTGCATGGGAAAATCGCACACGGCGGGGCGCACGTAGATTCGTACATGCCTCTGGATGGGTAAAATGGGAATTGGAGTCGCCACTGCCTGATGGGGTGCAGGCAAACACCTGGGTGCCTATGTTTGATTAATCTGATGGTCTGCGGCTTGAGATTTTAAGTAAGTTCTCAGTTGCGGTCTGAGGAAGTGTGTAGACACCCCAGTCCACCCCGTCGGTTGACGGGTTCCATGGTCCCTTGGTTTGAGTCAATTTGGTTTCTCACTCGATTCCTATTCCAGCATGCACATTAGATTGAGTCTTGTGGGACCGCCAAAGCGGTGTGGGTCCCTTTACTTGATTTTATCCTTTTTAGTTAAAGATGAGATGAGTCTGATTGGACGGGCTCGTTGGAAGGCCCGCAGATTCCTTGGTAGGCTTGGTTGAGCCCACATACCCCCTGATGGGCCTCAGTTTAGCCTGAGAGGCCCTTTGGGCTTTGGTTCAATGAATTGATTTTTACTTTAAAGTTCAAGTTGGATTTTAAATGATTTTCAGGCAAAGTGGCCCGGGATTGCTTTGTGGGCCCTTGGGTGGGCCACACAATTGGTTGCTAGATGGTTTTAAATTATCTTGATTAACTTTGCCAAAATGGATCAGGCTTTGGGGCTTGGGGCCCTTTACCTGGACTTGGGCTTGAAAGCCTAAGGCTTCCTGAGTTAGGGTTTGGAAACCCTAACTTTGTTTGGTTCAATGGGATTAGTGGGCCCGACAGGTCCTGCCCTTGGTCTCGGCCAAACCACAACATTATCTAAGCATGCATGCCCCGAATTGGGCTTTGGTGGGCCTCAATGGGTTTGGCCCACTTGATCAGTTTGATTATCTTTATTTAGCAGGAGTGAGCTTATCGGGCTTGGTGGGCCCCGTTGGAAGGCCCACCGGAAATCAAATTGGACCGGATGGTCCGAGTCCCATGTTGGGTTTCCGGATTACCCGGAAACCCTACTAGTTCAGCCGGTTTGATCAAACAAAGTAGGAAAATGGCACAAGATCATGAGATGCAGAAATTGGGATTTCGACTGTGTAGCTGACCATAGTTGTCGGCTACAAACAAAGCTATTTGTATCCGACCATGATGGTCGGATACAAAGAGAACCATGTTGATCCGACTTGAGTTGTCGGATCAACTCAACAAATGTTCTTTTTGGATTTTTGCTATGGGCTTGGGTTCCTGGGTCTTCTAGGTTGTTCTAGCAATGGTGTGGGCCCCTGGGTGGGCCCACAGTAGTTTTGGGAATGGGGGTGCACCCCCTTTGGATCCTTTTGGGGTTTCTTAGCAGAGGCAACGGGGAGGAAGGAGAGCATGGGGATGCTGCTCCTCCTTACTTCCTTTCAATAGTTCCAGCAGCAAGGTGGGGGTCTTGGCACCCCACCATGGACATTATCACATCACTAATCCATGGAAAATTCGAGCCCACCAACTAGGCCTTCATGCTATGTAAACTAATCACAAATCCCACATGTTATGAGGCATGGAACAGCAACAATAAACAGACAGCAGCTAATATGCAGAGATTAAAACATTGCTAAGTGAGTGATGAATGCATGGGGTTTGTGGGGGGTGACCGACTTCATGCCTGGGCTTGGGGGTGACCTAGAGGTGCTGTGGAGCAGCAACAACAAGAGGCACTTGTTGCTGTCTCGAGCAACACCTTGTGCACTTAATAACAGGGAATGATTGGGGTATAGGGGGCAGGTTTATTGACCACAAAACAGCAAATTATAGGGGGAATTAGGGATGGCATGGTGGTGGGGAGGTGCGTGCACCCATACATGCATTCACGGCAATCTAACTAGAGAATCATGGCATGCATGCACGAGCAAGAGACACAAAAATCATGCTGTGGGAACAGGGGACAGCAACAAACAGGGGGGTTTTGCTCAAGCAAGAGGAGTTGGAAATACCCGGAGATTGGGGGGAAGGGAAGCATGCACACATAGGTTAATGGGCTAGCCTTGGGGGAGAGCCTAGGCATTCGGATGAGCCTGCTGGAGATTTTGGAGCAGCAGCAAGCAACAGGGATTTGTTGCTGTCCCCAGCATCAGCTTGCATGGGTCTTGGAAGGGCTCGAAACAGCAAAATAAAAGGGGCGAAAGGGATCATGCTCATGTGGGTTGCACCTATACATGCATGCACTTAGATCAACCAAGCCACTAAGCAAGTCATGCAAGCACCAATAAGAACTAAGTAAGGAAACATGCTATAAAAAAAAAGGACAGCATTGTTATGGGAGGGGTAAACTACTAGCACGACTATTTGTATGCAAAAATAAAATCAACAAAACTATACATATACAAACGGAACACAAGAAATGATCTAGCATGCATACCCTACCTGTAAGCACATCATTTTTGCACCCCCGGTGTGCGCGCCTCATTTCGGTCGCACGACGAGGCACATGCAAAATGATGTGTGCCTTGGGATTGTTTGGAGTCGCCACTGCCTGATGGGGTGCAGGCAAACACCTGGGTGCCTAAGTTTATATATTAATGCTAGGTCTGCGGCTAGAGATTCTAGGCAAGGTCTCATTTACGATCCAGGGAAGTCCGTAGACACCTCGGTCCACCCCGTCAAGTGGGGTCCCATAGGTTTCCCTGGTTTGAGTCAACTTTGGTCTCTCACTCACCCGATTCCTATTCCAGCATTCAATTCGGTTAAGTCTGGCAGGACCGCCAAAGTGGTGTGGGTCCTTTTACTTGATTTTATCTTCTTATTATTGAACGAAGTGAGTCTGATTGGGTGGACCCCATTGGAAGGCCCACTACTCCCTTGGCGGGCCTCAGACTGACCTGAGAGGCCCTTTGGGCTTTGGTTCAAGTGAATTGATTTTATTTAAATTCCAAGTTGGAGATTAAATTTAATTCCATGCAAAAGTGAGTCTAGATTGACTTGCGGGCCCCCGGGTGGGCCTCGCAATGGATGCCAAATGTTTTACATTATCTGGATTGATCTTTCTCCACTGTGGGCCAGGCTTGGGCTTGGGGCCCTTTACCTGGGCTTGGGCTTGAAAGCCCAAGGCTTCTTGAGTTAGGGTTTGAAAACCCTAACCTTGGTTGGGTTCAATGGGCTTGATGGGCCCGACAGGCCCTGCCCATGGTCTCGGCCAAACCAACCCTAAATCTAATCATCATGCTTCCAAAATGGGCTTTGGTGGGCCTCAATGAGTTTGGCCCACTCAACTAACTTGGTTTATCTTTATTTAGTAAAATAAGTTTGTCGGGCTTGGTGGGCCCCGTTGGAACGCCCACTGGAAATCAAATTGGACCGCGTCGGTCCATGGCCCATCTTGGGTCCCCGGTTGACCGAGAAACCCTTCTGGTTTGCTTGGTTTAGCTAAAAATGATTGCAAAAATGAGTTAAGAAGCTGAAAATCAACAAAATGGAGCCTCTGTAATGTAGCCGACCTGAGTTGTTGGCTACACACAGAGAAGCCTGTATCCGACCTTAAGCGTCGGATACACACAGAGACACCTGTATCCAATCCGGTTTGTCGGTCACAAAACAAAACCCGCTGATCCGACCTGAGTTGTCGGATCAGTTAGAAAATGCCATTTTTTGGGTTTCGGCAATGGGCTTGGGTTTATGGGCTTCTTGGGGTGTTCCAGGGGCTGTGTGGGCTCCAGAGATGGCCCACATTGGTTCTGGGTGCAGGGAATTCCCCAATTTGGTCACTTTTTGTGGACTTTCGGGTTCGGGCAAAACAAGGGGGAAGGACTAGGGTTTAACCCTCCCCTCTTGGTATTTTCACATGCTTCCCATATGTGAACATATGTTATAAAGGAGTGTAAGCACCCAAATTTTGATCAAACCAAATAAAAGAGAAAAAATGTGCTAAAAGACAACAAAATAGCTCAAAACCCTAAGGGGAAAAAATTGACCTTTTGATCGGGTGCAAATTCCCCGCCATACTTCTTCCCAATGATTAGGAAATTCGAACACTATTCTAACGCAACTGAGTTTGCTCAGATCGGGGCCCGGATGAAGAAGATATGAGCCGGTCAAATTTGGGGGGAGCCGAAAGTTGACTTTCTGCTAAACCCCAAATCAGCTGCTTAATCCTATCCCAATGGATAGAGGACTCCGATACGGTTCTAACGCAATTGAGTTTGCTCAAATCGGAGTCCGGATGAAGAAGATATGAGCTGTCGAAGTTTCTGAGCAGCAAACCCAGAAACTGCACACATGGCAACAAACGCAGCAAAATATCTCAGGGGGCAATCTCTAAATATCAAAAACTTGCCAAATATCTCAGGGACTAAACCAAAAATCGTACGGGGCAATCTGTGAATATCCAAAAGTGTCAAATCGGTCAAATCGGTCACGTCAGTCAAGTCGAGGGGCAAATCCGTAAATACCCTGTTTGTATCCGATGACATATGTCGGATACACAGGAGCTTCTTCATATCCGACATTTAATGTCGGATAAATTGCCATGCCCTCGCTGGATTGGCGCTGATCCCCCCACAGATTCACGCAGAAAATTAAATTTTCGAAATGATTATGTCTTGTATCCGATATTTTATGCCAGATGCAAAAGAGGTTCTGTGTATCCGACATAAAATGCCGGATACAAAGGAGGTATGGTATATCTGACATTAAATGCCGGATACAAAAAATTTGTTATAAAAAGGCAACAGCAGCCCCATTTCGGAGGTTGGCTTTTCTTTGGCTGTTTCCACCTTGTCTGCCCCTTTGCACCTGCTCCGAAAACCCTTCACCTTGCCCCCCTTTGGCTCCCTAAACCCTCAAGCACAACCTTAGGCCCATTCCACCTCTTGTTTCTCTCTTCCTCTCCATTTTCACCCAAGCAAGGAGGAGGTTACCTGCTGTCAGTGGCCAAAGGAGGAGCTCCGGCCACTTCCCTTGCTTCAAAAGGAGCTCAAGCACACCACAAGAAGGGTTTGAAACCCCAAGGTATGGCTTCTTGTTAAGTTTCCTTACATATATATAAAAATGGAGGTTTTCTAAGCATGTTAATGAGCATCGTTTTCTCCCTTGCTGTAAGTCGGTTCAAGTGCTTATATGGCATGTATCATGTTCTTATTACCATCACATGAGGATCTCCTAGGTAAGATGAGCATCACGTTTGGCTCCATGGGAGGGTGAGAGGTGACTATTCACATTTTCTTCTAGTCATTTTAACTACTGTTTTGAGTCCCTTTTTTGGTGGCGGGGAGCATGTTCCCCCTAGCATGATCCATCCATTGTACCCCTTATTAATCTCCCCCTCTTTTCCTTCTCTAAAATAGTTGCGCTTTGATGATCCTGTGTTTCTTTGAAGCATGAAGTTGGTAGTATGACATGCTTGTCCAAGTTCGACCATGCATGCATATCCATTTGAAATGCTGTAGGTACACTCACACACCCTCCACTTTTCGTGCACACAATATGTGGATGTTAATGCATGTTCACCATAGTCCGGAAGCATGTAGGATAGGTTTGATTGTTGTTTTCTCACCACTTTATTTGCTTGCTGTTGTGCGGATCGGGAAGAACTAAACAGGGACACCTAGGTCCCTGTTCACTGCTGGAAGTATCCCAAGAATGAGAGGAGGCAAGACCTCAAGCCTCCTCCCCCTTGCTTGAACCACTAAAGTCACAAAAGAAGGCAAGAATGAGGTTTCCCCCCTCTCTCTATACCAATGTGGGCTCACACAGGAGCCCACGCAATCCCTGGAACATCCTAGGAAGCCTAGAAACCCCACCCCAATGCAAAATCCGAAAAAGGGCTTCTGTATGTTGATCCGGCAACTCAGGTCGGATCAACAGAGCCCCATTCATAGCCGGCAAAAGATGCCGGATACACAAAGCCCTGTGTGTAACCGGCATCTTAGGCCGGCTACATTGCCAAAATGTTATTTTTGCTTTTTTGTGATCTTGTGCTGTTTTGTTGGTTTGATTGATCAATCCGGACGAACCAGAAGGGTTTCTGGGGGCCATGGACTGACCTGATCCAAATTGATTCCCGGTGGGCCTTCCAACGGAGCCCACCAAGCCCGGCAAGCTTACTTTTGCTAAACAAATATAACCAAATTGATTGAATGGGCCAAACCCATTGGAGGCCCATCAAGGCCCAACTTGGGGCATGCATGTTTAGTTAAGTTGTGGTTTGGCCAAGACCACGGGTAGGGCCTATCGAGCCCACTAAGCCCATTGAACCCAACAAAGATTAGGGCACCCAAGCCCTAACTCAGGAAGTCTTGGGCCTTCAAGCCCAAGCCCAGGTAAAGGGGCCCCAAGCCCAAGGCCTGGCCCATTTTGGTACAGTTAATAAAGATGATCAAAATCACTTGGCAACTAACTGTGTGGCCCACTTAGGGGCCCACAAAGCAATCCCGGCCCACTTTCGCATATAAATCAAATTTAATCAAACTTGAAATTCAAATAAAATCAATTCACTGAGCCAAAACCCAAAAGGCCCCTCAGGTTTAAAACTGAGGCCCACCAAGGGAACATGTGGGCTTAACCAAGCCCACCAAGGGATCCGCAGGCCTTCCAACGGGGCCTGCCCAATCAGACTTAGATCACCCTAAATAAAGAAAAGATAAAATCAAGTAAAAGGGCCCCACACCACTTCGGTGGTCCCGTAAGACTTAATCAAATGTGCATATTGGAATAGGAATTGGGTGAGTGAGAGACCAAAAGTTGACTCAAAACCAAGATAACTATGGAACCTGTCATTCTACGGGGTGGACTGGGGTGTCTACGGACTTCCCCAGACCGCAAGCGAGAACATACGTAGAATCTCAAGCCACAGACCAAGCCTTAATAGACTAACTTAGGCACCCAGGTGTCCGCCTGCACCCCATCAGGCGGTGGCAACTCCAAATTCCCATTTTTACCCAGTGCGACCTGAAAATAGGTGCGCACAGCCTGGCGACTCCACTAGGGAATTCTCAGCCCAATAGAACCCCTGGTTAGAATGAGTCAACCTAAGAGGGATGAGTTGGTTTTATGGTTCTTTCTATCTTGTCTAGTAAGGCACGGAATACATGCAAGTACACTTTCTGGGGAGTCCTGTCAAAAGGAAATGATAATTACCTAAGGAAAGTGGGATTTAAGCGGTCCCCTTTGACCCCCCACTTACTGGGGACTCTCCTGGAATCTTGTATTGCGTGCCAATTCTGCACCTTACTGTACGAGATGGTAAAAATTCCTTTGTCAACAAAATCCAGCCAAATCTCACCCGGTTAGACACCACACTCAGCCCAACTGCGCACAAGGGTACACCCCCACACCGTGGATAGATTTAATTTTCAATTTTGTGAGAAAATTGCGTCGGGTGACACGCACGAGGGAGACTGCGTGAATGATCCGACCCTGAATGAATGAGAGCGGATATTGCAACTTCTTTACCAAAACTTAGATCTCTCTAGTAGCCTACCCTTCTGATTCCTATGAACTGATCTTTGGGATGGTATTAGCACCTACGCTCCCGTGGCTTGCCGGGGAAAGCAGGGTAAACCCCCCCCCCCCAGTTTTCTGGAGTCCATTAGCACCACAGGTTTCTTGCCGTGGCACGCGAGGATCCAGTACTGGTCCAGACCCTTGTAGGCTTATGTCTCGGGCTGGGTATCCTTCCCCACCTAACGTTCTGAACAAACCATGCTTGGTATTGCGAGGGTGATGTGAATGATGAATACAAGAGGAGTAAAATCAACTTAAAATCCAAGAGTCCATTAGGGGCAGCAACCCCCGCTTTTTGCATCCAGCTGAGTAAACACTAGATCATGGGCTACCTCAGCCCTAATTTAGGAAGCCAACCAAACTTTGATCAGGGGAACCACCCCAGATCCATGCATTGAGTCCTGTGTACCGTGGGCCTTGACCCATTAAGTCCGCAGGAAGCACCCTGAGTCCGGATCAGTCTTTTTTTAGCAGACGAAAGCTGGCCAGATCAGAAAAAGCAGACGAAAGTAGGCTAGATTAGAGCAGGGGCAGTGAAACCCTAGGTCTAGGACTTTTCAGCCTGCCCTTTTAAAATCAATTGTATCCTATCCTAGGGTTCCCAACAACCCTGGGATCGAACACTTTTCCAGCGTTTTAGGCTTTAAGTGATTTCGCCCTTGCTGGCAAGTTGTAAGCAGTTCTTCAATCAGACGGCAGAGATTCTCCAGAAAAGATGAAAAGACTAATTTGGACTTGGATGTGCTTCCTTACACAAGTATGTCTAGGAGTCGTGCCTTCGCTGACACCAACCCCTTTAGGGATGCACACACATTTCAATTCTGTTTGTGCATTTTCATTTGGTACATCGTCTGAGGATGGTAAGCCTTGTAATACTTGCCCTTACTGTCCTGCGCACACATAAATCATTTGCACATCGAGTTGCACCAATTTCAAAATCAAAACCATGCCAACACTTTTGGTCGAAACTGCTTTGAAAAATTGCACAAAAAGAATTTTCAAAATTTAATCGCCTCCAGGCGTACATCAAAGTGCCTCAGGGCATACATCAAATCGCCTCCGGGCATACATTAAATCGCCTTCGGGTGTACATCAAGCCGCCTTCCGAGGTGCAAATTGTTTTTCAAAAAACACAGCTTTAAGTGGCCCCCGGGCCTACATCAAAATCATCTTTCATGATGTACAGATCTCTCGTGACTCAAGATAAACCATTTTCCATGGTTATATCGGGCCATCACCCTGGAGAAACGTCGAACTGCCTTTTTGTGGCATACATTCTTTTCAGCTGGGGCAATGCCATCCATGGCGTGACTTGTGGAACCAATTCCACGGGTACCCCATTTTTGCTTCCTCATAGCAATAAGTTCAAAATTTGCCAGTCTCGACACGATTTCGGGTTTCGCCGTCAAAACGGTAAAACCTCAAAAAAGATTTCCAAAGAGTGTTTTAAGCCAATCCTTCAGAATTCTAAAATTTTCAAAGAATCATCGTGCCATGAGCGGCACCTTCCTAAAATTTTCAAAAAAAAATCCATTTGCCGTCTATGGCACTGAACCAATAAAAGGTCTTCAAAAAATCACTTTGCCATCTGCGGCACCAAAACCAAGATTTCAAAAGTCACAGTTAAAAATTTCCAAGCACAGCTCAGGCTACCCTTCTCATATGCAAGATAGCACAGCACTCTTACCCTTCAGCTACCCTTCTCGTATTTGAGATAGCACAGCTTTGGCTACCCTTCTCATGTACGGGATAGCAAAGCTTTCAAGATGACCACCCTTGGGCTACCCTTCTCGTGTTTGAGATAGCACAGCTTCGGCTACCCTTCTCACGCACGGGATAGCACAGCTTTCAAGAAGGCCCTAATCACGGCATCCACCCTTGGGCTACCCTTCTCGTATTTGAGATAGCACAGCTTTGGCTACCCTTCTCATGTACGGGATATCACAGCTTTTAAGACGACCACCCTTGGGCTACCCTTGCGAATCCCCGGCATAGCACAACTTTCAAGAAGGCCCTAATCACGGCATTCACCCTTGGGCTACCCCTGCCAATCCCCGGCATAGCACAGCTTTCAAGATGTTTCTTTTGCACGCATATTCATTTATAGTATTTGCCACACAGCGGTGGCACTATCCATAGTGCGAAGACTCTTTTTCACCACCCCTAACACTAGTTTGGGCAAAATTTACTTTTTTATTTAAAGCAGCACTTTTTCTACCACACACGGCACCCTAAACCGCGGCTGCCCTCGCACAAAGGCAGACCATTTTCGAAAGAAACTAACCTGTATTTTTGTTTTGTTTTTCCTCTTTATTTTATTTCATTTTACTAAGGTTAAAAGCGTCGTGGCCATAGCTCACCGAAGTCCATACCTGTTAAGATCCCCCACGAGGATGAATCCAAAAGAGCCACCTGCCCCTCAGCCGCCAATACCACAACCTCCAGTGCCGCAGCAACCTCCACCTCAGTGCCAGATTGAGGATGAGCCTATGATTGTACAATTAACTCAACAAATGGGGAAAATTACCCAGCTGCTCCAAAGCTTAGTCAAGTAGATGCCGCAACCAATCATCCCTCAACCTCAAGGAGAACCACAAGCATTGCCACAGGGACCGCCAGGGCCACCACATGCCCCGCTGGTACCTGCCTATCCTATGCCTCCACAGGCTTTCCCTCCACAAGTTCCACCTCCGGCGGTGCCACAAGGTCAACAGTTGCATCAACCACCTCCTGAAGAAGCATTACATCTTCCGCACATCCTGGAGATAAACCAGGAAAAGGAAGAAGACTGGCATAGACAAAGAGTCGAGGCCAAGGGCATCTCGCCGGAAGTCAGTGCCGTGATTAATGAACTCAGAGCAGAATGGCGAGAACTGAAAAGAGGGGCAGTGCTAGGAGGGATGACAGTCGAAAATTTCTGTTTCTTCCCTGACATACGTCTCCCGGCAAAGTTTAGGTGTCCTGACTTTGAGAAATTCGACGGGACTGGCTACCCAACTGCACATTTGAGATCATACTGTGGAGCCATGATGGGATACAACAGGGATGAGCAGCTGATGATTCAGTTGTTCCAGAGATCCTTGACCGGGCAAGCACATTGTTGGTTTTCTACTTTGAACCCCACACAGATTCGGACTTGGTCAGACCTGGCACTCCTCTTCACTGAACAGTTTAGGTTTAACTCTGAGGTTGTACCTACAAGAATGGAACTGATGAGAATGAGCAAGAAGGCAGGCGAGATAATTTGGGATTATGCTCGAAGATGGCGCGAACATGCAATGATAGTGCGCCCATTGTGCGCGCGTCGTGAAACGCGGCACGGGGGAATTCGGAGTCGCCACCGCCTGATGGCGTGCAGGCAGACACCTGGGTGCCTAATATTGTCTATTAAGGCTTTTGGTCTGCGGCTTGAGATTCTAAGTCTGTTCTCGGTTGTGGTCCGGGAAAGTCCATAGACACCCCGGTCCACCCCCTCGGGTGACGGGTCCCTTAGGTTTATCCTGGTTAGAGTCAGCTTATTTTGGTCTCACCCGATTCCTAATCCGACATGCAGTTTGATTAAGTCTGGCGGGACCACCTGAGTGGTGTGGGTCCCTTTAATTGCTTTTATCTTGATTAATTAGGTGATCTGGGTCTGGTTGGGTGGGCCCTGTTGGAAGGCCCACGGTGTCCTTGGTGGGCTTAGTCAAGCCCGTGTGCCCTTGTGGGCCTCAGCCTATCCTAGAAGGCCCTTTGGGCTTTGGTTAAGTGTTTTGATTTTACTTTAGGTTCAGATTTAAGGTTTAAGTGTTTTCCATGAAAAGGTGGGCCGGACTGGTTTGTGGGCCCCTGAGGTGGGCCCACATGGTGGCCAAGTATTTTTATTGGATTTATCTTTTTAATTTTGCCAAAGTGAGTTGGACACTGGGCTTGGGGCCCGCAGTCCAAATCTGGGCTTGTAAGCCCAAGTTATCGAAAGTTAGGGTTTGCACCCTTCCTTGGTTCGGTTGGTGGGCTTTGGCGGGCCCGGTAGGCCCGTGCCCTTGGTCTCGGCCAAACCACGCATACATCAATTTCACAAGTCCGGTTCGGGTGGACTGCCTTAAGTTTGGCCCGCCCGGTTTAGTCGGTTAATTTTGCTTATCTTGATTAAGTTGCATGCATACATGTTTCTTGGGCCGGGTGGGCCCCGTTGGAAGGCCCACTGGAAATCAAGTTGGACCGGGGGTCCAAGTCCCACATTGGGTTTCCGGGTGACCTAGAAACCCTATTGGTTTATCCGGTTCAGTTCGGAAATGGCATTCACGTCTAGCAATAATCACAGAAAAAAAAACAAGATGGACACTCTGTCAAAAAAAAAACTAGCTCATTGTGCTGGTTTGGAGGCCCATCAAGGCCCAACTTGGGGCATGCATGTTTAGTTAAGTTGTGGTTTAGCCGAGACCACGGGTAGGGCCTATCGGGCCCACTAAGCCCATTGAACCCAACAAAGATTAGGGCACCCAAGCCCTAACTCAGGAAGTCTTGAGCCTTCAAGCCCCCAGGTAAAGGGGCCCCAAGCCCAAGGCCTGGCCCATTTTAGCACAGTTAATAAAGATGATCAAAATCACTTGGCAACTAACTGTGTGGCCCACTCAGGGGCCCACAAAGCAATCCCGGCCCACTTTTGCATATAAATCAAATTTAATCAAACTTGAAATTCAAATAAAATCAATTCACTGAGCCAAAACCCAAAGGGCCTCTCAGGTTTAAAACTGAGGCCCACCAAGGAAACATGTGGGCTTAACCAAGCCCACCAAGGGATCTGTAGGCCTTCCAACGGGACCTGCCCAATCAAACTCAGATCACCCTAAATAAAGAAAAGATAAAATCAAGTAAAAGGGACCCACACCACTTCGGTGGTCCCGTAAGACTTAATCAAATGTGCATATTGGGATAGGAATTGGGTGAGTGAGAGACCAAAAGTTGACTCAAAACCAGGATAACTATGGAATCTGTCATTCGACGGGGTGGACTGGGGTGTCTGCGGTCTTCCCCAGACCGCAATCGAGAACATACTTTTCTCAAGCCGCAGACCAAGCCTTAATAGACTAACTTAGGTACCCAGGTGTCCACCTGCACCCCATCAGGCGGTGGCGACTCCAAATTCCCATTTTTACCCAGTGCGACCTGAAAATAGGTGCGCACAAGGAGGGTATGCATACTACTCACAAGTATCTAGAAGGGCTTAACATGAAGGCACTTAAGGAGCACATATCCACAATACATGCTCCTATGATCTAACACAAACCAACCTACCCTATCACCATTTACATGCTCAAAACAAAATCACAATCATCCAAGCAAGACCATTAGAAGAAGGGAAAGAGGGGATAGTTAATATGGGGTACAATAGATGATCAAATAAAGGGGGAACAACCCTCCCCCATTCGAATGAGATAAAAGATGGCAAAATAGAAACCTAAAGGCCACCAAGCCGGGCATAAGTGGGAACTCATCTTCCCTTGAAGCCGTACGCACATCTTCCTCACGTGGGGGTTAGTCCATACTCAAAATAAAGAAGGGGAAGGGTGAACATACACAACAACATGATGGAGATGAAGATAACAATATGCTAAAAGATATGGCATCCCAACATGCTTACTTCATGCTCATATTCATATATGCGGGGTGAAATTTCATGACAAAGCTTACCTTGGGGTTTACGAACCCTGGAACAAGGTGTAGAGCCTCCTTGAAGTAGAGATGAAGGCTGGAGCAGCTTCCTTCTTGCACCAACAGCAAGTGTTCTTCCCTTCCTTGCTTGGATGAGAGTGAGGAAGAAGAGAGGAAAGGGGGTAGGGTAACCTTGGGATTGTGCCTAAGGGTTTAGGGAGCAAAGGGGTGAGCTTGGGAGAGAGGTGGGAGCTCTTGGAGAAGAAAAATCCAGCAACAAAAAATGAGAGCCCCCCTACATATGGGACTTGGGGGGGCTTTATTATGTGGATGGTACATGATGGATGCCCATGGGGATGCATGCTTGGAGGAGAGAGAGAGAGAGATGCATGGGGTGTTGCATGCAAGGATGATGCACATGCATGCACATGAGAAACACCAATCATGAGAGAGAGAGAGAGAGAGAGAGAGAGGTGTTTGCATACATGATGCATGGGAGTGCACATGGGGAACATGCATTTATGAAGGAAAGAAAGAGGGAAAGAAGATGTGGTGGGGAATTAAGCATGTGGAGGATGAGTTATGGAGGAGAGAGAGGGAGAGAAAGATGTGGTGGGGAATTAAGCATGTGGGGGTGATTTTCTTGGTAATTGCAGATTAGTCCTTGAGATACTTTCACATCAACTTGATATTCACAGATTTATCCCCAGGTAATTACAGACATGCCATCAGATTTTTTGACTGTCCTGATATTTTACGGTTTTGCCCCCAGACACCTTTTCTACTATTTTCTTTGCTGTTTTTGCCACGTGGGCAGTTTTTAGGGTTTCTTGTTTTGCCCATAACTTATTATCCGGGACTCCGATTCGAGCAAACTCAGTTGCGTTGGAATCGTGTCAGGATGACCTGTCCACTGGGACAAGTTTGGACACCTGATCTGGGGTTTAGCAGAAAATCAATTTTTGCTCCCCATCAAGTTTGACCGGATGATAAATCCTTCATCCGGACTCTGATTCTAGCAAACTCAGTTGCTTTGGAACCGTGTCGGGATTCTCTATCCATTGAGATAAAGCAAGGTGGTCAATTATCACTTGATCAAAAAGTCAACTTTTTGTCCCCTCGGGGTTTGACTTCTCAACTAGGGTTTGCATTTCCGGCTCTTCCGGGGGGCAAAAATGAGGTGCTTACACCTGGAAGTTCTGAAAATGCAAACCCTAAACAGAAAGTCAAATCCTAAGGGGTGAAAAGTTGACTTTTTGATCAAGTGATAATTGGCTACCTTGCTTCATCTCAATGGATAGAGAATCTCAACACGGTTCCAACGCAACTGAGTTTGCTGGAATCGGAGTCCGGATGAATGATCTATGAGCTGGTCAAACTTGAGGGGGAGCCGAAAGTTGACTTTCTGCTAACCCCCGAACCAGGTGTTTAATCCTATCCCAATGGATAGAGGGCTCCGATACAGTTCTAACGCAATTGAGTTGCCTAAATCGGAGTCCGGATGAAGAAGATGTGAGCAGTTGAAGTTTCCGAGCAACAGTGCCGGAAAACTGCACACGTGGCAAGCAGCTGAGAAAAAAGGACTCAAGGATTAAATCTGTAATTACCCAAATCAATGAAAAATATCTCAAGGTTGAATCTGCAGATATCCAAGAGTATCAGGGACTAGATCCATAAATATCAAAGTTGAGAAAATATCTCAGGGACCAAATCTGTAAATATCCAAAGTATCAGGGACCAATCCACAAATATCAAGATTTGCTCATGATTGATGTTTCCTATGGGCATGCATGTGTATCATCCATGCATGCAACACCTTATACATCCCTCTCTCTCTCTCTCTCTCTCTCTCTCTCTCTCTCTCTCTCCCCCCCATGATCACCCATGCATGAATCTCTCTCTCTTTCATGATTGATGGGCATGCATGTGCATCATCAATGCATGCACACCTCATGCATCTCTCTCTCTCTCTCTCTCTCTCTCATGATTGTTGTCCCCCATGCATGCATGCACATCACTCACACTACATAATAAAAAGCCTCCCAATTCCATACGTATGGGTCTCTTTTTATTTGGTATCTGAATTTTGCTTCAAGAGAGTTTTCCCCTATAACCTCTTTCCCATCTTTCCCAAGCTCTCTTCATCTCCTCCCCCAAGCTCACTCCCAAGGCTTCCTAAGCCCTCCACCACCCTTCTCTGCCACATTCAAGTTTGAAAGAGGAGGCTACCTACTGTTGGTGCTTGAAAGAAAAGGCTCAAGGTGCTGCTCCCACCTCAAAGAGAGCTCAATACCTCCAAGTATAACTTTAAATCCCCAAGGTGAGCTTGTTGACATCTTTTGTTCAACATATTCGAATATGAATGAGAAGTGAGTATTTTTGCTCCATTTCATGCTATATGTTTTACTATTTTTCCTTCTTGTGGTTTACATAGTCATTTTAGCTTTCACTAAGTCCTCATCTTTGGTGTAAGTAACCTCATGGTAAGAGAGGTGGGCTTCCAATAGTCTAAGGAGAAGGAGGTGGTCTTCTCGGTTGGTTTGAAGGGCTCATGGACTGTTGTGGGGTTGCTGATTTCATCTTTTTATTGAGTCTTTCTCATTTAAAAAGAGGAGGGTGTTCCTCTTCAAACGCATCTAATGTACCCCTTTATGTAACCCCCCGCTTTCCTTTCTTTGGCTCCTTAAGTTGAAGTGCATAGATGAAGTGAGCATGATATTGCTGCATATCACAAGTGATGTATGCTAGATTAGGTCTTTACTTTTATATGCATATAGCTTAGTTGTCGTTTAGTGCATGCTAGAGTACGCCATCATTTGAAGCATGTCTTTCCTCACCTCTAGGGCCATATGAATGCCTAACTTTGCTTCTTGTTTTGGGTGATTTATCATGATTTTTGCCCCACTCCTGCAGTTGTTCTCGGCCATACAAGACCACCTCACCTGGTTCAGTCATAGGCTCTAGTTGCATGTTTGCATTTGCTCATTAGGGATGCCTTTAGATGTTTAATGTGTCTTATCTTTTGTATTGATCTTGCATATCCGGAAATCAGCCTTTTGAGGTCTTTGAACACAATGAGCACATGCATGCCCACCTTGAATAAAGAATGCCCCCAGTGATGCACATGTTAATCCATTGCTTTTTCTTTTTTTTTTTTATTGTGCATAATTAGTTGCTGTTCCCCATGGTTGTAAACAACCAGAACAGAGGTACATGACCTCTGTTCCTTTTCTTGATTCTGTCCAAGAGAAGGAAGAGGGGAAGCTCCCACCCTTCTCCCTTGGTTTGGTTCTCAAAACCCCTTCAAGAGAAGCCAAGTGGCTCTCATCTGAACCAATGTGGGCCATCTCTGGAGCCCACACAATTTCTAGAACACCCCAAGAAGCTCATAAGCCCAAGCCCATTGCAGAGACCCAAAAAATAGCATTTTTTAGCTGATCCGACAACTCAGGTCGGATCAGCAGGGCCCCCTTTGTATTCGACCATCAGGGTCGGATACAAGTGATTTTGTTTGTAGCCGACAGCTCAGGTCGGCTACATTGTTAAAGTGCTAATTTCCATATTTTGTGATATTGTGCAAATTTTTTAGCCTTGTATGGTCGAACCAGCTGAACCAATAGGGTTTCCGGGTCAACCGGAAACCCAAAATGGGCCATGGACCAACTCGGTCCAATTTGATTTCCAGTGGGCCTTCCAACGGGGCCCACTAAGCCCGACAAACCTACTTTTGTTAAATAAAGGCAATTAAAGTGATTGAATGGGCCAAACCCAATGCAGCCCACCAAGGGCCCAATTTTGAAGCATGAAGGCTCAGATTAGGTTTGGTTTGGCCGAGACCACGGGCAAGGCCTGTCGGGCCCATTGAACAAAACAAGGTTAGGGTTCAAAACCCCAATTCAGGAAGTCTTGGGCTCTAAGCCCAAGTCCCAGTAAAGGGCCCCAAGCCCAAGGCCTGGCACATTTTTTTTGCAAAGATTAATCAAAAATAAACTCAAAACACTTGGCAGCCAGGACGAGGCCCAATCAAGGGCCCATTAATCCATTCAGACTCACTCTTTGCATGTAAATCACTTATTAATCAAACCTGAATTTTAAATAAAACCAATTCATTAAACCAAAACCCAAAGGGCCTCTCAGGCTCATACTGAGGCCCACCAAAGGATTATGTGGGCCACATTTGGCCCACCAAGGGATTCGTGGGCCTTCCAACGGGGCCCACCCGATCAGAGTCACTTCGTTCAATAATAAGAAGATAAAATCAAGTAAAGGGACCCACACCACTTTGGCGGTCCCGCCAGACTTAACCAAAATGTGCATGCTGGATTAGGAACCGGGTGAGTAAGACCAAAGTTGACTCAAAACCAGGAAACCACGGGACCCGTCATTCGACGAGGTGGACTGGGGTGTCTACGAACTTCCCCAGATCGCAACCGAGAACTTGCTTAGAATCTGAAGCCGCAGACCAAGCCTTAATAGAAAAACATAGGCACCCAAGTGCCTGCCTGCACCCCATCAGGCAGTGGCAACTCCAACCTTCCCATTTTACCCATCCGGAGGAACGCGCGAATCACTTGCTCCCACCGCGTGCCATTTTCACATGCGCATAGCTTGCCGACTCCACTGGGGACCTCTCAGCCCAATATAACGCTTGGTTAGGATGAGTCAACCCAAGAGGGATTTAGTTAGTTTTAGGATTTTTTTGCTATCTTGTCTTAGTAAGGCGCGGAATACTCGCAATTACATTTTTTTGGGGTGTCCTGTCACAAGGACGAGATAATTGCCTAAGGAAAGTGGAATTTAAGTAGTTCCCTGTGACCCTCCACTTACCTGGGGACTCTCCCGGAACCTCATATTGCGTGCCAATTCTGCACCTTACTATACGAGACGGTAAAAATTCCTTTATCAACAAAATCCAGTCAAGACTCACCCGATTAGACACAGCACTCAGCCCAACTGCACACAAGGGCACACCACCACATCGTGGATTGATTTATTTTTCAGTTTATGATAAACTGCATGGGGTGACACGCATGAGGGAGACTGTGTGGATAATCCGACCCTGAATGAATGTTGATATGAATGCGGATATTGCTCTTCTCATCCAAAACTTAGACCTCTCTAGCAGCCACCCTTCTGGTTCCTATGAACTGACTCTTGGGATGGTATTAGCACCTACGCTCCCGTGGCTTGCCGGAGAAAGCAGGGTAAACCCATCCCCCCGGTTTTCTGGAGTCCATTAGCGCCACAGGTTTCTTGCCGTGGTACGCGAGGATCCAGTACTGGTCTAGACCCTTGTAGGCTTATGTCTCGGGCTGGGTATCCTTCCCCACCTATCGTTTCTGAATAAACCGTGTAAGTGTGAAAACTCACACTCCTGTTATGGCAAATGATTGACAAATTAGGTTTCTAATAAAGCTTCAAGGTGTGCAGATTAAACAATGAAAATTCAGTAAATTCAGTAAAGAAGAAGAGTTGGTGCCACCACACTGCTACCACGCCGCTGCCACCCCGCTGGCAGCGCATAAGGAATTTCGTGTGTCAAAAGCAAGGATCGTGCACCTGCCGCGTACTCTCCCGCTAGCAGCTCGCTAGCAGCGCGCGTCTAACAGATTCAACTCACTCTGAGCGGGACGTGAGTTCGCTACCAGCCGTCTACTTCGATCGCTTCACGACGCTACCAGCGCTCGACGCGATTTGTGTTTTATTCTTTAAATAGACGAGTTGTAATTTTGAATTGCGACTTTTTCTTTGGATCATTTTTGAATTCGGATCTTGAGAGATTTGAGATTCGATCAAATCGTCTTTAGAGAGTCGGCGATTGAGTGAGGGGGAGATCTGAGATAGATCACCTGGAATTGAAGGTAGAGGATTCTTCTTCAATTCAGAACTTCATCCGATCGTGTGATCGCCTGGACTGGTGATCGACCTTGATTGATGCGTAGGTGGATTCCTACTGCATTGGATCGTCTCAGTGGATTCTGAGAGGATTGCTGCGATCTGGATTGATCGTGTCCTGCAGCTTGTGGATTCAAGCTGTGTTGCAGTTCGTGGATTCGAACTGTGGATCACTGGAGAGTGATTGTTTGCGATCTGGACTGATCGTGTTCTGCAGCTTGTGGATTCAAGCTGTATAGCAGTTCGTGGATTCGAACTGTGGATTGCTGTTGAGTGAGTCAAATTGTAAAGGTTAAGTATGTTCTCCTTTGTAATTGTCTTCTCATTCAATAGTGGATTTTGAAGGGTTAGTCGCCTCATATAGACTCGAGGTTTTTCCTGGATCTGGATCCAGGTTTCCTCGTATAATTCTTTGTGTACTGTTTCCGCAATTGTTAAATTCTGAATTGTTATAGATCGTGGACCTAAAGAGTAGTCCTCTACTCTTTCAAGTGGTATCAAAGCCTATTCACTTTGAATTGCTATACATAGTGTGATCTAGATCTATAGCATGGATTTTGGAAAAGAAGGAGGATCTGCCTCTAGACCTCCTTTATTTGAAGGTAACAATTATTCTTACTGGAAAGCTAGAATGAGAGCTTACCTGAAGTCAATCGATGAGCGTGTCTGGCTCTCGGTTTGTAATGGTTATCATCCACCTGTGATCACAACAGATGTAGGTGTTGTGATTTCCAAACCTCATGATCAGTGGACTAAAACTGAATCTGATCAATGTGGATGGAATAACAAGGCAATGAATGCCTTATTTTGTGCTGTTAGTGTTGAGGAATTCAGGAGAATTTCCTCATGTGAAGTCGCTAAGGAAGCTTGGGACATCCTAGAGGTCACTCATGAAGGAACCTCAGCTGTCAAGCTGTCCAGACTTCAGAGACTTACTACATCTTTCGAAACTTTGTATATGAAAGATGATGAGTCTTTTGATGAGTTTTATGCTAAACTCTCAGATATTGTAAATTCTAGTTTTAATCTTGGAGAAAAGATTACTACATCAAAGGTGATTAGAAAAATCTTAAGATCTTTGCCTGAAAGATTCAGACCTAAAGTAACTGCAATACAAGAGGCAAAAGATGTAGATAATATGAGAATTGAAGATCTGGTAGGATCTTTACAGACTTATGAGCTAGATCTGAATATTCCAAAAAGAAATAAAGGAATAGCTCTAAATTCTGTAAAATCTGTAAATACTGAAGAATTAGATAATTCTGATGTTGATATGGATGAACTTGTTCTCTTAGCCAAAAAATTTAAGAAAATGTTTAAAAAGAAACAATTCAATTCTTCGTCATCCATGGACAGATCTAATAGGAGATCTGATAAGAAAATGTCTGATCCAAGAAAGGAGAAGAAATCTTCTCAGAATGATGAGGTTCAATGTTACAAATGTAGAGGATTTGGACATGTTGCCTCTGATTGTCCCTCAAAAGATAAAAAGAAAAAGACTAATTATCAGGTTACTTTGGATGACAGTAACACTGATAATTCTTCACAATCTGATGAGGATATGTCTGCTAATTTTACTGCTTTCAATTCTTTTTACTCATCCTCCTCTGGTAGTTCAATCTCTGGAATTGCAGGAGATAACAAAGAGGCTTTATCAGATGATGAAGAAGAACTACAAGAAGCATACAATCAGCTCTATAAGGAATTCAATAGAGCTCAGAAAAAAATCAAGAAACTGAGTAAAAAATTGAAGGAATCAGAAACAGAGAAAAAGAAAGCTCTTGCAGAAATAGATTCAATAAACCAGAAGTTACTTGAAAAACATGCTAAAGAAAATTCTCTGGTAACTTCTCTAACTGAAAAAACTGAAAAAATAAAAGAAAAGGAAGCTCAGATTTCTGAACTACAAGGTAAAGTAATTGAATTTGAGAAAGTTTCAAATTCAAGTAAATCTAATGCTTCAAATTCTTCTGCAGAAAATCTTCAAATTACTGAGGAATCAACTTCAAAGGAAGTTCCTGAAAGCTCAAATTCAGCTGGAAAAAGAATGAGAGTAAGTAATCAAAACAAGGAATCTTCACAGAAAATCTCTGCTGGAGAAGTAAGATCAACAGGTAAATCTTCAACTTCTGAGAAATCTAAATCTGTACAGTTTAGAAATGCTGGCAAGTCTAGAAATTCTGATTTTTCTGAAAATAGATTTATACCTGTATGCCATCACTGCAATAAGAAGGGTCATATAAGACCAAAGTGTTATGCATTGTATGGTTTCCCTGATGAATATTTTGAAAATAAGAGAAAGGTAAATCAAAGTCAGTCCCTGGACTTATACAACAGATTTGACTCTCTGTTAAAATTGACTGAAACATTAAATCAGGAAGTCTCAAATTTGTCTAAGAAACTTCCTTCAAAAACTCAAGTAGTTGATGAAGGTACTGTTCAGAAGACTTCTGAGAAACAGATTTGGGTAAGAAAAGATTCATTGGTTGCTAATGTGGTTCATGTAGCTTTAAAAGCTCATGATGTCAACATGTGGTACTTGGACAGTGGGTGTTCAAGACACATGTGTGGTAGTAAGGCTATGTTTAGTACCTTTGAAGAATATTTTGGTGGAAGTGTTACATTTGGTGATGGAAGCACTTCCCAAGTTAAAGGTAAAGGAACTGTTACAGGTCCAAATGGAGTCTGCTTAAAAAATGTTCTATTTGTATCTGGTTTGAAGGCAAATCTTATCAGTATTAGCCAATTATGTGATTCCAGATTATTTGTTAATTTTAACAGAAAAGAGTGCAAAATACTGGATAAATCTGGTAGGACTGTTCTTGTAGGTGAAAGAACAAGTGATAATTGCTATGGGATTATTGGAAACAGTGAGTGCTCTTTAAAATCCTCCATAGGCAATGAAATTGATTTGTGGCATAGAAGACTTGGCCACATTAACTATAGAGATTTGTCAAAAATCTCTAAGTTTGAGCTGGTTAGAGGAATTCCCAAGTTTGGGAAAAATAAAAAGGAAGGAATGTGTGGTCCTTGCAACCAAGGAAAGCAAATCAAAGCCACACATAAGAAAACCAACATTGTAGGAACATCAAGACCATTAGAACTGATTCATATGGATTTAATGGGGCCTACAAAGACTGAAAGTCTGGGAGGAAAGAAATATATATTTGTTGCAGTAGATGACTACAGCAGATATACTTGGGTAGACTTTCTAAGAGAAAAATCTGAATGTTTCAATTGTTTTAAACATCTGTGCTGCCAAATTCAAGTTGAAAAGAACTTGCAAATAGGAAAGATTGTAAGAATCAGATCTGACCATGGGACAGAATTTGAGAATCAAATGTTTTCCAATTTCTGTGAAGAACATGGAATCAAACATGAATTTTCTGCTCCTAAGACCCCACAACAAAATGGAGTTGTGGAGAGGAAGAACAGAGTTTTACAAGAAATGGCTAGAACCATGATGATAGCCAAGAAAATTTCAACAAAATTCTGGGCTGAAGCTATAAACACTGCCTGTTACATTAGTAACAGAGTTTATATCAGATCTGGATGGAAACAAACTCCCTATGAACTTTGGAAAGGAAAACAGCCAAATTTGAAATATTTCAGAGTATTTGGAAGCAAATGCTATATCTTAAGGGACAGAGAAAATCTAGGAAAATTTGATTCTAGAAGTGATGAAGGAATTTTTCTAGGATATTCTTCTTCTAGTAGAGCTTACAGAGTTTTCAATTTGCAGAAATCAGTTGTAATGGAATCTATTAATGTACTAATAGATGATGAAAGTAATGACAGTGAATTTATGCAGGCTGCAGATGAAGAGAATGAAATCAGAGATGCTTCCTCAAGCATTGAAGTGGTTCCTCTGGCTAGAACTCTCAAAGACCACCCAACTGAGCAAATTGTTGGAAATATTTCAGATGGTGTCAGAACAAGACATCAGGTACATAATGAGGTAAGATTTTCTTCTTATCTCTCTCAATTTGAGCCAAAATCTTATAAAGATGCATTGTTAGATGATTCATGGTTGAATGCTATGCATGAAGAACTGAATCAATTTACTAGAAATAATGTTTGGGAATTGGTTGAAAGACCCTCTAATCTGAATGTGATAGGAACCAAGTGGATTTTTAAAAACAAATTTGATGAGAATGGGATAGTAATCAGAAATAAGGCTAGGCTTGTTGCTCAGGGGTACACTCAAGTAGAAGGAATAGATTTTGATGAAACCTTTGCTCCTGTAGCTAGGTTAGAATCAATCAGATTACTGCTGTCTATTGCATGTTACTTGAAGTTTAAACTGTTTCAAATGGATGTTAAGAGTGCATTTTTGAATGGATATCTGAATGAAGAGGTTTATGTAGAGCAACCTAAAGGATTTGAGGACACAATTCATCCTAAATATGTCTATAAACTTAACAAAGCTTTGTATGGACTCAAACAAGCTCCTAGAGCTTGGTATGAGAGACTTACCTTCTTTTTACTTGAATCTGGTTTTATGAGAGGAAATGTAGATAAAACTCTCTTTATTCAAAGAGAGTCCAAACATATTTTGATTGCTCAAATCTATGTTGATGACATAGTGTTTGGGTCCACTTCTGAAAATCATGCTCACTTCTTTGCTGATTTAATGAAGAGTGAATTTGAAATGAGTATGATGGGTGAACTGAATTTTTTCTTAGGTCTTCAGATTTATCAATCTCAACAAGGAATTTTTTTCTCTCAAGCAAAATATTCAAGAAATCTTGTTAAGAGATTCAGCTTAACTCATGCTAAACATGCTAGAACTCCTATGAGTACTAGTTTAAGACTTGGAAAAGATGAATCTGGAAAGGTTGTAGACCCTACCCTGTACAGGGGAATGATTGGGAGTCTACTGTACTTAACAGCAAGTAGACCTGATATAAGCTTTAGTGTTGGAGTATGTGCTAGATATCAGGCTAATCCTAAAGAATCCCATATGAATGCTGTTAAAAGGATTATAAAATATGTTAATGGGACTATTGATCTGGGAATCTGGTTTTCCAAAGAGACAAACCCACATCTAACTGGATACACTGATGCTGATTGGGCTGGGTGTATGGATGACAGAAAAAGCACCTCTGGTGGTTGCTTTTACATGGGAAATAATCTTATTGCCTGGTTAAGCAAGAAACAAAACTGTGTTTCTCTGAGTACTGCTGAAGCTGAGTATATTGCTGCAGGAAGCAGTTGTACTCAACTTATTTGGATGAAACAAATGTTATTAGATTATGGGATAGATCAAGATCAAATGATTCTCTTCTGTGATAATCAAAGTGCCATAAATATCTCTAAGAATCCTGTTCAACACTCAAGGACCAAACATATAGATATCAGGCATCACTTTATAAGAGAGTTGATTGAAGACAAAACTGTTGTGATTGAATACATATCTACTGAAAAACAGTTGGCTGACATTTTTACCAAACCTTTAGATCAAAACAGATTTGAAACTCTTAGGAAATCCCTAGGAGTATGCTCTCAAAACTGAAAATCAGGTTCTGTTTTGAGTTAATTTTGATGTAAAATGTCTCACATATCTGTTCAAAATGAATTTGTGTGTTCTTATTACTAAGATCTGTTTTCAGGACGATTAAGTGTATGCATCTTGACAGAAATGTCTTATTTCTAACCAGCATCCTTGTCTGAAACACCTGTAAGTATTGAAGCTTATTGTGTGGTAAAGCTTGGGATCTATAGGCTATCACCTTTGTGAAAAGAAAAGTTTTGGAAATGGCTGCCATAGAGATTAGAGTGAAAGCCACTGTAAATCTCAAAAAGAAAAAGATAAAGAAGGTATATTCTTGGAATGAACTGTAAACTCAGGTTTTTTAAGGGTCAATGCCTTCTTTAAAAAGAAAAAGAGATCAGAAAAGGCTACCTATCTCAGATGTGCGAAAGCCACCAAAATGAAGTTGGGATATGTCTATACTTTTCAAGATTGTTTACACTGAAATAGTCTTCTATATGTATGAAGTGTCAAAGTCAAAAATGAAGTTGGGATTGCTCATTTCTCACAAGCATTGACTCATTAGTATGCATATGTTCTTAATATCTTGAAGAAAATTTATAGTATGAGAAACCAGAAATGAAATTTTGCTCTTTGATATGTAATGTACCACATCTGAATTAACTCTAATAGGTACTTCAAGATCAGTTTTGTGCTAAGTACTTCTTAGATTGAATAAGTTGATTATCTGGATGATTTTTGGGTTTAGCTAAAATCTCAGCTTCATGTTTAGAAGTAGGAAGATGTCATGAAAAATTGTTCAATCCTCTTTTATAAGTTTATGCGTTGAATCTGTAGTTTTTGTTGTTTGTGCATGTGCACCTTCTACGCCGCCAGTTGCCCGCTGGCAGCGTATTTGAGTTTGTCTATATATAGGTGAAAGTGAGCTATTCTTTTTACCCTCTTCGCTTTTCCCTCGCTTCTCGCGTCGTGTCCCGGTGCTGCTGTCGCTGTCATCTTCTTCCTTCCTGTCTACTGTTCAGGTAAATTTTTTTTACCATCTTCATCCTGCTCCTCCATTTTTCTGCTTCCTAGTTCTGTAGTTTTCTCTCTTTCTTCGAAGCTAGGGTTTAGTAATTTGTTCAGCTCTTAGGGCTTTCTCATTTTGTTGGTTGGTACTGTCTGTTTTCTCTTTCTCGTCCATTTCTTTTACCATGCCTCTCAAGAGAAAGTCGAGAACTGATTCTCCTTCAACATCGTCTCCTCCTGTGAGGTCTCCTCCTGTGAAGTCTCCTCATGTGAGGTCTTCTCCTGTTATTCCTTCTCCTCCTGTGAGACCTCCTTCCCCTTCTCCTTCTTCTGAACCATTTGTGGGGAATGGTTTATCTGATTTCAATACCTTCTTCAAGCACAGGCCTCTTCTTCTGGAAAGGGCCATCCAGCTTGACTCTTTTTCTGAAACCCCTTTCTACTCATTGTTTTCAGAAAATGGTTGGAAAAAATTTGCATTGCTTGGGGGTTTTGCTTATCCAAACCTGGTCCGTGAATTTTACTCTAATCTTCATCAACTTCATCTTGCAAATCAAGGCTCTGTCAAAGCCTATGTCAGGGGAATTTCTTTCGACTTCTCGAAAGAGCTTATTTCCTCTCTGCTTGAACTACCTCTTGTTGACCCTCCCTCCTTTAACTTTCTTGAGTCTCATTCTGATCCTCCTATGGAGTCCATTATTCCGTCTCTAATTGTTGAGGGTGCTCCTTCTTCCATTAAGAACAAGCCCAACTATTTGCCTCATGGCTCTCTTCGAGATCTTCTCCGGATCTTGAACTTGTTTTTCTGTGCTTCGCTTGTTCCTTCTGATCATCACTCCGAGATCTCTCACCATAGGGCAAGACTTCTTCATGCCATCTGGAACAGAGAAAGTATTTGTATTTCTTCTATTATCTTTCATCAGATTCTTCAGTCTCGGAATTTAAAATCCAAGACTGCTGCTCTTCCTTTTGGTATTTTCATCTCGTACATGTGTGTTCATCAGGGGGTACTCCCTGATCCTACTGAATTGATTATGCATCCCCGTCCTCCCATTGCTTCATCCACTCTGACCCGCAGTAAACGTGCCAGTCCTTTTCGGGTAATGTCCTCTGATCCCTCCTCTTCTCAGTCCTCTCTGTCCAGCCCTGATGCTGTGGTCATCATAGAGAAACTGAATTCGATGCAAGCTTCTCAGGAGGCTTTCTTTTCAGAGGTTAGGTCTCACATGCTCATGATGAGCATGTTCAAATCCGAAACCCAAGAGAAGCTAGGACAATTGCTGAAGGATGTTGATTTCACTTGTGGAGAAGTTCAAAGGGACGTTGCTGCTCAGCAACGTATGCAAAATGAAGCGGGTCATTTTCTGGAATGCATTCGCAAGACTCAGCTGGAGATGGATCACAAGCTCTGCTGGCTGCACTCCAGATCTCAAGATGCCTACAAGCACTACTCACGGTCTTGGGAACCCAAACCACCATCCAGAAAGGGGGAGAAATTTGGATGATGGTTCTGATTGATGGTTTGGCTGGGTGGGTGCTGATGCTTGCGCTGATGCTTGGTGTTTGCTGCTGCTGATGTTTCGAATTATGTTGTTTGCTTGATGTTTGGTGATGTTATTCTTGTTGTGGATATGATGGTTGTTTTGTTTTGGTCTGTTCTGGGTGTTGTCTCCTGATTTTTTTTTTTTGTATAAGGGAATGATAAGTAAGGGGGAGTTAATGTCTGTCTTTCTTTCTTAATGTCTGTCTGTCCTTCTTTCTTGCTGTCTGTCTTTCTTGAACAATGTAAATGATTTTGTTATCTGTATATCTGGTTGTAAATGAATGAAACTCTGGATTAACCCAAATCACTGTGTCTCTGGTTAACAGTGTAGTTTTAAATTTCTTGAATGGATATCATTATTAACTAAGGTTGATTTTAAAATCTGATGTAAGGTTGTTGTCAGGCATTTGCCAAGGGGGAGATTGTAAGTGTGAAAACTCACACTCCTGTTATGGCAAATGATTGACAAATTAGGTTTCTAATAAAGCTTCAAGGTGTGCAGATTAAACAATGAAAATTCAGTAAATTCAGTAAAGAAGAAGAGTTGGTGCCACCACACTGCTACCACGCCGCTGCCACCCCGCTGGCAGCGCATAAGGAATTTCGTGTGTCAAAAGCAAGGATCGTGCACCTGCCGCGTACTCTCCCGCTAGCAGCTCGCTAGCAGCGCGCATCTAACAGATTCAACTCACTCTGAGCGGGACGTGAGTTCGCTACCAGCCGTCTACTTCGATCGCTTCACGACGCTACCAGCGCTCGACGCGATTTGTGTTTTATTCTTTAAATAGACGAGTTGTAATTTTGAATTGCGACTTTTTCTTTGGATCATTTTTGAATTCGGATCTTGAGAGATTTGAGATTCGATCAAATCGTCTTTAGAGAGTCGGCGATTGAGTGAGGGGGAGATCTGAGATAGATCACCTGGAATTGAAGGTAGAGGATTCTTCTTCAATTCAGAACTTCATCCGATCGTGTGATCGCCTGGACTGGTGATCGACCTTGATTGATGCGTAGGTGGATTCCTACTGCATTGGATCGTCTCAGTGGATTCTGAGAGGATTGCTGCGATCTGGATTGATCGTGTCCTGCAGCTTGTGGATTCAAGCTGTGTTGCAGTTCGTGGATTCGAACTGTGGATCACTGGAGAGTGATTGTTTGCGATCTGGACTGATCGTGTTCTGCAGCTTGTGGATTCAAGCTGTATAGCAGTTCGTGGATTCGAACTGTGGATTGCTGTTGAGTGAGTCAAATTGTAAAGGTTAAGTATGTTCTCCTTTGTAATTGTCTTCTCATTCAATAGTGGATTTTGAAGGGTTAGTCGCCTCATATAGACTCGAGGTTTTTCCTGGATCTGGATCCAGGTTTCCTCGTATAATTCTTTGTGTACTGTTTCCGCAATTGTTAAATTCTGAATTGTTATAGATCGTGGACCTAAAGAGTAGTCCTCTACTCTTTCAAACCGGGACTCTGTGAATATGCTGTGAATGATGAAATAAGAGGAGTAAAAGCAATCTAAAACCCAAGAGTCCATCAGGGGCAGCAACCCCTGCTTTTTGGCATCAAATTGAGTAAACCCTAGATTCTGGGCTAGCTCAACCCTAATTTAGGAAGCCAACCAAATTTTTTTGATCAGGGGAACCACCCCAGATCCAAGCATGGAGTCCTGAGAGCCGTGGGCCTCGACCCATTTGAGTCTGCTAGAAGCACCCTGAGTCCAGGTCGGCCTTTTGAGCAGATGAAAGCCGGCCAGATCAAACAATCAGATGAAAGTGGGCCAAATCAGAATAGGGGCACCGAACCTTAGATTTAGGAATTTGTCCTGCCCGCCTTGAAGCGAATTTGTATCCTTCCTTTCGGCTCCCAACAGCCTTAAGGATGAATCCTTTGCAGATTTCCATGAATACCGTATAATTTTCTCCCTCACTAGCAAGTTGTAAATTATTTTGGTTTGACACCTAAAGTCAAAGGCAGATGAAAGAAAAGTTGACCGGAACTCAGATGTGCTTCCATACAAAAGTGTGTCTAGAAGTCGTGCCCCGCGAGGCACCAACCTTTTTTTAGAGCTGTGCACACCCTTTTTTGATGTATTGTTTCATATTCATTTTTTTGGATATAGGTTTTTGAATGGTGATATCATTTAGCCTTTGCTTTAATTTTGTGACAGCATCTTCATGCATTGAGTGCACACACTCCAAGATCATTTGCACAAACATTTTGATCAAATCATTTTCAAAGGAAATAATGCAAAAATTTCCAAAATCAAAGCTACACTGGGACTAAGAATGGCTCCAATTCCCTGTGCCTTAATCAGCTTCAGCTTAATTAGAAAAATCATGAAATAAATTAGCTATGACTTAGCCCAAAATAATAAGTCAAGGAAAATCAAGGAGAAGCCTGACCCTTGATGATGGCCATCAGCCAAATTGAAAGGACAAAGAAAAAATGATGAAAAGAAGAAAGAAGAAATTTCAAATCCAAGTAAAGACCAAATATGGCAAAGTGCCAATTTCTAATCTCAAATCTCAGTTGAGGCCATTTTGTGCTTCTGCAGCCATAGTAAATCATTTGGTGTTTCCAAAAAACTGAGACTCCCCAAAAAACAGAGACTTTTCCCAAAAACCCGGACTCCCCCAAAATCCGGGACTCTTCCCAAAATCAGGGACTCCCCCCGAGTTTCCCAGAAATCGACTCTTGTAGCTTCTGGAGACCAAAAACAGGGACTCTCCCCATATCCCTCTCATGTCGAAGCCATTTCACGCTTCCCCTAATCTGAAACCATTTCGTGTTTCCCAATCTGAAACCATTTCGTGTTTTCCAATCCGAAACCATTTCATGTTTCCAAATTGAAGCCACTTCGTGCTTCCCTCTACTCCGAAACCATTTTGTGTTTCCAAAATCTTAGTCGAAGCCATTTCGTGTTTCCGCTACTCCGAAACCATCTCGTGTTTCCAAATTGAAGCCATTTTGTGCTTCCCCCGACTCTAAAACCATTTTGTGTTTCCAAATTGAAGCCATTTCGTGCTTCCCCTAATCTGAAACCATTTCGTGTTTCCAAATTAAAGCCATTTCGTGCTTTCCCTAATCTGAAACCACTTTGTGTTTCCAAAAATTAGTTAAAAACACTACTTCTCAAATGGAAACCGGCTCTTGAAACCACCAATACTTCAAAAAACAATTCTTGCAGTTCCTAAAATCAAAACCAGGGACTCTCCCCTTACCTCTGAAGTGGCGGTTAAAAAGAGATCCATCTCTCCCCTTACCTCCGAAGTGACGGTCAAAACGAACCCTTACCTCCGAAGTGGTGGTCAAATAGAAACCTCCTTCCCTTACCTCCGAAGTGCCGGTTAAAAGGAATCCTTACCTCCGAAGTGGCGGTCAAACAGAAACCTTCTTTCCTTTACTCCCGAAGTGGCGGTTAAAAGGAATCTTACCTCCGAAGTGGCGGTCAACCTCCGAAGTGGCAGTTAAAAAACTTCTTCCCTTGCCTCGGAAGTGGCGGTTAAAAATCTTCTTCCTTTACCTTCGAAGTGGTAGTTAAAAGGAATCCAACCTCCGAAGTGGTGGTTAAAAACCTTCTTCCCTTACCTCCGAAGTGGCGGTTAAAAAGGAGAATAAATAAAGGAAAATCATCACAATAAATCTGCACAGACATGCATTATATTTCATTGTAATATGCATTCTTTATACTGACTTGTCTATTTTCACCCCAAGGTACCAAGATTGTGAAGCGAAGCCCGTATCTCCTACGTTCAAGAAGAAAATTACAGATGGATCCTGCTGAAGAACACGAGCAAGCGCCACCTCTCCCGCCTCACGGGAAAGAGGACTTGGAAGGCCACCCTGTGATCGTTGGCCTTAATTAGTAGATGGCCAACATGACCACCATGATGACTGCCATGATGCAGCAAATGGAGAGAATGCAAGCGCCATAGCAGCTTGAACAGCCACCACTGCCGGTACCTTCGCCACAGCAGCCAGTACCTCCGGTACAACAGCCACAACTAGAGCAGCCACCACCAGTTCTCCCACAGTTGAACCTACAGCCACCAGAACCACAGATCCCACGTCATTTGCCAGTTCAACCAGAGCAGCCCTTACAAATTCCGGCACCCCTGGCCGTACCATCGCAGCAAGTAATACCACAAGTAATGGGGCACGACAAAGAAGAGTGGTACCAAGCACGGGAAGTGGTAGGCATCACAGCCCAGATGCAAGCAGATTTGCAGGCATTAAAGGAACAAATACAAAATGTGAACCGGGGCCGTATGCCAAAAGAAGCCTCACTTGATAGATTGGGATTCTTCCCCAATTTGCAACTACCACCCAAGTTCAAATGTCCGGACTTCGTGAAGTTCGATGGAAGTGGCTGTCCACTGTCGCACCTGAGGGCATACTACGAGGATATGTGCTAGTAAGCGTACGATGAGAGAATCATGATCCAATTATTTCAGCGCTCGTTGATAGGCTCAACGCAAAAGTGGTTTGCCAATTTGGACCAGAACCAGATCAGGACTTGTGATGACCTGGCAAGCACATTCCTAGAACACTTCAAGTTCAACACGGAGGTCTTGCCCACTCGAATGGAATTGCAAAAAATGACAAAGAAGAGCACTGAATCCATTCGTGAATATGCAAAGAGATGCGCGAGAAATGGCCGGTATGATTCAACCACCCATGCTGGAGAAGGAGATGGTGACACTATTCATCTTGACGCTGGGGCAGACGTACTATACACTTCTATTGGGGCAGTTTGCCGCCAGTTTTGCTGATCTGGTGGTGGTAGCGGACAGAATAGAAGATGGGGTGAAGTCTGGCAGAGTTGTTGGCTTTGCGACCGAACAGAGAAGGACCCCTGTCAGTGGAAGGGGCATGGATAGAAAGAGAGAGGATGAGGCTGTCAACTACGTCTAGTAGAATAGGCCTTTCCACTTTTCGGTACCCGACAAAGAGAAAATCGGAATAGTGGTCAAGGGGCACAACCCACATGGCAGCCGAGATGGACTAAAGAGGAATATCAAGCAAGGATGAACAGAGTGTTCACACCCCTACCTTATCAATTGTCAGAGTTGCTGCCAACCCTGTTGAAGAAAGGGTACTTACAGAAGAAGCAACCCACTCAACAACCAGCCAATAGTCACTCCTACAACCCCAATGAGTGCTGCAAGTATCATATGGGGGCTCCTGGACACCACACCAACCGTTGTTGGGATTTAAAGCACGACGTCCAGGATCTAATCGACAACAAGCGAATTTCAGTCAATCCACCAGTGACCACTCCTGCAGTAGGGATTCAAACTAATCCACTCCCGGACCACTCCAAGGCCTCCACCAGTAACTCGGTGAATCAGGTGGACAGTTGCAAGAATGGCAAAAAGTGGTTGGACCCATCTGTGCTAATTGGACAACCAGGGCAAACAGTAAGGGTGCACCTTCACATGGAAAAGGGGACTGTTGACGGAAAAGGAGATAAAGAAAATACTCCGCTCACTCCACTTGAAGAAGTCGAGACTGAAGAGAACATGAATGCCTACATCTGTGCAATCGGAGATGAACCAGCGGACGCAGCATGAATCAACAAGGAAAGTGAGCCGTTGCTAAGGAACTGGAGCTCGGTGCCCTTCGCAACCCGCAGGGCCAACTGTTAAAAGGGGGTGTCCTTAACTCCCAATACCTTTTGTTGTAACTATTAAGTGAACCTTTTAATTCTGATATCTGCATATGTAAGGAGAAAAAACTTTTTTGAAAAAAAAAAGGAAAAAAAAATTACAAGTGAGTGGTCGGTGATGACATTGCTCGGAGACAACACCCTTTTGGGAAATGACCACGATCATGGAAAGAATGCTAAGTTGCTCAAAGGTGTCTTCAGCTGGGTGCAATACGCTATCCCATGAGAACCTTGACTGAGCCAAAGGCAATCATTTCCTGATCCTGACCATAATTTCCCTCCTAAAAACCTACCTTTGCAATAGGGCGGGGCGATCCTTGAGAGAAAATAAAGAAAGAAAGTGAAAGTTCAAGAACTAGTTAAGGGCCGAGGCCAGCTTTAACATCATGTCTCTAAGAAACGATGAGAGGCCATCCTTCATGCACCCTAAATTTTAAGATCCGTTAGTCAAAACACTTTGGGCTTGATCGTATTATTCAAATACTCGTGTTGTGTCTAGCCACCCCACACTGGGGCAAAGCTGAAAAAGAAAATAAAAAGGATGAATAGATTCTTGAATTAATTTGCATGAATAATCCAACCAAGTTGTCACAACTTCTGCAAAAGGACTAAAGGCCATCCTTGCTCTATTCCCCAATTTTCAAAGTCATATCTCTAGTCAAACCATTTGAGCCTAACTTTCTTTCTTCTAACCCACTGAGTCATGAGCCCTAAATTTGGTGCTAGGTACAAAAAAGAAGAAGCGAATGAGCAAAAACAAAGAAAAAGGGAAGAAAGCAAAAAATACACTGTGACTTGCTAATCAAAACAAAAAGCCAAGTTGATCCTAGAGCAAAGGAAAAGAAAGGCAAAAATGCCAGAGGAAAAAACGAAGGTCACAAAAGACCTCACAAAGGAAAATGAAGGAAAGAAAAAAGGTATTGGCAAAGCCCAAGCAGTCAAGAAAATGGTGGAACATGACTCGACCCATTTACAAAGAAACTTTGAGCCATATTCCCTTTCTTTCATGAACCAAAAACCTCAGCCTTCGTTTCGTCCCATCAAAAAGTCCTTTCTGATTGCAGAAAATGTGATGATGGAATTCATGCAAGTTAATGATGAAGGACATAAGAAAGAAGAATGAGCTTTGGCAAGACACAAAGTAAATCCTGAAAATGGAAATATAAGAACTTGAGCCTTATATCCATCATTTCTCAAACTTAAAACTGAGCCAATGTTTCGTCCTAATGTGAAGACCTCTCTGATCTATGAGACATGATGCACAGGAGTCGGCCAAAAACCCTTAAGCTGGGGCAAGCACTAACCCAAGGGAAAAGAAAAAGGGAAAAACCTTCAATTACAAAATCCTGAAACCACCCTGAAAAATTGGGTCAAGGTGAGAGAAAACCAAAACTGGGAAAGGGGGAGCACTCCTTGAAACACCCCCATCTTTTAAGTCCCTGCCGGCACAAGTCAAGAATTGCATGGGAATGCGTGTCAAACACACAGTCCCAAAGCCCTTCGAGTTGACAAGGCAATTTACCATGGTCATTGGTCCTGCCATTTCTCTTAAAAAAGTCACTTGTACAGATTGTGAAAAAAAAAAGCTTTTGGAGAAATACTTCATTTCATTCATGTGCACTTGCATACACAGTAAGCTACAAGTGCTTACCCCTCTTTGAATCTTAGATACCTCACTGCTTTGTGAGGATTTTGTAGGCCCAGGCAAGGCGAAAGAACCAGAAGAAATCAAGAAGTGTCCAGAAGCCAAGAGTAGAAGAAAGGCAAAACGGAGAAAAGCCAAGGCAGTAATACATTGACCGGGAAATGGTGAAGACTTCCTTTCCTTTCGCCAGCAGAGCTTTCAAGAATCCTAAAACGACCTATCAAGACCATGCCCAGTCTGAAGAGGCCAGTTTTACAAATGAGAGATAGACACAAGAAGGTTTCCATAAATTCCCAGTGAAGTAGTCCCAATGCCTGCTCAAATGATGATCTCCTCCGTAGAACAGGGAATGCCTTCTCCCAGAAAGACATGAGAAGAGGTAAGATCCCCTGTGTCCACGGTCTCCAGCAGAAAAAGCCTCGTGGAGGGGAGTCTGGACATAATCAGCTGATGGCCCTATCAAAAGAAAGAAAGAGTGAAAGAAGAGCAAAAAGAAGGAATCTTCGGGCAGGATAGCCCCATTCGTAAAATTTTCATTTCCCACTTTTGTAAATAGAATAGGACAGGTGTGTGAGCTCCCTTGAAGCACCGAGTGGCACTGAGAGCACCTCTTCGCCAAGAGCATCTCCTCCTTCTTCTCTCCTTCCTGTCCCTAATCAAAACTCTCTTAAAAAAAACTGTCCTCAAAAGTCCCAAATCTGAAAAAAAGAGGATAAAAGAAATCAAATCTGAAAACGCCTGAAAGCTTTAATGGAACAAACAAGAGAAAAAGAAAATTGTTGAGCGCTTTGCATCAACGTCAAACAGGTTGGCGAGCTTGAGTCCCACCTAATCCCTTCAAAACTCAAATTAAATGCTGAGAATTGGCTCCAGAAAACTCGAGACTTAAGGGTGAGCCCGCTTCAAAGCCTAGTAGAAACCATTTCATGTTTCTACTAATTCGAAGATCAACGATTTTGTGTCTCCAACCCCATTCCCATTGAAAACATCAAAAGGACTAAGCTCATCCATCATGTCGACAGAAATGCAGGGCGCAAAAACGAGGTTCTTCTTTTTCTTTGCCGTTCATCCCCAAGGTGACTCCGGCAAAGAGGGACTGTTGTAAGCACCTCATTTTTGCACCCCCGGAAGTGCCGAAAATGCAAACCCTAGACAGAAAGTCAAACCCTAAGGGGTGAAAGTTGACTTTTTGATCAAGTGATAATTGGCCACCTTGTTTCACCTCAATGGATAGAGAATCTCGACACGGTTCCAATGCAACTGAGTTTGCTGGAATCGGAGTCCGGATGAAGGATCTATGAGTCGGTAAACCTTGAGCGGGAGTCGAAAGTTGACTTTCTGCTAAACCCCGAACCAGGTGCTTAATCCTATCCCAATGGATAGAGGACTCCGATACGGTTCTAACGCAATTGAGTTTGCCTAAATCGGAGTCCGGATGAAGAAGATGTGAGCAGTTGAAGTTTCCAAGCAGCAGTGCCGGAAAACTACACACGTGGCAAGCATCAGAGCAAAAAGGTCTCAAGGATTAAATCTGTAATTACCCAAATCAATGAAAAATATCTCAAGGCTAAATCTGCAGATATCCAAGAGTATCAGGGACTAGATCCATAAATATCCAAAGTTGAGAAAATATCTCAGGGACCAAATCTGTAAATATCCAAAGTATCGGGGACTAAATCTGTAAATATCCAAAAGTATCAGGGACTAAATTTGTAAATATCCAAAAGTATCAGGGACAAAATCTGTAAATATCCCTTTAAAAAAATATCAGGGACAAAACCACAAATATCAAGATTTACTCATGATTGATGTTTCCTATGGGCATGCATGTGCATCATCCATGCATGCAACACCTTATACATCCTTCTCTCTCTCTCTCTCTCTCCCCCCATGATCACCCATGCATGCAGCATGCATGCATATCTCTCTCTCTCTCTCATGATTGATGGGCATGCATGTGCATCATCCATGCATGCAACACCTCATGCATCTCTCTCTCTCTCTCTCTCTCTCTCTCTCTCTCTCTCTTGATTGTTGTCCCCCATGCATGCATGCACATCACTCACACTACATAATAAAAAGCCTCCCAATCCCATACGTATGGGTCTCTTTTAATTTGGTATCTGAATTTTGCTTCAAGAGAGTTTTCCCCTCTAACCTCTTTCCATCTCTCCCAAGCTCTCTTCATCTCCCCCAAGCTCACTCCCAAGGCTTCCTAAGCCCTCCACCACCCTTCTCTGCCACATTCAAGTTTGAAAGAGGAGGCTACCTGCTGTTGGTGCTTGAAAGAGAAGGCTCAAGGTGCTGCTCCCACCCCAAAGAGAGCTCATTACCTCCAAGTATAACTTCAAATCCCCAAGGTGAGCTTGTTGACATCTTTTGTTCAACATATTCGAATATGAATGAGAAGTGAGTATTTTTGCTCCATTTCATGCTATATGTTTTACTATTTTTCCTTCTTGTGGTTTACATAGTCATTTTAGCTTTCACTAAGTCCTCATCTTTGGTGTAAGTAACCTCATGGTAAGAGAGGTGGGCTTCCGATAGTCTAAGGAGAAGGAGGTGGTCTTCTCGGTTGGTTTGAAGGGCTCATGGACTGTTGTGGGGTTGCTGATTTCATCTTTTTATTGGGTCTTTCTCATTTAAAAAGAGGAGGGTGTTCCTCTTCAAACGCATCTAATGTACCCCTTTATGTAACCCCCCGCTTTCCTTTCTTTGGCTCCTTAAGTTGAAGTGCATAGATGAAGTGAGCATGATATTGCTGCATATCACAAGTGATGTATGCTAGATTAGGTCTTTACTTTTATATGCATATAGCTTAGTTGTCGTTTAGTGCATGCTAGAGTACGCCATCATTTGAAGCATGTCTTTCCTCACCTCTAGGGCCATATGAATGCCTAACTTTGCTTATTGTTTTGGGTGATTTATCATGATTTTTGCACCACTCCTGCAGCTGTTCTCGGCCATACAAGACCACCTCACCTGGTTCAGTCATAGGCTCTAGTTGAATGTTTGCATTTGCTCATTAGGGATGCCTTTAGATGTTTAATGTGTCTTATCTTTTGTATTGATCTTGCATATCCGGAAATCAGCCTTTTGAGGTCTTTGAACACAATGAGCACATGCATGCCCACCTTGAATAAAGAATGCCCCCAGTGAGGCACATGTTAATCCATTGCTTTTTCTTTTTTTTTTTTTATTGTGCATAATTAGTTGCTGTTCCCCATGGTTGTAAACAACCAGAACAGAGGTACATGACCTCTGTTCCTTTTCTTGATTCTGTCCAAGAGAAGGAAGAGGGGAAGCTCCCACCCTTCTCCCTTGGTTTGGTTCTCAAAACCCCTTCAAGAGAAGCCAAGTGGCTCTCATCTGAACCAATGTGGGCCATCTCTGGAGCCCACACAATTTCTAGAACACCCCAAGAAGCTCATAAGCCCAAGCCCATTGCAGAGACCCAAAAAATAGCATTTTTTAGCTGATCCGACAACTCAGGTCGGATCAGCAGGGCCCCCTTTGTATTCGACCATCAGGGTCGGATACAAGTGATTTTGTTTGTAGCCGACAGCTCAGGTCGGCTACATTGTTAAAGTGCTAATTTCCATATTTTGTGATATTGTGCAAATTTTTTAGCCTTGTTTGGTCGAATTTGATTTCCAGTGGGCCTTCCAACGGGGCCCACTAAGCCCGACAAACCTACTTTTGTTAAATAAAGGCAATTAAAGTGATTGAATGGGCCAAACCCAATGCGGCCCACCAAGGGCCCAATTTTGAAGCATGAATGCTCAGATTAGGTTTGGTTTGGCTGAGACCACGGGCAAGGCCTGTCGGGCCCATTAAGCCCATTGAACCAAACAAGGTGAGGGTTTCAAAACCCCAACTCAGGAAGTCTTGGGCTTTTAAGCCCAAGCCCCGGTAAAGGGCCCCAAGCCCAAGGCCTGGCCCATTTTTTTTGCAAAGATTAATAAAAAATAAACTCAAAACACTTGGCAACCAGGACGAGGCTCACTCAGGGGCCCATTAATCCATTCAGACTCACTCTTTGCATGTAAATCACTTAATAATCAAACCTGAATTTCAAATAAAACCAATTCATTGAACCAAAACCCAAAGGGCCTCTCAGGCTTAGACTGAGGCCCACCAAAGGAACATGTGGGCCACATTTGGCCCACCAAGGGATCCGTGGGCCTTCCAACAGGGCCCACCCGATCAGACTTCCTTCATTCAATAATAAGAAGATAAAATCAAGTAAAGGGACCCACACCACTTTGGCGGTCCCGCCAGACTTAACCAAAATGTGCATGCTGGATTAGGAACCGGGTGAGTAAGACCAAAGTTGACTCAAAACCAGGAAACCATGGGACCCATCATTCGACGGGGTGGACTGGGGTGTCTACGGACTTCCCCAGATCGCAACCGAGAACTTGCTTAGAATCTCAAGCCGCAAACCAAGCCTTAATAGAAAAACATAGGCACCCAAGTGTCTGCCTGCACCCCATCAGGCAGTGGCGACTTCAACCTTCCCATTTTACCCATCCGGAGGAATGCGTGAATCACTTGCGCCCCGCCGCGTGCCATTTTCACATATGCACACCACCAATCTTAGCAAAATCTGAACCCAAGACTCATGTTTAAACCCACGAAATTTCAGAGAAGGGGAAGACAAGGGGGTTTACATTGGGGTACAAGAGACATATTGTGAGAGGAACATGCTCCTCTTTTAAAAAGACCATTATCAGCAAGGAGAATTACAGCAACTTCACGTGACTTTTAGACTCTTTTAATCAACTAAAAAGTCTCCCCTCCCTACCTTTAAACCAGCAAAAGCTTACCCTTCTTACCTTGGAAGAGCAATAATCCATAGAGGACACGCAGAGGTACTAAATTAGAGAGGAAACGAACATACTATGCACAAACAAAATTCTGCAGCATGCATGAAAACCTACATGCTCTAAATCAGCTCACCTTTATTTATGATGAATAAAAGAGTACAAGAAAGCTCACCTTGGGCTTGCAGAGCTATTTTGGGTATCCTTGACCTCCCTTTTGGCTAGAGCAGCACTTACACAACCCCTCCTTCACTCCAACAGCATATTTGTGTTTTATTTCAAGGTTTTAGTGGAGAAGAAGAAGGTAGAGAAGGGTGGGGTAGTGTTTAGGGGGTGCTCTAAGGGTTCATGGAGCAAGGAGGGTTGAGAGTAGGTGGTTTTGTACTAGGGGTAGTGGGGAAGAAGAAGTGGAAAAGAGCCAAGAAGAGCCAACCCCCGGAATGGGGCTGCTGTTGGCTTTTTATAGCCAACAAAATATATCAGGCCTTGGAGGCCGGATACATTAACTACTGCTTATAGCCGGCCTCCATGGCCGGCTACACATACTCTTCTTTTGTATCCGGCATTAAATGCCGGATACAAAACATAATTATTCAAAAAATTGAATTCCACCGCGAATCTGTTGGAGAATCAGCGCGAATCTCCCGGGCGTATCTATTGTATCCGGCATATAATGTCGGATATGAATAGGAGCATGTGTATCTGGCATATATGTACGGATACAAATGGGATATTTACAGATTTGCCCCTTGATTTGACCGATTTGACCGATTTGACACTTTTGGATATCCGCAGATTGCCCTCTGCGAATTTTTGATTTAGTCCCTGCGATATTTTGCAGGTTTTGGATATTTACGAATTGTGCCCTGAGATATTTTCCTGCGTTTCTTGCCACATGTACAGCCCTTTGCCACGTGTGCAATTTCCGGCTTTTGCTGCCTGGAAACTTTAACAGATCATATCTTCTTCATCCGAACTCCGATCTGACCAAACTCAGTTGCGTTAGAACCGTATCGAAGTCCTCTATCCATTGGGATAGGATTAAGCAGATGATTTGGGGTTTAGCAGAAAGTCAACTTTCGGCTCCCCCTCAAGTTTGACTGGCCTACAGAACCTTCATCCGGACTCCGATTCCTGCAAACTCAGTTGCGTTGGAACCATGCCGAGATTTTCTATCCATTGAGATAAAGCAAGGTGGCCAATTACCACTTGATCCAAAAGTCAACCTTTGTCCCCTCAGGGTTTGACTTTTTCAGCTAGGGTTTGCAATTCCGGTTCTTCTAGGGGTGCAAAAATGAGGTGCTAACAGCAGTCCCTCTTTGCCGGAGTCACCTTGGGGATGAACAGCAAAGAATAAGAAGAACCTCGTTTTTGCGCCCCGCATTTCTGTCGACATGTTTGACAAGCTTAGTCCTCTTTGGATCTTTTTCAATGAAAGGGAAACACGAAATGGCTTCCACTTCCTGGCTTTGGATTTTTTCAGTGAAAGGGAAACACTGAATGGCTTCCACTTTCTTGCTTTGGAGCTTGCTTACCCTCAAGTCTCGGGTTTTCAGGAGCAACTCCTCAGCATTTAATTTTAAGTTTTGAAGGGATTGGATGGGACTTGAGCTCGCCAACCTGTTTTGACGTTGATGCCAAGCGCTCAACAATTTTCTCTTTCTTTCATTTGTTCCATTAAAGCTTTCCGGTGTTTTCAAATTTGATTTCTTTTATCATTTTTCAAATTTGGGGACTTTTGAGGATAGTTTTTTTTTTAGAGAGTTGTGATTAGGGACAAGAAGAAGGGAGGAGATGCCCTTAGTGAGGAGGTGCTCTCAGCACTGTCCGGTGCCTCAAGGGAGCTCGCACACCTGTCCTATTCTATTTACAAAGGTCAGAAAAGGAAAAAATTACAAATGGGGCCATCTTGCCCGGAGATTTCTCCTTTTTGTCTTCTTTTTCATGAGAGGGTCTTCATCTCTTTCTTTTCATGGTCTTCTTTTCCAAGGAGAAGGGTACTTCTGCCAGTCCCCGTTTCTAGTGAGGTAGGGGTTTCCCAGTTTGAGGTACTCCACTAGGGATTGATGGGAGTCCTTATCATTTCGCTTTCTTTCTTATGGGAGCCTTCTCGTAGGTGCCTCCTCTTTTGCAAAACCGGCCTCTTAAGACTGGGCATGGTCTTGACATGTAGCTTTGGGTTTGAAAATTCTGCTGGGGAAGAGAATCTGTTGGGACCAAAGAAATCTTGGCAATTCCCATGCCGGTGTATTGCTGCATCGGCTTCCTTCTGAGTTGCTTTCCCGTTGTTCTTCTCTTCTGGCTTTAATGTGCTCCTTGACCTTCTCCGATTCTTCTACCCTACGTGAACATACAAAATTCTCACATAGTAGTAAGGTATCTGAAATTTAAATAGGGGTAGGCATTTGCGGCTTACTCGCTTTTAATGTGTGTGCAAGTGCACAAGACTGAAATGAGATATTTTTTCCAAAGTTTTTTTTTTCAAAATTTGTACAAGTGATTTAAAAGAAAAGGCAGTACCAATGACCATGGTAAATTGCCTTGTTGAATTGTAGTGTTTCGGGACGGTGTGTTTGACACACATTCCCATGAGATTCTCGACTTGTGCCGGCAGAGGCTAAAAAGATGAAGGGTGTTTCAAAGGGTGCTCCCCCTTTCCCAGTTTTGGTTTTCTCTCATCTTGGCCCAATTTTTCAGGGTGGTTTCAGGATTTTGCAATTGAAGGTTTTTTCCTTTTTCTTTTCCCTTGGGTTAGTGCCTGCCCCAATTTGAAGGACCTTGGCCAACTTTTGTGCATCATATCCCATAGATTAGAGAGGTCTTCACATTATGACGAAACATCGGCTTGGTTTTAAATATGAGAAATGAAGGGATATAAGGCTCAAATTCTTATATTTCATTTTTAGGTTTTACTTTGTGTCTTGCCAAAGCTCGTTCTTCTTTTAGATTCCTTCATCATTAATTTGCATGAATTCCATTGTCACATTTTCTGCAATTAGAAAGGACTTTTTACTGGGACGAAATGTAGGCTGGGGTTCTGGTTTATGAAAGAAGGGGAAATATGGCTTGAAGTTTCTTTATAGATAGGTCGAGTCATGTTCTACCCTTTTCTTGGCTGCTTGGGCTTTGCCAATACCTTTTTGCTTTCCTTCATTTTTCTTTTTGAGGCCTTTTGTGACCCTCGCTTTTTCCTCTAACTTTTTCTTTCTTTCTTGCCTTTACGCTGGGGTCATCTTGACCTTTTGCTTTGATTAGCAAGTCCCCGTGTATTTTCTGCTTTCTTTTCCTCTTCTTTGTTTCTACTCATTCATGTCTTCTCTTCTTTTCCCAGCACCAAATTTTAGGGCTCATGACTCAGTGGGTTAGAAGAAAGAAATTCAAGCTCAAACGGTTTGACTAGGGATATGACTTTGAAAACTGGGGAAATAAAGCAAGGATGGCCTCTCATCATTTTGCAGAAGTTGTGACAACTCAAAATGTTCATGAAAATTCATTCGGGAATTTATTCATCCTTTTTATTTTCCATTTCAGCTTTGCCCCAGCGTGGGGTGGCTAGACACAACACGGGTATTTGAATAATACGATCAAGCACAAAGTGTTTTGACTAGCGGATCTTAAAATTCAGGATGTATGAAGGATGGCCTCTCATCCTTTCTTAGAGACATGATGTTAAAACCGGCATCGGCCCTTAGCTGGTTTGGACACCTTCTCTCTCTTCTTGTTCTTTTCCTTTATTTCCTCTCAAGGATTGCACTGGGGTCATCTTGGCTTTTTGCTCTGATTAGCAAGTCTCAGTGTAAAGATGGGTTGGGAAGGAAAATCAAGGCATGGATCAGGAAAGATTGCCTTTGGCCCAGTCAAGGTTCTCATGGGAGCGGTATGTTGCACCCGACTGAAGACACCTTTGAGCAACTCAGCATTTTCCCATGATCATGGTCGTGCCAAAAAAAAAGGGTGTCTCAAAGCAATGTCATTATCAACCACCACTTGTACATTTTTCAAAAGGTTTTTCACCAAAGCTTGCATGAAAGTAAAAAGCTTTTAAATTAATTACATGACAACCACCCCTACCAGGGATGTTTAGTGCCAAAAGTAGAGTTCAACTTACCTTGGTCATGGCGAACTCGGAGTGGAACCGTGCCTGGTGAAGATTTTGGATTTCAGGATTGCTCTCTGCTGTGCGCATCTCGGGCGTGCGGTAAAAGCGGGTTACATGTTTTATGGAGTCGCCACTACCTGAAATGATGCAGGTAGACACCTTGTTTGATTTTTTGGTCTGCACCAGTGATTCCCGATAAGTGACCCGATTACAACCCAGGGAAGTCCTTGAACACCCTGGGTTGCCCCGCCGAACTAGGTTCCCTTAAATTAGTTGGATATTTAATGGGCTCTCTTATTTATTATTTATTATTTTTTATTTCTTTTCTAATTTTTTTTATCATTTTAAGTGTACAACAAATATTAATCCATATGTACAAGGCCTACACAAAATTACATCGAAAGTAAAGCAATATGAACAAAACGAAACCATGCTAAAACAATTTTCAACCACAAGAAAGAATCATTGCTTCAATGCTTGTTTCATTTGCTTTTTCCCTTTCTTATTATTTATTATTTTTGGTTTGTTTTGTTTTCTATTTTTTTTATCATGCAGATTAACTAATTACTAATTTACAAGGCAAGAAAATGAGACCACCTGAACTACTTTTAACCATGGCCTAATTACTAATTTACAAAGGAAACAAAAAAATGAAACAACCTGAATTACTGCGCTATCCACATTCAAAGATTCATATCTCCCTCAATTCTTAACCAAATTGTGCGAAATTTGATTCCTTAGAATCATGACTTTAAACAATAAAATAACCTATAGCAGTTTTCAAAAATTAATTTTCATTTAAGAGATATGAAGCTCCAAAATTTACTGTTAGACATTTCCAATTGAAAATCTGAACCAAAGAAAATTAAAAATAAAATACTTACTCATAGTGTAGGGTCTCGAGCATATTTTTAGATTAAACTAAAATAAAAATACCACAAATGTCATGAAGGACTCCAGACTTGAATCAAACTAGAACTAGGTGAAAAAAATTAGTTTATTTGGAAAACAAGTGCAAACCTAATGCAGGAAAAAAATTCAGAACTTTACATCTTTGTCTTTTTTTTTTACATGATAAAATTACCCAAAGCCATCAAACATATATACATGTCTCTCACCAATCATGTAATCTTATCTCAAAAATTGTAATGAAAGAGAGGTCTCATACAATGTATTAAACAAATGACTCACCTGTTATGAATTGACACTTCAAATCAGGTCTTGGAACCTTGGTGTGTCGTGAACAACAGTTTTCCTTTCTCCCTCCTTTCTAGTAGACGTCCCTCTTCTTTTCTACACTTCTTCCTACTTGCTGCTTTTTCTTTTAAAGAACTCTCTTACTTGCTCTCTTTTTTTTCAAAGAACTCTCTTACTTTTTCTCCCGCCTTTTGCTCCCAACTTCAAGCCCTTTTATAGAGAATTCCCACCCCTTCAAATTCTTAACCCCTAACCTTTCCTCTTCCTCTCCTAAACCTCTCCCCTCCCTAACTTCCTCTCTTAAACTCCTAACTCCTCATCTTCCTCTCTTAAACACCTAACCCTTCCTCTTATTCTCTTAAACCCTTAACTCTTCCTCTTCCTCTCTTAAACACCCTCATTTATTTAGGTTTGGTCAAAGTCTATTTTGTCCCACATTTTTTATTAAGCTTATATATAATTTTTAAGCTTTGTCTCAATATCTCAAGAGAATATGAGTTGGACAAATTCGTCCAACTCATTTCTCTTTGTTTATTTTTATTATTATTACTTTTTAATCTTAAACTTTTATTAACTTTGTTATTTATTTGCATAAGAAACCCATTAGGAAACTTACTTATTTACTAAAACAACCCCACAAAATTTTAATTTGTCATTGGTTACATGGCAGCCACCATGGCGTACACGTGGCTGCCATGTGGCATCCAATTTCGGTTTTGTAAAAATCCCCAAACTACCCTTTATTTCTTTTATTCATAACTTAGCCGTTTGAGATCTGATTTGAGCACGGTTTGGTGCATCGGAATTGGCTCAGAATTCTCTTTATTATGGGCTTATTATTTCAAAAAGACAGGTCCATTATAAAAACCTTGATTTATGTCCCAACATATATGCCGGTTTAAGATATGCTTCTTGGGCAATTTTATGCTGCAAAAATGGGGTGCTGACAGCTGCCCCTCTTTGTCAGAGTCACCATGGTGATGAATGACAAAGAACAAAAAGAACCCTATTTTTGCACTTTGCATTTCTGTTGACTTTACCGATGAGTCAGGTCCTTTAATGTTTTCAAAGATACGGAAGCGCCGGTGCAAGCTTCGTGTTGCTTTGGCTCACTTCCAAGTTCTGGGGATTTTCCTTGCCATTGGGTGTTTGGAATTGTTCCATTTTTTTGGTTTAAGTTGAAAATGATGGGTTGGGCTTAGACTCATCGACTTGTTTCGGCGTTGATACAAAAGTGCTTCAATAGTGTTCTTTTCCTCTTGTTTTTTCCATTGACTTTTGCCTTCTTCTTTTATCTTTTCACTTTTTCTTTTTTTTTTGTTTAAGTTTTGTTTTCGTTTTTTTTTTGTTTTTGTTTTTGGTTTTAAGTTTGAAGTTCTTTATTCCCCATGTAGGTACACGACCCCTTAACTCTATTTGGCTCCTAAAGGGTTTAAGAGTCACTGCTGTCCAGCACACCGAAGAGCTCCGAATCCTGGTTTAAATCCTATGAAACAAAAGTGGGAAAATGAAAATTACAAAAGGGGCCATTTGCCTAGCAGTTCTTCATTTTGTCTTCTTCTTCATGTCTTGATTCTCTGTCATTTTCAGGAATGGTAACATCTTGTTCAACTTTGTGGAGGCGTCTTGCTCCTTAGGGACACCTTGTCCTTCAGTCCTAGGAGACGCTCTACTCCTTTTCAGGTCTTTGCTCATTGTTCTTCAATCGGGAGGCTTTGGCCTCAACTTTTTTGTGGTTTGGAGATTCTTTGCTCCAAGGATGCCATGTCCTTTAGTCTTGGGAGATGCCTTGCTCCTTAAGGACACATTTTCATGTCATTCAGATGTGGGAGATGCCTTGCTCCTTAGGGACACATTTCCGTGTCATACAAATGTGGGAGACGCTTTGCTCCGTAGGGACACATTTCCGTGTCATTCAGATGTGGGAGACACCTTGCTTCTTAGGGACATATTTCCGTGTCCATTCAGATGTGGGAGACGCCTTGCTCCTTAGGGACACATTTTCGTGTCCATTCAAATGTGGGAGACGCCTTGCTTTGAAGGTCTTCAATCTTGGGAGACACCTTACTCCATTAGTTTAGGAGTCGCCTTGCTCCAGGGACACCTTTCCCTTTTAGTCTTGAGAGACGCCTTGCTCTCTGTGGTTGGGAGACGCCTTGCTCCATTAGTTTCGGAGTTGCCTTGCTCCAGGGACGCCTTGCCCTTCCAGTCTTGAGAGACGCCTTCCTCTCTGTGATTGGGAGACGCCTTGCTCATTAATTTCGGAGTCACCTTGCTCCAGCGACACCTTGCCCTTTCAGTCTTGAGAGACGCCTTGCTTTTTGTGGTTGGGAGACGCCCTTCTCCTTCTGTCTTGGGAGATACCTTGCTCTCTGTGGTTGGGAGACTCCTTGCTCCATTAGTTTTGGAGTCGCCTTGCTCTAGGGACGCCTTGCCCTTTCAGTCTTGAGAGACGCCTTGCTCTTTGTGGTTGGTGTGCGCGCGTCGGAAACGCGGCACGGGAAAATTCGGAGTCGCCACCGCCTGATGGGGTGCAGGCGGACACCTGGGTGCCTAAGTTAGTCTATTTTGGGCTTTAGTCTGCGGCTTGAGATTCTAAGTTGGGGTCTCGGTTGTAGTCTGGGGAAGTCCGTAGACGCCCCAATCCACCCCGTCGGATGACGGGTCCCGTGGGTTCCCTGGTTTGAGTCAGCTTACTTTGGTCTCACCCGATTCCTAATCCGGCATGCCATTGGGTTAAGTCTGGCGGGGCCACTTGAGTGGTGTGGGTCCCTTTAATTGATTTTATCTGGCTTAATTTAGGCGATTTGAGTCTGATTGGGTTGGCCCCGTTGGAAGGCCCACGGTGTCCTTGGTGGGCTTGGTTAAGCCCATGTACCTTGGGTGGGCCTCTGTCTTAGTCCTAGGAGGCCCTTTGGGCTTAGGTTAGTGAGTTGATTTTACTTAATTGTTTAAGTTGGTATTTTAGGTGATTTTCATGCAACAGGTTGGTCTGCATTGGTTGGCAGGCTTTAGGGTGGGCCCCCATGATGGTTGCCAAGGGTGCTTTGGTTTATCTTATTTAATTTTGCCAGTATGATTTGGACATTGGGCTTGGGGCCCGTGGTCCAACTTTAGGCTTTAAAAGCCCAGTTCTTTGAGGTTTAGGGTTTGCACCCTTCCTTGGTTCGGTTAATGGGCTTCGACCAAACCACGCAATTTAAACATTATTCCACACATCAAGGTTCGGGTGGGCCGCATTGGGTTTGGCCCGCCCAGTTTAACTAGTTAATTTTTACTTAGCTTGTTTATTTTGCATGCTTTAGGATTTATTGGGCTTGGTGGGCCCCGTTGGAAGGCCCACGGGTATTCCGAGTTGGACCTGCGGTCCATGTCCCAAGTTGGGTTTCCGGGTGGCCCGGAAACCCTGTTGGTTTATTTGGTTTTGCTAAAAATGACATGAAAATTCGGCAAGGAACACAAAACTTATGAAAACTGCATTTTTATCATGTATCCGGCCTTAGTTGCCGGATACACACAACCCATAGGTGATCCGGCCTAAGTTGCCGGATCACCCTAAAATGGTCTTTTTTGGAGTTTTGCCCATTGGGGTTGTTTCCAGGGGTTCCTAGGGGTCTTCTACGAGTCATGTGGGCCCCTGGGAGGGCCCAAATTGGTTCAGGTTTGGGATGCAACCCCCCCCCCCCCCTCGGTGTCCTTTTGGGATTTCTCCACAAAGGCATTGAGGCACTGGGGGCATGGGGGATTGCTACTGTCTCGGGGGTGTCGTGGGCATGCTACCTATCCACCTGGAATCCAATAGAACATGCTGCCATACAGAGGAACAGCAACCATACGTGAGGGTTTTAATCATGCCCAAAAGGGTAAAAAAACATGGAGATTGGGGGGGGGGGGGGGGGGACAGCATTCATGCATGGCTCTATGGATTGGGTTAAGGGAGGGTGTAGGGGGGCTAAAGGTGCTGGGGCAGCAACTTCTGGAAGGGTTTGGGAGCGGGACAGTAACTGAAAACATCAAACAATGATCGGCATGCTATCAAAGAAGAAAACAGAAAAAAACCGTATCATAAAGCATGGTTCAGGGACTGACTTTTGGCGGCTAACAATAGTGGCTATCATGCAAGGAAGACCTGATTAAGCATGTAAAAACAGTAAAGAAAAAGTGCCCATACGATCCTAGCATGCATGCCACTACACATGTAAAAGAAAACAAAAAAAAAACAGCAAAGTAAGAAGTATCCTCACGAAACAGCAACCCTATGCATGTGTTCGTGAGCAAGGGTGTTCGTGAGCAAGGGTTTCATGAGCATGCTGTTCGTGAGCAAGGGTGTTCGTGGCCGTGAGATCTGTTCGTGAGCATGCTGTTCACGAGCAAGGGTGCTCGTGAGCCTGCTGTTCGTGAGCAAGGGTGCTCGTGAGCCTGCTGTTCGTGAGCAAGGGTGTTCGTTAGAAAGCTGTTCGTGAGCAAGGGTGTTTGTGGCCATGAGATCTGTTCGTGAGCTCGTGAACTTGGAGCAGCGGTGGAGCAAGGGCGTGAAGGAGCTAGGGCGCGAAGGTTCTGGTTCGTGTTCGAGCAATAGGGTTTGTTTGTGGAAGGTTTTGGTTCGTGTTTGTGCAGCATGGTTGTTTGTGAAGGAGCAAGGGCATGAAGGAGCTAGGGCGCGAAGGACCTGCTCAGGCGTCCCCTCGCTCACAGGCTTGGGCCGGCGACCTTGGGTTCCGGCGGGCCTCTTGGCTATGTGGGGTCTTGCTGCAAGGGTTCGTTTAGCAAGGGTTCGTTGTGCTACGTGGTCGTGAAGCAAGTCTGTCCGTGCCGTGTTGTTTTGGCTCGTTGAAGGAGCAGCAAGGGGTCGTGTTTGCTAGGGGTCGTGAAGGAGCAGATAGGGGTTGTGTGCCGTCGTCTTGGGTCCTCCGGTAGGCTTTGTGGTTGTTTTTGTGAGGGGGTGGTTTCCTCGTGCATGGTTTGTGTACGTGGGTTTGTTGGTGGCGGGGTGTTGTTCGGCTTTGTGGTCCTGTCCTTGTACCACGGGGTGGTGCTGCCAGTTTCTACGTTTCTGGGCTCCCGTTTTCTGAGATCTTGGTCGTGCAGTCTGTGGTGGCTTCCTGTGCTATCGGAGCTTGTTCTGGTGGTTGGCTCGTGGTTCCCTGGAGCTTTGGCGGTCGTGTGTGCATGAGCATCGGTTCATCTGGTCTTGTGCGGCTATTCGGGAAGCTTGGTGTTCTTATCGTGTGTTGGGTTCTTCATCTGGTGATTGATCTGGAGCTTGGCTGGTGGTATTGTGTTGGTGGCTCTGGTTTAGCCTGGGTTTATTTGGCTGTGGTCTTGCTTTGGTGTCATTCGTGCTGGGGTGGGCATCTGCGGGGGTGGTGCTGGGGTTACGAGGTACCCTGCGGCCGTGCGTTTGGCGCTTGGTGTATTGGAGCTTGGTCTGGTGCTGTGGCCGTGCGTTATTTTGAGTTCTGCTTGGTGCTATCGGAGCTTGGTGCTTGGTGCCATCGGAACTTATTCCGGTACTCGCATCGTGTTGTGCTGGGTTCGGGAGGCTGTATTTGTTTTGTGCTGGATGTGTGCTTCCTGGTGCTGGTTTCGAGAGTTATTCTGCCTGAGTTGTCTGTTGCCGGGTTTGTGTTTCATGGTGCTGGTTCCCGTGAGAGCTTCAGCCTGAGTTCGTGTTGCTAGGTTTGTGCTTACTGCCTGTGTTCGTGAAAGGGCTCTACGGTTCTGTGGTTGGTCAGTCCATCTACACTCGGTCTGTGGAAGGCGCCTGTGGTTGATGCCGTTTCTGCTCGGGGTATCATTTGCTGCAATATTTTGGGCCGTCGTCTGTCTGGGTCTGCAGCGGTGGTGTTGCCTTGCCTCGGTGACCGGTTGCTGGTGCAGGAGCTTCTTCGTTGACCATGGCGGACGTTGTTGACCATTTCCCACCCTTGGGTCGCCCCAATGGAATGAATTCGGATGTGGGCGAGCCTGCCATACCCTAGGGACCTTCTTTTGGTAATGGACCTTCTTTGGGTAATGGGGCAGAGGGGTTTTCTGCAGTAGACGCTGATCCATCTGGTCTTTCCGTTTCGGGTGGAGCAGGGGCTGCGTCAGGTGGTGTGCCATCTGGGCTTTCCACTGCTGGTAGAACAAAAGCATGGTCCTCACTTTTTGGGGTTTGTGGGACGTCTAAAATGAAGCTCCAATATTCCCCTCCTACGATTGTGGATGGTAGGATCCTTATTTCACCTCCAGTTGAGGTAGTGTCTGATGGTGTAAAAGTTTGGGAAGGTAGACTTGTGGGGCATTTTCTGGACAAATCTCTTCCTCTTAATGTGGTATCTAGATTGGCAAATCGCTTGTGGGGGAGAAATGGAAACGTCCAGGTGTCTTTGGCAGGCAAGGACTTCTTTATCTTCTGGTTTGCCAATTCAGATGTGAGAGATATGGTGCTACAGCAAGGGCCATGGCATTTTGGGGGTAGACTCATGGTTTTACAACAGTGGAGGCTGAACATGCAATTGCGAAAAGAGGCATTATCCAAAATTCCCATTTGGATTAAGATGTTCAACATCCCCATGGAATATTGGATGCCGGCGGGACTCAGTTTCCTTGCTAGTGGGGTGGGGAAGCCGTTGTGCCTTGATGATGCCACAGAGAAGAGGTCTAGGCTTAACTACGCAAGGGTGTGCGTAGAGATTGATATGGATTGTGAGTACCCAAAGCAGGTGTTTCTCAAGCCCCAGGGGGATATTGATTCCAGCGAGGAGGAGATAACTGTTGATATTGAGTATGACTGGAGACCGGCCAAGTGCACTTTATGTCAGGTGTTTGGGCACTTGGAAAATAGATGTCCCAAAGCCCCAAAGAAAGTATGGGTCCCTACTGGAAGGCCGTTACCTGTTGAAGAAGGAGAAGAAACTATTGGGGTCGATGGTATTACTGCTCATGATAGGCCAGCTGTAGGGGGTGAGACCGATCATGCCATGAGTGACCAAGTGTTGCCAGATCAGGTCCATAATGGGTCATTGATCCAACCATGGATGACCGTCCAGTCAAAGGGCAAGCAGGTGCGTGAAGGCAGGTGTGGGGGTAGCATGGAAATGGGTGAGTTGAATGAAATACCAGAAAGGGAGAAGTATGATAATAGCACGAATACCTTTGCTCCAGGGGTTCATAATTCTCAAGAAGGAGTGGAGAACCAAGGTAGTGAAGGTAATGAGGTCCTTAATGTGAGCCCCAACCGATTCCAAGCCTTGGGATCCGATGAAATTTTTCATGAAGCCTCATCTTCGTCTTCAAAGAAGAAACAAAGAAGGAAGGGTAAGAAGCCAATCTTGGTTGATGAAGTGGCTATGCGGCAAGCGAAAGGACATCATAAGGTGGTGAACACTTCTGGTTCTGGAGGTCCATTATCCATTTCCTCATCCCCCCATGTTTAAGTTTGCTGCATGGAACATTAGGGGTCTCAATGACCCTGCAAAGCAAGGGGAAGTGAGGAAGTTGATTCACAACCAAAAGTTGAGCTTGTTATGTTTGGTGGAGACGAAGGTAAGAGAAATTAATGCATTGATAAAGAACCTTGTGTGTCCTTGAAAGAGTAGACGACTACTCTATAGGTCCACGATCTACAACAATTCAGAATTGAACAATGCAGAAACAATACACAAAGAATTATACGAGGAAACCTGGATCCAGATCCAGGAAAAACCTCGAGTCTATATGAGGCGACTAACCCTTCGAAAATCCACTATTGAATGAAAAGACAATTACAAAGGAGTACATACTTAACCTTTACAATTTGACTCACTCAACAGCAATCCACAGTTCGAATCCACGAACTGCAACACAGCTTGAATCCACAAGCTGCAGAACACGATCAGTCCAGATCGCAAACAATCACTCACCAGTGATCCACAGTTCGAATCCACGAACTGCAACACAGCTTGAATCCACAAGCTGCAGAACACGATCAATCCAGATCTCAGCAATCACCTCAGAATCCACTGAGACGATCCAATGCAGTAGGAATCCACCTACGCATCAATCAAAGCCGATCACCAGTCCAGGCAATCACACGATCAGATGAAGTTCCGAAATGAAGAAGAATCCTCTACCTTCAATTCCAGGTGATCTATCTCAGATCTCCCCCTCACTCGATCGCCGACTCTCTAAAGAAGATTTGATCGAATCTCAAACACCTCAAGATTCGAAATCAAAATGATCCAAAGAAAAAAGTCACTACAAACAATTACAGCACGTCTATTTAAAGAATAAAACTCAGATCGCGTCGAGCGCTGGTGGAGTCGTGAAGCGATCGGGGTAGACGGCTGGAAGCGAACTCAAATCCCGCTTAGAACAAGTTAAATCAGTTAAGGGGGCGCTGCCAGCGGGCTGCTAGCGGGAGAGAACGCGGCATGTGCACTGCTGATCATATAATCTTCAATCTCGCTCTGCGCTACCAGCGGCGTGTCAGCGTCACCTTACGACGCAAGTGCACGTGCCTACTTTCAAAGCACTGATTCACTTATGCGCTGCTAGCGGGGTGGCAGTGGCGTTGACCTTCGCAAGTGCCTTTACAATAAAATGCTCTGTTTAGGAAATCTTCCATTTCATTGGGCTACCAGCGGCGTGGTAGCTGTGTGGCAGCATCGTCTTCTTCTTCTTTTCTAAATTTACTAAATTTTCATTATTTAATCTGCACATCTTGAAGATTTATTAGAAGACATAATTTGTCAAACATTTGTCATAAAAGGAGTGTGAGTTTTCACACTTACAGTCCTATGTGGGACATGGTAACAAACTATAGTGTTGCTCTCAAAGGGAGAATCTGGGTGCTTTACGACTCTCAGCAGGTAAAACTATGGAGGATGGCTCAGTCTGACTAGGTTATTCATTGCCAGGTGGAAAGTGTGAGCTCAAGGGAGATGTTTCACTTATCCTGTGTGTATGCTGATAATGATCCTAGTTTGAGAAATAATTTGTGGAATGATTTGCAATCATTTACTACAAACCATCCATGGATGATAGTCGGTGATTTCAACTGTGTTCGTTATCCATCGGAAAAGATAGGGGGTAGACAAATTAACAGGCGGGCCACAGAGGAATTCAACAAGTGTATTGATTTGTGTGGATGTTTTGACTTGAAGTTCAAGGGTAATTTGCATTCATGGACAAACTGCAGTAGTGGTGGGCGTAGAATTTGCTCTAAGCTGGATAGGGCCTTGGTTAACTCATCTTGGATTTCTGAATTCAACTATTCCGAGGCTGATTTCTTGAATGAGGGAATATCTGACCATTGTCCTATAGTGGTTACTATATTCCAGTGCCGGTTGGGGGGTGGTGTACCTTTCCGTTTCTTTAATTTTTGGACTAAGTACGATGAGTTCATGCCGCTTGTTGCTGAGGTATGGGCGACACATGTTAGGGGCTCCCCAATGTTCATTGTTACAAGCAAGCTCAAGATGTTAAAGGCGAAGCTCAAGCAGTGGAGTAGAGAAAAGAAGTTCAAAGATATAACCAATCAGGTGCAGGCCATTCGCAGTGAGCTTAAGGATTGTCAAGACAAATTGCATGCTAATCCTCTTGACTGTGAGTTGGCTCAACAAGATTATGCTCTTAGAGATAGATTGGCCAAGGCTACCCGTGATGAGGAGGCACAGCTTAAACAAAAATCCAGGGTACAATGGTTGAATGAGGGGGACTCCAATAATGCTTTTTTCTTCAATACTCTAATGGAAAGGAGGTCCAGGAATAGCATCCTTAGTGTTTGTACGGAGGACGGGCAGAAAATCATTGAGCCGGAAGGAGTTAAGGTACAGTTTCTTAACTATTACAAGGAGTTGCGTTGTGGAGGGCAGACTTCAGCTTCCTGTCCGTTACCCAGGTTTAGAAGAACCCTTAACTTTGGACAAAGGGAGATGTTAAATAAAGATGTGTCTAATGAGGAAATTAGAGATACTATGTTTGCTCTCAAGGATGACAAGGCGCCAGACCCTTAACTTCGAACAGGAACTTTGAACGTCTAGAACTTTGAACTTTCTTCTGGTTCGTGAGCCGCTGGTCGTGTTCTGGAGATGGTGGTCGGGTGCTTCTGGTCGTACTGCGTTTATGGTTCGTGAGCTGGTGGTGGTTCGCTGTGGCTGTGAGGTGCTGGTGATGTGCTAGTGCTCGTGAGTGCTGATGGTGGCCGTGAGCTAGTGGTGAGGTGTTGGTGCTCGTGAGCTAGTGGTGAGGCGCTGGTGGCTAGTGGTTGTGTGCTGCTGTGTGCTGCTGGTGGTGTACAGTGGCTCGTTGGTCCTGGCTCTGGTTCGTGGACCTTTCAGGGATTATCGTTCTTGTTCTGCTGGGATTATCGCTCTGCTGGGATTATCGTTTCCTGGGATTATCGTTCGGTTGCTTTCGGTCCATGGGTTCATTTGATTGAGCAAGTCCTGTTCGTGAGCTTGACTTGGGATTATTGTGAGCAAGTCCGGGATTGGCTTAAGGCAGCTCTAGGAGTCCGTTCGTGGCCTGTGTTGGTACGGTTTCTCGGGTAGTTGTGTTCTTGCCTGCGACTGAGTGTTCTAGGCGCTGGAGCTGTTCGGGAAGGTGATTACTGTTCGAGAAGGTGCTCGGAAAGGTGTTCTCTTCGAGGTTAGCAAGCTCCGCGTTCGGGTTTGAGAAGCCAGTAAGTTCAGGTATCCGGGAAGGAATATTTCGCCTGATTCGTATGGCTGCATGGTGGCTTGTCTGAGTCTTTCGGTTGCCATGGAATCGGTTGACGTCCCGGTGTCTTCTCGGAGCTCCGGTGATCAACCTCAGGCTCCGGAAGTTCTTGAAAGGCGAGCTTCTCCTGATCACAGAGTTCTCGTGCATGATTCGTTTCCACCTTTGCGTCCTGCATTATGCGCAGACTTGGATCAGTGCATCAGCGGATCAGGCGCGCCTCAAGCAGGTTCTGGTTGCCTGGGGCAGGGCAGTACTACAGGCCCTTCGATAGGCATGCCTCCTGCGCATTTGGCTGTGGAGAATTCGAGTCTTTCCTCTAAAAGAAAGTCTTGGTCTGATCTATTCCAAAATGAGCTGGCGAGCAAACCGAAATTATCTTACTTTGCACCCGAAGTTATAGATGGCAATGTAGTTGTCTCACCCCCTTTGAACGTGATAAATGAAGGGATTAGCTTTTGGAAGGAATGTCTCATTGGTTATTTTCTAGACAGAAGCCTGCCTCTAAGTGTTATCAAACACTTTGCTTCTAAGATGTGGGGCACAGTGGAGATATCAAGCATAGAAAATGGGTTCTATATTCTCAGATTCTCGTCCAATGCTATTAGAGATAAGGTGCTCCTCCAAGGACCCTGGTACATGTCTGGCAGACTGTTTGTTGTCAAATAATGGGAGCCAAACCTCTCTCTTGAGAAATCCTAGCTTTTCAAAGTGCCAATTTGGGTTAAGTTCTTTAATGTCCCTCTTGAACTTTGGACTCCTACAGGGCTTAGTATCATTGCCAGCGGCATTGGCAAGCCGCTATTTCTCGATGAGATGACGGAGAAGAGATTCAAGTTGAGTTATGCCCATGTTTGTGTTGAAATCGACACTAATTGTTCTTTCCCTGATAAGATCTTTATTCAACACGAGGTTAGCAAAGCAAGGTCTGTAATCTCTACTGAGTATGGCTGGAAACCAATCAAGTGCAAGGTTTGTGACGTTTTTGGGCACTCACAAATCAGATGCTCCAAGGTAAGGGCTAGGGAATGGAGACCCACCGGCAGGAAATTCACCTCTATGCTCGATATTTCTGAATTCTCTGATGGAAGTTATGTTGGGGAACAACTTCAAGAACAATTGATTGCTCCTTCCGTCACTGAAAATCCAGAGAATCCCCGTAACCATCATGTGGAACCAATGACTAAGGAAGTGGAACCTATGGTGTCAAAGACATGTGTTCACGTGGAACATGGGGAGGCGGTTGTAGATTCCGATTTCATTCCATCTGATCCAGGAGAAGTTGTTGAGACGGGTGGTGGACAAGCGGAACTCGCGGAACTTGGCTTAGTTGGGCATGGTGTGGTGGATGAGGCCACCGACCATACATCCAAAGGCAAGCAAGCTATGGTCGTCGACACCATTCAGTACACTAACAATGCTGTTATTAGCTCAAGGTCTTTGACTCAAGCTTGTCACGATGGAATTGAATCCCCCAACAGGTTTGAACTTTTGAGTGATGTCCCGAACCCATGCTTGAGCTCTAATTCTCTCTCAAAAAAGCAACGTAAGAGAATTAAGAAGAGATTGTTGGTGGATGAATTTGCAATGAAGGAGGCCAGGAATGCACGCTTATCCCTCTCATCCGGTTCAGGTAGCTCCTGTAGCACCCCTGCCAACCTCCTTCCTACCAATGATCAAAATTGCAACCTGGAACATTAGGGGTCTCAATGACCCCACCAAGCAGCGAGAGGTTAAAAATCTTTTAGCTGCTCATAAGCTTGACATGCTATGCCTGGTGGAGACGAAGGTTAGAAGAGTGAATGCTGACTATGTTAAGAGTGTCATTTGCCCATTTTGGAACTTTATCACTAACTATGATCATGCATTGAAAGGACGCATTTGGGTTTGTTATGATCCATCTGCCATCTGTGTTACTAAAGTGTTTGAATCTCATCAACTTATCCATTGTTGGGTAGAGTTCAAGGCTTCTGGAAAAACGTCTTTCTTGTCTTTTGTTTATGGGGACAACGATGCTTTGGTGCGAAAAGGCCTTTGGCGCAGCTTGCGCCTATGTTTTGTGGACAGACCATGGATGCTGATTGGAGACTTTAACTGTGTCAGGAAAGCTTCTGAGAAGGTTGGTGGAAAGCAAATAAACATGGCAGCTGTTCAGGACTTCAACTCATGCATTAATGATTGCTTTCTGATTGAAATGAATTACAAAGGTTTCATGCACACTTGGAGCAACATGAGTGCTGGTCACAGGCGTATCTCTTGTAAGTTGGACCATGCCCTGGTTAACATAGCATGGATTAATCAGTTTAACCACTCTGAGATCGAATTCCTGCCTCCTGGAGTATCTGATCACAGTCCTGTTCTAGTCACAGTTGACCCTGATATGCTGAAGAGTAATAGACCTTTCAAGTTTTTCAACTTTTGGACTGCTTCTGATGACTTCCTACCTTTGGTTGCTGACGTCTGGAGACATCTGGTTGCCGGTAAGCCTATGTTTCAACTAGTTTCTAAGCTTAAGAAGCTGAAAGTCCGTCTGAAAGAGTGGAGCTCGAAGAAGCAATTCTCTCAAGTTTCCATTAAAGCTATTGAAGTTAGAAATAAACTTGAGTTATGCCAGAAAGCTTTGCAAAGCAACCCTTTTGACACTCATCTGTCTATTACTGAAGTGAAGATCAGGAAGGAGCTAGCAGACCTTTTGCGTGTTGAAGAAGCTCAATACCGGCAGAAATCCAGAATTCAGTGGATGAAAGAGGGTGACCAGAACTCTAAATTCTTCTTCAACTCCATCATTTTCAGGTGTTCTTACAATTCCATCTCCAAATTGTGTGATAATGGTAGGGAGATCACTGACCAAGCCCAAATAAGGCAGCACATTGTTTCACACTATTTTAACTTGTTGGGGGAAAAGGATACGTCTCTCGAGTCCTTTCAGGCTGATTTTGTTCCTATTCTCACTCAAGACCAGATACAGATGCTACAATCTGATATTTCTGTGGATGAGATTAAGACCACAATGTTTTCACTCAAAGATGAGAAGGCACCAGGCCCAGATGGCTTTACCCCAGCTTTCTTTAAGATGGCATGGGATCTTGTTGGGGATGATGTCACGGCTGCCATCAGCTCTTTCTTCTCTTCTGGGAAGCTTCTCAAGCACGTTAACCACTCTCTTATCACTCTTGTTCCTAAGAAAGGTAAGCCTTCTTCGATTTCAGAGTTCAAACCCATCTCATGTGTTAACACAATTTATAAATGCATCTCCAAGGTTTTAGCCAATAGGTTTAAGATTGTAATTGCGTCCCTGGTTGGCACTCATCAGTCAGCTTTTATCCCTGATAGAAGGATGGCCGACAATTTTTAACGCACGAGTTGTTCAGAGGCTATCATCTTAATAAGGGCACGCCCAGATGTGCTCTCAAGATCGACCTTAAGAAAGCCTTTGATTCCATTGATTGGCTTTGCATTGAAGAGGTCTTGAAAGGTTTCAGGTTTCCTTCACGATTTATCTCATGGGTCATGGAATGTGTCACTACTACATCATTCTCTGTTATGATTAATGGAAGCATGGAAGGGTTCTTCAAGGGAGGGAAAGGCCTCAGGCAAGGAGATCCTATCTCTCCTTACTTATTTGTTCTTGTTATGGAGCTATTTGACAAGGTCTTGAATGATAAGACAGCCGTGAATTTCTTATCTCATCCCAAGTGCCGCCAGCCTTCTATCAAGCAGTTGTGCTTTGCTGATGATCTTTTCGTCTTCTCTCATGGGGATCTCAACTCTATTACCTGTGTCTCTTCTTCTCTTGATCTCTTTGGCAGATTATCAGGTTTGCTTGTCAATAAGGAGAAAAGTGCTGTGTTCATGGCTGGCATATCTGACCGTATGAAGGATGAAATCATACAAGTTTTGGGGTTCGAGGAAGGACATATCCCTGTGAAGTATCTGGGTCTGCCTCTCATCTCTACAAGACTGACAGCTACTGATTGTGAGCCCCTCATTCAAAAACTTACTGCCCGCACGCAGTCTTGGCAAGGTAGGCATTTGTCTTATGCAGGCCGTTTGTTACTTGTCAAAGCAGTTCTTTTCTCCATTGCAGTCCATTGGATGTCAATATACATCTTGCCCAAGGAAGTCATCTACAAGATGGAGAGAATATGCAGGCACTTCTTGTGGGCTGGTTCTTCCCAAGAGGCTAAGATATGTAAGGTCAAATGGGATCATGTTTGCTCCCCCACTGATCAAGGTGGTTTGGGAATCTTGAATCTCCACTTATGGAATAAGTGCGCCATCTTAAGACAAACATGGCTTGTGGGAAGCAGGGCTAATAACCTGTGGGTCTCTTGGGTTAATGCCAACCTACTTAGAGGTAGAAGCTTTTGGGCAGTACAAATCCCTTCCACTGCTTCTTGGGTATGGAGGAAAATACTTAAGCAGAGAGATGTCGCTTCCAGATACATTAAGCACCGAATTAACAATGGGAGAAGCACTTCATTATGGTATGATAATTGGCATCCATTTGGTCCTCTAGCTCCAACGTTTGGTAGGAGACTGATCTATGACTCGGGTCTTCCTGATAGTGCTTTGGTCCAAGATGTTATAAATGGTGATGCTTGGGACACTCCGATTGCCTCTTCCTTTGACTTGACTGAAGTGTGGGCAAGAATTCAAGATCTTCCAACGCCTAATTCAGACTTGGAAGATAGGATCACTTGGACCCTCACCCAGTCTGGAAACTATAGCACTAGTGCAACTTACAAAGCTATGGAAGCTATTCGGTCCTCAGTTCCTTGGGCTCGGTTAATTTGGTTCTCTCTCAACATTCCAAGGCACGCGTTCGTGACATGGCTTGCGATTCGAAACGCGCTCCTCACCAAGGAGAGACTCCTGAGATGGGGCACCATTCAAAATGCAGTATGTGTTCTATGCCGTAAATACAATGAATCTGTCCACCATCTATTTTTCCAATGTGATTACAGCAAGCACATATGGAGCTTTCTTTTGGGTATGAATGGTCTCAATGTCTCAGCCCCCATTCCCCCCTGGAACCTTATTGTTGAGGGTAGTGCTAGATCATGGTGCTCCACTTCCCCTCTTCACCTCCTACGGCGCCTATCTCTGTCTGCAGCTGTTTACCATTTATGGTGTGAGAGAAATCGCAGGGTCTTCAAAAATGCAGCTCTACCTGAAGAGGAGATTTGTAAGGTTATCATTCAAGATATCACGTACAGAGTCAATGGCTTTCCACTTGTCCTTAAGGACAACAGTTATCATAGGCAGATTATGTTGAAATGGGACCTTCTATGTTGGTTCATCTAAAGTTCACCATTGGTCTTGTTATGTTGATTTTCCTTTAGTAGGGTGCTTCTAGCTCCTTGTTCTGTTTATTGGGTATGCCCACTTGCTGGTTGTACATATTTCCTTTTTGCTCATTAATGGAACTTACTTAACTTCCAAAAAAAAAAAAAGGCCCTGATGGGTTTACAGCCTGTTTTTTCAAGAAATCATGGAGCATCATTGGAGATGAGTGTATGGTAGCAGTAAGGAGTTTCTTCCACTCGGGTAAGTTGCTTAAGCAAATGAACTGTTCATCACTAACTCTTGTACCAAAGATTGTGAACCCAGCGAAGGTTGGTGATTACCGACCAATATCTTGTGTTAATACACTCTACAAGTGCATAGCAAAGATCCTGGCTAACAGATTGAAGGGTGTCGTGGGGGACTTGGTGGGGGACTACCAGTCAGCCTTCATCCCTGGAAGAAGACTTGTGGACAATGTGCTGCTCACTCATGAGATTATGAATAACTACCATCTTAAAAGCAACCATCAGAAATGTGCAATCAAGGTCGATCTTAGGAAGGCCTATGACACGATTGATTGGGGATGTATTAAGGCTACCCTCCAAGGTATGAATTTCCCCCCGAATTTCATTTCATGGATAATGGAGTGTGTGTCTACTCCATACTTCTCTATAATGCTGAATGGCAGCTTGGTGGGGTTCTTCAAGAGCACTAAAGGTATACGGCAAGGGGACCCTCTGTCCCCGTATTTATTTGTGCTTGTGATGGAGCTTTGTCATGTTATACTTGAAGAGAAAACAGCTGTGCAGTTCAAACATCATTTCAGGTGTCGTGACCCAAATGTGAAGATGTTGTGCTTTGCAGATGATCTGTTTTTCTTTTCTCATGGAGATCCCACATCTGTTGCTTGTATAGTTGAGGCCTTGAGATTTTTCACCGAAGTATAGGGAGTTCATGTGAATAAGGACAAGAGCGTAATCTTTGCTAGTGGAGTAGATGACGACACTTTAGCTATGGTTCAACAGGTAGCTGAGTTCCAAGTTGCTGATTTGCCGGTGAAGTACTTGGGGCTGCCATTAATTTCTACAAAGTTAACACCTGCCCATTGCCAACCTCTTACTGAAAGAATTAAGGCTAGGACCTCTTCTTGGAGGGGTCGCTTCTTGTCATATGCTGGTCGGCTGTTACTTGTCAAGTCCATCCTTTTCTCCATCAAGGTTCAATGGCTGTCCACCTTCATTGTTCCCAAGAAGGTGATTAGGGATCTTGAGCATCTATGTAGGAAATTCCTATGGTCAAGTTCAGAGATGAGGGGAAAGAAAATCTCTCCAGTTAATTGGGCCACTGTGTGTTCACCAAAAAATAAAGGCGGTCTTGGGTTATTCAATCTGCAGCTGTGGAACAAGAGTGCAATAATGAGGTATGTATGGCTTATTGTGACTAATTCCTCGAATTTGTGGGTCCTGTGGGTGCAGAGACATCTCATAAGGGATAGAAACTTTTGGGCATTAAGATGTCCTAGTGGTTGCTCGTGGGTATGGCGAAAAGTACTCAAAATCAGAGAGCATGCAGTCAACCTCATCAAGAAAAGGGTGTTCAATGGCAAGAGTACTTCATTGTGGTATGATAACTGGCATCCTCATGGACCATTGGTAGCAAGGTATGGGTTGAGAGTTATTTATGACTCAGGTCTACTCAGGTCTGACTGTGTTGATACCATCATTCATAATAACGAGTGGAACATTCCAGTCTCTGTTTCTCCAGATCTCTTGGAAATATGGAGTCATTTGAATGAGCTCCCAAGCCTGAACAGTGAACGACAAGACCAAACCATCTGGTGTCCTACTAACTCAGACACGTTTCAGTTGGCTTCAGCTTACAAAGCCTTGGAGGAGGACAAGCCAGTAGTTCCATGGTATCACTTGGTATGGTTTGCAGGCCACATACCTAGACATGCACTCATCCTTTGGTTTGCTATGCACCGGAGACTTCTCACGAAGGAGAGATTGGCAAAATGGGGAGTGATTAATCAGGTTACCTGTGTGTTGTGTAGAAGGCGTGATGAAGACCAGCAACATCTTTTGTTCCAATGTGAGTACATCTCGAAAATTTGGCAGCAAGTCATGCGTAGGAATGCTATTGCCACTCTAACCGGCCTTGGGACGAGGTTGCATTATGGGCAACAAGGAGATTCATGGGTAAGTCCCCTAGTATAAGACTTGCTAAACTATCATTTGCAGCTCTAGTGTATCATGTCTGGATCAAAAGAAATCGACGTGTGTTCAAGAATATCTATCTTCCGCCAGAAGTGGTTGTAAACTATATTGTTACAGATGTCAAAGTTGTTTGCTGCAACCGGAGTATTGTGGTTAAAGATTCACCACGCAATCGGCAGATTGTTCATGATTGGGGCCTTGATTGGCAAATGCGTATCTAGCCTGTTGGCTGGGTAGTTGGTACCGGTGAACCTGACGTCATCGGGGCCTCCACACCCGATGTGTTTTGATGAATGATGATTTGATCCGTCTCCTGGTTTGCTCTGGCTCTTGTTGAGTATGTGAGTGATTCCTTGTAGGTTTATGTACATTGCCGTGCGTCTGGGTGGAGGTTCCACCTTGGATGGTTGACTTCGCCCATTGTATATTTTTGTTTATCAATGCAAATTTTGAATTAACGTTCAAAAAAAAAAAAACCCTATGCATGTGGAAGTAACGTAGAGATGGTCTACCATGCGTCATCCATGATTTCCGGCAGGGCCTAAACCCAAGCTTCACGCTCGACACCACGGCCTTTAGAGAAAGGAAAGAGAAGGGGGTTTACAGGGGGTACATGGGATGAAATTTGGGAGGAACATGCTCCTCTCTACTGAAACACCAAGGGTCTCACAATAGCACCCTTGTTGGCCTCAAATGGAGTGGCCAAGTTTCCCATAGTTCCATGGGTCGTGCATGGGGTCTCTCTCACCTTTAGAGACCTCCATGTTACCGAAGAAACAACAACAAAAAAATGCATGCAAAACAAAACCCAAAGCAGGTTCATGCAAGGGGAGATGACAAACTTAGCAAACACCTTAGAAAAATCTGAATTTAATATATGATGGATACAATATGATGAGGAACCTTACCTAAGGGTTCTTGTGCTCTGGAGTAGGGTGGAGACACCCCTTTTTTGAAGCCAGACAATAGCTGGAGCTTTCCTCTCTTTGCACCAACAGCAACTACCTACCTTCTTCTTGGAGTGTAAATGGAGATAGAGAAGGAAAAGGAGGACAAGAGTGGCTTGGGGTGGTCCAGGAAAGTGGTGAAGGGCAAATGGAGTTAAAGAGGGAAGAGTTCCGCAGGAAACAGGTGGGGGAAGAAGGCTGAAAACAGCAAAAAAGACCCAACCCCCGGAACTGGGCTGCTATTGGCCTTTTATAGGCCAACTTAATGTATCCGGCAACTCAGGCCGGATACACTAAGCCTTCTTCATAACCGGCCTATATGGCCGGTTACACAGGTGTCTCTTTGTATCCGGCATTGAATGCCGGATACAAAACATAATTATTCGAAAATTAAATGCCGCCGCGAATTTGTCGGGGAATCGGCGCGAATCTCACTAGGCAAATCCTTGTATCCAACATTGGATGTCGGCTATACACAAATCTATGTGTATCCGATATATTTGACAAGATACAAATAAAAAAATTACAAATTTGCCCCTCAACTTGACCGATTCGACCGATTTGACACTTTTGAGCAATTACGGATTGGTCCCTGAGAATTTTGGTTTAGACCTTGAGATTTTTAGCAACTTTTGGATATTTAAGATTTAGTCTCTGACATATTTTGCTGCGTTGGCTGCCGCGTGTGCAGTTCCTGCGCCATGTGTGCAGCTCCCGGTTTTGCTGCTCGGAAACTTCGACAGCTCATATCTCCTTCATCCGAACTCCGATTAGAGCAAACTCGATTGCGTTAGACTCATATCGGAATCCTCTATCCAATGACATAGGGCTAAACACTTGGCACGGGGTTTGAGAAAAAGTCAACTTTAGGCTCCCCTTCAAGTTTGACCGGCCCACAGAACCTTCATTCGGACTCCGATTCCAGCAAACTCAGTTGCGTTGGACTCGTGTCGGGATTCTCTATCCATTGAGATAAAGCAAGGTGGCCAATTATCACTTGATCAAAAAGTCAAATTTCCACCCCTTAGGGCTCGACTTTGTGTTTAGGGTTTGCATTTCCGGCTCTTCCGGGGGGGCAAAAATGAGGTGCTTACAGCTGCCCCTCTTTGTCGGAGTCACCTTGCAGATGAACGGCAAAGAGAAAAAGAATCTCGTTTTTGCGCCTGGCATTTCTGTCGACATGGTCGACGAGCTTAGTCCTTTGACGTTTTTTATTTTGAGAGGGAAGAGGCCAATGATGTGGCGTCACTTCCTGGCTTCAGAGTTTCCTTACCCTTTGCTTTTCGGGTTTTTGTAGGGCAACTCTTCAGTGATTGATTTAAGTTTGAAAGAGATTAGATTGGATTTGAGCTCTCCAACCTGCTTTGGCGTTGATGCCAGACACTTGACAATATTCTTTTATTCTTGTTTGTTCCATTAAAGCTTTTAGGTGACTTCAGACTTCTGACTCTTTTTGTGTCTTTTACTTGAGGCATTTTTTTTTAGGGATTTGATGGCCAAGGGTTGGTTTAGGATGCGGGATGGCTGGAGAAAGGAGGAAAGAGCGGATGGGGAGCTACTGTTGGTGAGGAGGTGCTTCCAGTGCTGTCCAGTGCCTCAAGGGAGCTTACACACCTGCTCTACTCTATTTACACAAGTGTGAAATCAAAAATTACAACAGGGGCCATCTTGCCCGATGATATATTCATTTATGCTCATTCTTCTTCATGTCTTGTCATTCCTTCTTCTGCAGCGAGCTTTCTGGTTGGCTTTCCCTTTCGTAGAGGCCCCTAGCTTGGAGTGACTATTGCCGGGGATTAGGCAAGAATCTTTTCTTTATTGCCTCTTTTTTCGGGTCGAGCCTTGTTTCTGACAAGCGTGGGAGTTCCCTGGGGAAGGATGCTCCATTGGGGATAAGTGGGGATTCCTCATGCTGTCGTTATTTCTTTGTAAAGCCTATTCCCTCTGCTCCGGTGTGAGTTCTTCATGCTCGTCTGCGCTCTTGTTGAGCGCAAGAGACTCCACCAGGGATTGATGCGAGCTTGCTTGCCTTCTTTCCGCTCTTCTTTTCAAAGCCGGCTTCTTCAGACTGGGCGAGGCTTGAGAAGTCTACATCATCAGGTATCACCTTCTTATTGCTTGAGAGGACTCTACTGGGGATTTTGGAGGGTATTATTCTCCGTTTATCGAAGGAACTCCATTGGGGATTTTGGAAAAGATGTCTGTCATCCCACTTTCGCTGTACCTGTGAAGGCAGGAAAAGACAACATGTTAGTCGTGGAATAGCTGGGGGAGTGCAACACTTCTCTTACTCTCTTCTTGCTCTGAGCCTTTTGTCCTTTGCAGCTAGAAGCGGCCTCTGCCAAGGTTAAGAGACTATCAACTCAGGTTAGTAGCCCAATGTGGAGCTTCAAACAGTTAAGCAGAACAATTATAGAGACGACAAGTGTGTTAGTGTGTGTCCGTGTTTGCAATATCAAAGAAATTTCCCAGGTCAGACGAGACTTGGAGTGCTTGGTATTTTTAGTAGTATTGTCATCACAGGCCACTGTGAAATTGTTGACTTGGGCGCAATCTGCCGGTCTGGACCCCTTAGATCTGTGCATTTTTCTCAGTTTACTGTCTGCCGCTGTCACTGCTCTCCCCCGTATCTTGCTCAGCTCAGCTCAGATGTGACCAGTTCTCTTCTTTTTTTTTTTTTCTGACTGACCACACAACGCCCTTTTTCGGGTTTTCACTGTGTCCAGCCTTTCTGGGGAGCTCTGAATTTCGTCATTGCTGATGAACGCAGGCTCACCTGTTTGCCCTGATCATTCCTTTTGGGATCCGAGAGGTCTTAGAGATAGGACGAAACGTAGGCATGGTCTTGGTCATGAAAGAAAGGATAAGTGGCTCAAAAAAGGCTTATTATTCTTTTGGGTTTGCAAAGTGTGCTACCTTTATTGATGGTGGGACTTACATCCTGGCTTATTTGTATCTCTATACTTTTTGTTGGGTAAACATTTCCCCATTTTTTCTTTCTCTTTTTTTTCTTTCTTTTTCTATTGTATTTTCTTTTCTTTTTGAGGTTTTTTCTGGGCAAGGATGCCCTGTTTCTTTTTTTGCTTTGCCAGGAATGCCCTATTTGATGCGTCGAACACCTGCAATGGGTTGGAAGAATTTTAAGGCTCAAAATTGTCTAACTAAGGGAGAATTCGGGGTATTTGGAAGGATTTTCAGTCTAAAGGAGAGTCAAGGACGGCCTCTCTTCATTTCCCAATCAGAATGATCTTAGGCATAGTACAGTTTGACCGCGTCTGCATTTATTGGCTCAGGAAAAATTGCCCCATCCATTTCTTGCAGGATAAGTGCTCCTCGAGATAGCACCTTGTGGACTACGAATGGCCCTTTATAATTTGGCTTGAATTTCCCTCTGTTGTCCTCTTGATGAGGAAAAATTCTCTTCAGTACCAGATCTCCCACTTTGGAATGCCGTGGCTTCACTTTCTTGTTGTAGGCTCGCGCCACTCTCTGTTGATAGAGCTGGCCATGGCACAAAGCCTTGATTCTCTTTTCATCCATTAATTGCAACTGGTCAAATCTGGATTCTTCCCATTCGACGTCACTGATTTCAGCTTCCTTCAGAATTCTGAGTGATGGAATCTGTGCTTCCACGGGGAGGACTGCTTCCATTCCATATACCAGGGAGAACGGGGTTGCCCCGGTTGATGTTCTAATCGACGTCCGGTAGGCGTGTAGTGCATAGGGCAGCTTCTCATGCCAGTCTCTGTAAGTGACTACCATTTTCTCGAGTATCTTCTCCAGATTCTTGTTGGCGGCCTCTACTGCTCCATTTATCTTGGGCCGGTATGCCGTGGAGTTTAGATGTCTGATCTTCAGATCTTCACACATCTTTTCCATGTCCTTGTTGTTCAAATTCTTTGCATTGTCCGTGATGATTGCTTCTGGAACTCCGTAGCGACAGACTATATTGTTTCTGATAAATTAAAGCACATGAGATTTCTTCACATCCACGAAGGACATGGCTTCTACCCACTTGGTAAAATAGTCAATTGCCACTAAGATGAACCGATGACCGTTCGAAGCCGTTGGATGAACCTGGCCTATCATGTCGATCCCCAGATGGCAAACGGCCAAGGTGATGCCATGGAATATAGTGTGTTTGGCGGTGAATGGATGTTGTCGGCATAAATTTGGCACAACTGGCATTTCCTGACATGGGCGTAGCAGTCCGCTTCCATAGTCATCCAATAATAGCCCATCCTTAGAATCTTCCTTGCTAGTATATGCCCATTCATGTGTGCACCGCACAACCCTCCATGGACTTCCTCGATTAACTTTTGCGCCTCGGCTTCTCTGACACATAGCAATAGAGAGTCATTGTATGACTTCTTGTACAGCCTACCTCCACTGTAGAAGTATTGCCCTGCCAACCTCTGTATAGTTCGCTTTTTTGCAGCCGAGGCACCTTCTGGCAGAATTCTATCTCTTATGTACCTCTCTATATCTGTGTACCAAGGCTCCTCTTCGGGTGTGCTTTTCTCGATACTGAAGCAGTAAACAGGGTAATGCCGAATTTCTATTTCCAGTGGTTGCACCCAAGTATCATCCGTGATGGTGGCCATTGATGCCAGTGTAGCTAGTGCATCTGCAAATCGGTTCCCGTCTCGTGGCATGTAGTCGAATGTCACGCTCTCGAATTGCTCTTCCAATTCCTTGACCAGCTCTTGGTATGGTACTAACTTCACATCTCTGGTCTTCCAGTATCCCATCACTTGATAGATGATAAGACTTGAATCACCGAATACTTTTAGCTCTTGTATATGCATCTCGATTGCTGTTCGCAAGCCTAGCACACATGCTTCATATTCTGCCATGTTGCTAGTGCAATCAAACAGGAGTTTCGCTGCTATCGGGTGATGAACACCATCTGGGGAGATCAGCACTGCTCCAACCCCCTTTCCATTTACATTGACTGCCCCGTCAAAGAACATCTGCCACTTGGTTTCTTCTACCTCTTCTGTGGACTCGGTACACATCACATCTTCGTCCGGGAAGTGAGTCAGAAGTGGTTGGTAGTCAAGTAGTGGATGCTCTGCCAAGTGATCCGCCACAGCTTGTCCTTTTATCGCCTTTCTAGTCGTGTAGACAATGTTGTATTCAAACAAAAGGACTTGCCACCTGGCAACCCTACCAGTGCAGATCGGCTTCTCAAAGATATACTTCAACGGATCCAGATTGGAGATCAGCAGGACAGTGTGACTGAGCAAATAATGGCGAAGCTTTTGGGCTGCCCAGACCAAGGCGCAACATGTCTTCTCAAGCATTGTGTATCTGACTTCAATGCTGGTAAATTTCTTGCTCAAGTAGTAGATTGCTTGTTCTTTTCTTCCTTTCTCATCATGTTGCCCTAACACACATCCTACAGCCGTCTCTGAGACTGTCAGATACATAATCAAGGGTCGTCCCGGGACAGGCGGGACCAATGTTGGTGGGCTCATCAGATAGGCCTTGATCTTATCAAATGCTACTTGACAGTCATCATTCCAAACCACAGGGTTGTCTTTCTTTTACAGCTTGAATATAGGCTCACACACAGGAGTCATCTGTGCAATGAACCTACTGATATACTGCAACCTGCCCAAGAACCCTCTTACTTACTTTTCTGTCGACGGAGGAGGCATCTCCAGAATTGCCTTTGCTTTGACGGGATCAACCTCAATGCCTCGCTTGCCCACTATGAAGCCGAGCAGCTTTTCCGAAGTCACTCCAAACACACACTTGTTTGGGTTGAGCCGAAGTTTGTGCTCTCTGAGTTTGTCGAACATCTTTCCAAGGTTTACCAAGTGATCTTCTTCTTCCTTGGATTTTGCTATCATGTCATCCACATACACTTCCATCTCCTTGTGTATCATGTCGTGGAACAACAGAGTCATCGCACACTAATATGTAGCGCCTGCATTCTTTAGTCCGAACGGCATCACGCAGTAGCAGTAAGTGCCCCAGTGCGTGATAAAGGATGTTTTCTCCATATCCTCAGGTGCCATCCTTATCTGGTTGTAACCAGAGAAGCCGTCCATGAAAGAGAACATTGAATGTGTTGCTGTATTGTCCACTAGTACATCGATGTGCGGCAATGGGAAGTCGTCCTTTGGACTTGCTCTATTCAGATCTCTATAGTCGACACACATCCTGACTTTCCCGTCTTTCTTGGGAACTGGCACGATGTTGGCCAACCATTCCGGATAATGAGTTACTTGCAAGAATCTGGCATCCAACTGCTTAGTGACTTCTTCTTTGATCTTTAGGGCCCATTCCGGCTTCGTGCGCCTGAGCTTCTGCTTCACAGGTACAGCCTCAAACTTTGTTGGTAATTTATGCACAACCAAGTCCATGTCTAACCCGGGCATATCCTCGTATGACCATGCAAACACGTCAGAATAAGATTTAAGAAAATCAAACATCTGCCTTCTTAATAATGGTGACAGCTTTTTACCAATTTGGAGGATCCTTGGTTGTGCTATTTCACCTATGTCAATTGGCTCTGTTTCCTCAATGTTAACCTTGGGACCCTTTTCATGCCTTTCCAGTGCAAGCTGGAATTCAAGCGGGGTCTCCCATGATTCATCGTCGTCCCCATGCTCGAAAGGCTCACAAGGGACGATGTTTGAATCTACTTGCTGCGATGGGCAAGTGCTGCAATCTGACTTGTCGAGTTCTTGCTCGTTTTCAGGATTGGACACTGGCTCATGCATTTCATTTATTATTGCCATTTGCACTGGCCTTTCAATTTCTTTTTGTTCCTTTTGTTCAATTATGGCAATCTCATTACCTATCCCATGCTCCAGATCTTCCAGGTGTGCGTTGGGATCGACACTAAGATTGCGATGTTCAAGTTGCTTATTTTTGTTATTTTCATTTTCAAACAGATGCAAGTAGTAGGAAGCATTTAGATATTCATAAAAAACTCAGCAGTAGCTACAACAGAAATTTCAGAGGTGACAGAAACCCCCTTTGGGATAGCAGCTTTGCTGATTGCAAAAGGCGTGGCGCTCCAGTTCTTCAGTGATGCCTCGGCTTCTTTGTTGATAGCGATCGTCTTCTCTGGCTCTCCCGCCAGCACCATGTTGGCGCTCTCGTCAGAAGAAATGTAGATAGGATCCTGTGCTGTGCCTCCTACTGGCTTGTTCTGGCTTCTCTCTGATCTGGGGCCAGATTCTGATGCTATCCTTACCCATGATCCACTGAGGGGGATTGCCCATGGTATCTCATCCTCTGGTGGCGCGTAGGCAATGGTGACTTCGTTGGCCGGGTCAACTCTGGGTGGTGCAAATGCTATGGGTATCCCGATTGGTATCCTAAGCACAGTGGAAGAGTAAGCTGGTGGCGCCCATTTGCCATAAGCTGCATGGTACACTTCTTCCGGTACTGGCCCTAGCACTTGGAGCATGCTACGAAACATGCGGTTCAAACCGTCGCGAGTTCCGGGGTGCAGGATATAAGGAGGTGGAGGAGGCGACCTTGGCCTGCGGGTTGGTGCTCCTGAGCTGTCTCGCCCTTCCATCATATAGACATACATGATTGGACCTTCTTCTTTGGATTCCTCAACGGGAGCAGGTGGTGGCACTTCCATCACAATTGCAGAGTTGACCGGGATGCCATCAGGGATGAACTGTTCGTCTGGTGGGGCAAAGGCCATGGTAACTTCGTCAATCGAGTCCAAGGCGACCAATGCCGGCAGGCCATCTGGCGACCCCTCAGGAGCCAACAGGTCTACTTCTACGGCATCTCTAATCATCTCCATATATGGTGGCTCTTCCCAGAGCATCTGAGCTAGGCCTCGCAGGTAGTCTTCTTCTGCTGCAGGGGTGTCCAAAAACTCATCTCCCTATCCTTGGGGGACTATGTTCTTGATGGCTTGGGCCGCTTCACGCTCCATGTTAGTGAAGCGGTGGTATAAGTTCTCGTGCACGCATATGGGCCAGTGGGGGTCTCTTCCTTCAATTCTTGCCCTTTTCCTTTCGGCACGGTTCCCAAGGAGTCGGGAGTAGTCTTCTGGCTGCGGCTTGAACCCTAGTCCAAACCCAGTAGTCTGCTCATAAGGTTGGATGGCTATCTTAATTCCCTGCTTATACCTGCCCAGTCCATCACCGGCTCTGAGACCCCAGTCTGCGCAGTCAGCAGCACTGAACATGCTCTTTCTTTTCCTCTTCGAGAGTCGTTGCCCCCTTTCAAATTCGGGGATATTATTCACTTGCACCATCTCCACAGCTTGGAAATTGAGTGTGGTGGGCAACTCATAATCCACATAGGGTACTCCGATCCTTTCGAATTCTCGGTGATCCTCAGCATGTACTGTTATGAGCTCATTGCCTAATACGAACAGGACCATCTTGTGCAGCGTGGAAGACACTGCTCCTGCCTGATGCAGCCAGGGCCTCCCGATCAGCAGGTTGAATGAGGCATTGATATCCATGAGTTCAAACTCCATGGTAAAGGGCCTATTTGCAATCATGTCCACCAAGGTAACCTCCCCCAGCGATTCTCTCCTGGCATTGTCGAAGCCTCTAACATTATGAGCGCTTGGCTTGATTATCGAAGGATTTAGCTGCAGGCTATGGAATGTCCTCATTGGACATATATTCAGTGCTGATCCATTGTTGATCATGGCACGTTTTACGATGAGGTCGACGCACTTCACTGTGATGTAGAGTGGCTTAGTGTGGTCACAACCCTCAGGTGGCAGATCTACTGCAGAGAAGGAGACGGCCTGGGGTGCCATGATCACTGACACCACTGCCCCTAGCTACTCAGGATCGATGCTTCCTGGTACATGCGCATCCCCCAAGACCTTCATTAGCACTGCCTGGTGCTTCTCCGAGTCAATCAAGAGCCGCATTATGGAAATTTGGGCAGGCACTTTGTTCAACTGTTGGAGGAGATCATATTCGGGAGTATAGATGCTGTGGTGCAAATTTGTGACTTCCTCTTCTGTGGCCCTTCCCTTTCTCTTGAGGGCCGGTGGCAATTCTGTAACTACATCCTTCCCTTTTTCTTTCCTTTTAGCTTCTGCTTCTACTTCCTCCTCTGGTGCAGGTGGGGGATCAGTGTTTACGTATCGACTGGATCGGGTGATCCGATCGACTTCTGCTTCAGTGGTAGTGGTGGTGGTTTGATGGTAGAAAGATTGGGTGGGGTAAGGTGGGGGTACGGCCTTGTACGAAGGTGGTTCCAGGTTGAGCTTGGAGAGGTTTAGGGTAGGTGGTTCAAATGAAAGGGAGAAGGGGTCTTGTGGAGGCGAGTCCATGATGTCGTGGATGTTGAGGGTTAAGGGGCTAGGGTGAGAGATGGGGGTAGGGTAGAAGAATCCTTTGTCTTCAAATGGGTGGAAGTGCACCAGAGGGAAACCCGTATGGGAGTCACCACCATCTCCTTCGATGACGTTCACTGTCCTGATTTTTTCTGCTGATGTGTCTTCTGAGTCTATATCAGCGGATTCATCCTAGCTTTCATACGGATCAGGCAGGTTTGCGAGTTCAGGAGTAGATGGTGGTTCCTCCTCTTCTGTGGCGTGAGGGGGGACAAACCACTCAGACGTGCCGTGGGAGAGGGATTCTGAACTCGGTTCAGCTGATAGGGGATCGGTGAGGGACTGCAAGTCCGGTTCTGATGTTGCAGACATATACTCAGGCGGCCATCCAGTAGACATCTGCGGAGGTATCCTTGAACTGCCCACTGATGCGTCTGTGTCCTGTGGCCCATTTCGGAACCAGGGTCCTTCGGAACTGCCCACTCCTTCTCTGCGTGGAGGGGACGGGGAGTCGCTGATCCATCCACATTGCACGGGGTTCCGTGGCCCCGTGACTTCCTCACTGCTCTGAGGTTCATCCTCTATCGCACAGATGTAGACGTCTGTATTCTCCTTAACTGCAATTGCTGTCGAATGTGTTTCTGCTTGAGGCTGCACCTTCACTGTCTGCCCTGGTGGGCCAATAAGTATAGAAGGGTCGAGCTGCCTGGTGCCCTGATCACTGCTCACTTGATTCGCCGTCCTACTAGTGGAGGCCTTTGAGTGATCTAGGAGAGGATTGGTAGTCACGCCGGCTGCTGGAGTCTGGGCGGGTAGTGCTGGAGGGTCGACCGTGATGCGTTTATTGTCAATCAGGTCCTGGATGTCGTGCCTTAGGTCCCAGCACCGATTAGTGTGATGCCCCGGAGCACCGGTGTGGTACTCGCACCGCTCTACCGTGTTGTAGCTTCTGGCGTTGACCAGTCTGGGGTTCGGGGGTTTGGTTTGCAGGTATCCTTTCTTCAGCAAAGTAGGTAGCAACTCTGCTGGTGCATAGGGTAAGGGAGTGAAAACCCGCTTCAACCTAGCTTCAAATTCTTCTTTCGTCTTTCTTACCCCTTGGTAAGCTGTCTGCCCGGTCCCTTGGGGTGCCACTACCTCTGGTCCTTGGGAGAAGTGATAAGGCTGTGCCGGGTGCACGTAGTTCACTGCCTGCTGTTCCTACCTTCGGGGCTCTTGTCCCTGGTTTCTGCTAGCTTGTTCAGTTATTGGCCTCCTTGGTGCGGCACTCTGCCCACTACCATCTATTTTCCCGGCTCTTACTGCATCTTCAATCCGATCCGCAGTCAAGATCAGGTCGTTGAAATTTGATGTACTTTGCCCCAGTAGCAAAGTGAAGAACGGCTGCCCCAATGACGCGATAAACAGAGATGTCATCTCCTGTTCTAATAGTGGCGGCTGTACCAGTGCTGCCAACTCCTTCCAACATTTGGCATATTCTCTCACCGACTCTTGGCTCTTCTTAGTCAACCTCTGTAGTTCCGCCCTAGTCTGCACAATCTGACTCTTTAGGCGGTACTGCTGGATGAAGACTGCTGCTAGGTCATTCCACGTCTTTATCTTAGCCTTGTCCAGATTCAAGAACCAAGAGTAAGCGGCCCCAATTAATGACTTTTGGAAGAACTGCACCATGATCCGTTCTTCCTTGGCATACTGGCACATGTCGCCAGAATAGGACCTTAGATGGTTCAAGGGGCACCCGGTGCCGTCGAATTGGTGCAACTCAGGGCATTTGAACTTAGCCGGGAGTTGGATGTCCGAAAAGAAGCAGAGGCTTTCCAGGGTAGCCTCACTCTATATTGTGCTAGGTTGGAGTTGTTTGAGCTGCTCCTTCAGGGTGGCCATTTCTGTTCGATTCTTTTCCCTTACTGCTGTCAGCTTCTCCTCAAACTGCACCTCCTGGGCTCTGTACCAGTCCTCATCACCCTGTCCCAGAAGGATAGGCAGAAATTGATCTTGTTGTGCCATGTGAAATGGCGCTGCCGGTGGTGGTGCTAGGGGAGGGGGTTTACTGGACGCAACAGTGGCACCGCCTCCGCAGGTGGCGGGAATTGTGGCTGCGGCTGCTGGGCGACTGGTACCACTGGCGGGGCCTGCCTTAATTCTCTCAGCTCTGTCATCAGTTCCTTGATGAAGGAACTCATACTGTCCATCTCTTGCTGCATCTCATTGACCACTTGGACTCTGCCGGGTGCTGCCCTGGTGGCGTCTGTTCTCCTTGTTGTTCCATATCGAGCCTTCTCCTCGATCTTAACAGGTACGGACTTCTGAAAAGCAATTTTTTGTACCTGGTGGAACAATTAGCGGGCATTAGTGCATTTTTACACAAATTGTTTACACAACTTTATCTGACTGAATTTATTCATTTATTTATTTTTTTGTTTTCTGATATGATTTGACTAGCTGATCTATTTTAGCTACCCTAAGGCAACAAGGGAAGAGAACCTGATTTTGAATCAACTGATCTATTTTAGCTACCCGTAGGTAACAAGGGAAGAGAACCTTAAATGAATTTGAAGACTGATCTATTTTAGCTACCCATAGGTAACAAGGGAAGAGAACCTTGTTTGAAGACTGATCTATTTTAGCTACCCATAGGTAACAAGGGAAGAGAACCTGGTTTTGAATCAACTGATCTATTTTAGCTACCCAAAGGTAACCGGGAGAGAGATCCCTGATGAATCTGAAGACTAATCTATTTTGGCTGTCCTGAGACGACCGGGGAAGAGACCCTAGTGTGAGACATGGGAAAAAATCACCGGAGTGATCATCCCTCCGTCAACACACGGGCTCAACGCAAAAATTGGGAGAGTCGCCACCATTCATGATTTTGGGGTGAGAATGGACACCAAAAGTTTAAAAATAAGCAAAAATAGCCAAAAGACAAATTCTAGGGTAAAAATAACCCTACTTGAAAATCGAATCCAGAGATGGGTAAGGGGATTAGATTATGAACGGGGGAAGGTGTTAGGCACCCCCATTCATCCACACAAAGTGGTTTCCAAGTGTATGTTCATGCAAAAAACAAAGTAAGAAAGCTTGCTAAAAATCATGAGAAACCTTGAAAAAGGTCAAATGTATGATACCTTCATATGAGAAACCAAATGAATTTCGGGTTCTCCTTTTATGTCAATATCATTTCTGGAACATTAAAAAGGTGGAAATCAAAGCACAAGTTGCTCAAAACCAAGTTAAATCAAATCCGGGAAGTTTGGTAAAAAGTATGTCATTTGTCTTAAAATCATTCAAATCCAATTCTAAATTGAACCAAACCAAAACCATTTGAAAGATTAGGGTAAATAAGAGTCTCATGCAAAATTTCACTTCATTTCGATAAAAATCCTAGGAGTTATGCTCCTTTGAAGTTGCTGTTGGGGATTTTTAAAAGTGGTAAGTGGGCAACTTTGGAAAATTGTCTAGAAAAATCCACTACATAGAAATCCGTGAAATTTGGTGTGATTGAAGTCTGTATCGCCATCTTTCCATAGAAACAAGCCTCATACAAAAATCCCTTCGGACGTGCCTTGTGTGGTCTCCCGAACAGGCCCCGAAGATCACAGATTTACCCAGAAAAATGCAAATGAGCAGTTCTGAGTAAATCGGCTACCAATAATTCAAATGGAATCCAAAAATTATGAAACCAACTGGATTTGAAAATAGACTCATAAAGGAGTACTCAGAAATAAAAATCACTCGAATCGGACTTAAAACGAACACATGGCGGTCCGTCGAAGTGACAAGTTCCATATTTGAACCTGAACTGTCCACTTAACTTCGACAGAGAGGTGTCAAAAATCCGCTAGATAGAAATTTGTGAAATTTTGTGGACATAAACTAGACAGCCTCACCTTTCCCATGGTTCTGGAATCGCCCCAAAATTCATCCGGATGATGAAGTTACGGGCGTCCGAAGTAAGAGTACAGGTGCTGTCAAGCTAAGCCACTTTTGAAGAAAACCAAATCCGAAAATTGATAAAATGTGTATGATCCGTGTGAGATGAATCGAAAACCTTTGAAAAACATTTAAAAACACTCCAGAATTTGATTGAGGCCATTTATTTGAGTTTTATCACAATAAATGCAATAAACCCCAAATATGAGCCTATCCCGCCAAAATAGTGATATGTGTGCAAAAGTGAAAAAAACCAAGCAAGATCCATACACATGCATATAGATTCAACAAAATAGGTTCTAGCATAGCCTAGGGTTCCGTTCCATTATCGTTTCCCTCTGTTCTCTTTAAGATAATCAAGGGTACTTTGAATATGGAACGGTTTACAATCAATCAAAAAGGCCTTATGCTACATAGGTTCTAGCACTAGGGTCAATCCCCAGTCTCGTTTCTCCTAGATCCGCCTTCACGTTTTACGGCTAGGGGAGTCTTGAGATACTTTGAGCCGGGGAAGGATTTCCACACATACAAACAAGGCTTTACACTACAGAAAGGTAGAAGAAGAGATCTAGATCTATGAATGTAAAGACAGAAAATAAAAAGAAAAGTTGAGGCTTACCTGAGTGCTAGAGGCGATTCCACAGCGGTTTTCTTCTTCTCTTGGAGTTCTTCTTTGCGAGAATTCAAAACAAGAGTAGTGTGCCATTTGCTCAAGGAGGAGGCTCCTATTTATAGGCAAGGGTTAAGGTCATTGGTAGACACAAATTAATGTCTAGAACCCCTCCAACCTAAACCCTAAGGTTATTTCCGCGATTTCCCCTCATTTAATGAGGGACATGATGGTAAAAGTGAAAAGCTCTCGGAAAACCCTAATTTTGAGCAAACTTAAGGTATCCGGTATGTCAGACCGGATAACAAAGGGCCTTAAGGTATCCGGTACATGGTACCGGATACACTAAGGCTCACACGTATCCGGTATGACTATCCGGATACGGGGAGGAACACTTGTATCCGAATTGAGTATCCGGATACAGGCAAAAATTTATTTTCTTCAAATTCTGTGCTGGCTTTCCAGGAGATAATGATTTTTGATGATTGTTTGTGCAATTTGGGGTGTCTACAACTACCCCTCTTTGCGGGAGCTGCGAAGCAGTGATCTGCAAAGAGTAGACAAGCCCAAATTGCATTCCCTTGAGCATGATTTGCTCGGTTTAATTCAATTTCTGCAGAAAACCATTTTTGAGTGGAGATTTGCCAAAAAGCCCTCACTTTAAGGGGGGGCATCTCTCCAAGAGTTCTTAAATTCCACTGAGCCCTTTGTGGCTGTGAAGTGGATTTTAAGCCCAAAAATAGGATTTTTTGAAAAACTGATTTTTTATCAAACCAAGTTGAAAATTGAGTGGATATCATCCTTTTGACCAGGCACATTTCCCAAAGTTGTCCTAAATTCCACAGAGCTCTCGTGGCTGTGAAGTGGATTTCAAGACAAAAATAGGATTTTTGAGAAAATAGTAAGAATTATAGCACAAGTTTGCTTTTTTCTTTTTTTTTTCTTTTCTTCTTTTTTTTTTCTTTTCTCTTTTTTTTTTCTTTTTTCCTTTTCTTCTTTTTTTTTCTATTTTTCCCTGTTTTTTTTTTCTATTTTTTCTATTTTTTCTGCTTTTTTCTATTTTTTTTTCTTTTTTTTCTTTGGTATCCGGTAAGTGTATCCGGATAATAAAGGGTCTGCGGGTATCCGGCCTGAGTATCCGGATCCCGCAGGTTTTATAAGTCGCGCGCGACCGCGACTTTTCCCCTTCTCTTCTTTCTTCCCCGATTACCAAGACCGGCTACTTTCTTCTTTGCTTCGACGCCCGACGATCCTCCTTCGAACCTCACCAGCTCCGGCGACCTCCGGCGAGTCCCTGAGCTCCGGCGACGCTCTGACTTCGGCAATTCCCCATTCACAGTCGCGGCCGAGCCCTAGCTCGCGATTTTCTCACTATTCATCGACTATTCTCGGATTCCGGTGGTTCCTTCTTCTTTCCCACAACCAATCCGACTTCTCTACCTGCATTCAGGTTTTTCTTTCTTCTTATTGCTAATCAAACAGTGACTTTAGCTTGGCATTCCTCAACTGACATGCTCTTGTTTAGCTTAGCACCGAATTGCCACTTGCATTTTTTTTTTCATTTTGTGAATTACTGTTTGATTGTTCTTGATTGCTCCCTTCTCCATTGTTCTCCATAAGTGCATAGGATTGGAGTTTGTATTTTCTGTAAAATCTTTGCATGCTGACCGATCTTGTTCATAGGCTTTTTGTACTGTTGGAAATTTCAGACTTGATGCCATGCCACATTTTCTCTGTCATTTATGATTCCTGATGACCATGGTCTGTTGCCTTAGACCTCGGAATTGTTTGCCAGTGACATGATTTGTTCTTGACTGCTCTTTGATGTTTTTCTGAATTGCTGACATTGTACTGCCATTGGCTCTTTTCGGACTTGATGGCCAATTCTTGATCATGTGGTATTTCTTTTCCTGCAATTGATTTTTTTCTTGGTAATCCTTGATGATTCTTGAGACTAGCTTGTCTGGAGAGCCACTTATTATAATCTTTTGCATCTGTCTCAAATTTTTCCAGAAACACTTGAACTGCAACAGACCACAAAATTGAGTTAGAATTCTTGACAATAGCTTTGAAGAGACCAAGGTCCTATTAAACATGAATTGAATCTGGACCCAAAAGCCAAGTATTGTTCCTAACAAATGTGCAATGAATCTAGATTAAAACAAAGTAGAATTCCTGATGAATTTAAACTGAATTTAGATTCAAAGCAATGTAGGACTAGATCTCATAGGACACTTCCCTGTTGTATGTAGATGGCTAGGAGTCGCTCTCGTGTGCGTGAGGAGGTTGACCCGGCCGACCGACCTTCTTCTTCTCGAGCTCGGATTGAGACTAGTTCTAGTGCCACCCTGTCCGAGCCATTAGGCGATTCTCGAGAGAGCTCTGCTGAGGTAGGCTTTTAAAAAAATTTCTTTCTCTCTTCTATCTTCTTTCTACACAAATCTTCACCTTGTACTTGAAATTTAGCCCGTGGTTGCACCTGCTCGAGGTCAAGGCCGCGGCAGAGGCAGAGTTCATGATCAGGCCCCTGAGGGCGAGAGAGGCCGTGGCAGAGGCCGAGGCAGAGCCAGAGATATGGCTCAGGAGGGGGTTGCTGTGGCTCTGGCAGGGGTCTCTGAGGAGTTGAGGGCTTCTGTTCATGATACAGAGCTCCTCCATGGCTTGGATAGCCACCCCTCCATGTGCATCAGGGCCGATGTGCCGCTTCCATACCACTCTTCCCATTTGCGAGGCAGCTGGGGGAGATTCAGTGAGTTGGCACAGTCACTTTCTCCGGCACTCAGGCGGGAGTTTGGGAGGTGCCACCTGGATCAGTTCCTCAGTATTCCATCGTTCAGAGCCGACCGTCCGCTTATTTTTGCCATGATGGAGAGATACTTCCCAGAGACTCAGTCGTTCCACCTGCCGGACGTGGAGCTGGGGATCCGCCCCTCTGATTTTGTGATGATTATTGGCATTCCTCTGACGAGGCGGACCATTGTCTTGGAGCGGCCTTCTGCGGAGGATATGGGACTTCTTTTGGGATATCAGGCCTTGCCTCCTACTGCTTGGGATGGGCGGAGTGGCCGGCTCTCCATTAGTTGGCTGCGGGAGAGTCTGGCTCGACATTTTGAGAGGAGGCATGAGACCATCTCTGTGGAGGATGCAGCCTTTGCACCGATCTTCCGACATGTATTCCTGCTGATGTTGGGGAGCTGCTTCTTCCCGGAGGATACCACTGGTGTCAGCCCACTTTTCTTGGATGCCTTGAGAGATCTCCGCCAGACCCGTCAGCTGGCATGGGGCCGACTCATTTATGGGACCGTCCTGGCTGGGCTGTGCCGAGCGGTTCGAGGCTTAGCATCTCCGAGAGGCGATGGAGTTAGCAGCCGGTTCTTCTGGCAGATTCTACAGGTATTGCCTTCATCTGTCTAGTTTAAGTCCTTAGGCTTTATCTTTTCTTGACTGATTTTTCTTTTTTTAGGTGTTCATGTACACCTATATGACCTTCTTCCGCCCCTTTCCGGTTCCTGAGGTTGCGGATTTCCCTGTGGCCCTGCGATGGTCGGCCCAGGTCCGAGATGCCGATAGGAGCCAGCCTCGCACTGCCCGGGTGCACTTAGATCGTGCCCGCCGATCTGATGTAAGCCTTTTATCTTTTCCTTTTCTTTTATTTCCTTTCCTGTATTTTGACTGTACCTGACAGTTTCCCTTTTTTGCAGCTCCTCCTGTCCCGATTTGATGACTTGGATGTTGGAGTGGCTCGTGAGATGGCGGTACAGGACGCCTTCGATAGAGATCGACGACGTCAGCCCTACCAGTGCTTCCTCGGGAGGCTTGGTAGGGTGATGTACTTAGGGGAGCGCCTGTACTTCCAGCACACCAGCGCACTTCGCATCCCCGTCCCTCCTCCTCCTGTGGGTCCCGACACACTCCTCCCAGGTTTTGATGTAGATCAGTTCGATCATTTCCTGGATGCAGAGGGGCTCACAGTAGCCGGAGATTACGACGAGTGGTTCCAGAGGGTGTCTATTGGATGCTTGATGGATCGACCCACTCGTGCCGGGGTGACTGAGATCGGCGGGATCCGTATCCGGATCCATGAGGACACCGTAAGTCTTATACTCTTTATATTTTCATCCTTCTTTTTTTTCTTATGCATTTCTGACCCCTCTTCTGTTCTTGTTGGCAGGTACACGAGCTGAATACTATCCGGGACCGGTTCGAGAGCCAGCGGGCTGCGATCGATGATATGATCACGGAGCACGATGCGGTCGTGGCCCAGCGGGATGCCCGGATCAGGGAGCTGGAGGCCTTAGTTGCTGAGCTCCAGTCTGGACAGGTATCTGGCCTTCTCATATGTTCATTTCTTTCATTATTTTCCTGTTTCTGCTATTCTGATATGCTTGTTTGACTTGTGCAGGGCCCGGTCCATGATCAGGATGCCTTCTTTGAGCATGATTTCCTGATTCCTGACCCATCTCCTGCTCGGGCCTCTGATCCCTAGGATGCCCCAGCGGCTGGTCTTGACGAGCCGGATCCTCCTGCTCCTTCTGCAGACATTCCTGGTATGATCTTCTTTTAATTCTCCTCTTTTATTCTTCCTTATATCTGAGTCTTCTGATTTTTCTCTTTTCTGTGGACTCAGCTACTTCTGATCCTGGCCCCTCTGCTGCTGATGCTGGGCCTTCTGGAGCTGCGGGAGCAGAGGATGCTTTGGATGAGGGCCCAGTTGGGCCGGTTGCTGCTGAGCCCGAGGCTTCTTCCCCAGATTCTGCTCATGCTCCTCCCCCAGATCTCGAGGATTATTGCTTGGAGTATCAGCTTCAGCAGGTGGTAGGTCGGCATCCTCGCCATGCAGCCGAGCGGATCCTTGCATACTCTAGAGGCCGAGCACTTTGGGGGAGAGGCCGTAGAGGTGGACGCGGCCAAGGACGCGGGGATGATCCTGCATAGGAGTAGATTTGGATTTTTTCATTTTCATGTATTTATATCGTCATTCCTGTACAAAACTTCCAGATATATATGAAAAAAAACTTTTTATTCATTCTATCATGTCTTGCACATCTTTTGCTCTCAATTCTATGCAATTATGACTTGTAAGCAGGTGAAACAGGTAAAAAATTCGGATTTTTCATCCTTAGCTCTTTTTTTTGCATTTTTTCTTTGTATCCGGTCTGACATACCGGATACATTGATTGGTCTTTGTATCCGGTATGTCATACCGGATATTCGTGCCATCTTTTGTATCCGGTATACTTATCTGGATATGCATAAAGCCTTTTGTATCCGGTCTGAGTTACCGGATACGTTAAAAGATGCTATAAATGCAACCAGCCTCGGGATTTGAGCATTTTTACGAGTTTTTGAGTTTAGAAACCCCCTTTTTCGCCTTTTTCCTCCTCCTCTTGAGTTCTAGCTTGCTCCCGTCACATCCAATGGAATCCGGATCATCTTCTACCCAATTACTATCTGTCCACACTGCCTCCTCTGCAAAACAGCCTTTTAGATCAAAACCCCCAAATCTCACTATGTACAACCCTGTGGATTCCTTTTACACAAGGTGGGTTAACTCTATGACCCTAGATGAGGAGAGGAGATGGGGTTCTACTAATCTAGGCCATACCCTGCTCATTCCCAAGGTTCCCTTCAGGTGGGAGATTATAGAGGCCATGATTGGTCATTGGGTTCCTGACCTCAACTTGTTCCGTTTTGGGACCCATGAGATGACCCCAACCATTGAAGAGGTGGAAACCATCCTGGGCCTGAGGTTTGATGAGAAGGTGGTGAATCCACCTCTTAGGCCCAGTTACAAGAAGGAAGCTTCTACTTTTTTGGGCATAGGGAAGAAGGACTTGGGGGATTCTGACACCCTTTTGACCCTATCTAAGGCTTTTTTGACTGAGAAGCTTTTGAGGGGAGAAGATAAGGAGGCCCGATTCAATGCGTTGACCCTGATAGTGGTCAACCAGTTGCTTTTCCCACGGGAGGATGACGAGGTGGACTTGGCCTTGATTTCCGTGATATGCTAGGTTAGGGAGCGGGAGAGGTTGGCCCCTATGATTTTAGCTGGGATGTATCAGGCCTTAACCGACTGCTACAATAGGAAGTCGAAACGCTTCCTAGCATGTGCCCAGATCCTGCAGGTAAAAAAAAAAAAAAAAAATTTTTTTCTTTTCTTTTTTTTCTTTTTTTTTCTTTGCTTTTTGGCTTTCTTTTTGCCTTTTTTGTTTTTTGTTTTTTTTTTTTTATACAATGTGCTGACATATCTCCCTTCCTTTGCAGCTTTGGCTACTTGATCATTTGAGCCAGATTGAAGAGATCAACCGACACTTCTTCCCGAGTCTAAAAGTCCCTCTCTTGATGAGCAACAGGGGGTGCCCCGATATTCCAGGGGGCAAACAGGGCTGGTTCACTTTCTTGGGCTTGCTTCAGGATGACCAGGTGAGATGGCCTGGTACTTATCAGCCTAATGCGGAGACAGTGATTAGCTTCCGAGACCGCAACTTTCTGATTCTGGCTGGCCTGAGACATGCAGTGCTTTATCTTCCTCTGCGGGTCCTTCGTCAGTTCCGAGCGACCCTGGGGATTATCATCCCATGTGGATATGAGGATCGTCTTGGGCCTCTTTCTATGAAGCTGAATGCCTGGTTGATGAAGGAGTGGTCCTACGTCCGCTTTATGCATGGTCCAGTCTTCTCAGAAGCCCATGTAAAGGATTATCTCTTCTGGATCAAGGAACAGATACAGACTCAGGCCCCAGTACCCGAAGATCCTCCTGTAGTCTTGGCTCCCACCTATGAGGACATTCTAGAGTTTGAGCGCGCTTCTCATAAGCGGCTTCAGCAGATATGGGTACGGGAGGCCCAGGAGCTTAGGATACAGGGCGCTTATCTGGAGAGGCAGCTTGAGGAGCAGATCTCCCGCCGTATTGCCGTGGAAGAAAAGCTGGAGGAGCAGAGGCAGGCTCGTTGCTTTGAGGTCCGTATGATCCGGCAGAAGTACCAGGATACTTTGGCTAGCCTTAGGAGTATGCGGATCAAGCAGGCCCTTTCAGATGAGGTCATTTCCTTCTTGAGTGATCTCGCTGCAGAGGGGGCTTCAGGAGTCATTGCAGCTCAGGCAGCTCGGATTCGGGAGCTTGAGGAGCGGCTAGGAGACTAGCTTTATTTCCTGCACATTTTTCATACCTTTGTACAAAATTGAACTCCAATAGTGGAAATACAAAGGATTTAATTCAAAATAAAGTTTTTATATTATTGGCCTCAGAATGCTCAGATGCTTGTAAAAACAAAGGTTTTATGAAAAGTATTTGATTTCTCATCACTGGCCAAAGTATAATTTTTCCTTTTTATATTTTTTTTTTGTATTTTTTTGAAATTTGGTCCATGCACTTAATCACCTATAATTAAAGGAATTAGAACCAGGTTAAATAATGAAAAGGGTAGTCCACAAAATACTGAGGGATCAGAACCGTCCATCTTAGGACCTTTAGAGTCATCCCCAACTGCCAAAACTGCCCCATTCTGCTCATGCCGATTTTGCTTCAATCTCAGATTTCCATGATCAACTCAACCTCTGATTTTCTTTCATTTTTCATATTTTTTCTTTTTTGCCTTTTTGCCAATATTTCCCCTAGCGCCAGTTACGGTTTTCACTAGGGCCGGCTTCTGAATTCCGTCATCACCCATCTTACTCTGATATTTAAATGAACAAGCTAAGATCACCGAGGGCTTAAAAATACGACGAAATAAAGGCTAGGCTCAGTTTATGAAAGAAAGGGTATTAAAGGCCCAAAAAATTTTCAAGTGTGGAAATAGGTCAACCGGACTCACAGTCATGATGAATTTAACCCTTTTTCCCCAAATTGCATTTTTTGCATTTTTTTCACACTTGGCTTTCATTTGCCATTTTCGTTGCTTTTCCTCTCTTTTTCTTTCCTTTGCCCCAATTTGTTTTGCCCCAATTTGAGATTGTAAATCCGGTTTGGGTTAATCAAAGAAACGAACCGGCTCAACTTGGCTAGACTAGGGATTAAAAATTTTGAAGGAAATAAAGAAAAATGGCCTCGGATCATTTCCTAGAAATATTCACTCAAGGAAAATACCTTTTTACCGCATCAGAGTTAATGGGCTCAGGAAAATCTGACCCATCCATTTCTGCTAAGATGAGTGCACCCCCTGACAGTACTTTCTTGACGACATATGGGCCGTCCCAATTGGGCTTGAACTTACCACGAGGGTCTTCCAAAAATGGTAAAATTTTCTTTAGCACTAAGTTTCCTTCTTGGAAAGTTCTGGGCCTCACTTTCTTATTGTAAGCCCGGGCCATTCTCTTCTGGTACAACTGTCCATGGCAAAGCGCTTTCAATCACTTTTCTTCTATCAGGTTAAGTTGATCATGTCTCGACTGGATCCATTCGGCTTCTTCTAGTTCTGCTTCCATGAGCACTCGGAGTGATGGGATCTCTACTTCCACTGGCAAGACTACTTCCATTCCATAGACTAGGGAATACGGGGTTGCCCCAGTTGAAGTTCGGATCGAGGTTCTGTATGCATGCAGAGCAAGTGGCAGCATTTCATGCCAATCCTTGTAGCTCACTACCATCTTCTGAATGATTTTCTTTATATTCTTGTTGGCTGCTTCTACTGCCCCATTCATCTTTGGCCTGTACGGAGCTGACTTATGGTGGGTGATCTGAAACTGCTCACACATTTTTTTCATGTCCTTGTTCTTAATATTTGAAGCATTGTCTGATACTATGGCACTTGGCAGTCCATAGCGACAAATGATATTGTGCTTCAAAAATTTAATAACATGGTTGCTTGTGATGTTCGCATATGAAGCTGCTTCTACCCATTTGGTGAAGTAATCAATTGCCACTAGGATAAATCTGTGTCCGTTTGATGCTTTAGGTGAAATCATGCCGATGACATCTATGCCCCACATAGAGAAGGGCCAGGGTGATGTCATGTTGTGCAGCTCACCTGGAGGTGCATGCTTATTATCTGCATATATCTGACATTGGTGGCACCTCCTGACATGTATACAGCAATCATGCTCCATGGTCGTCCAGTAGTATCCCAGCCTCAGGATCTTCTTAGCCAGCATGTGCCCACTCATATGGGGCCCACAAACCCCTCCATGTACAGTCTCAATCAGCCTTTCCGATTCAGCCTTGGCAACACATCTTAGCAGAATGTCGTTATGTGACCTCTTGTACACATGTCCACCACTTAGCAGAAATTGACCAGCCAATCTCTGTATTGTCCTTTTCTCAGTAGCAGTGGCATTTTCTGGCAGACTCCGATTGTTCAAGAAATTTTTGATATCTTGAAACCACAGTGCTTCTTCTTCTGGTGCTCCCTCTAGAACGAGACAGTAAGCCGGTTCATCTCTAACCTCAATTTCCAGCGGTCTGATGTCTACTCCTTCTGGTATGCTGACCATTGAAGCCAAGGTTGCTAGAGCATCCGCAAACTGATTCTTGGCCCTTGGCATATAGTTGAAGGAAATTCGAGTGAAATTTGTGCTTATTTCTTCCAAATACTGGTGATAGGGGATCAATTTGTGATCCTTGGTTTTCCACTCACCAGTTGTTTGGAAGATGATAAGACTCGAATCCCCATATACGTCAAGTTCCTCTACTCCATGATCCATGGCTGCTTGCAATCCAATTATGCATGCCTAATATTCTGCTATGTTATTGGTGCACTGGAATCTCAGCTTTACTGGAATTGGGATGTGTGAACCATCTGGTTTAACCAAGACTGCCCCTATTCCGTTCCCATTCATGTTGGCGGCCCCATCGAAGAACATCTGCCAAGAACTCTCACTGTCCTCCTTTTCAGTGTACAGAATTGCCTCATCTGGGAAGTTGGTCTTCAAGGGTTGATATTCTGGCAGAGGATGTGCAGCCAGGTGATCAGCTATGGCTTGACCCTTGATCGCCTTCTGGGTGATGTATGTGAGGTCAAACTCGGATAGTAGCAGTTGCCACTTAGCCGTTCTGCCAGTCAGTGCCGGTTTCTCAAATAAATACTTCAGCGGGTCCATCCGGGATATCAATAGCGTGGAGTGACTAAGGATATAATGCCTTAGCCTCTGAGTGGCCCACACTAGAGCACAGCAAGTCTTTTCCAATGGTGAGTATTTGGCTTCATATTCCGTGAATTTTTTACTCAGATAGTAAATTGCCCTTTCCTTTCTACCAGTCTCATCATGCTGCCCCAAGACACATCCCATCGACGTTTCCAACACTGACAAGTACAAGATCAGCGGTCTTCCTGGAGTTGGTGGCACTAGCACAGGTGGGTTCAGCAAATACCTCTTTATTGTGTCAAATGCCTGTTGGCAGTCCTCATTCCAGACCGTCGGGTTATCTTTCCTCAAAAGTTTGAAAATTGGTTCACAGATAGCAGTAAGCTGTGCTATGAACCGGCTTATGTATTGAATCCTTCCAAGAAAACCCCTGACCTCCTTCTCAGTTCTGGGTGCTGGCATTTCAATTATGGCCTTGGCTTTAGCCGGGTCAATTTCAATTCCTCTTCGGCTCACAATAAACCCCAGTAACTTCCCTGATGTAGCCCCAAAGACGCATTTAGCCGGGTTAAGCCGTAGACTGTACTTCCTGAGCCGATCAAACACTTTCTTCAGATTGATCAAGTGGTCCTCCTCTTTGCATGATTTGGCAATCATATCGTCCACGTAGACCTCCATCTCCTTATGGATCATGTCATGAAATAGTCCAGTCATGGCCCGCTGGTATGTTGCCCCAGTGTTCTTAAGCCCAAACGGCATGACTGTATAGTGGAATGTGCCCCAAGGTGTAATAAATGTTGTTTTCTCTTGATCCTCCTTAGCCATCTTGATCTGATTATATCCTGAGAAACCATCCATGAAGGAAAACAGGCTATGTACCGCAGTATTATCGACCAGAATGTCGATGTGTGGAAGCGGAAAATCGTCCTTTGGGCTTGCCCTGTTTAAGTCTCTATAATCCACGCACATTCGGACTTTCCCATCCTTCTTTGGTACTGGCACTATGTTTGCGAGCCACTCTGGGTATGTAGAGACTGCCAGAAATCCAGCTTGGAACTGCTTGACCACTTCGTCCTTGACCTTTAGAGTCCACTCAGGTTTCAATCTTCTCAGCTTCTGCTTAATCGGCTTAACCCCTGGCAAAATTGGCAACTTATGCACCACCATGTCCGTGTCCAACCCCGGCATGTCCCGATATGACCAAGCGAACACATCCTTGTAATCTGCCAAGAACTGTGACATTTCATTTTTCTGCACATCAGACAAGCATGACCCGATTTTCACAATTTTTGGGTCCTCTTTGGTCCCAAGATTTATGGATATGGTCTCCTCAATATTAGGTTGGACCCCCTTTTCATGACGTTCCAATTTGTATTCAATTTCTTTTGGAACGTCTTCTTCTTCGACCTCGGTCTCTTCTTCGACCCCCATGAGATCAAAGTCGAGCTCGAAGTCGAAGTCATATTCAACCTGGTCCAATTCGGTCTGATTATATGGCTCATAAGTGGTTTGGACCTTTTTGAAAAAAATTAAATTTCCTAGAAAAAATAGAAAAATCTTTTTGGGTTTTTTGTGGGCCTTCTAAACATAATTCCCCTGAAGACGAAGGCCCATTAGAACCTTCAGGGAAATGGCATTCCACTATTGGAGTTTTTTTTTGGAAGCCGCGTCAGTTTGCCACACAGACGCTGCTTCAAAGGTAAGAGGAGTTTCCTCTCAATTGTTCAATACAAAATTTTGGGGAGCAGGGGAAATAGGGAAAGCCCGCTCCTCAAGCCCAGCATCCGATGCCATCATCACCGGGTGGGTACTGCCCTTTTCTACTGCGGGGCCCAATCCAGAAATGACCTTGTCTGGAATCTTTACTGCGGCCCAGTCAATAAACGGCAGTTCCATGTCTGCCCCTGTCTTTTCGCCTTCAGTCATGGCGAAGAAGGCCCCAACATCTTCAGAATAGTCTGACTGCTACTCTGACTGTGGCCCAGGCCCATCCACTGCTTCCAGTATAGGAGAAGGGTTATAAGGTTGTAGGGCCGAAACAAAAGGCTTTTGAAATGGGTTAATGTTTCGGTATGGAGGTTTTGATTGGTCCATAGGAGGAGAAATTTGGATTATATAGGAGGGTTTTGGAAAGTTCACCCTCAGATGCGGGAGTTTTCCTTTGCTTCTGCTCTCCCCTTCTTCTTGTTTCATTCTTCTCCAGCCTCTGGGCTTGAAGCCCAACCCTACCTTGGGGATCAGTTTCTTAGCCGTGATTGGCTCCACCATCCCCTGCAGATTGATCCCCAGGCCTTTCCCTGGGGGTGAAAGTGGTATTTCTCCATCACTTTCTTGACCATCCTTTCTGCAGTGGTCCCCTTTTCTTTCTTTTTCTCACACCCCCCAGGTATGTAATTTACCGCCTCAAATTGAAATGAGTGGAATGCAATCTTGTCGACAGTTAGGTCCACATTGATCAAGGGTACATCAGGTGACACGATAGGCGGCACCAAGTTTTCGGCTAGGACTGTTATCACCCTTTGCCCTCTTACATATTTCACCCTTTGGTGGAGCGTGGATGGTATTGCCCTAGCCGAATGTATCCACGGCCTTCCTAGGAGCAGATTGAAAGCTGCAGGTATATCCATCACCTCAAATGTGATGTTAAAGATATTCGGCCCAATTGTGACCGGCAGTTCAATCTCCCCTAGGGAGTGGGTCTTGGAGCTATCAAAAGCCCTCACTATCCGCCCATTTCTTTTGATCCTTGACTGGTCCAGACCCAGCTTGGTAAAAGTGATTAACGGGCAAACGTTTAATGCCAACCCGTTGTCAATTAAAACCCGTGCAACCATGCAGCCCTTACAAAGCACAGTGATGTGCAAAGGGTCCACATGGTAACACCCACCTGGGCTGATCTCACCTTCTGAGAAACTTATCACATTATGTGACAAGATTTGACCAACCATTTTACCAAGCTGGTCCGGATCAATGGTCTGGGATACGTGTGCACTCTGTAGCACCCTTAACAATGCATCCCTGTGCTTTTCAGAATTCAGCAAAAGGCCTAGTATTGAAATCTGGGCCGGGACCTTGTTTAGCTGATCCACAAGATTGAATTCACTCTTTTTTATTATTTTTATGAGGTCTGATGCCTCATTTTCTGCACCCTGGGGGGTGTCTTCTCCCACTTTATTTTTTCCCTTCTGTTTTCTTTTTTCTTCATTTTCTTTTTTTTCTTTCTCTACTTCTGTCTCTTTTTCTTTCTCTTCACCCCCTGCACATCTCCCTGACCTCGTCATGAGGTTCACCTCCTCCTGGTTCTGGTCCTTGACCATTGGAACCGTAGCCGTGATTCCCTCGCTGTAATTCCATGGTACAGCGGCCTCTGAATAGGCTAATTTAGGGATGTTAACCACTAATGGCTGGAGTTTGGACCGGGATGTATGGGCCGGTTTAGGGATAGTATGGGCTGGCTGCACATTTACAACCAGGGGTTGAAGTTTGGATTTGGTGGGGACAGAAGAAGTGATGGAAGTAGTGGTGGGGTCAAGATTGATGACCAGTGGAGCCTTAGACGGCTTGGATGGGGAACAAGTGGGTGGACTGCAATTGAAGACCAATGGGGGCCTGGCAGTATTTATCTGGGCCATCAGAGAAGAGACCCGGTTTAAGGAGGAGCTTATGTCCTCAGCAACAAGATTATTTTTTTGGGAGACCATGTTGATCTCCTCTTCGTCCTCCTCTGGGAAAAATCGGACCTGGACCGTGGTCCCCACGGGAGCTATGAGCTGTGATGGGTCAAAGGCCCTTCTGGTGGTGGATATGGCAGTGATGGAGTTGGATGGGCCTGCACCATTGTGGTATGGCAGAGGGTTCTGCCCAATATCATTTCCCGACGGGGCGGGTGCAGCAGTGTTAAAGACCAACGCCTTCTGGTCCAACAGGTCCTGGACCGCATGCTTCAATACCTAGCAATTATCAGTAGAATGCCCCGGTGCACCCATGTGGAAATCACAGGTGACCGATGTGTCAAAATTTCTCCCCTTCGGGGCATTTGGGTTATGCTCCTTCAGAGTCAAGTATTCACCCTTTAGCAGGGTTGGCAATAGTTGGGAAAGAGATATGGGTAGAGGGGTGAAGACTCGGTTCTTCCTCGCTGCGAACCAGGCATCCCGCTCCTCCTTAGAAAAGTCCTCCTTGTGTTAGCTGGCACAGAGGGAGGGAAATTGACATTCAGCGGGGTCTGGTACGACTGCTGGGCCTGTTGGGGTGTAGAGATGTTGACGTGCAGTGGCTTCTTGGCTGGAGGAGCCTGAACCAGGTTCACCTCCCCTTCTTTTCGGGCTCCCGTCTTTTTAAATCCGGCCCCTTTCTTCTGGGCCATGGAGGCCGAGGAATCAGACTGCCCAGCCAAAGTAGAGTAGTCTATCAGCCTTCCTGACCTGACCCCTTCTTCGATCCGGTCAGCCACCTGCACCAGGGCTGCAAAGTTGGTGGTTATCTGACCCACCAGATGGTTGTAAAAAGGCTGCCCCAGTGTGCCCATGAATGTGGAGATCATCTCCGGCTCTTGCATAGGTGGCCTGACCTGGGAGGCGGCCTCTCTCCATCTCTTGGCGTACTGCCGTACCGGTTCATCCTTCCCCTTGGTCATCCTCATCATGTCGTACCGGTCCGGCACGATCTCAGAGTTAAACTTATATTGGTCCAGGAAAGCGTCGGCTAGGTCCTTCCACCTCCTGATTCTTCCATGGTCCACTGTAGCGAACCACCTAAGGGCTGACCCGGTCAGACTTCTCTGGAAGAGCTGGATCAGTATGCCATCATCCCGGCCAAACTGGCACAGGGCCCCGCAGTATAATTTGAGATGGCTCAATGGGCAGCCTGTGCCATCAAATTTATCGAAGTCTGGGCACCTGAACTTAGCCGGTAGACAGACGTCCGGGTACATGCACAGGTCCTCGAAGGTGGTGCCTGCATGGCTGCCTCCCCCCTTCACTTCCTTCAGCTCTGCCTGGATCCTCTCTATCCTCAGCAGCATTTTCTTTTCCATCTCATCCCTAGCCTTTTCTTTTTCCAGCTCTTTCTCAGACTCAGCTGTATTTTCCCTGATCAGAATGGGTTCAGGGACCGGTTCAGAAATGGGCTCAGGCATGGGCTGAGCCGGAGGCGGAATATAGGCCTGAGGTGGCGGTGCCGGATGAGAAGTCGACGCCTGATTTTGGGCTTGGGCCTGTTGGGCCTGAGCCGCCAGTAAGTCTCCCAGCATTTTGGCCAGACCGGCCACTTGCTCCTGCAATTGAGTAAAGTCCTGAGTGGGGACGGTAGCTTGGGCTTGGTTCTCTTCAGTATTCATTGTTCTTGCTTTGGATCTGGTCACGGGAGCAATGATTGCAAATAAGTGTAAATGTACCTGGGATGAAAGTAAATGTACCTGATGTAAGAAAAACAAAGACACAAGTCAGCTTCCATTTAATTTGAAACATGTAGACAGATAGGTCAGGTGAACACCAGTCCAAAAATTTATTGTTTTTTTTTTGTTGTTTTGATTTTGTGTTGGAATATTCTAGGGCTTCCAAGGGTCCCAACTTTTTTTTTTTGATTTGATTGATAAAAATAACCAACCAAAGTTTTCATGGAATATTCTAGGGCTTCCAAGGATCCCAAATTTTTTTTTGATTTGATTGATAAAAATAACCAACCAAGGTTTTCATGGAATATTCTAGGGCTTCCAAGGGTCCCAAATTTTTTTTTAATTTGATTGATAAAAATAACCAACCAAGGTTTTCATGGAATATTCTAGGGCTTCCAAAGGTCCCAATTTTTTTTTTTTTGACTTGATTGATAAAAATAACCAACCAAGGTTTTCATGGAATATTCTAGGGCTTCCAAAGGTCCCAATTTTTTTTTTAATTTGATTGATAAAAATAACCAACCAAGGTTTTCATGGAATATTCTAGGGCTTCCAAAGGTCCCAAATTTTTTTTTGACTTGATTGATAAAAATAACCAACCAAGGTTTTCATGGAATATTCTAGGGCTTCCAAGGGTCCCAAATTTTTTTTTTTTTTGATTTGATTGATAAAAATAACCAACCAAAGTTTTCATGGAATATTCTAGGGCTTCCAAGGATCCCAAATTTTTTTTTTGATTTGATTGAAAAAAATAACCAACCAAGGTTTTCATGGAATATTCTAGGGCTTCCACGTGTCCCACAAATGTTTTGATTTGATTGATAAAAATAACCAACCAAAGGTGTCTTGGAATATTCTAGGGCTTCCAAGTATCCCACAAATGTTTTGATTTGATTGATAAAAATAACCAACCAAAGGTGTCTTGGAATGTTCTAAGGCTTCCAAGTATCCCACAAATGTTTTGATTTGATTGATAAAAATAACCAACCAAAGGTGTCTTGGAATGTTCTAAGGCTTCCAAGTATCCCACAAATGTTTTGATTTGATTGATAAAAATAACCAACCAAAGGTGTCTTGGAATATTCTAAGGTCTTCCAAGTATCCCACAAATGTTTTGATTTGATTGATAAAAATAACCAACCAAAGGTGTCTTGGAATATTCTAGGGCTTCCAAGTATCCCACAAATGTTTTGATTTGATTGATAAAAATAACCAACCAAAGGGTTTTTTTTTCTTTTTTTTTTCATTTTTGCTGAATTTTCTCAGTTTTCAAGTTGCAAAGTTTGACTGACACATGTTTGAGTTGAGTTGGTGTCAAAAAATATGACACCTTGGTTTCCTCTCAAACCTAGGTTAAATCCTGAAAGAATATTTTATTTTATTCTTTTTTGTTTTTCTTCTTTTTTTTATTTTTATTTTTTGTATTTTTGGGAACATTTCTTATGTTCTTTTCGGGGTGCCTAAGGATTATCCACAGTGTTTTAGGCATTTTATTTTGAAAATTTGGGCTGAAAAGCCAATTTGTGCATTTTTTGAATGTATCCGGTATACTATTCCGGATAAGAATATGCCTTATTGTATCCGGTCAACCTAACCGGATATCCGCATATGTCTTTGTATCCGGAAATATGTACCGGATATGAACAGAGTTGTTATTAACCGGCCTGAGTTACCGGTTATTGCCGAAATGGCCCTTTTTGCCTCATTTTTTCACCAGATTTGATTTTTTTTCATTCCCAATTGATGTTCACCTTAATTTGACCTTCAAAACTTGCCCCAAATTGGGCTTGGACATCATACTTGCGAAATTCCCTAAATTTAGGAAAAGAACATGGTTTTACCTTGCCACCTTGTATTACCTTCATTCAATATGGTATTCACATTATACCTTGGCCTGTAAAACATGCAAACGGCCTTCCCACATTTACACCCAATTCCCCAAACGCAATTGTGTGCTTTTAGCTGAAAACGTGTTTCTCCACCTTCAAGCGTATGGTTTTTGGGTTTTGGCTTAATTGGCAACTTAGAACTCAAGTCTAGTGATGCCCGGAATCGAATCACAGATCCCATTGTCATCACATCATTGACTCAAATTCTAAGGTAAATGTTTTCACTTTCGCTTTCCGAAGTCACGACCTCGGTGCGCCAAGCTACACACATTCATGGTTCAACTTCCTAATAGGTAAAAGGGTAGGCTGTGCAAATTGTTTCAAGTGCTCAAGTGCAATTTTAAATTGTGGTAACATTCACAACGTCCCAGCCCCTTGCCACTCTTTTTCGTAGCCATGCATTCAATTTCAAGCCAAGGTACAAATGACAAAGATAATTAAGCTAAATACAAGCAAGCAAGCACCAAAACAACTAAATATGCACAAAAAATATTACATGCCCAAAAAGTGTTATACAAAACATGTCATTTGTACAAACAACCATCAAATCATGTAAGCATGCTTGAAACTCAAAAACATTCCCTAAAATCCCAGATTTCATGCTCTTTTTCATGCTCAAAGTGTACCATTTACCCCAAATTGAAGCCTAAAATTTTAGCACTATTTGACATGATACAAGAAAGGTTTTGATGATTTAAACTTGTTTGAAAACCCCCAAATATGCACTGAAATTTCCAGAATTTTCATGCTCAAAAGTGCATTCCTTATACCCCAAATTAATGCCTAAAAGTTTAGCAACTACTTGACATGCTATATTGGTGAACATGCTAAAAAAAATCTACAATGTGCACTAAAATTCCAGATTTCATGCTCTTGGTTTTCATGCTCAAATCAAATCCCCCTATACCCCAAATCAAAGGCATAGCATAACAAAAATTTTTAAGCACAAAAAGCATGCTTTATGGGAATCATGTTTGAATACCCCAAAAATTCTGAATTCCTAGATTTCATGCTTCTAATTCTCATGTTCAAACCATGGTATTCAAAATCCAAATTAGAGCATGTTATCACCAAATGCATCAAAATCATGCTTCAAGATAGGCTTCTCCTAAATCAATCTCTAGGCAACATCAATCAAAACATACATGACTTGATCCATATAAAATTCAAAAGCATCCCAATCTGATTTGAAATACAAGAATATACACAAATAAAGTAAACAAAATAGCAAGCATTCAAAAAGTAAAGAAAAAGCATGAACATACAAAAAAGGCTTAAATCCACAAGTCCCCAGCAGAGTCGCCAGTTGTGAGACATGGGAAAAATCACCGGAGTGATCATCCCTCCGTCAACACACGGGCTCAACGCAAAAATTGGGAGAGTCGCCACCATTCATGATTTTGGGGTGAGAATGGACACCAAAAGTTTAAAAATAAGCAAAAATAGCCAAAAGACAAATTCTAGGGTAAAAATAACCCTACTTGAAAATCGAATCCAGAGATGGGTAAGGGGATTAGATTATGAACGGGGGAAGGTGTTAGGCACCCCCATTCATCCACACAAAGTGGTTGCCAAGTGTATGTTCATGCAAAAAACAAAGTAAGAAAGCTTGCTAAAAATCATGAGAAACCTTGAAAAAGGTCAAATGTATGATACCTTCATATGAGAAACCAAATGAATTTCGGGTTCTCCTTTTATGTCAATATCATTTCTGGAACATTAAAAAGGTGGAAATCAAAGCACAAGTTGCTCAAAACCAAGTTAAATCAAATCCGGGAAGTTTGGTAAAAAGTATGCCATTTGTCTTAAAATCATTCAAATCCAATTCTAAATTGAACCAAACCAAATCCATTTGAAAGATTAGGGTAAATAAGAGTCTCATGCAAAATTTCACTTCATTTCGATAAAAATCCTAGGAGTTATGCTCCTTTGAAGTTGCTGTTGGGGATTTTTAAAAGTGGTAAGTGGGCAACTTTGGAAAATTGTCTAGAAAAATCCACTACATAGAAATCCGTGAAATTTGGTGTGATTGAAGTCTGTATCGCCATCTTTCCAGATAAATTAGCCTCATACAAAAATCCCTTCGGACGTGCCTTGGGTGGTCTCCCGAACAAGCCCCGAAGATCACAGATTTACCCAGAAAAATGCAAATTAGCAGTTTTGAGTAAATCGGCTACCAATAATTCAAATGGAATCCAAAAATTATGAAACCAACTGGATTTGAAAATAGACTCATAAAGGAGTACTCAGAAATAAAAATCACTCGAATCAGACTTAAAAAGAACACATGGCGGTCCGTCGAAGTGACAAGTTCCGTATTTGAACCTGAACTATCCACTTAACTTTGACAGAGAGGTGTCAAAAATCCGCTAGATAGAAATTTGTGAAATTTGGTGGACATAAACTAGACAGCCTCACTTTTCCCATGGTTCTGGAATCGCCCCAAAATTCATCCGGATGATGAAGTTACGGGCGTCCGAAGTAAGAGTACAGGTGTTGTCAAGCTAAGCCACTTTTGAAGAAAACCAAATCCGAAAATTGATAAAATGTGTATGATCCGTGTGAGATGAATCCAAAACCTTTGAAAAACATTTAAAAACACTCCAGAATTTGATTGAGGCCATTTATTTGAGTTTTATCACAATAAATGCAATAAACCCCAAATATGAGCCTATCCCGCCAAAATAGTGATATGTGTGCAAAAGTGAAAAAAACCAAGCAAGATCCATACACATGCATATAGATTCAACAAAATAGGTTCTAGCATAGCCTAGGGTTCCGTTCCATTATCGTTTCCCTCTGTTCTCTTTAAGATAATCAAGGGTACTTTGAATATGGAACGGTTTACAATCAATCAAAAAGGCCTTATGCTACATAGGTTCTAGCACTAGGGTCAATCCCCAGTCTCGTTTCTCCTAGATCCGCCTTCACGTTTTACGGCTAGGGGAGTCTTGAGATACTTTGAGCCGGGGAAGGATTTCCACACATACAAACAAGGCTTTACACTACAGAAAGGTAGAAGAAGAGATCTAGATCTATGAATGTAAAGACAGAAAATAAAAAGAAAAGTTGAGGCTTACCTGAGTGCTAGAGGCGATTCCACAGCGGTTTTCTTCTTCTCTTGGAGTTCTTCTTTGCGAGAATTCAAAACAAGAGTTGTGTGCCATTTGCTCAAGGAGGAGGCTCCTATTTATAGGCAAGGGTTAAGGTCATTGGTAGACACAAATTAATGTCTAGAACCCCTCCAACCTAAACCCTAAGGTTATTTCCGCGATTTCCCCTCATTTAATGAGGGACATGATGGTAAAAGTGAAAAGCTCTCGGAAAACCCTAATTTTGAGCAAACTTAAGGTATCCGGTATGTCAGACCGGATAACAAAGGGCCTTAAGGTATCCGGTACATGGTACCGGATACACTAAGGCTCACACGTATCCGGTATGACTATCCGGATACGGGGAGGAACACTTGTATCCGAATTGAGTATCCGGATACAGGCAAAAATTTATTTTCTTCAAATTCTGTGCTGGCTTTCCAGGAGATAATGATTTTTTATGATTGTTTGTGCAATTTGGGGTGTCTACACCTAGTGACCAAATCTATTTTAGCCACCCACAGGTAACTGGGAGAGAGAACCCTATTTTTTGGAAGACTAATCTGTTTTGGCTGCCCTAATGCGACCGGGGAAGAGAACCCTAGTGACCGAATCTATTTTAGCCACTCGCAGGTAACTCGGAGAGTGAACCCTATTTTTTCTTCTGAAAGCTGATCTATTTTAGTCACTTAGGAGCGACTGGGAAAGAAAACCCTAGTGACCGAATCTATTTTAGCCACCCGTAGGTAACTGGAACAGAGAACCCTGAATCACTGATCTATTTTAGCCACTTGGCAAGGGAAGAGAACTTGGGGTCAAGCTGATCTATTTTATCCGTTTAGGCAAGGAAAGAGAACCTTCAATTTAAGGGGTTTTGTTTGAGCTCAGAATCACAGGGTTGGACCAATCAGGGTCTCCGCAGGGGGTGAGCTGAAAAAGCAGCACCCAGGCGTACCTCGGCCAATCTCCAGTTCATTCACTGGCGGCGTCAGCGCCTAGCTTCGGCTAGTAGTTCCCGGGCATGCCTTAGCTAGTCGTTGGTTTAATCACCATTGACTTCGGTGCCTCACAAAGGGGAAGGCTATGCCAGGACGCTCCTCCACCAATATCCGACTCATCCGTCGGCGGCTTCGGTGCCCTAAGATTTCGGCTAGTAGTTCCCGGGCGTGCCTTAGCTAGTCATTGGTTTAATCACCATTGACTCCGGCGCCTCACAAAGGGGAAGGCTATGCCAGGATGCTCCTCCACCAAACTCCAACTCATCCGTCGGCGGCTTCGGTGCCCTAAGATTTCGGCTAGTAGTTCCCGGGCGTGCCTTAGCTAGTCGTTGGTTTAGTCACCATTGACTTTGGCGCCTCACAAAGGGGAAGGCTATGCCAGGACGCTCCTCCACCAAACTCTGACTCATCCGTCGGCGGCTTCGGTGCCCTAAGATTTCGGCTAGTAGTTCCTGGGCATGCCTTAGCTAGTTGTTGGCTTAATCACCATTGACTTCGGCGCCTCACAAAGGGGAAGGCTATGCCAGGACGCTCCTCCACCAATCTCCGACTCATCCATCGGCGGTTTCGGTGCCCTACAGGCTTGACCGAATGATCTTGGAAAGATACAGACGGCTGTGATCTGAGCTCAAGGTCGTGGGTGTTTTTTAACACTTGCTGGGTTTTGCGATCTCAATGAGAGAGATGCAATCAAAGGAAATTAGGCGGTTGCAGCGACCAGAAATATTGCAATTAATGAAGAGAGGTGGTCTGTCGGAGACTGAGTTGCCCTATTGGAGGGAATTAATTCTTTTATTTCAAATTCTTGTTCTGTTAAGTTTGAACAGTACATAGCAAAGTGAAAATAAATTCATGCTTTAGAAAAGGGCCGCCGTGGCACACAGTATATCATCATGCTCATCAAAATACATCAAAGCCAAAAGTCTAGCTAGGTTGGTCATCATCATAGTGGGAGGACAGGTCTTGCCTCCTCAAGGCTCGCAGAAGCTTGTTCCACAGACATCGGTCCTCCTCAGCGCGCTTGCGCACAAATTCCATTTCATGTTGCAAGGCCGCATTGGCCTGCCTACTCTCTCGTTTCGAATCCACATAAGCTGAATGGATACGGGAGTGGGTCTCCTGCATTTCGGCCACCCTGTCCCTATATGTGTTAGGAGGCGGAACTGGAATGTCGCCTAGTGCGACAGGCTGAAGAGGTGGGGGGCCGTCATGGCCGAACTCCCGAGCTATCCACTGCTCGTAGTCTCGAAAGTGCGACTCGATGAAGACGTCTTCTCGATATACGCACATTGTCTTCCACTCCGTCTGCAATTGCGTCCTTAGTCCCTTAGTGAGTGGACCAATCAAACTGCTCATGTCGTCCTTGACTGGGATTCCCTGCGGTTTCCCAAACTGTCTCAGAACCCGAATCGGATAGTACAACACGGCATGGGTGAGTCCCATCAGGGAAAGGCCCTCTCTTTTCTTGAAAGCTATGATGGGGGTGTAGGGGATGTTGTATGTACCCCACCATCTAATGTCTGTTTCTCCCTTCAAGTGGAGAAAGTGGTTAAACCAATCCTCACGAGTGGGTAGGTCTGGTTTGATCTCTCTTTGAGCCAACCAATGGATGTTGTTGCCGGTTGCCTTGTAATATGCACTGACAGGTGATGACACCATCAGGTGGTCTTGTAGCCAAATGTGGAGAAGGGGAGCGCACCCTTGAAACCTCCGGGTTCCATTTTTGGACAAAGTCAGGGAATGGAACAGTTGAGCAAGGATTAGTGGCATGATTCGGTACCCTGCCCTGAGTTGATCCACAATTTCCATGAGGGCCAAATTAATGGTGTCTCCCCCAGTTGGAAAGAAGATTTGCGACAGAACCACAAGGGTGAAGGTGTCAAAACAAGCCCGGGGTCTTTCCTGCTTTTTGTTTCTTATTTTCTCAGCTAGGAATGTTTTGGAGACCCGAGTAAACGATTTGTCACCTTCTAAGGTCTGGAATTCTCCCCTTGAGAGGCCAAAGAAAACGCAAGATTCATTCTTGTAGCTTTCTTTAAGACTTGGCCTAGCGGGTTCTCCTAAGTCACGAAATCGGAGGAATAGGTCAAGTTCCTCAATTGTGGGGGTCAACTCATTGATCCCGAATCGAAACACTGAAAGCTGGGGATCCCAGAAAAGCATGGCCGCTTGGATCATATCCCAGTTGATCGGCACATTTAACAGGGACAAAGTCTGTCCCATATGGTATTTGTGCTCCCATTCAATTTGCTCACTCCCTAGGAGCTGCCTTGTCCAAGAACGGATCCAGGGGTATCCCAGGCGCACTTCTCTATCATAGGGAAACGGGTTCTCTCAAATGAGGATGAAGATGCCATGCCAACTATCCGATCGAAATTCCAAATCAGTTTAAGGTTCCACACCAAACTCTTAATCAGTCTTAAGACATGCATAATTTCAAGCAAAAGACTAATCACTAGCAGTTCTAACATGCTTCACAAAATAAAGCAAAAGACAAAACTAGTGTAGAATTTAACTCAGGCACACATGGTGTGTGGTCCTAAGGGTTGGCGCCAATGAAGGCACGACTCCTAGACATACTTGTGTAGAGGAGCACGTTCAAGTCCTGATCAGTCTTCTGTCTTTCATCCGTTCTTTCATCTGCTTTCGGTGCCAGACCACAGCAAAAATTACAACTTGTCATCGAGGGCGAATTTTTACAAGATACTTACAAAAGCTGCAAAGAATTCATCCTTAAAGCTGTTGGGAGCCAAAGGGGAGGATACAAATTGCTTTCAAAGTGGGTAGGCTAAAAATTCCTAGATCTAGGGTTTAGTGCCCATGTTCTGATCTAGCATGCTTTCATCTGTTTGTCTGATCTGGCCAGCTTTCGTCTGCTCTAAAAGACCAATCTGGACTTAAAGTGCTCCCAGCGGACTCTAATGGGTCAAGACCCATAACATACAGGACTTCATGCATGGATCTGGGGTGGTTCCTTTGATCAAAATTAGGTGAGCTTCCTAAATTAGGGCTGAGGTTGCCCGTGATCTAGGGCTTACTCAATTTGATGCAAAAAGCGGCGGTTGCTGCCTCTAATGGACTTTGGATTTTATTCCAATTTTACTCCTCTTATATTCATCATTCACAACATTCTCACCCTCGCATGCTCAACGCATGTTTACTCAGAAACGTTAGGTGGGGAAGGATACCCAGCCCAAGACATAAGCCTACAAGGGTCTGGACCAGTACTGGATCCTCGCGTGCCACGGAAAGAAACTAGTGGTGCTAATGGACTCCAGAAACTGGGGGGATGGGTTTACCCTGCTTTCCCCGGTAAGCCACGGGAGCGTAGGTTCTAATACCATCCTAAAGATCAGTTCATAGGAATCAGAAGGGTAGGCTGCTAGAGAGGTCTAAGTCTGGATAAAGAAGTTGCAATATCCGCTTTCATCCATTCAGGGTCGGATCATCCACACAGCCCCCCTTGTGCGTGTCACCCCATGCAGTTTATCACACAAGAACGGAAAATAAAAATCCATCCACGGTGTGGTGGTGTGCCCATGTGTGCAGTTGTGCTGCGTACTGTGTCTACACGGGTGAGTTTTGTCTGGATTTTGTTTGATAAAGGGATTGTTACCGTCTCGTATAGTAAGGTGCAGAATTGGCACGCAATACGAGGCTCCGGGAGAGTCCCCAGGTAAGTGGGGGGTCACAGGGGACCGCTTAAATCCCACTTGCCTTAGGCAATTACCGCGTCCTTTTGACAGGACTCCCCAGAACGCGTATTCACGCGTATTCTGTATCTTACTAAGCGAGGTAGTAAGAAACCCTAAATATCGACTAAATCCCTCTTAAGCTGACTCAATCTAACCAGGGTCCTACTGGGTTGAGAAGTCCCCAGCAGAGTCGCCAGGCTGTGCGCGCGTCGGAAACGCGGCATGGAAAGTTCGAAGTCGCCACTGCCTGATGGGGTGCAGGCAGACACCTGGGTGCCTAAGTCTATTTTGGGCTTTAGTCTGCGGCTTGAGATTCTAAGTCGGGGTCTCGGTTGTGGTCTGGGGAAGTCCGTAGACACCCTAGTCCACCCCGTCGGATGACGGGTCCCGTGGGTTCCCTGGTTTGAGTCAGCTTACTTTGGTCTCACCCGATTCCTAATCCGGCATGCCATTGGGTTAAGTCTGGCAGGACCACCTGAGTGGTGTGGGTCCCTTTAATTGATTTTATCTGGCTTAATTTAGGCGATTTGAGTCGGATTGGGTGGGCCCTGTTGGAAGGCCCACGGTGTCCTTGGCGGGCTTGGTTAAGCCCATGTACCTTGGGTGGGCCTCTGTCTTAGTCCTAAGAGGCCCTTTAGGCTTAGGTTAGTGAGTTGATTTTACTTAATTGTTTAAGTTGGTATTTTAGGTGATTTTCATGCAAAAGGTTGGTCTGCATTGGTTGGCGGGCCCCAGGGTAGGCCCCCACGATGGTTGCCAAGGGTGCTTTGGTTTATCTTATTTAATTTTGCCAGTATGATTTGGACATTGGGCTTGGGGCCCATGGTCCAACTTTAGGCTTTGAAAGCCCAGTTCTTTGAGGTTTAGGGTTTGCACCCTTCCTTGGTTCGATTAATGGGCTTTGGCGGGCCCAATAGGCCCTAGCCCGGGGTCTCGGCCAAACCACGCAATTTAAACATTATTCCACACATAAAGGTTCGGGTGGGCCACATTGGGTTTGACCCGCCCGGTTTAACTAGTTAATTTTTACTTAGCTTGTTTATTTTGCATGCTTTAGGATTTATTGGGCTTGGTGGGCCCCGTTGGAAGGCCCACGGGTATTCCGAATTGGACCTGCGGTCCATGTCCCAAGTTGGGTTTCCGGGTGGCCCGGAAACCCTGTTGGTTTATTTGGTTTTGCTAAAAATGACATGAAAATTCGGCAAGGAACACAAAAATTATGAAAACTGCATTTTTATCATGTATCCGGCCTTAGTTGTCGGATACACACAACCCATAGGTGATCCGGCCTGAGTTGCCGGATCACCCTGAAATGGTCTTTTTTGGAGTTTTGCCCATTAGGGTTGTTTCCAGGGGTTCCTAGGGGTCTTCTACGAGTCATGTGGGCCCCTGGGAGGGCCCACATTGGTTCAGGTTTGGGATGCAACCCCCCCCCCCTGGTGTCCTTTTGGGATTTCTCCACAAAGGCATTGAGGCACTGGGGGCATGGGGGATTGCTACTGTCTCGGGGGTGTCGTGGGCATGCTGCCTATCCACCTGGAATCCAATAGAACATGCTGCCATACAGAGGAACAGCAGCCATACGTGAGGGTTTTAAGCATGCCCAAAAAGGTTAAAAAACATGGAGATTGGGGGGGGGGGGGGGGGGGGGACAGCATTCATGCATGGCTCTATGGATTGGGTTAAGGGAGGGTGTAGGGGGGGCTAAAGGTGCTGGGGCAGCAACTTCCGGAAGGGTTTGGGAGCGGGACAGTAACTTAAAACATCAAACAATGATCGGCATGCTATCAAAGAAGAAAACAGAAAAAACCGTATGCATAAAGCATGGTTCAGGGACTGACTTTTGGCGGCTAACAATAGTGGCTATCATGCAAGGAAGACCTGATTAAGCATGTAAAAACAGTAAAGAAAAAGTGCAGAATACGATCCTAGCATGCATGCCACTACACATGTAAAAGAAAACAAAAAAAAAAACAGCAAAGTAAGAAGTATCCTCACGAAACAGCAACCCTATGCATGTGGAAGTAACGTAGAGATGGTCTACCATGCGTCATCCATGATTTCCGGTAGGGCCTAAACCCAAGCTTCACGCTCGACACCACGGCCTTTAGAGAAAGGAAAGAGAAGGGGGTTTACAGGGGGTACATGGGATGAAATTTGGGAGGAACATGCTCCTCTCTACTGAAACACCAAGGGTCTCACAACAGCACCCTTGTTGCCCTCAAATGGAGTGGCCAAGTTTCCCATCTTTCCATGGGTCGTGCATGGGGTCTCTCTCACCTTTAGAGACCTCCATGTTACCAAAGAAACAACAACAAAAAAATGCATGCAAAACAAAACCCAAAGCAGGTTCATGCAAGGGGAGATGACCAACTTAGCAAACACCTTAGAAAAATCTGAATTTAATATATGATGGATACAGTATGATGAGGAACCTTACCTGAGGGTTCTTGTGCTCTGGAGTAGGGTGGAGACACCCCTTTTTTGAAGCCGAACAGCAGCTGGAGCTTGCCTCTCTTTGCACCAACAGCAACTACCTACCTTCTTCTTGGAGTGTAGATGGAGATAGTGAAGGAAAAGGAGGACAAGAGTGGCTTGGGGTGGTCCAGGAAAGTAGTGAAGGGCAAATGGAGTTAAAGAGGGAAGAGTTCCGCAGGAAACAGGTGGGGGAAGAAGGCTGAAAACAGCAAAAAAGACCCAACCCCAGGAACTGGGCTGCTGTTGGCCTTTTATAGGCCAACTTAATGTATCCGGCAACTCAGGCCGGATACACTAAGCCTTCTTCATAACCGGCCTATATGGCCGGTTACACAGGTGTCTCTTTGTATCCGGCATTGAATGCCGGATACAAAACATAATTATTCGAAAATTAAATGCCGCCGCGAATTTGTCGGGGAATCGGCGCGAATCTCGCCGAGCAAATCCTTGCATCCGACATTGGATGTCGGCTATACACAAATCCATGTGTATCCAATATATTTGACCGGATACAAATCAAAAAATTACGGATTTGCCCCTCGACTTGACCGATTCGACCGATTTGACACTTTTGAGCAATTACGGATTGGTCCCTGAGATTTTTAGCAACTTTTGGATATTTAAGATTTAGTCCCCGAGATATTTTGCTGCGTTGGCTGCCGCGTGTGCAGTTCCTGCGCCATGTGTGCAGCTCCCGGTTTTGCTGCTCGGAAACTTCGACAGCTCATATCTCCTTCATCCGAACTCCGATTAGAGCAAACTCAATTGCGTTAGACTCGTATCGGAATCCTCTATCCAATGACATAGGGCTAAGCACTTGGCACGGGGTTCGAGAAAAAGTCAACTTTAGGCTCCCCTTCAAGTTTGACCAGCCCACAGAACCTTCATCCGGACTCCGATTCCAGCAAACTCAGTTGCGTTGGATTCATGTCGGGATTCTCTATCCATTGAGATAAAGCAAGGTGGCCAATTATCACTTGATCAAAAAGTCAAATTTCCACCCCTTAGGGCTCGACTTTGTGTTTAGGGTTTGCATTTCCGGCTCTTCCGGGGGCGCAAAAATGAGGTGCTTACAGTTGGGAGACATCTTGTTCCTTATTTCAGAGTCGTCTTACTCCAGGGACACCTTGCCCTTTCAGTCTTGAGAGACGCCTTGCTCTCTGTGGTTAAGAGACGTCTTGCTCCTTATTTCGGAGTCGCCTTGCTCCAGGGACACCTTGCCCTTTCAGTTTTGAGAGATGCCTTGCTCTCTGTGGTTGGGAGATGCCTTGCTCCTTAATTTCGAAGTCGCCTTGCTCCAGGGACGCCTTGCCCTTTCAGTCTTGAGAGACGCCTTGCTCTCTGTGGTTGGGAGACGCCTTGCTCCTTCTGTCTTGGGAGAGGACTTGCTCCGTATGTCTTGATTTTTGGAAGGCATCTTGCTCCTTAATTCTTCAATTTTGGGAGACATCTTGCTCCTTATGTTTTGATTTTTGCGAGGTACCTTGCTCCTTCTGTCTTGAGAGACGCCTTGCTCCTTATGTCTTGATTTTTAGGAGGCACCTTGCTCCTTCTATCTTGGGATACGCCTTGCTCCTTATGTCTTGATTTTTGGGAGGCACCTTGCTCCTTCTATCTTGGGAGACGCCTTGCTCCTTAGGGTTGGGAGACACCTTGCTCCTTCAATCTCTGCCCAACATGTGAGATGTGCTGGGGATATCTTTGTCTTGCATCCGATATGTGAGTATACTGTGATGAATTTCTTCTGCATCCAATGTGTGTCTACATTGCGATGATTCTGTCTCGCACCCAACATGTGAGATGTGTTGTGGTGGCTTTGTCTGTTTGTTTCAAGTTTTGTCAGTACCTGCAAAAGTTCACGTGGAGTTCAGTCAATTGGACTTCATCTGTTTATTACCAAAATTACATGTAAATTCAAGCAATTTCTTTTTGATTAAAATCTCTTGGGAATTCATTAAGAGTTTGGAGTTTCCTCTTTGAAGTGGGTCCACAACAAGACCAGTAATCTTTGGGTAAGTCACCGAACAATCTCATTTAGACTTATGAAGTGGTGCCTCCTGGAACTCCCTGCGAGGGTCTTAACATTTTTCGCCTTCAATAGCATGCCCCGGATTTAAATGAGGGCAATTGTTTTGGTACAGGGGGTTTCTTAGGCACTACCCTTTCCCCAGCTCTTTTGCCTTCCTCTCTTGTTTTTTCTTTCCCCACCCTTGTCTGAGGGTTATGGAATGGTTTTTCTCTCAATTGGTTCCTTCTCTCAGGTTCCGTGTCTTGCCCCAGTCTGAGGGTCCTGTCAATGTCCACGGATCATGATCCAATGATCAGAGAGGACTTATCAATAGGACAAAATGTAGGCTTTGGTTCCAATGTTTAGATATGAAGGATAAACAAGCTCAAACCCTATATAGCTTCATTCTATGGATAACCATTATGTCTAGCCAAAGTTCTTTTGTCCTTTTGGTTCCATCATTGCCAGTTCGTCTGAGATTCAGTGTTACATTCTCTGTAATAAGAAAGGACTTCATTATAGGATGAAACGTAGGCTAGGTTCAAGGGTCCAGAAGAAATGGTATAGAGGTTCAAAATTGATGAGTGGGGTAAGGGCCATGTTCTGTCCATTTTTCTTGTTAGGGCTTGCTTCATCTTTTGTCTCTTCAACTTTGTGCCCAAATTTGCTTGGTAGTTTTTTCTTCTTTTCCATCTTTGTTCTTTTCTCTTATTCTTTCTTTCTTGGGTTATTTATCCCAATCTTTGACTTTTCTTTTGAGGGTTTGCCCCAGTTCTTGTTTTTGCCTTTTTTCAAGGGATTGTCCCAGTTCCTTTTTTCTCATTCTCGTTTCTTGGGGGTTCACCCTGTGTCCCCCCTTTTTGCCCCTTTGTTTTTAGGGTGCTTTTCACTTCGCACTATCTTCACCTTTGTCTTTCTTGTGTCTCCAATTTCATGAAGCTTCATGCCCCAGTTCGAGGATAGAATATGATAGGGTTGAGGAAGAAATTGTTAGGCCCAAAGTGTCTCGGTAGGGTTTCATCTTGTGTCAGATGATTTTTGGAGAAAATCAAGGATGGCCTTTCATCCTTTTACAGAGAATGTAATACTTACTTGTCTTTGCACAATTAACTGGCTCAAGAGCCATTTTCATCTTTGTTCATTTTGTCTTTTCTTCTTTGCTTTTTGACTTTGCCCCAGTTTAGAGTGGCTAGACATAACGTGGGTTAGAAATGAGACGATCAAGCTCAACATGTTTGACTAGCGGAATTTATTTGAAGTATCTTAGCCAAAAATGGCCTTTCATCATTTCATCGGGATCATTGATCCTGGATCATGTCAGTGACCCCCGACTGGTATGGATACCTTGACATTTTCCTTTTTCTTTCTCCAATCACAGCTTGCCCTGGTGTTTGGCAAGGTAGGTTTCTAATGTGCGGGGGATCCCTTGGCTAGGTCGAGACCCGCACAGTTCGTGCTGTTTGGCACATTCCATCTATCAAATTTGATGGACCAGGTTTATCCCAAGATCACGGTCATGCCTTGGTGTGGTCCAATAGTCTAGTAATTTCCCAAAAGATTTCATAAGTTAGCAAAAAGAAACATGCTGTCAAGTTCAGAATTGAAACAAAAAGAAAAGATAGACAAAAAAAAAAAGAGAGTAGCAAACTATGCAAGGAGTGGCCGACGCAAATCGGCGTTCTTGGAATTCAGCTGCATGCCATGGGAGGAATCCTTTAATTGCTTTCCTTGTCATTCTTTTCCACATCATCTCCTCCTTTCTGTGGGAGGATGGCTGATTCAGATATCCGGATTTGTGCTAGCTTGTCGGAAATGTCTTGTCCTTTAGCAGATCTTGTTTTCTCGATAAGCTCCTTCAAGAGTCCTTGATCAATCAGGTCTTGAATGTCATGCCGTAGATCCCAACATTGCTCTGTGCTATGCCCCGGGAAACCCATGTGGTAAGCACAAAATTGACCTAGTTTATAATTGCGGCTAGCCGCTGCTCGTGGGCTAGGCCGCTTAAGCTGTAAAAGGCCTCCCTTTAGCAAGTCAGGTAATATCTGGACTGGTTGGACGTTCAAAGGGGTGAACTGCCTCTTAAACCTAGCCTACATTTCTTCTGGAGTCCTCTTTGGGAGATCCTTCGAATGATTCATCAATCTGTCATGCTTCCCTTTGCCATAGTTGGCACTCAGCTTGTTCGCGAATTGGGGACCATCTGTTGCTACAACTCTTCCTTTCCCTCTTTGCTCTTGACCATCTGCTAAGGTGGGTGGAAGGCTTACTTCGTGGTTGCTCCAGGGTATCTCTCCCTTCAAGCTCGTGATCTTTTCTTCAAGAACACCTACTCGAGATCGTAACTCAAAATTCTCTTCCCCTAATGCTTCCCAGCATTTGTTCCATGTTTCTTCCCTGATTGTTATCGTCCGCAATAGGCTTTGTAGAGAAGCCACTATGCTGATTATTTGCTGTGCTGCATCAAGACTTGTTTCTGGGATACGGTCCATGTTGATCGCCAATGAGGTTCCTATTAAGAGAAACAAACATTAGAAAGCAGAGTATATGATATGAAATACCAAGATGCATGATGATGATGATATTTTTTTTCTCTTTTTTTTTCTTTTCTTTCTTCTCTTTTTGTTCTTTCTTTTTTGTTTTTTGTTTTTTTTTTTTTTTGTTTTTTGGTTTTGTTTGTTGTTTTTTTTTTCTTCTTTTCTTCTTCTTTTTTTTTTTTAAATCCAACGGAGGATCAATTTTGAGTTCCCTATCTTCAAGAAGATCTTGGACTGCATGACGAAGGCCCCAACATCCATCAGTATCATGGCCTTGTGCACCCATGTGATATTCACAGCTCTTGTTTGGATCATAGCCCATCATTTTTTGACGCTTTAGGATTTGGCCTTGCCAGTTGCAGGGGTCCCTCTCTCAAGAGCGTCGGTAATAATTCGGCCATCGTATATGGAAGCGGAGTGAATTCCGGTTCTTTCTTTCCTCCTTGGTAAGACGCCTCCTGAGGCGAGACACGGTATCGTTAGCGGAGGGAAGGCTCATGCTTCTTGAGGAATGGATGTGAAATGGCGCAGAAGGTTGTACATGGTTAACTATACTTGTGTCGTTGTCATTCTCCTGCTTCTTGTCTCTTAAGATTGTTCCATGCAGCAAGTTTGTCATGGAGCCCCCAAGCTTCTCCGTTTTAATCGCATCCTCAATTCTATCTGCTGCCATGATTAGGTAGGTGAAACTTGCAGTGCATTGTCCCAACAGCATTGTGAAGTATATGTGCGTGCGTCGGGAACGCGGCACGGGAAAATTCGGAGTCACCACCGCCTGATGGGGTGCAGGCAGACACCTGGGTGCCTAATCTTGTTTATTTGGGCTTTGGTCTGCAGCTTAAGATTCTAAGTAGGGGCTCGGTTGTGGTCCGAGGAAGTCCGTAGACACCCCAATCCACCCCGTCGGATGACGGGTCCCGTGGGTTCCCTGGTTGAGTCAACTTTGGTTTTTAACCCGATTCCTAATCCAGCAGGTAATTTTGATTAGGTATGGTGGGACCACCTGAGTGGTGTGGGTCCCTTTAATTGCTTTTATCTTCCTTAATTTTGTGCTCTAAGTTTGATTTGGATGGGCCCCGTTGGAAGGCCCATGGTGTCCTTGGTGGGCTTAGTTAAGCTTGCATGCCACTGGTGGGCCTCAGTCTAGCATGAGAGGCCCTTTGGGCTTGGTTTAAATGAATTGATTTTTTTTTTAGGGTTCAAGTTGAATTAAAAGTGATTTGCATGCAAGGGTGGGCCAAAAGTAGTTTATGGTAGCCAAAATAATTTATTTGAATTGTTCTTCTTTAAGTTCTCAAAGGGGAGCTAGACCATGGGCTTGGGGCCCGTTGGTCTAGACTTGGACCGGATGGTCCGTGGTTCAGTGGGTCAAGGTATTGGATCCTGCCCTTTTGGATTGATGGGCTTAGTGGGCTCAATAGGCCTGCACCCGAGGTCATGGCCAAACCATGCTTACACTAGCCATCATGCTTCATTTTTACTGGGCTTTGGTGGGCCTCAAAGAGTTTGGCCCAATTAGTCCATTTTAATTATCTTGTTTTAATGTTCAAAGGTGATCTTGGACTGGGTGGGCCCCGTTGGAAGGCCCACAAAGGAATCAAGTTGGGCTCAAAGGCCCATGTACCATTTTGGGTTTCCGGTCGGCCCGGAAACCCTGCTGGTTCAACCAGTTCAGTTCACATGGCATGGCAAATCAACAACATGCAAGAAAATTGATTTTTTGGAAAACACTTAAAGTAACCGAAATCTCATCTCGATTGAGCATGAATACTAGCATAACCGAAATTTGATTTCGGTTAAGCCACCAGAAACCCTTGACCGACCTGAGATCTCGAGTAAGCAACAGAAATCCCTTTTTTCACTTTTTCCACAGGGGGACTGATCCCTGGGGTTTGTGAGCATGTATGGTGCCTCTGTGGGCCCCTGTGCGGGCCCACAGTGGTTCGAATGGAGCCATTTGGCTCACCTTTTGGGGGTCTTTCAAAGCCAAAATAGTAGGGAATGAGTGGGAGTTCCCTCCCTCCTTCCCATCAACATGAAGACCAACTAGGGATCTAAGTATCCCTGGCTTGGTTTCTTTTGCTCCAGGACAGCACATCATGCTTACATGTGAACAAACATCAAGTATAATGACTACCTAGGCATGCTTTGAGCACATGGAAGTACATGTAAAGGGGGGCTTCCCATGTTCATGAAACAATGACTAAGAGTGGTGAAAACCTTAACGAAAACACATGAAAACAGTGGAAGAGCATGCAATCCTACAAATCTAAAATCATGGCATACATGCTTCAACTCCTAGTGACCAACAAGGGGATCTTACACATGCATGCAATAACAACTAGGCATACATTCCAGGTATTTCATCATGCCAATATTACCTTCAAAACCTAACAACATAGCATTTAAAGAAAGGAAGGGGAGGGGGGCTTATGCCGGGGTTACATTCAGATTCAAGTGAGAGGAACACGCTCCTCATTTTGACATGGAACCAGCAACAACTATGACCTCAAAAAAGTGATCTAAGGGGGTGGTATGACCACTTTAAACCAACCGAAATGCTCTCCCTAGACCCTTTTCCTACTACCGGACTTACCTTCATGCCGTATAGGAGCAACCTTTCAACAAAATGAATAGGAAGACATGACAAACATGATATTCTAACCCGCATGGTGACTAGAGCAAGAGGTTACAGCATGCTGAAAAATCAAAGTGCTCCGAAGGAGCTGAAATTCATATATGTTGGATAAATCTTAGTGGGAAGTCATACCTTATAGTTGAAACACTGTTTGGGGGTGTGCTTGAGCTTCCTTGTGGCACCGAGCTCCTGGACAGCGCCTCCTCTCCTTCAAATGACCTCTAGGGGCTCCTCCAAGCAATGGGAATGAAGGGAAAATGGTGGGGAAATGGTTTTGGAAGTGATTGGACTAGGGTTTGGGGGCTTTGGAAAGGTGGAGTGGCTAGAGAAGAGAGGGACGAGTAAGGTAGGGAGTGGGTGAAACTCGGAGAACAGCCAACCCCCAACCAAATGGCTGGAGTCCCCTTTTATAGTCAGAAAAAGGATAACCGGAATTAATTTTCGGTTACACAAATTTTCCAGTATAACCGAAAATTAATTTCGGTTATACATGATTTGCTTGTAACCGAAATAACATTTCGGTTACTTTCGCACTTGATTGGCAGTTAATTTCTGTCAGGTACAGATTCAAACAATCTGTCGGGCGATATTCAATTTCACTTTATGAACCGAAAATATATTTCGGTTATACACAGTTTGTGTATAACTGAAATTTATTTTCGGTCATTCTGCCAATATTTTTTATATTTACAGATTGCTCCTTCGATTTGACCTGATTTGACATTGAGATATTCGCGGATAGCCCCCTGCGCAATTTTGGTTTAATCCCTGAGATATTTGAGGGATTTTGGATATTTACGGATTGCTCCCTGAGATATTTTCCTGCGTTTCTTGCCACGTGTGTAGTTTCTGACATTGCTGCCCGGAAACTTCAACAGTGCCCGGAAACTTCAACAGCTCATATCTCTTTCATCCAGACTCTGATTCTAGCAAACTCAGTCGAGTTAGAACCATATTGGATCCCTCTATCCAATGACATAGGGCTAAGCGTCTGGCACGGGGTTCGGCAAGAGTCAACTTTCAGCTCCCCTTCAAGTTTGACCGACCTTCAGAACCTTTATCCGGACTCCAATTCCTGCAAACTCAGTTGCGTTGGAACCGTGTCGGGATTCCCTATTCATTGAGATAAAGCAAGGTGGCCAATTTTCCTTTGACAAAAAAAAATCAATTTTCGCCCCTCAGGGTTTGACTTTCTGTCTAGGGTTTTGCTTTTCCTACTCTTCTGGGAGAGCAAAAATGAGGTGCTTACAGTATGGTTGCCCCAGTGAGGATATGAACAAGGAAGTCCGCTAGCTCTTGTTCAAGAAGAGGGGGTTGTACCACGTTGGCTAATTACATCCACCTTTTAGCGTAGTCTCTCACAGACTCGCTATTCCTCTTTGACAATCTTTGCAATTCTGCCCGGGTTTGAACTATTTGGCTATTTAAGTGGTATTGCTTGACGAACACGGCGGCGAGGTCATTCCATGTCTTAACCTTCTGCTTATCCAGACTTAGGAACCAAGAATATGTTGCCTCAATTAGAGATCTCTGGAAGAATTGAACTATTATCTTTTCATCCTTCGCATATTGGCACATGTTGCCAACATACGATCGCAGGTGTATCAAAGGACAGCCAGTGCCGTCGAAACTATGCAGTTCAGGACATCGGAATTTTGTTGGAAGTTGGATGTCTGGGAAGAAGCACAGGCTCTCTAGAGTGGTTTCATCCTGCATTGGGTTGGGCTGGAGTTGCTTCAAGAGATCTTCTTTCATTGCGTCCATTCGAGCCTTATTGTCTTCCTTCATTGCTGCTAATATTTCTTCAAGCTGGGCCTCCCGTGCCCTATTCCGGTCTTGCTCTTTCTGCCCCAGTTGTACAGACACAAATGGTTCCTATTGTGGAGGATGGATGGGATCTGCCACCGAACGTGGGAACGGAGTATCCTGTGGTGGCGGATGTGCTACCATTAGTGTCTGCTGAGGGGGTTGCTCTTGTTGGATTTCTGGCATTTGAATCCTTGTGGCATGCATCATGGCCACTTGTTGGCTTAGATCCATTATGACCGGTTGTTCTTCAACCCCTTGCTATGGGGATGACGGAGTTGGTACCTCAGAGAATTCATCGCAATCCTTTCTTACTGTGAGTACAGTGTTCTGAATGGTGGTCTTGGTGTGAAATGTCCAAAAATTACATCAAGAGGCTGGCTTGTTCTTCATTGCACCATCCTGAAAGTCTGTGTCAATAAATAGATATCAAAACACATCCCCAAAAGTGTCTGCACAGTCCTAGGAAAGGTTGGTGCCTCTCAAGGCACGACTCCTAGACATACTTGTGTAAGGAAGCACACCCAAGTCCTGACCAGCCTTATCCTTTCATCTGCTAATGTAAAACTTACAACTTGCCAGCTAGGGCAAAAATTACATGATGTTCAAAAGGCTGAAAGATAATGCAATCTTAGGGTTTTTGAGAACTCTAAGAAAGGATACATTTGATTCAAAAAGGGTAGGTTGAAAAGGCCTAATTCTAGGGTTCAACTTTCTTTGTTCTGATCTGGCCTGCTTTCATCTGCTTAAAGACTGATTTGGACTCAAGATACTTCCTATGGACTTAATGGGTCGAGGCCCACGGTTCTCAGGACTCAATGCATGGATCTGGGGTGGTTCCCCTGATCAAAGTTTAGGTAAGCTACCTAATTTAGGGCTGAGGTAGCCCGAAATCTAGGGTCCACTCAATTTGATGCAAAAAGAGGCAAGGGTTGTTGCCCCTGATGGACTCTTGGGTTTTAGACTTATTTCAACTCCTCTTCATTCATCATTCACATTCACATTCACATAGTAGGGTGTATCAAAACAATAGGTGGGAAAAGGGTATCCAGCTCGAGACAAATGCCTACAAGGGTTTGAGCCAAGTACTAGACCCTCGCATACCACGACAAGAAACCAGTGGCGCTATAGGAATCCAGAAACCTGGGGGATGTTTTACCTCGCTTTCCCTGGCAGGCGCATGAGCGTGTGAGGCTAATACCATCCCAAAATTTGTTTATATGATAAAGAAGGGTGGCTGCTAGAGAGATCTAGGTTTTGGTAATCATTCAATCAAAGCACCCACGCAGGCACCCTTGCGCGTGTCACCCCACACAATTTATATCAAAGCATGTTAAGAAATCCCATGTGCGTGAGTGCACATGTGTGCATGGGAAGGAATTTTCACTATCTCATATAGTAAAGTGATGAATTGGTACACAAAACAATGTTCCGGGAGAGTTCCCAGGTAATTGGAGGGGTCACAGTGGTCCCACTTAGGCAATTATCTCGTCCTTTATGACAAAACTCTCCAGAATATGTTTTTGCGTATATTCAACACTTACTAAGTAAGGCAGCAAATCTTCCTTGACCTATTTGTGCAAGTGTGTGCATATGTACAAAAAGAGTGTGCGTGCATGTGCAAGTGTGTGCACATGTGCAAAGAATAAACCCATTATAATCCAACTAATCAAACTGGGTTAGGTCAGTCCCCAGCAGAGTCGCCAAACTGTGCGCACCTCGGGCATGCGGTAAAAGCGGGTTACATGTTTTATGGAGTCGCCACTACCTGAAATGGTGCAGGTAAACACCTTGTTTGATTTTTTGGTCTGCACCAGTGATTCCGGATAAGTGACCCGATTACAACCCAGGGAAGTCCTTGAACACCCTGGGTTGCCCCACCAAACTGGGTTCCCTTAAATTAGTTGGATATTTAATGGGCTCTCTTATTTATTATTTTTATTTTTTATTTCTTTTCTAATTTTTTATCATTTTAAGTGTACAACAAATATTAATCCATATGTACAAGGCCTACACAAAATTACATCGAAAGTAAAGCAATATGAACCAAACGAAACCATGCTAAAACAATTTTCAACCACAAGAAAGAATCATCGCTTCAATGCTTGTTTCATTTGCTTTTTCCCTTTCTTATTATTTATTATTTTTGTTTTGCTTTGTTTTCTATTTTTTTTATCATGCCAAATTAACTAATTACTAATTTACAAGGCAAGAAAATGAGACCACCTGAACTACTTTTAACCATGGCATAATTACTAATTTACAAAGGAAACAAAAAAATGAAACAACCTGAATTACTGCGCTATCCACATTCAAAGATTCATATCTCCCTTAATTCTTAACCAAATTGTGTGAAATTTGATTCTTTAGAATCATGACTTTAAACACTAAAATAACCTATAACAGTTGTCAAAAATTAATTTTCATTTAAGAGATATGAAGCTCCAAAATTTACTGTTAGACATTTCCAATTGAAAATCTGAACCAAAGAAAATTAAAAATAAAATACCTACTCATAGTGTAGGGTCTCAAGCATATTTTTAGATTAAACTAAAATAAGAATACCACAAATCTCATGAAGGACTCCAGACTTGAATCAAACTAGAACTAGGTGAAAAAAATTGGTTTATCTGGAAAACAAGTGCAAACCTAATGCAGGAAAAAAAATTCAGAACTTTACATCTTTGTCTTTTTTTTTTCTTACATGATAAAATTACCCAAAGCAATCAAACATATATACATGTCTCTCACCAATCATGTAATCTTATCTCAAAACTTGTAATGAAAGAGAGGTCTCATACAATGTATTAAACAAATGACTCACCTATTATGGATTGACACTTCAAATCAGGTCTTGGAACCTTGGTGTGTCGTGAACAACAGTTTTCTTTTCTCCCTCCTTTCTAGTAGACGTCCCTCTTCTTTTCTCCACTTCTTCCTACTTGCTGCTTTTTCTTTCATAGAACTCTCTTACTTGCTCTCTTTTTTTCAAAGAACTCTCTTACTTTTTCTCCCCCCTTTTGCTCCCAACTTCAAGCCCTTTTATAGAGAATTCCCACCCCTTCAAATTCTTAACCCCTTACCTTTCCTCTTCCTCTCCTAAACCTCTCATCTCCTTAACTTCCTCTCTTAAACACCTAAGCTCCTAACTCCTCATCTTCCTCTCTTAAACACCTAACCCTTCCTCTTACTCTCTTAAACCCTTAATTCTTCCTCTCTTAAACACCCTCATTTATTTAGGTTTGGTCAAAGTCTATTTTGTCCCACATTTTAATTAGGCTTATATATTTTTTTAAGCTTTGTCTCAATATCTCAAGAGAATATGAATTGGACAAATTCGTCCAACTCATTTCTCTTTGTTTATTTTTATTATTATTACTTTTTAATCTTAAACTTTTATTAACTTTGTTATTTATTTGCATAAGAAACCCATTAGGAAACTAACTTATTTACTAAAACAACCCCACAAAATTTTAATTTGTCATTGGTTACATGGCAGCTACCATGGCGTACACGTGGCTGCCATGTGGCATCCAATTTCGGTTTTGTAAAAATCCCCAAACTACCCTTTATTTCTTTATTCATAACTTAGCCGTTTGAGATCTGATTTGAGCACGTTTTGGTGCATCGGAATCGGTTCAGAATTCTATTTATTATGGGCTTATTATTTCAAAAAGATGGGTCCATTATAAAAACCTTGATTTACGTTCCCACATATATGCCGGTTTAAGATATTCTTCTTGGGCAATTTTATGTTGCAAAAATGGGGTATTGACATCTGCCTTGCAGTTTTACCAACTTGTTCAACTAGTGCCACTTGAAGATGCCTGATTTTGGTTAGGGAGAGGATTCGTGGTAGTGGCTGCGGGAGGAGTTAGTGCTCGAGGATCGACTGAGATACGCTTGCTGTCAATCAAGTCCTACACATTGTGCTTCAGTTCCCAACAGCGATTGGTATGATGTCCCGAAGCTCCCATGTGGTAGTGGCAATATTCATTGGGGTTATAGGAGCGACTGTTGGCCGGCTGCTGAGTGAGCTGCTTCTTCTGTAAGTACCCTTTCTTCAATAGGGTTGGCAGCAATTCTGACAATGGATAAGGTAGGGGTGTGAACACCCTGTTCAATCTTGCTTGGAATTCCTCTTTGGTCAACCTCGGCCGTCCCGGGGATTGTGCCCCCTGGCCACTGTTCTGATTTTCCCTCCTATCAGGTGCCCAAAAATGGAAGGGCTTGTTCGGTTGGACATAATTGACAGTCTCGTCTTCTTTCCTTCTTTCCGTACCTTTCCCACCAACGGGGCTCCTTCTCTGCTCGGTCGCAAAGCCTGCCACTCTGCCAAACTTAACTCCATCCTCTATCCTGTCTGCCACAACAACCAAGTCTGTGAAACTTGCAGCAAACTGCCCTAGTAGCAAAGTGTAGTACGGTTGCCCCAGCGTTGAGATGAATAGTGTCACCATCTCCTTCTCCAACTGCCCTAGTAGCAAACTGTGGTGCTTGCAGCCTTTCCATTTGCTACATCATGGTGGCCATCATGGTTGACATGTTGGCCATCTGCTAGTTCAGTCCTGTGATCACTGGGTGATCCTCCAGTTTCTCTTGTTCCTGAGGTGGAAGTAGAGGTAGTGCATGTTCTTGTTCCTTGGCAGGATCCATCTGAAGCCTTCTTCCGGAAGGTAAGCGGATTGGGCTTTGATTAGCAATTTTGGAACCTTGGGAAAAGAGACACAAATTAGTACAAGAATTCATGCTGAATTGAAACATGATGCATGTTGGTGCAGGTTATTTTTTATTTATGTAGAGACTTAAAAAGTTAAATTCCACTTGCTTAATTGGATTCTGGGAACTCACAGCGTTGATTTCCACGGATTTTAGGGGATTTGGGAAATGCAAAATGATTTCCCGGAGTAGCAGAAACACGAAGTGGTTTCTAAGATTTTGGGAAACGCGAAATGGTTCCAGATTTAAGGGAACACGAAATGGTTCCAGGGCAACAGAAACACGAAATGGTTCCTACTAAGATTTTGGGAAACACGAAATGGTTCCTGATTTGGAAATGCGAAATGGTTTCAGAGTAGCAGAAACACGAAATGGCTTCAGGTTAAAATTTTGGAACCACGAAATGGTTTCGAAGTTGGGGAACACGAAATGGTTCCAGATTTTTAGGAAATGCGAAATGGTTTCAGATTTGGAAACACGAAATTTTTTCAGATTAGCGAAAGCGCGAAATGGCTTCGACTAAGATTTTGGAAACACGAAATGGTTTCAGAGTAGCGGAAGCACGAAATGGCTTTGACTAAGATTTTGGAAACACGAAATGGTTTCAATTTTGGAAACACGAAATGGTTTCAAAGTAGTGGAAGCTCGAAATGGCTTCGACTAAGATTTTGGAAACACGAAATGGTTTCAGAGTAGCAGAAGTACGAAATGGCTTCGAATTTGGGAAACACGAAATGGTTTCGGATTTGGAAACACGAAATGGTTTCAGATTAGAGGAAGCACGAAATGGCTTCGAATTTGGGAAACACGAAATGATTTCGGATATGAAAACACGAAATGGTTTCAGAGGTGGAAATACGAAATGGTTTCAGAGTAGGGGAAGCACGAAATGGCTTCGAATTTGGGAAACACGAAATGGTTTCGGATTTGGGAAACACGAAATGGTTTCAGAGTAGCGGAAGCACGAAATGGCTTCAGAGTTGAGACACAAAATGGTTTCAGAGTAGTAGGAGCACGAAATGGCTTCAAATTTGGGGAAGCACGAAATGGCTTTAAATTTGGAAACACGAAATGGTTTCAAGTTTGGAAACATGAAATGGTTTCAGATTTGGGAAACACGAAATGGTTTCAGAGTAGCAGGAGCACGAAATGGCTTCGACTAAGATTTTGCCACTCGGAGGCGAGGAGTGGAGTCCCAGATTTTGGGGGTAATCCCGGTTTGGGAAGAAGTCTCGGTTTGGGAAGAAGTACGAAATGATTTCCTAGGGTTGCAGAAGCACAAAGTGGCCTCGACTGAGATTTAAGATTATCCATTGACATTTTGACACATTTGGTCTTCACTTGGATTTGAAATTTCTTCTTTCTTTTCTTTTCATCATTTTTTCTTTTTCAATTTGGCTGATGGTCATCAGCCAGGGTCAGACTCATCCTTGATTTTTCTTGACTTATTATTTTGGGCTAGGTCGTAGCCAAATGATTCTTTTCCTGATCTGACTGAACTGATTAAGGCACAGGGAATTGGAGCCAGTCTCGGTGTAGCTTTGATTTTGGAAAATTTTGCATTCTTTCCTTTGAAAATGATTTGATAAAAAATGTATGTGTGAATGATCTTGAAGTGTGTGCACTTGATGCATGAAGATGCGTACACAACTAAAGCAAAGGCTAAATGATATTACCATTCAAAACCTATATCCAAATTTGAATATGAAAAATTAAATCAAAAAGGGTGTGTGCATAGCCCTAAAAAGGTTGGTGCCCCGCGGGGCATGACCCCTAGACATACTTGCGTACGGAAACACCACTGAGTTCTAGTCTGCTTTCTTTCATATGTTCTTTCGTCTGCTTTTGCCTTCAGGTTCCAAACCAAAAGAATTTACAACTTGCCAACGAGGGCGAAAATTACATGATATTCACAAAAGATCTGCAAAGGATTCATCCTTAAGGCTGTTGGGAGCCAAAAGGAAGGATATAAATTTGCTTCAAGGCGGGTAGGCCAAATTCCAAAATCTAGGGTTTGGTGCCCCTACTCTGATCTGGCATGCTTTCATCTGATTGTCTGATCTTGCCGGCTTTCATCTGCTCAAAAGGCCGACCCGAACTCAGGGTGCTTCCAGCGGACTCAATGGGTCGAGGCCCACAGCTCGTAGGACTCCATGCATGGATCTAGGGTGGTTCCCCTGATCAAAGTTAGGTTGGTTTCCTAAATTAGGGCTAAGGTAGCCCCGAATCTAGGGTATACTCAATTTGATGCAAGAAGCGGGGATTGTTGCCCCTGATGGACTCTTGATTTTATTCCAATTTTACTCCTCTTATATTCATTGTTCACATCACCCTCACAATCACAAAGCGTGGTTTGTTCAGAAACGTTAGGTGGGGAAGGATACCCAGCTTGAAACATACGCCTACAAGGGTCTGGACCAGTACTGGATCCTCACGTGCCACGGCAAGAAACCTGTGGTGCTAATGGACTCCAGAAAAATGGGGGGATGGGTTTACCCTGCTTTCCCCGGCAAGCCATGGGAGCGTAGGTGCTAATACCATCCCAAAAGTCAGTTCATAGGAATCAAAAGGGTAGGCTGCTAGAGAGATCTAGGTTTTGGAAAAGAAGATGCAATATCCGCATTCACTCATTCATTCAGGGTCAGATCATCCACGCAGTCCCCCTCGTGCGTGTCACCCCACACAGTTTATCACAAAACTGAGAATTAAATCCATCCACGGTGTGATGTTGTGCCCTTGTGTGCAGTTGGGCTGAGTGCCGTGTCTAATCCTGTGAGATTTGACTGGATTTTGTTGATAAAGGAATTGTTACCGTCTCGTATAGTAAGGTGCAGAACTGGCACGCAATACGAGGTTCCGGGAGAGTCCCCAGTGTAAGCACCTCATTTTTGCGCTCCGGAAAAGCCAGAAATGCAAAACCCGGCTAAAAGGTCAAAACCTGAGGGGCCGAAAGTTGACCCTTTGATCAAATAAAATTTGGCCACCCCGCTTTATCTCAATGGATAGAGAATCCCGACACGAGTCCAACGCAACTGGGTTTGTAGGAATCGGAGTCCGGATGAGTGTTCTGCGGGCGGTCAAACTTGAGGGAGAACCGAGAGTTGACTTTTTCCTCAAATCCCGTGCCAAGTGCCTTGATCTATACCATTGGATAGAGAATCTCGACACGGTTCCAACGCAACTGAATTTGCAGGAATCGGGGTCCGGATGAAGGTTCGGCGGGCGGTCAAACTTAAGGAAAGGCCAAAAGTTGACTTCTCCTCGGACCCCGTGCCAAGTGGTTAGCCCTATGTCATTGAATATAGGGCTCCGATACGAGTCTAACGCAATTGAGTTTGCTCAAATCGGAGTTCGGATAAGGGAGATATGAGCTGTCGAAGTTTCCGCGCAACAAAGCCGGAAGGTGCACACGTGGAGCAGGAACTGTACACGTGGCAGCCAACGCAGCAAAATATCTCAGGGACTAAATCTTAATATCCAAAATTCGTACGGGGCGATTCGTAGATATCCAAAAGTGTCAAATCGGTCAAATCAGTCGAATCGGTCAAGTCGAAGGGCAAATCCGTAATTTTCCAAATTGTATCCGGTCAATTATGCCAGATACACTAGCTCCCCTTCATGACCGGACTTAAAGGCCGGATACAAGAAGATTTTCATGCGAGATTCGCGCCGATCGCCCGACAAATTCGTGGCGGCATTTAATTTTCAAATGATTATGTTTTGTATCCGGCATTGAAGACCGGATACAAAGGAGTGCCTGTGTATCCGGCCATGAAGGCCGGATAAGGGGAGACCTTAGTGTATCCGACCTGAGTTACCGGATACATTAAGTTGTCTATAAATAGGAAACAGCAGCTCATATTCAGGGTTGGCTTCCCTTTTGCTGTCTTCCACTCCTTCTTCCCCACGATCCCTGGAAAGAAACCACCCACTCTCACCCCTCCTTGCTCCCTTCAAACCCCAAGCACCTCACCTTGCCCTTCCGACCTTTCTTCCCTTTCTTCTCCTTCTCCATATTCTCACAACCAAGAGGGAAAAGAGCTGCTGTTGGTGGAAAGGAGAAGAGCTCCAGCACTTCGTTTGGGCTCCAAGAGGACCTCAACATACTACAAGAAGGGTTTCCCACCCTCAGGTATGGCTTCTTATTAAGTTTCCTTACATATATGTAAAAATGGAGGTTTTCTAAGCATGGTAAATAAGCATGATTTTCTCCCCTGCTGTAAGCCTATTCTGGGGACTCTGTGACATGTGTTTGTCTCCCACTTCACCACACGAAATCAACCCCAAAGTAAGAGGTCCATGTCCGGTTACATAAGAGCACATGAACCTTGTTCTTACACGCCTTTTTTTGTCCAGTTCATAAGTGGTCGTGTTGGATTGGTTTACAGCATTTCTAAGGGGAGCATGTTCCCCTCCCACCTCATCCAATGTACCCCCCATGTAATCCCCCTTCCTTTCCCTTCTGTAGGTGTTTGTATGCCATGGGAATGAGTGTAGGGATTCGACCATGTGAAGGGTCTTAGGTGATGCATTTAGCCTTATTGTTTTTTTTTCTTTCTTTCCTTCTTTATGAGTATGTATGTTAGTTGATCTTTTTATTCACGTGCATGCATGCACAACTTCACACGTCCACTAATGCCATGCTAGGCCACTTTGCATATAATCCGTTAGCCATCCCATGGAATGCATGAACACACGCCCAGGCCTTTCACCTGTCATGCTCACAACACACAAGAATGCGCATGTTCTCCATGGTTCAAAAGAATGTGTATCGGGTTTAGTTACTGTCTTTACCTCATCCTATTAGTTGCTGTTGTGTAAAGTTGATGACAACCAAATAGGGACATCCAGGTCCCTGTGCGATGGTTAGAGTCGGGTTCAAATGAGAGGAGGCAAGACCTCATGCCTCCTCCTCCTTGCTTGAATCCGTCGTGTCCCCAAAAGAAGGTTGAAATGGGGTCTCCCCCATGTCTGAACCACTGCGGGCCCACCCTGGGGCTCGCACAATTGCTAAGAATACCCCTGGAAGACTCAGGAACCCAACCCCCTTTGAAAAATTCGAAAAACAGCTCCTGTGTGTTGATTTGGCAACTCAGGCCGGATCAACTGGGACCTGTGTATATCCGGCAACTAAGGCCGGATACACTGGTCCCTGTGTGTAGCCGGCATCTCAGGCCAGCTACACTGCCGAAAATCTAATTTTCCCATTTTGTTTGGTCTTGTGCAATTTTCCCACTCTTTCCATCGAACCGGATGAACCAGTAGGGTTTCCGGGCCCGACTTGGGACTTGGACCGCCGGTCCAACTTGGCACACTAGTGGGCCTTCCAACGGGGCCCACCAAGCCCAATAAATCCTAAAGCATGCAAAATAAACAAGCCAAGCAAATTGAATTAATTAAACCAGATGGGCCAAGCCCAATGTGGCCCATCAGAACCTTGATGCCTGGAATTGGTGTGCTTAGATGCATGGTTTGGCCGAGACTCCGGGCTAGGGCCTATCGGGCTCGCCAAAGCCTATTTACCAAACCAAGGAAGGGTGCAAACCCTAAACCTTGAGGAACTAGGCTTTCAAGCCTAAAGACGGACCATGGGCCCCAAGCTCAATGTCCAAATCATACTGGTGAAATTAAATAAGATAAAATAGAGAAATCCTGGCAGCCATCATGGGCCCACCTAGGGGCCTGTGAACCAATGCAGACCAAGCCCTCTTTTTTACATGGAAAATACTTAAACCCCAACTGAAACAACTAAGTAAGATCAACTCATTAACCAAAGCCCACAGGGCCTCCTAGGTTAGACAGAGGCCCACCAAGGGCACACGGGCTTACCCAAGCCCACCAAGGACACCATGGGCCTTCCAACGGGGCCCACCCAATTAGACTCAGACAATTTAAGTTAAGCAAAGATAAAATCAACTAAAGGGACCCACACCACCCAGGTGGTCCCGCCAAGACCTAACTTAAATACCTGCTGGATTAGGAATCGGGTGAGAACCAAGTGAGAAAGCTGACTCAAACCAGGGAACCCACGGGACCCGTCACCCGACGGGGTGGACTGGGGTGTCTACGGACTTCCCCAGACCATAACCGAGACCTGACTTAGAATCTCAAGCCGCAGACCAAAAGCCCTAAATAGACAAGATTGGCACCCAGGTGTCCGCCTGCACCCCATTAGGCGGTGGCGACTCCGAATTACCCCGTGCCGCGTTTCCCACGCGCACACACCCAGGTAAGTGGAGGGTCACAGGGGACCGCTTAAATCCCACTTTCCTCAGGCAATTATCTCGTCCTTCTGACAGGACTCCCCAGAGCATGCAGTTGCGCGTATTCTACGTCTTACTAAGACAAGATAACAAAACCCTAAAATCAACTAAATCCCTCTTAGGTTGACTCATTCTAGTCAGGGGTTCTATTGGGCTGAGAAGTCCCCAGTGGAGTCGCCAGGTTGTGCACATGGGAAAATCTCACATGGCGGGGCGCACGTGGATTCGTATGTGCCTCCGGATGGGTAAAATGGGAATTGGAGTCGCCATTGCTGATGGGGTGCAGGCAGACACCTGGGTGCCTATGTTTGATTAATCTGATGGTCTGCGGGTTGAGATTCTAAGTAAGTTCTCGGTTGCGGTCTGAGGAAGTCCGTAGACACCCCAGTCCACCACGTCGGTTGACGGGTCCCATGATCCCCTGGTTTGAGTCAATTTGGTTTCTCACCCGATTCCTATTCCATCATGCACATTAGATTGAGTCCTGTGGGACCGCCAAAGCGATGTGGGTCCCTTTAATTAATTTTATCTTTTTTAGTTAAAGATGAGATTAGTTTGATTGGGCGGGCCCGTTTGGAAGGCCCGTGGATTCCTTGGTGGGCTTGGTTGAGCCCACATACCCCCTGGTGGACCTCAGTTTAGCTTGAGAGGCCCTTTGGGCTTTGGTTCAATGAATTGATTTTTACTTTAAATTTCAAGTTGGATTTTAAATAATTTTTAGGCAAAGTGGGCCGGGATTGCTTTGTGGGCCCCTGGGTGGGCCACACAATTGGTTGCCATATAGTTTTAAATTATCTTGATTAACTATGCCAAAATGGAACAGGCTTTGGGGCTTGGGGCCCTTTACCTGGGCTTGGGTTTGGAAACCCTAACCTTTGTTTGGTTCAATGGGATTAGTGGGCCCGATAGGTCCTACCCTTGGTCTCGGCCAAACCACAACATTATCTAAGCATGCATGCCCCGAATTAGGCTTTGGTGGGCCTCAATGGGTTTGGCCCACTCGATCAGTTTGATTATCTTTATTTAGCAGGAGTGAGATTATCGGGCTTGGTGGGCCCCGTTGGAAGGCCCATCGGAAATCAAATTGGACCGGATGGTCCGAGTCCCATGTTGGGTTTCCGGATGACCCGGAAACCCTACTGGTTCAGCCAGTTTGATCAAACAAAGTAGGAAAATGGCACAAGATCATGAGATGCAGAAATTGGGATTTTGACTGTGTAGCCAACCTTAGTTGTCAGCTACAAACAAAGCTATTTGTATCCGACCATGATGGTCGGATACAAAGAGAAGCATGTTGATCCGACCTGAGTTGTCGGATCAACTCAACAAATGGTCTTTTTGGATTTTTTCTATGGGCTTGGGTTCCTGGGTCTTCTAGGCTGTTCCAGCAATGGTGTGGGCCCCTGGGTGGGCCCACAGTGGTTCAGGGAATGGGGGTGCACCCCCTTTGGATCCTTTTGGGGTTTCTTAGCAGAGGCAAGGGGGAGGAAGGAGAGCATGGGGATACTACCCCTCCTTACTTCCTTTCAATAGTTCCAGCAGCAAGGTGGGGGTCTTGGCACCCCACCATGGACATTATCACATCACTAATCCATGGACAATTCGAGCCCAACAACTAGGCCTTCATGCTATGTAAACTAATCACAAATCCCACATGCTATGAGGCATGGAATAGCAACAATAAACAGACAGCAGCTAATATGCAGAGATTAAAACATTGCTAAGAGAGTGAGGAATGCATGGGGTTTGTGGGGGGTGGCCGACATCATGCCTGGGCTTGGGGGGTGACCTAGAGGTGCTGTGGAGCAGTAACAACAGTAGGCACTTGTTGCTGTCTCCAGCAACACCTTGTACACTTAATAACAGGGAATGATTGGGGTAAAGGGGGCAGGTTTATTGACCACAAAACAGCAAATTAGAGGGGGAATTAGGGATGGCATGGTGGTGGGGAGGTGCGTGCACCCATACATGCATTCACAGTAATCTAACTAGAGAATCATGGCATGCATGCACGAGCAAGAGACACAAAAATCATGCTGTGGGAACAGGGGACAACAACAAACATGGGGGTTTTGCTCATGCAAGATGTAAGCACCTCATTTTTGCGCTCCCAAAAGAGCCGGAAATGCAAAACCCAGCTAAAAAGTCAAACCCTGAGGGGTCGAAAATTGACTTTGTGATCAAGTGAAAATTGGTCACCTTGCTTTATCTCAATGGATAGGGAATCCCGACGGGAGTCCAACGCAACTGAGTTTGTTGGAATCGAAGTCTGGATGAAGGTTCTGCAAGCCGGTCAAACTTAAAGGGGGAGGTGAAAGTTGACTTTTCGCCGAATCCCGAGCCAGGTGCTTAGCTCTATATCATTGGATAGAGGGCTCCAATACGGTTCTAACGCAATTGAATTTGCTCAAATCAGAGTCTGGACGAAGGAGATATGAGCTGTCGAAGTATTCGAGCAGCAAAACCAGAAACTACGCACGTGGCGACAAACGCAGCAAAATATCTCAGGGACTAAATCTCAAATATCCAAAAATTGTCAAATATCTCAGGGACTAAACCAAAATTCTCAAGGGGCAATCCACAGATATCCAAAAGTGTCAAATCGGTCGAATCGGTCAAGTCGAGGGGCAAATCCGTAATTTTTTCGATTTGTATCCGACCAAATATGTCAGATACACATACCTTTGCGTATATCCGACACTATTCATCGGATACATGGAGATCAGCCAGCAAGATTCGCGTTGATTCACCGACAATTTTGTTGCAGCATTAAATTTTGCAAATTAATGTTTTGTATCCGATATAAAATATCAAATACACTGTGGGCTTAGTGTTAGCACCTCATTTTTTGCACCCCCGGAAATGCCTAAAGTGAAAACCCTAACTGAAAAGTCAAACCCTGAGGGGGCAAAAGTTGACTTTTTAATTAAGTGATAATTGACCACCTCTCTCTCTCTCTCTCTCTCTCTCTCTCTCTCTCTCTCTCTCTCTCTCTCTCTCTCTCTCTCTCTCTCAGTGGATAGAGAATCCGGACACGGTTCCAAAGCAACTGAGTTTGTTAGAATCGGAGTCCGGATGAAGGATTTATCAGTCGGTCAAACTTGACGAGGAGCAGAAATTGACTCTCTGCTAAACCCCAGATCATGTGCCCAAACTTGTCCCAATGGACAGGTCATCCTGACACGATTCCAACGCAACTAAGTTTGCTCGAATCGGAGTCCCGGATAATAAGTTATGGGCAAAACAAAAAACCCTAAAAACTGCCCACGTGGCAAAAACAGTAGAGAAAACAGCAGAAAAAGGTGTCTGGGGTCAAAACCGTAAAATATCAGGACAGTCAAAAAAATCTGATGGCATGTCTGTAATTACCTGGGGACGAATCTGTGAATATCAAGTTGATTTGAAAATAGCTCAGGGACTAATCTGCAATTACCAAGAAAATCACCCCCACATGCTTAATTCCCCACCACATCTTCTTTCCCTCTCTCTCTCCTTCATAAATGCATGTTCCCCATGTGCACCCCATGCATTATGCATGCAAACACCTCTCTCTCTCTCTCTCTCTCTCTCTCTCTCCCCCCCCCCATGAATATCCATGCATACATCATGCATAACCTCTCTCTCTCTCCCCCATGATCACCCATGCATGCATCATGGATGCATCTCTCTCTCTCTCTCATGATTGGTGTTCCCCATGTGCATCATCCATGCATGCAACACCTCATGCATCTCTCTCTCTCTCTCTCTCTCTCTCTCTCTCTCTCTCTCTCTCCTCCAAGCATGCATCCCCCATGGGCATCCATCATGTACCATCCACATAATAAAGCCCCACAAGTCCCATACGTATGGGGGCTCTCTCATTTTTTTGTTGCTGGATTTTTCTTCAAGAGATTTTTCCAAAGCTCTCCCATCTCTCCCAAGCTCACCCCATAACCCCTTAAGCATAGTCCTAAGCCCATCCTACCCATACTTTCTCTCATTTTCTCCACTTCCACTCAAGCAAAGAGAGTGGTGGTTGCTGTTGGTACGGGGAGGTGAAGCTCCAGCAGTGTTCAAGCTTCAAAGGAGATCTCTACACAACACAAGGGTTATAAGACCCCAAGGTATTTTTTCTTATGGTATTTTACTTTACATATATCAAGATGAGTATATTTTGAGATGATGCAAAGAGGGTAGGCTTCTTGTTGCTGTAGCATGTTTTCCATCATGCATTTTTTGCTACCTTTCCTCTTTATTCATGCCATATGAAAGCCTCCAAGGGTAAAAGAGCACACGCATGGCCCTTGGAGGAGACGAGAGTTCTATCATTTACATTTTTGGTCACCTAACTTGCTGTTTTGAGTGTTCCTAATGATTCTTAGGGGGAGTGTGTTCCCCCTTGAATGATAACCTCATGTACCCCAATGTAAGCCCCCTTCTTGTTCCTTTCTTTAAATGCTCTTAGGTTAACTATGAAGATTAGGTTAAGGTCTTGTTCCAAACTGTAGGTGATGCATATTAGGCTATTTCATGTCTTTCTAGCATAGGTGTGGTTTCATTGAGTCTTTCATGATGATGTGGGCTTATCACTTAAGGGATGCATGTTAGCATTATTCTTAGGATTATGTGGGTGTAGGCCTTTTCATGGTTTCACATGGTTCTATCTTATGGCTTTGTGGCTGTTTTCTGTTTTGTTTTCTTTAACACGCACACACACACACACACACACACACACACACACACACACACACACATATGAGCATGCTCCCCTACCCCATGGCTTAGCTACAGCCGTACCCCTTAGCATGCCTCTATTTGGTGCTAAAGAGCAAGCTCCCTTCACCCGTAGCCCGCTTCTGTGGCCTACACGAACTGCTGCTAGCGGCAGCAGCAGCACCCCCATCTCCTTTACATGCCACTTCCAAGCATGTTAGCCCCCATACCTAGCTACTACACACACCCTCGAATAATTGCACGGTTTGTGTTCGGCGTAGCCCTTTGGTTTAGTTTGTATCTAATTTTCTTTAGGTTTACGGTGAGTGTGGAATCTAAGAGACCAAGCAGGGACACCTTGGTCCCTGTTTTAGTGGCTTGCATGATCCAAGAAGTGGGGAGAACACCCCATGCTTTCCCCCTCCCTTCCTTGCTGTAGAAACCCCCAAAACGAAACCAAAAAAAAGCATGCTCCCTCATTCTTTGAACCAATGTGGGCCCACACAATCACTAGAACATCCTAGAAGACCCAGAAACCCAAGGCCATAGCAAAAATCAGAAAAACCATGTTTTCGAGTTGATCCGACAACTCAGGTCGGATCAACATGGTTCTCTTTGTGTCCGACAGTCATGGTTGGATACAAATAGCTGTGTTTGAAGTCGACAACTAAGGTCGGCTACACTGCCAGATTGCCATTTTGTGATCTTGTGTTATTTTCTCATCCTGTTTGATCAATCCGAATGAACCAGAAGGGTATCCGGGTCAACCGGAGACCCAAGATGGGCCATGGACCGACCCGGTCCAATTTGATTTCCAGTGGGCCTTCCAATGGGGCCCACCAAGCCCGATAAAACTTACTTTTGTTAAATAAAGATAAACCAAGTCAATTGAGGCCCACCCCAAGCCCATTTTGAAGCATGTTGATCATATTTATGCATGGTTTGGCCGAGACCACGGGCAGGGCCTGTCGGGCCCATTAAGCCCATTGAACCCAACCAAGGTTAGGGTTTCCAAACCTTAACTCAAGAAGCCTTGGGCGTTCAAGCCCAAGCCCAGGTAAAGGGCCCCAAGCCCAATTCCTGGCCTGCTTTGGTATAATTAATCAAGATAACACAAAATCACTTGGCAAACCATTGTGTGGCCCACCCAAGGACCCACAAAACAATCCCGGCCCACTTGGCATGAAAGTCACTTAACCTCAAACTTGAACTTTAAATAAAATCAATTCATTGAACCAAAGCCCAACAAGCCTCTCAGGCTTAAACTGAGGCCCAATCAGAGGCACATGGGCTAGACTCAGCCCACCATGGAATCCGCGGGCCTTCCAACGGGGCCCACCCAATCAGACTCACTTCGTTCAATAATAAGAAGATAAAATCAAGTAAAGGGACCCACACCACTTTGGCGGTCCGGCCAGACTTAACCAAAATGTGCATGCTGGATTAGGAACCGAGTGAGTAAGACCAAAGTTGACTCAAAACCAGGAAACCACGGGACCCGTCATTCGACAGGGTGGACTGGGGTGTCTATAGACTTCCCCAGACCGCAACCGAAAACTTGCTTAGAATTTCAAGCCGTAGACCAAGCCTTAATAGACAAACTTAGACACTCAGGTGTCTGCCTACACCCCATCAGGCAATGGTGACTCCAAACAATCCCGAGGCACGCATCATTTTGCATGCGCCTCGTCGTGCGACCGAAATCAGGTGCGCACACTTAGTGTAAGCACCCAAATTTTGATCAAACCAAATATGCTAAGATAAATGGGAAATAATAAAAAATTGGAGCATGATTCGTCCCAACTCTGGACAGGGGTTGGCTACCTTTGGGTTGTTTCCACCCCTTTTCCCCCATTGCTGCTGGTACGAAACTACCTCTTTTGCCTCCATACCATCCAAGCCCCACTCCCAAGACCTTTTTTTAGCCTTCCTCCACCCTCCTCCATCACTACCCAACTTGAAGAAGGAGGAAGGGAACTTGCTGGTGGTGCCAAAAGGAGCTGCTCCAGCCCTTGCTTTGCTTGAAGGAGGCTCAAACACACCTCTCCAGGGTTTCAAAACCCCAAGGTAATGTTCCTTACGACATTGTATTTGACATAACTAAGAATGAGCATGTTCCAAGTATGTTTTGGTGTTCCTTAGTCTTAGCTTGTTATCTCCTTCATTTCTAGTATGAGTAGTGTCTCTTTTGTTCATTTTCCTCTTCTTACTAAATGTGGAAATTCCCATGGTAAAGGGATGGTACGTGGATGATACCGAAGGAAGGGGGTGAGAAAGTGCCCTCCCACACTTTTAGGAGCACTTTATGCTCTGTTTTGCTATAGGTTGGTCCCATTCGAATGAGGAATCTGTCCCTCTACTTTGTGCCTCTCATGTACCCCACTTAACCCCCCTCTCTTTCCCTTCTTTTATAATATTGCTTAAATGCTTCTATTTGACTTGTTTGTTTACTGTTGTGTGAAGTTGAAAGGACAAAGGTAGGGGTACTCAAGTCCCTACCCCACTGTGCGAAAGATCCCAAGAGGGGGAGAGGCAAGCCCTAGGCCTTCTCCCCTCCCCCTTTGCTTGAATCGTAGAGCTCAAAAGAGACCAAAGGAGGGGTGTTCTCCTCTCTGAACCATCGTGGGCCCACACAAGGGCCCAGACCTTGCTGAGACATCACAAGAGACCCAAGAACCCAAAGCCCCATGAAAAACTACCTTTTGGGCTTTATGTGCCAAAACTGCAAACACAGAGCAATTTGGCTCTAACCGCACAGTATGTGTGGTTCAGGCCAAACTGCACCTGTTCTGTAGTTAGGCCCAGTAAACCAACCAATTCTGTGTAATTAATCAACCCCCAAACCAAAGTAACAATCCAATAAATGGGGTTATCCAACGTAACCCCAAATGAGACTTAGGCTTTCACTAAAGCCCAAATTGGCATCTTGTGGGCCTTCCAACAGGGTCCACGCCAGATCAACATCACCTGTATAAAAAGATAAAATCAAATAAAAAGAAAAGGGGACCCGCACCACCATGGTGGCCCCCACCTGGACCAATAAAATGTGCATGCTGGCATAGAAGTAGGGTGAATTTAGAATTGAGTTGACTCGTAACCAGGAAAACCCAAGGGACCCGTCAAACCGACGGGGCAGACCGGGGTGCCTATGGACTTTTCCGGACTATAACCGAGCCCTTTCTCAGAATCTCAAGTCGTAGACCAAAATAGACATCCTTAGGGCATCCAGGTGTTTGCCTGCACCCCATCAGGCAATGACGACTCCTAACCCCCATTCTCCCCTCGCTTTCGTGCGTGCCCTCGCATGGGTACAACGTGCACACACTTAGTGTAGCTGACCTTGGAGGTCGGATACACATGGCCTCTAGTGTATCCGGCCTCCAAGGCCAGATACATTAAGCTGGGCTATAAAAGCCCAGCAGCCACCCCTTGCCGAGGGTTGGCTTCTTTTGCTGGTTTTCAGCTTTCTCCCCCCACTTTTTCTCATCCGAATCCTTCCTTCTTCAACCCCCCTTTGCCCTCCACCACCTCACCACACCACCCCAAGTGGTTTCCACCCTTCCTTTCCTTCTTCCTCTTCACTTACAACCCCACAAGAAGAAGAGCTTGTTGTTGCTACTGTGGGAGGAAGCTCTAGCAGCACTTATTTCCTCAAGGAAGTGTCTCTACCTTGCTAAAGAGCACGAGAACCACCAGGTATTGTTCTCCCTTGTACTTTGCACCACATATATGAGAATGAATTCATTTTGCCATGTTTCAAAAGCTATTGATCTCCCAGGATCAGATCTGGTTTTCCAGTAGTTTGCATGTGCTATTGTCCCTCCTCCATGAGCATGGAAGTCTCTTAAGGTAAGGACGACTTCATATGCAACTTCATGGGAGGATGGGGGTCCTGTTTACAGGTATTCGGTAACATCCACCTTGCTATTTTGGGGGTGTTCTTTACTATTTTTTGAGGGAGTGTGTTCCCTCTTGAGCAAATCCCATGTACCCCTATGTAAGCCCCATTTTCCCTTCGTTTGGTCGCTTTCTTATGAGTTTAGGCTACGGTTAGGGGACCATATTATAAGCCATGCGTGAAGTACCTCAATTTGTATGGCTTCACTCACTTGCACTTGAATATGGTTGTATGCATGCATGAAGCGTTCTTATTTTTCTGTGGAGCATGATAGGATCTCATGAGTATTTTTATTTTGCTGTTCTCACGTGTATGATTGAGTAGGAACACATGCAAGCTATTGTCTTTTTTACAAGGAAGTCAGTCCCTAGGGACCATGCTTTACTTGAATGCACACACTTCGTGCACTAACAAAACTCCCCAATTTTATTCATCAATTGCTATTGTCAATGACTATTTGGTAGTTTTGTTGCTGTTAACCCCTTTATTTTTCTTGATGCTTTAACATGCACCCCCCCATACCTGGCTGCTGTGAGCCCCCGTAACCTACTGTTTTTTCGTCCCTACATGCATGCTCCCCTACCCCATGATTCCTTGCTGCAGAAACCCCTAAAGGAGACAAAAGGTGGGAGATTCCCCATCTCCAGAACTTGAGTGGGCCCTCCCGGAGGCCCACGAAGCTTTAGTACATCCCTAGGAAGCCCAGGAAGCCAGTCCCCATGGCAAAACCCCGAAAAAGGTCACTCCATAGTGATCCAACAACTCAGGTCGGACCACTTGGGTTTTTTGGTCAGCCGACCTTTTTGGCCGGCTACATTAGGCTTTGCGTGTAGCCGACAAGTAATGTCGGCTACATGGCAGAAATGCCATTTTTGCATATTCTTTGATCCTTGTTGAATTTGAATGATGTTTACACTAAACCAAGTGAACCAATAGGGTTTCGGGTGGCCTGAAAACCCAACATGGTACATGGACCACCGGTCCAACTCGATACATCAGTGGGCCTTCCAACGGGGCCCACCAAACCCAATAAATTTCGTTGCATGTAAATAAGCAACTTAAACAAGCAATCGAATCGAGTGGGCCAAACTCGATGCGGCCCACCCGCGAACTTGGTCTGTGGAATGATGTTCGAACTGTATGGTTTGGCCGAGACCAAGGGCTAGGGCCTATCGGGCCCGCCAAGCCCATTTACCAAACCGAGTAAGGGTGCAAACCCTAAGCTCCAAGGAACTTGGACTTTCAAGCCCAAAACTGGACCACGGGCCCCAAGCCCAATGTCCAACTCACCTTGGAAAATTTAAACAAGATAATCGAAAACATTTCGGCAACCATCATGGGGCCCGCAAACCAATGCAGACCCACCTGTTGCCTGAAAATCACATAAGTCTCCAACTTGAAGAAACTAAGTAAAAACGATTCATTAACCTAAGCCCAAAGGGCCTCCCAGGCTTAGATGGAGGCCCACCAGAGGCATGTGGGCTTAGCCAAGCCCACCAAGGATACTGTGGGCCTTCCAACGGGGTCCACCCAGTCAGACTCGGATCACCTAAATTAAGCAAGATAAAACAAACTAAAGGGACCCACACCACTCAGGTGGTCCCGCCCGACTTAAGCAAATTGCATATCGGATTAGGAATTGGGTAAGACCAAAGCAAGCTGACTCAAACCAGGGAACCCACGGGACCCGTCATCCGACGGGGTGGACTGGGGTGTTTACGGACTTCCCCAGACCACAACCGAGACCCTACTTAGAATCTCAAGCCGCAGACCAGTCCTATAGACTAACTTAGGCACCCAGGTGTCTGCCTGCACCCCATCAGGCGGTGGCGACTCCGAATTTTCCCGTGTGGCGTTTCCGACGCACGCACACAAGAGGAGTTGGAAATACCCGGATTTTGGGGGGAAGGGAAGCATGCACACATAGGTTAATGGGCTAGCCTTGGGGGAGAACCTAGGCATTTGGATGAGCCTGCTGGAGATTTTGGAGCAACAGCAAGCAACAGGGATTTGTTGCTGTCCCCAGCAGCAGCTTGCATGGGTCTTGTAAGGGCTTGAAACAGCAAAATAAAAGGGGCGAAAGGGATCATGCTCATGTGGGTTGCACCTATATATGCATGCACTTAGATCAACCAAGCCACCAAGCAAGTCATGCAAGCACCAATAAGAACTAAGTAAGGAAACATGCTGTAAAAAAAAGGACAGCATTGTTATGGGTGGGGGGGGGGGGGGGGGGTAAACCACCAGCAAGACTATATGTATGCAAAAATAATTTCAGCAAAACTATACATATACAAACGGAACACAAGAAATGATCTAGCATGCATACCCTACCAATCTTAGCAAAATCTGAACCCAAGACTCATGTTTAAACCCACGAAAATTCAAAGAAGGGGGTTTACATGGGGGTACAAGAGACATATTGTGAGAGGAACATGCTCCTCTTTTAAAGAGACCATTATCAGCAAGGAGAATTACAGCAACTTCACGTGACTTTTAGACTCTTTTAATCAACTAAAAAGTCTCCCCTCCCTACCTTTAAACCACCAAAAGCTTACCCTTCTTACCTTGGAAGAGCAATAATCCATAGAGGATGCGCAGAGGTACTAAATTAGAGAGGAAACGAACATACTATGCACAAACAAAATTCTGCAGCATGCATGAAAACCTACATGCTCTAAATCGGCTCACCTTTATTTATGATGAATAAAAGAGTACAAGAAAGCTCACCTTGGGCTTGCAGAGCTATTTTGAGTATCCTTGACCTCCCCTTTGGCTGGAGCAGCACTTACACAACCCCTCCTTCACTCCAACAGCAGATTTGTGTTTTCTTTCAAGGTTTTAGTGGAGAAGAAGAAGGTAGAGAAGGGTGGGGTAGTGTTTAGGGGGTGCTCTAAGGGTTCATGGAGCAAGGAGGGGTGAGAGTAGGTGGTTTCATACCAGGGGTAGTGGGGAAGAAGTGGAAAAGAGCCAAGAAGAGCCAACCCCCAGAATGGGGCTGCTGTTGGCTTTTTATAGCCAAAAAATGTATCCAGCCTTGGAGGCCGAATACATTAACTACTGCTTGTAGCCGGCCTCCATGGCCGGCTACACATACTCTTCTTTGTATCCGGCATTAAATGCTGGATACAAAACATAATTATTCAAAAAATTGAATTCTGTCGCGAATCTGTCGGAGAATCGGCACGAATCTTGTGGGCGTATCTCTTGTATCCGGCATATAATGTCGGATATGAATAGGATCATGTGTATCCGGCATATATGTACTGATACAAATGGGATATTTACAGATTTGCCCCTTGATTTGACCGATTCGACCGATTTGACCGATTTGACACTTTTGGATATCCGCAAATTGCCGTCTGCGAATTTTTGATTTTGTCCCTGAGATATTTTACAGGTTTTGGATATTTACGGATTGCCCCCTGAGATATTTTCCTGCTTTTCTCGCCACGTGTGCAGCCCTTTGCCACGTGTGCAGTTTCCGGCTTTTGCTGCCCGGAAACTTTAACAGATCATATCTTCTTCATCCGGACTCCGATCTGAGCAAACTCAGTTGCGTTAGAACTGTATTGAAGTCCTCTATCCATTGGGATAGGATTAAGTAGCTGATTTGGGGTTTAACAGAAAGTCAACCTTCGGCTCCCTCTCAAGTTTGACCGGCCTGTAGAACCTTCATCAAGACTCCGATTCCTGCAAACTCAGTTGCGATGGAACCGTGTCGAGATTCTCTATCCATTGAGATAAAGCAAGGTGACCAATTACCACTTGATCCAAAAGTCAAGATCCAAAAGTCAACCTTTGTCCCCTTAGGGTTTGACTTTTTTAGCTAGGGTTTGCAATTCCGGTTCTTCTGGGGGTGCAAAAATGAGGTGTTGACACATCATTGAGCGTATCATCATGTGGTGATTTATGAATGGCATGAATGGATGAATAGTAGGGTGGTCGAATGGTAAGGCATGAACCTCTTAGCCTCTCATATCCTTCCCTCATGAAGGAAAAGAGGGGATCAGCTTAAATGCCAAATGAGGACTTCTAAAGCCCCCTATTTGAAGATTCAAGGGTTTGATTAAGACCAAGAAGATATTCCACTTTCGAAACCCCATGAAAGTAGACTGTTTGAGCCAAGGTGTGTGAATGGGCAATTTTGAAAAGATTTCGGAGGCCACAGAAGTTGGCAAACAGCATGAATAAGCCGGCTAACTAGACCTAGTCGACGTTTCGACCATTTTTTTAAACCCGAGCCGAACCGCATACTTAGTGTGGTTCGAGCCTAACCGCATTCCTTATGCGGTCAGACCCGAACCGTATTCAGTCTGCAGTTTTGCCCAGATCGCATTGCGTATGCAGTTCATTTCAGTAATTAATTAAAAATCATTTTTTTAGACCCAGTTGGACCCAGTTCGACCCATTTCATTGTAAGATAAACCAAGTGGATTTTTGGGGTTGTCCCATGCCTATTTTGAGGCATTGGGCCCACCAAGGCTTTGTGGGCCTTCCAACGGGGCCCACACTCAATCCGGCCCATACCAGGGTTCGTTTGCTAATGGATTCCAAGGCCACCCGTTAATTGCCCATGGGCCTCCCCAAGCCCATTGGGCCCTTAAAAATCTTTAACCCACTTAACTTGTATGATTAAATTAATTCAAAACCAAAACAACCAAATCCAATAAGGGGTACCCTATAACCCTGACTGGGCCATGGGCTCAAGCCCAACTCGGATTCCAATGGGCCTTCCAACGGGCCCCATACCCGACCCACTTAACCAAAAGAAGATAAAAAGATAAAATCAATTTAAGGGGACCTACACCTTCAGTGGTGCCCACCAGACCAAATAAAAAATACATGCTGGATTAGGAAAGGGTGAGATGATTGACTCAAAACCAGGGAGACCTGAAGGACCTGTCAAACCGACGGGGCAGGCCGGGGTGTCTTTGGACTTCCTTCGACATAACCGTGAACTTGCCCAAATCTCTAAAAAGTCGCAGACTAGATAAAATTAGACTCAATTAGGCACCCTTGTGTCTGCCTGCACCTCTTAGGTAGTGTCGACTCCGATAGTCCCGAGGCACGCATCCCACATGCTCCTCGTCGTGCGAAAATAGGTGCGCATAGCTTTGCGACTCCGTTGGGAGCCTCAACCCAGTTGGACCCTGGTTCAAGAGAGTCAACTTAGGATATAGACCGGTTTAGGGAAACCTACTGTCTTACCTTAGTGAAAGACATAATACATACAACTACATGTCTCAGGCAGTCCTGTCAAACGGACGAGATAATTGCCTAAGGTTTGTGGGTTTTAAGCGGGACCGTTGTGACCCCTCCACTTACCTGGGTATTCTCCCGAAACACTGTATTGTGTGTCAATTCTGCATTTCGCTATAAAAAGACAGTAAGGAACCTTATATCAGTCAAATATCCCAAAACTCACCCGTTTAGACACCGCACTCAGGCTTAACTGCACACACAAGCACCCTACCACACCATGGATTGTTTACTTTTCTGCATTAAATTGCGTGGGGTAACACGCATGAGGGGGACTGCATGAATGATCCAACTTGAATGTCTTGCGAAATAATGTCAAATGAATACTCTTCTCAACCAAAACTTATACTTCTCTAGCAGCACCCTTCTGTTTCGATAAACTTATTTTTGGGGTGGTATTAGCCCTACGCTCCTGTGGCTTGCCGGGGAAAGCAGGGTAAACCCATCTCCCCAGGTTTCTGGATTCCTTAGCGCCACTGGTTTCTTGCCGTGGTACACGAGGGTCTAGTACTTGGCTTAGACCCTTGTAGGCGGATTCCTCGGGTTGATGTTTCTAAATAAACCGTGATTGATGTGAATGTGATGCGAATGATGGAAGTAAAGAAGGATAAAATCAATTTAAATAGAGTGAACCCTAGATCATGGGTTGTCTTAGCCCTAATTTAGGAGGCTGACCCAATTCTGATCAAGGGAGCCGCCCCAGATCCATGCATTGAGTCTCGTGAGCTGTGGGCCTTAACCCATTAAGTCTGCTGAAAGCACCCTAAGTCAAGTCGGCCTTTTAAGCAGATGAAAGCCAGCCAGATCAGACAGTCAGATGAAAGCAGGCCATATCAGAATAGGAGTAGAAAAACCCTAGATTTATGAATTCGGTCCACCTGCTTTTGAAGCAAATTTGTACCCTCCTTTTGGGCTCCAACAGCCCAAAAGGTGAATTCTTTGCCCATTTTGTAGATACCATTGTAATTTTGCCCTCGATGGCAAGTTGTAATTTTTGCTGTAATCTGACACCAGAAGCAGATGAAAGGGAAAAAGCTGACTGGGACTTAGACGTGCTTCCTTACACAAGTATGTCTAGGAATCGCACCTTAACTGGTGCCAACCCTTTAGGACCACACACCCTGTGTGTTTGAATTTAATTTTTGCATTTGTTTGCTAATTCTTGTAAGAAATGGTGATGCCCACCCCTTTTATTTAATGTATGTAATTTCCCATGCATGCTTTAGACTGATTGGGAGTTATGATATGGAAACCCTAATTGATTTGGAATTTTGATTGGATAGTTGGGATGGCATTTCGTCCTCGTTTGAAAGAGTCCGCTTCCCTAGGATAGAGAAGTGTGCCTGCAATATGCCTTGGATCCGTTCTTGGACGAGACAGCTCTAAGGGGATGAGCAAATTGAATGGGAGGCACAATACCACATGGGGCAAACTCTGTCCTTGTTAAATGTGCCGATCAATTGGGATATGATACAAGCAGCTTTGCTTTTCTGGGATCCCTAGCTTTCAGTGTTTCGATTCGGGACCAATGAGTTGACTCCCACAATTGAGGAATTTGAGCTATTCCTTCGATTTCGCGACCTTGGAGAACCTGTCCGGCCAAATCTCAAGGATAGCTACAAGAATGAAGCTTGTACTTTCTTTGGCGTCCCAAGAGGGGAATTCCAGACTTTAGGAGGTGACCAGACATTCACAAGGGTCTCTAAAACCTTCTTGGCTGAAAAGATAAGAAACAAAAAGTAGGAAAGACCCCGCGTTTGGTTCGACACCTTCACCCTCGTGGTTCTGTCACAAAAATTCTTTCCAACTGGGGGAGACACCATTAATTTGGCCCTCATGGAAATTGTGGACCAACTCCAGGTAGGTACCGACTCGTGCCATTGATCCTAGCTCAATTGTTCCATTCCCTGAACTTGACCAAGAGCGAAAACAAGAGGTTTCAAGGGTGCGCCCCTCTCCTCCACATATGGCTGCAAGACCACCTGATGGTTGCTGAACCCATCAGCCCGCACTATGGGGTAGTCCGTGATAATATCACATGGATGGCCTGCAGAGAGATCAGACTAGACTTACCCACTCGTGAGGACTGGCTGAACCACTTTCTCCAACTAAATGGAGAAACGGATACCAGATGGTGGGGCACATTCAACTTCACCTACACCCCGTCCTGGTCTTCAGAAACAGAAGGTGCCTAGCCCTAGCAGGTTTAACCCATGCTGTGCCATACTATCCGATCTGAGTTCTTAGGCAGTTTGGGAAGTCTCAGGGAATACCAATCAAGGACGATGCAGGCGATTTGACTGGCCCACTCACAAAGGAGTTGAAGGAGCGTTTGCTCAAAGAATGGTGAAACGTGTGCAAACTCCAGGAGGACTTCTTTTCCCAATCCCACTTTCATCTATACGAATAGTGGATGGCTCGGAAGTTTGGCCTCGGTGGCCCCCCGTCTCTTCAGCCCGTTGTTTCTAGCGACATTCCAGTTCCGCCCCCTGACATATACAGGGATAGGGTGGCCGAACTGTGGGAAACCCATTCTCGTCTTCATTTTGCCTACGTGAATTCAGAAAGAGAAAGGAGGCAAGCCAATGAGGCCCTGCAGCATGAAATGGAACTTGTGCGCAAGCACGCAGAGGAGGACCGACATCTGCGGAACAAACTTCTGCGTGCCTTCAGAAGGCAGGACGTGTCCTCCCACTATGATGATGACCAGCCTAGCTAGAAATTGGCTTTATGTAATTATTGAGCATGATAATGTGCTGTAAACCTTGATGTATTCTTTCCAGTTGTTGTAATTTTGAAGAATGAGATTTTCTTTGAACCCAATATCTTTGAAATGAATGAAAAATTGAAGTCCTCCATAGGTAAATCGGCCCCAAATGGCCACCTTTGTTAATCTCGGTCGATGAGACCACTTGTTCTCTTTTGAACCAAAATCCTGAAACCCAGCAAGTGTCTTGGACATGAGGACACCCAAGACCCTTGAGCTCAAATCGCCCCTGTTTGTATCTTTTTTCAAGATCATCCGGTCAACCTTGTAGGGCACCGAAGCCGCCGGTGATTAAACCGGAGATTGGTGGAGGAGCGTCCTGGCATAGTATACCCCTTGTGAGGTGCCGAAGTCTATGGTAATTAAACCTGCGACTAGCTAAGGCATGCCCGGGTATCTCTAGCCGAAGTTTCTTAGGGCACCGAAGCCGCCGGTAATTAAACCGGAGATTGGTGGAGGAGCGTCCTGGCATAGCATACCCCTCTTGAGGCGCCGAAGTCTATGGTGATTAAACCTTCGACTAGCTAAGGCACCCCCGGGTATCCCTAGCCGAAGTTTCTTAGGGCACTGAAGCCGCCGGTAATTAAACTGGAGATTGGTGGAGGAGCATCTTGTCATAGCATACCCCTCATGAGGCGCCGAAGTCTATGTTGATTAAACATGCGACTAGCTAAGGCACGCCCGGGTATCACTAGTCAAAATTTTGGCGCCGAAGCCGCCGGTGATTAAACCGGAGATTGGTAGAGGCACGCTTGGGTGCTGCTTTTCAGCTCACCCCCTGCGGAGACCCTGCATGGTCCAACCCGTGATACTGAGCTCAAACAAAATCCCCAGAATTGAAGGTTCTCTTTCCTTGCCAAGATGGCTAAAATAGATTAGCTTAACCCCGGGTTCTCTCTCCCAGCCAAATGGCTAAAATAGATCTGTAATTCAGGGTTCTCTTTCCCAGTCACCTTCGAGTGGCTAAAATAGATCAGTTTTCAAAAAATTAGGGTTCTCTCTCCTAGTCAAATTCGAGTGGCTAAAATAGATCAGTTTTCAAAAAATCAGGGTTCTCTGTCCCAGTCACTTTCGAGTGGCTAAAATAGATCAGTTTTCAAAAAATTAGGGTTCTCTCTCCTGGTCAAATTCGAGTGGCTAAAATAGATCAGTTTTCAAAAAATCAGGGTTCTCTATCCCAGTCACCTTCGAGTGGCTAAAATAGATCAGTTTTAAAAAAATCAGGGTTCTCTCTCCTAGTCACCTTCGAGTGGCTAAAATAGATCAGTTTTCAAAAAATCATGGTTCTCTGTCCCAGTCACCTTCGAGTGGCTAAAATATATCAGTTTTCAAACAATCAGGGTTTTCTGTCCCAGTCTCCTTCGAGTGTCTAAAATAGATCAGTTTTCAAAAAATCAAGGTTCTCTTTCCCGGCCACTCTTAGTGGCTAAAATGGATCAAATTAGTGTTCTTTTTCCCAGCTGGCTTAGAACGGCTAAAATAGATCAGTTTAAAAAATAATCAGGTTCTATTCCCTTGCTGCTTGGGAGTAGCTAAAATAGATCAGTTAGTTGAGTCAAGGAAGGAAAAAAACAAAAGAATAAATTCAATAAAATTGCATGAGTTATCTGTGTAAAATTGTACTAATGCTCGTCCATTGTTTCAAACATGTACCAAAATAGCTTCCCGAAGCCCGTACCTGCTAAGATCGAGGCAAAGGCCAGAAATGGATCAGCCAGAAGATCAGACACCACTAGGATAGCATCCGGCAAAAACTAGTCAGACACAGGCAATGGATGAAATGCAGTAGAGAATGGACAGCATGGGCACCATCATCCAAGATTTGATGGCTGAACCAAGAAAGTTAAGGCAGGTCCCACCTATAGCACCAATGGCTCAACAACAGCATCCATTTTTCCCACGACAAGTAGAAGTGCCGCTACCATAAGAGCAGTACTAGCCCACCTCCCACCACAAGAGCAGCCCTCACCTATCCAGCTGGGACAGGACGAGGAAGACTGGTATAGAACCCAAGAAGCCCAGTTTGAGGAGAAGGTAGCAGCAATCAAGGCAGTCATGAAAGAAGAAAGCAAGGCAGAGATAGCTGCAATGCGGGAAGATTTGCTGAAACAGCTACAACCCAGCACGGTTCCAAGCGAGGTTACTCTAGACAACCTCTGTTTTTTCTCAGATATTCAGCTCCCACCTAAGTTCAAATGTCTAGAGCTGAACCAATTTGATGGCACGGGTTGTCCGTTGACCCATTTAAGGTCCTACTCAACTTACATATGTCAGTACGCCAAGGATGAAAAGATCATGGTACAGTTTTTCTAGCGATCACTGACAAGGGCAGCGTATACTTGGTTCTTGGGTATGGACAAGACCAAGATCAAGACTTAGAATGACCTAGCAGCGGCGTTCATCCAGCAGTATCGGTTGAACAGCCAGATTGTACAAACAAGGGCTGAATTGCAGAGGTTGACAAAGAAAAGTCAGGAGTCAGTCAGGGAATATGCTAAGCAATGGAAGAGTTGGTAACACTGGTGCAACTGCCACTTCTTGAACAGGAGATGACCTCCTTGTTCATTGCATCGCTAGGGCAGCAGTTCTTTACTTTGCTACTGGGGCAGAGTGCATCTAATTTCAATGACCTGATTTTGACAGCTAATAGGATTGAAGACGCTGTAAAAGCGGGTAAGATTGACGGCAGTGGCCAAAATTCTGGACAGAGAAGGCCAGCGACAGGGCAGAGTAGTAGAAGTTAGAGACAAGAGCCCAAAAGGCAGGAGGCTTAGGCAGTCAACTATGTGCAACCGGCACAACTGTACCACTTCTTCCAAATACCTGAGACAGTAGCACCCCAAGTGTAAGCACCTCATTTTTGCGCTCCCAGAAGAGCTGCAAATGCAAACCCTGGGCAAGAAGTCAAACCCTAAGGGGTCAAAAATTGACTTTTTGATCAAGTGAAAATTGGTCACCTTGCTTTATCTCAATGGATAGAGAATCTCGACACGGTTCCAACGCAACTGAGTTTACTGGAATCGGAGTTCGGATGAAGGATCTATGGGCCGATCAAACTTGAGGGGGAGCTGAAAGTTGACTTTTTTCGAAGCCCAAGCCAGGTGCTTAACTCTATATCATTGGATAGAGGGCTCCGATACGAGTCCAACGCAATTGAGTTTGCCCAAATCGGAGTCCGGATGAAGGAGATATGAGCTGTCGAAGTTTCCGAGCAGCAAAACCCAAAAAGCTGCACACGTGGCAAAAAGCCGCAAACATGGCAAGAGGCGCAAGAAAATATCTCAAGGGGCAATCCGTAAATATCCAAACATGCCAAATATCCCAGGGTTTAAAGCAAAATTTCGTAGGGACCAAATCTGTGAATATCTAAGAATATCGGATGAATCTGCGAATATCCAGGGGCAAATCCGTAATTTTTCGATTTGTATCTGACCAAGTATGTCGGATACACATACCCTTGTGTATATCTAACACTATTCATCGAATACAAGAAGATCAATCAGCGAGATTCACGCCGGACGCCCAACAAATTCGCGGCGGCATTTAATTTTCGAATTATTATGTCTTGTATCCGACATTTTATGTCGGATACAAATAGGGCTTAGTGTATCCGACCTATATGGTCGAATACATTAACTTTGCTTATTTAAAGGGCCAGCAGCCCCCTTCAAGATGGTTGGCTCTTTTTGCTGGTTCGAGGCTTTCTTCCCCCACTTGTGCTTGTGTGAACCTCCCTCCTCTCAGCTCCCTTTGCCTCCCATTGCCATCCCACCCTCTTGCAAGACCATCCCATCCTTGTTTCTCTCTTCTTCTTCACTACTTTAACCAAGCTAAAGGAGTCTAGTTGCTGTTGGAGTGGAGCTTGGGCATCAGAGGACTTTCCAGCAACATTTTGGCCTCAAGGCGAAGGCTCCACCTTGTACAAGGATCTAAGAACCTTTAGGAAAAGTTCCTCAACATATTGCGATTCATATATATTAAAATCAGAATTTTCTGAAATTTTCCTACACTTGTTTCTTTCTTTGCATGGGCTTGTTTCCATGTATCTTATGCATGCATTTGGTTTTCTTTTCATGGCATGAAACCACCACAAGTAAGAGGTTCATGTAGGTTCCTTTAGGGAGCATGGGAGTTCTTTTTTTTACATTTTGAGTACCCTTTAGTTGCTGTCCTTGGGTTTTGTTTTAAGCTTTCTGCAAAGGGGAGCTTGTTCCTCTATAATTTTATCTAATGTATCCCCTATGAATCCCCCCCCCTCCTTCACCTTTCTTTTTTTGTTTACTTTCCTGTAAACTTGGTAAGCATGTGGGTCATCCTTGGGCTTACGGTTGGTGGCAGCCGTATCAAGTCTTCCTCTCAGCAATTTCAACTCACATGCCATGCTTTTCTTTCCCTTTATCTGGTTTTTTTTAGCATGGATGCATGTCCCCTTCTCCCCAAGCTTGCTGCCCCCACTGTTTTTATAGCATGCTGTGTTTTCTTTCTTTGTGTGTAAATGTGCATGCCATGTGTGCGCGCGTCGGGAACGCGGCAAGGAAAAATTCGGAGTCGCCACCGCCTGATGGGGTGCAGGCGGACACCTGGGTGCCTAACCTTGTCTATTAGGGCTTTTGGTCTGCGGCTTTGAGATTCTAAGTAGGGTCTCGGTTGTGGTTCGGGGAAGTTCGTAGATACCCCGGTCCACCCTGTCGGGTGACGGGTCCCTTAGGTTTATCCTGGTTTGAGTCCGCTTATTTTGGTCTCACCCGATTCCTAATCCGATATGCAATTTGGTTAAGTCTGGCGGGACCACCTGAGTAGTGTGGGTCCCTTTAATTGCTTTTATCTTGATTAATTAAGTTATCTGAGTCTGGTTGGGTGGGCCCCGTTGGAAGGCCCACGGTGTCCTTGGTGGGCTTAGTCAAGCCCATGTACCCTTGTGGGCCTCGGTCTATCCTAGGGGGTTAAGTGCATTGATTTTACTTTAGGTTCAGATTTGAAGATTAAGTGTTTCCCATGAAAAGGTGGGCCGGATTGGTTTGTGGGCCCATTGGGTAGGCCCACATGGTGGCCAAATGATTTAGTGGATTTATCTTTTTAAGTTTCCAAAAATGGGTTGGACACTGGGCTTGGGGCCCATAGTCCTGATTAGGGCTTGTAAGCCCAAATTACCAGAGGTTAGGGTTTGCACCCTTCCTTGGTTCGGTTGGTGGGCTTTGGCGGGCCCGGTAGGCCCTTGCCCTTGGTCTTGGCCAAACCACGCATTTCATGCATCAATTTCATAAGTCTGGTTCGGGTGGACCGCCTTAGGTTTGGCCTGCCTGGTTGTTGCATGCATACATTTCATTGTGTTTATTGGGCCAGGTGGGCCCCGCTGGAAGGCCCACTGGAAATCAAGTTGGACCGGGGGTCCAAGTCCCATGTTGGGTTTCCGGGTCACCCGAAAACCCTGTTGGTTTATCCGGCTCGGTTTGGAAATGGCACTCACATCCAGCAATAATCACAGAAAAATATACAAGGAGAGACTGGCTCATTATGCTGGGTCCAAGGGGAGGTACCCGGGGCCCTTATGGGCGGAGCGAAGCGGAGCCCACGGGGCGAGTACCTCCTCTTACCAAGGAACAAGTTGGACACGCGGCGAACAACGGGGTTGGGGGGTGCGGAGGGCGAAGCCCCCCGCGGTATGGTAAAGGGCATTTTCGGGATTTTTCAAAAAAATGGCAATTCGGCATTTTTTTTAGGGGTATGCGCCGACCTCAGGCACTAGGCGCGAGGTCAGCGAGGTGGGCGGACCGAAAAACGATCCGCGGGCGAAGTGGCCGCAAGCTGAGCGTGAGCTCAGCGCACCCAAAAATGAAGTGGGCGCGAGCTAAGCACGAGCTCAGCGCACCCAAAAATGAAGTGGGCGCGAGCTGAGCGCGAGCTCAGCACACCCAAAAATGAAGTACGTGCAAGCTGAGCGCGAGCTAGGCGCACCCAAAAGGAAGTGGGCGCGAGCTCAGCGCATACCCCGATTCTCTGTTTTTTCTTCCAAACTCCATTTTAACTGGTTTTTAAGCACTGTAATAGCCTCCTGGTGCTCCTAGCACTCTCAAGAGACACCTGAACCCACTTTGACCTCAACATCCCTCTTCAAATCTCTTCGGAACCCCCAAATCCAAAACAAAACATTAACAAAACATGAATAAAATCCGAAAACCAAACACTAATAGCACTAACAAAGAAGGGAACTAGGGGCTTTACATCGGGTTACAAGAGATGGAGAAATCATGGGGGAACATGCTCCCCCTTCGAATCAATCAAGTGCGAACAGCAAATATTGGCAAACACAGAAAACACCCTAGTCATGCTTGAAAGCTTGAAATGAGCTCATTCTTGCTTGTATTAAACAGGGAACATTACCTGGTTTTAATCCTTTGTAGGGTATGTCGGAGGGTTCCTTGGAGCGCAAGAGCAGCTGACGGAGCCTCCTTCTTCTCACACCAACAACACAACCTCCTTCGGGTTCGTCGAGGAAGGAGAGGAATGGGGAGGCCAAGTGTGTCTGTTTTTTTTCTTTGGGGAAGATGATGGTCAAGACCACCTTCAAATGCCCAACGAAGAAGAAGCCGATTGTAAGCACCTTATTTTTGCACCCCTGGAAGTGCTGAAAATGAAAACCCCGGCTAAAAAGTCAAACCCTGAGGGGTCGAAATTTGACCTTTTGATCAAGTGATAATCAGCCACCTTACTTTATCTCAATGGATAGAGAATCCCGACACGAGTCCAACGCAACTGAATTTGCTGGAATCGGAGTCCGGATGAAGGTTCTGTGGGCCGATCAAACTTGAGGGAGAGCCGAAAGTTGATTTTTCCTCGAACCCCGTGCCAAGTGCTTAGCCCTATGTCATTGGATGGAGGGCTTCGATACGAGTCTAACGCAATTGAGTTTGCTCAAATCAGAGTTCGGATGAAGGAGATATGAGCTGTCAAAGTTTCCAAGCAGCAAAACCGGAAACTGCACACATAGCGCAGGAACTGCACACGTGGCAGCCAACGCAGCAAAATATCTCAGGGACTAAATCTTAAATATCCTAAAATGTCAGGGACTAAACCAAAATTCGCAGGGGGCAATCCGTAGATATCCAAAAGTGTCGAATCGGTCAAGTCAAGGGGCAAATCCGTAATTTTTTGATTTGTATCCGGTCAAATATATCGGATACACATAGGTTTGTGTATAACCGACATCAAATGCCGGATACAAAGAGATATTTCAGCGAGATTCGCGCTGATCGCCCGACAAATTCGCGGCGGCATTTAATTTTCAAATAATTGTGTTTTGTATCCGGCATTCAATGCCGGATACAAAGGGACACATGTGTAGCCGGTCATGGAGGCCGGCTATGAGGAGGGCTTAGTGTATCCGGCCTGAGTTGCCGGATACATTAAGTTTGCCTATAAAAGGCAAACAGCAGCTCAGTTTCGGGGTTGGCTTCATTTTTGTTGTTTCCCCCTTTCTTCCCCCACTGTGCCAGCTCCGAAACCCCTTCTTCCTACCCTCCTTTGGTTCCATAACCCCCCAAGCATCATCTTAAGGCCCTCCCTCTCTCCCTTTTCTTCTTCACCTGCATTTATCCCCAAGCAAGGAGGAGGTAGGCTACTGTTGGTGCAAGAAAAAGGAGGTTCCAGCTCTTGGCTTGCTTCAAGTGGGTTCAACACTCACCACAAAGGGTTTTAAACCCCAAGGTAATGTTCCCTAGGTTATTTTGTTCATGATATATAAAAATGAGCTCCATATGAGCATGTGATTTTAGCCATGTGCCTCTCACCATCCCAAGCATGTCCTTCCCCTTTTTCTCTACTTTCTCTTCCCCATTGTGAATGAGAGTAATCCCATGGTAAGGGGAAGATAACATGACCGGCTTCAAGGGCTGAAGAAGGTAATACATAGATGCTCTTAATGGTTCTTTGGAGCCCTCTTTTGGGCTACTGATTTGTCCCATTAAAAGAGGAGCCTATCCCTCTCCCTCTTTGTCCAATGTAACCCCCCATATTCCCTTCTTTAGACACTCTTTCTAGCTAGATATGTGGTTGGAATTCGTAGGGGTGTGGTGAGTAATGTGTGTAATGTTCTTCTTCCTCTTCTTTTACTAGGTTGTGTGTGGTGATAGTCTTAGGTGAGTATGCATGGTAGGTAATAAGCATGATTTTACTGTTTTAAGTATCGTGTTTAGGATTCCAAGGCATGTGGGTTGTCTTCTTGTTATTGTTCATTCTTGGTCATTGCCCCATAGGTCTGTAAACACCCGGAATGGAGGTACATGACCTCTGTTCCTTTACTGGATTTTGTACAAAAGATAGGAGAAGGGAAGCCCCTACCCTTATCCCATGGCTCGGTTTGGAAAGTCCTCGAAAGTGACCAAATCAGGGCATCTCCTTAGTCTCTGAACCAACGTGGGCTCACACAGGAGCCCACACAATCCCTGGAACACCCCAAGGAGCCGAAAAACCCAACCCCAATGCAAAAATCCGAGAAAAAGGCTTCTGTTGGTTGATCCGGCAACTCAGGCCGAATCAACTGAAACCCATGTGTAGCCAGCTAAAGATGCCGGATACACAGAGCCCTGTGTGTAACCGACATCTTAGGTTGGCTACACTGCCAGAATGTTATTTTTGCTATTTTGTGCTCTCTTGCTAGTTTTGTCCTTGGTTTGACCGAACCAAATGAACCAGAAGGGTTTCCGGTTCGGGTGACCCAGAAACCCAAGATGTGCCATGGACCGACTCGGTCCAAATTGATTTCCGGTGGGCCTTCCAACGGGGCCCACCAAGCCCGACCAACTTATTTGATCTTAAATAAGACAATTAAAAGATTTGAGTGGGCCAGACCCTTTGAGGCCCACCAAAGCCCAACTGGGGCAACATGCATGTTTAGACCTAGGTATGGTTTGGCCGAGACCACGGGCAGGGCGTGTCGGGCCCATTAAGCCCATTGAACCCAACCAAGGTTAGGGTTTCCAAAACCCTAATTCAAGAAGCCTTGGGCTTTCAAGCCCAAGCCCAGGTAAAGGGCCCCAAGCCCAAAACCTGGCCCATTTTGGCAAAGATTAATCAAAGATAACTCAAGTCACTTGGCAACCCACTGTGTGGCCCACTCAAGGACCCACAAAGCAATCCCGGCCCACTTTGGCATGAAATCTACTCAAATAATCAAACTTGAACCATCAAATAAAACCAATTCACTTGAACCAAGCCCAAAGGGCCTCTCAGGCTAGACCGAGGCCCACTAGGGGACAAGTGGGCTCAACCAAGCCCACCAATGAATCCGCGGGCCTTCCAACGGGGCCCGCCCTACCTTAGAATCTCAAGCCGCAAACCAAGCCTTAATAGACAAAAATAGGCACCCAGGTGTTTGCCTGTAAACCATCAGGCAGTGGCGACTCCAAACAAATCCCGAGGCACGCATCGTTTTGCGTGTGCCTCGTCGTGCGACCGAAATCGGGTGCGTACACCGATGAAAAAGAAAGAAAACCCAAGCAGGAAGAAAGCCCTACCAAAAAAATGCCGAACCCAGAAAAACAATGCCAAACATTCGAATGCCTCGGGCCAAAAAAATGTCCAACCCCGAAAATGAAGGCTGCCGCGGCTTTTATAGAAGAAGAAAGGGGTATCCGCCGACCTTGGCGCCCAGCTCACGCCCACTTGCTGTCGCTGGGCCCGGGCGACAAAATCATTGCAAAACATTTAATGCGGCCGCGGTTTTGCTTAAAAATCCGAAAATTAAGATATAGTCCCTGGGATATTTAGGTTTAATATTATTTTATTCAGATATTTTCAGATTGGTCCCTGGGATATTTTGAATGTTTGGATATTTACGGATTTGATCCCCGAGATATTTTCCCGCACAACTCGCCACGTGTGCAGCTTTTTGCCACGTGCGCAATTTGCCGGTTTTGCTGCTCGAGAATTTTGTCAGCTCATATTTTCTCCATCCGGACTTCGATCTGGGCAAACTTAGTTGCGTTAGAATCGCATCGGAGCCCTCTATCCCATGACCTAGGGGTAGGCCTCTGGATCGGATTTTAACATAAAGTCAACTTTTGGCTCCGCTCAAGTTTGACCGCCCGCAGAACCCTTATCCAGACTCCGATTCCTGCAAACTCAGTTGCATTGGGACAGTGTCGAAATTCTTTATCCAATGGTATAGGGGTAGGGCTCTGGATCGGATTTTAGCAGAAAGTCAACTTTTGGCTCTGCTCAAGTTTGACCGCCTGCATAAACCTTCATCCGGACTCCGATTCCTGCAAACTCAGTTGCGTTGGAACCATGTCGAGATTCTCTATCTAATGGTATAGGGGTAAGCATCTGGATTGGGTTTTAGCAGAAAGTCAACTTTTGGCTCTGCTCAAGTTTGACCGCCCGCAGAACCTTCATCCGGACTCCGCTTCCTGCAAACTCAGTTGCGTTGGGACCGTGTCGAGATTCTCTATCCAATGGCATAAAGTAAGGTGGCCAATTTTCACTTTGATCAAAAAGTCAACTTTTCACCCCTTAGGGTTAACTTTCTGTCCAGGGTTTGCATTTCTAGTTTTTCTAGGAGCGCAAAAAATGAGGTGCTTACACCATGCTATTCTAGCTTGTTTGATTACATGGGCATGTGTTCGGTTTCCTCATTCATACACCGTAGTCACAAAGGCCTCCCATTCTCAATGGACAGGAAGCCCATTTTCGTGGATGACCTCCAGCACCATAAAGGAGAGATCCCATTGCTATGCTCCCCCACCCCACCTTCCGCTATGCCGGACCATCCCCTTATTGCTTTTTCTTGGAAAGGTCAACCATGTGAGGATGCATGTTAATATTAGTATCAACTTCACATCTCCTTTGTACGTCAAGTTGTTTGCTTGCTTTTGTACTTGTAATTTTCTGCACCAATGTTGCTGCCCAGGGTAATGATTTCAGCATGATCCTGTCACCCCTTTTAACCCGCTGTTGTGGCCCACATAAGCTGTTGCCGGAGGCAGCAGCATCCCTTTGGCCTACCCCAATGAAACTGAGTAGCTTACCATGCTTTAACTTGTGTATCATGAACAAGAAGCCCTCTTTGTCATGTTCCCTTCACCCATAGCCCAGGGTGAGAACTCCAGGAAGAGCTGCTGGAGACAGCAGCAAGATTTCCTCCCCTTTTCTCACCATCTAACCCTACCACCCACCCCTTAAGCATGTGTGAAGCCCCCTACTGGTGCTGTCCCAGAAAATTTAGAAACCCAAGACCATGTTCAACTTAATAGCATGTTCGAATGTTTCCCTTTGGTTGCTGCCCTGAGTCACTACAGCATGCAGTTCCTTGGCTCTTGGATGTAACTTGCTTGCCACCATGACCATTGAGTGCATCCATGGACTTTCCCACCACCCTAGTGGCATGCCAGGTAATTCCCAACCCAGCCATCCATCCTATTTTGCTTAAACTGGGAGCCTAATTCTTGCTGCCCCTATATGGTGTATGAGATTATACTAATGGATTTCATGATATAGAGCATGCTTCAAGCCTCTTTGTTTTCTGATTTCCATCAAGAGTCATGCTTGCTACTTGTGGAATCCTAGAGACCAAGTAGGGCACCTTGGTCACTACTATATTAAGGAACATGATCCAAAGTGGAAGGAGGGCAGCACCTCCAAGCACCATTGCCCATCTGCTTACCTTTGCTGGAAATCCCCGGAGGAAGCCAAAGGGGATGCCTTCCCAAATTTGAACCAATGTGGGCCCTTTTTGGGGCCCACATGACTTGTAGGAAGCCCCTAGGAACCCCTGGAAGTCACCCCAATGGCCAAACTTCTAAAAGAAGGCATTTTTTAGGTGATCCAGCAACTTAGGCCGGATCACCTATGGGCTGTGTGTATCCGGTCGACAGAAATGTAATTTTGATGTCTTTTTTGATCCTTGCCGAATTTTCATGCTACTTTCAACAAAACCAAATGAACCAATAGGGTTTCCGGGTGACCCGGAAACCCAACTTGGGACATGGACCGCCGGTCCAACTCGGAATACCCGTGGGCCTTCCAACGAGGCCCACCCAGCCCAATAAAATCCGTTTGCATGCAAATATACCAGATAAATAAATCAACCAAACCAGGCGGGCCAAACCCGATGCGGCCCACTCAGACCTTGTTTTGTGGAATAATGTTTAAATTGCGTGGTTTGGCCGAGACCCTAGGCTAGGGCTTATTGGGCCCGCCAAAGCCCATTAACCGAACCAAGGAATGGTGCAAACCCTAAACCTCAAAGAATCGGGCTTTCAAGCCCAAATCTGGATCACGGGCCCCAAGCCCAGTGGCCAGCTTATTTTGGCAAAGCTAAATAAAACAAATCCAAAACACTCTTGGCAACCATTATGGGGGCCCGCCAACCAATGTAGATCAACCTTTTGCATGAAAATCACCTAAAATTCCAACTTAAACAATTAAGTAAAATCAACTCACTAACCTAAGCCCAAAAGGCCTCCTAGGACTAGACAGTGGCCCACCAGAGGCATGTGGGCTTAACCAAGCCCACCAGGGACATCGTGGGCCTACCAAAGGGGCCCACCCAGTCAGACTAAGATCACCTAAATTAAGCAAGATAAAATCAATTAAAGGGACCCACACCATTCAGGTGGTCCCGCCAGACTTAACCAAGTTGCATTAGGAATCGGGTAAGAAACCAAGGCCAGCTGACTCAAACCAGGGAACCCACAGGGACCCGTCATCCGACGGGGTGGACTGGGGTGTCTACGGACTTCCCCAGACCACAACCGAGACCCTACTTAGAATCTCAAGCCAAAGACCAGCCCAATAGACAAGATTAGACGCCCAGGTGTCCGCCTGCACCCCATCAGGCGGTGGCGACTCCGAATTTTCCCGTGCGGCGTTTGCGACGGGCGCATAGCCTGGCGACTCCACTGGGGACTTTCTCAGCCCAGTAGGACCCTGGTTAAATTGAGTCAGCGTAAGAGGGATTTAGTTGATATTTAGGGTTCTAACTACCTCATTTAGTAAGATACAGAATACCCGTAATTACGCGTTCTAGGGAGTCCTGTCAAAGGGACGCGATAATTGCCTAAGGCAAGTGGGATTTAAGCGGTCCCCTGTGACCCTCCACTTACCTGGGGACTCTCCAGGAACCTCGTATTGCATGCCAATTCTGCACCTTACTATACGAGACAGTAACAAACCCTTTACCAACAAAAATCCAAACAAAACTCACCCGTGTAGACACAGCACGTGGCCCAACTACACACACAGGCACGCCACCACACCGTGGATGGGTTTAATTTCTCGCTTTTTTGTGATAAACTGCGTGGGGTGACACGCACGAGGGAGGTTGCGTGGATGATCCGACCCCGTATGAATGAGTGAATCGGATATTGCAACTTCTTTACCAAGACTTAGACCTCTCTAGCAGCTTACCCTTCTTATTCCTATAAACTGATCTTTGGGATGGTATTAGCACCTACGCTCCCGTGGCTTGCCGGGGAAAGCAAGGTAAACCCATCCCCCCAGTTTTCTGGAGTCCATTAGCACCACTGGTTTCTTGCCGTGGCACACGAGGATCCAGCACTGGTCCAGACCCTTGTAGGCTTATGTCTCGGGCTGGGTATCCTTCCTCACCTAACGTTTCTGAGTAAACTACGCGTCAAGCATGCGAGGGTGAGTATGTTGTGAATGATGAATACAAGAGGAGTAAAATCAAAATAAAATCCAAAGTCCATTAGGGGCAGCAACGCCCGCTTTTTGCATCAAATTGAGTAAACCCTAGATTCTGGGCTACCTCAGCTCTATTTTAGGAAGCTAACCTAACTTTGATCAGGGGAACCACCCCCGATCCATGCATGAAGTCCTGTATGCTATGGGTCTTGACCCATTAGAGTTCGCTGGGAGCACTTTAAGTCCGGATTGGTCTTTTGGAGCAGACGAAAGCCGGCCAGATCAGACGAACGGATGAAAGCATGCCAGATCAGAACATGGGCACTAAACCCTAGATCTAGGAATTTTTAGCCTACCCGCTTTGGAAGCAATTTGTATCCTTCCTTCTGGCTCCCAACAGCCCTAAGGATGAATTCTTCGCAGTTCTTGTAAATATTGTAAACCTTCGCCCTTGATGGCTGTAAGCACCTTATTTTTGCACCCCTGTAATTGCTGAAAATGAAAACCCTGGCAGAAAGTCAAACCCCGAGGGGACAAAAAGTTGACTTTTTGATCAAGAGAAATTTGGCCACCTTGCTTTATATCATTGGATAGAGAATCCCGACACGGTTCCAACGCAACTGAGTTTGCAGGAATCGGAGTCCGGATGAAGGTTCTGCGGGCGGTCAAACTTAAGCAGAGCCAAAAGTTGACTTTCTGCTAAAATCCGATCCAGATACCTTGCTCTATGTCACTGGATAGAGAATCTTGACACGATTCCAACGCAACTGAGTTTGCAGAAATCGGAGTCCCGATGAAGGTTCTGCGAGCCGGTCAAACTTGAAGGGAGCAGAAAGTTGACTTTCTGCTAAACCCCGAGTCAACTGCTTAGCCCTATGCCAATGGATAGAGGACTCCGACACGGTTCTAACACAATTGAGTTTGCCCAAATTGGAGTCCAGATGAAGAAGATGTAAGCAGTTGAAGTTCTAGGGCAGCGTGTTGGAAAACTGCACACGTGGCAAAAGTCTGCACACGTGGCAAGCAGCAGAGCAAAAAAGGTCCCAGGGATTAAATCTGTGATTACCCAAATTAATGAAAAATATCTCAAGGGTAAAGCTGCAAATATCCAAGGGTATCAGGGACTAGATCCATAAGCATCAAAACTTGAGAAAATATCCCAGGGACCAATCTGTAAATATCCAAAAGTGTCAGGGACTAAATCTATAAATATGAAAAGTATCAAGGACTAAATCTGTAAATATCCAAAAGTATCAGGGACTAAATCTGTAAAAATCCAAAGTTCCAGGGACCAATCCACAAATACCAAGATTTGCTCATAATTGGTGTCCCCTATGGGCATGCATGGGCATCATCCATGCATGCCACCACTCATGCATCTCTCTCTCCCTCTCTCTCCCCCCATGATCAACCATGCATGCCTCATACATGCATCCCCCTCTCTCATGGTGGATGGGCATGCATGGGCATCATCCATGCATGCCACCCCTTATGCAACTCTCTTTCTCTCTCTCTCCCATGATTATGCCCCCTATGCATGCATGCCCATAGGACATGCCACATAATAAAACCCCCCAAAGCCCCATACGTAGGGGGTTCCTCTCTCACTTTGAGCACACTTTTTGCTCCCACCATTCTTCTTCTCCAAAGCTCCCATCTCTCTCCCAAAACCCTTGAAGCATCTCTTTGAGCTCTTCCACTTCCTCTTCTCTTCTTCTTCTCCATTTTTCTTCATCCAAGCAAGAAAAGAGAAGCTTGCTGTTGGTGGAAAGAGGGAGCTGCTCCAGCAGCCATTGTTGCTTCGAAGAAGGTCGTACACCACACCTCAAAAGGGTGTTAAAACACCAAGGTATTGTTCCTCACCACCATTTACTCCACATATGTAAAAATGAAGTGATTTTGAGCATATTGGAAAGTTTTATTTCGTTTTGCCATGAGGAGTTCTCTAGCATGATTGTTCCCCCATCTTTCCTTTATTTTCTTCATGAAAATGGCCTCTCATGGCAAGAGGAAGGATCCCATTGGGAAGCACTTGTCATGCTTCTTTTGTATTGTCTCACCATTATTCCAAAGGAGCATGTTCCCTTTCTTGTGTGAGTCTCATGTATCCCACATGTAACCCCCCTTATTCCCTTCTTTAGATACTATTTTAGCTAGATGTGTGATTTGGACTCATAGGTTTATAGTACGTGTGATGTGTGATACATATTTTTTATCCATTCATATATGATTATAGTTAGGTATAAATGCAATCTTACCCTTATGGTTAGGTGTTTAAAGCATGTGTATGAATGAAGCATGGTGTTAGCATATGGCAAGTTTGATAAGCATGTTTATTTTACTATTTTATGTACTTTAATCGGGGTTCTAAGTCATAGTTGGTTGCTGTTTTGACTATCATGTGAGGTCAATCCTATCTTGGCATGCATAGAAGTGATTTTTAGTTCCTAAGCACATAAAGCACACACCACACTTTTTTATGATGCAAGATACTCTTTGAGTCCATTAGATGATCCTTATGTGGATTTACTCATGTGTAGAAATTGCTGAAATTTTTAGGGTGAGAAGAAACCAAAGCAAGGACACTTAAGTCCCTACTTAGTTGCTAATTTTAGCCCAAATGAGGGAGAAGATGGATCTTAATCCATCTCCCTTGGCCTTGATTCAAAACCCCCAAAAGGAGGTGTTCCTCCTTCCCTAAACCACTGTGGGCCTACACATAGGCCCACCCAACCCCTAGAACAACCCAAGATGGGCCTTGGACACCTGGTCCAAATTGATTTCCGGTGGGCCTTCCAACGGGGCCCACCAAGCCCGACCAATTTATTTTTGCTTAACTAAGATAAATAAAAGATTTGAGTGGGCCAGACCACTTGAGGCCCACCCAAGCCCTTGTTGGGCCATGCATGCTTAAAGTAGGATGTGGTTTGGCCGAGACCACGGGCAGGGCCTATCGGGCCCACTAAGCCCATGAACCCAACCAACTTAGGGTTTCAGAACCTTATCTCAGAAAGTCTCGGGCTTTCAAGCCCGAGCCTAGGTAAAGGGCCCCAAGCCCAATGCTTGGCCCATTTTGGCACAGATAAGAAAGATAATCAAAACTACTTGGTAACCAATTGTGTGGCCCGCTCAAGGGCCCACAAATAGTCCCGGCCCACTTGTGCATAGAAATTGCTTAAATAACCAAACTGAACTTCAAAGTAAAATCAATTCACTTGAACCAAAGCCCAAAGGGTCTCTCAGGTTTAGACCGAGGCCCACCAAGGGACACGTGGGCTCAACCAAGCCCACCAAGGAATCCACGGGCCTTCCAACGGGGCCCGCCCATGCAGACTCATCTCATTTTAAGCTAAAGAAGATAAAATCAAGTAAAGGGACCCACACCACTTTGGCGGTCCCGCCAGACTAAACTAAATTAAATGATAGATTAGGAATCGGGTGAGTGAGAGACCAACTGAGTTGACTCAAACCAAGGAAACCTATGGGACCCGTCACTTGACGGGGTGGACTGGGGTGTCTACAGACTTCCCCAGACCGCAACCGAGTCCCTACGTAGAATCTCAAAGCCGCAGACCAAAAGCCTTAGTAAAAGAACTTAGGCACCCAGGTGTCTGCCTGCACCCCATCAGGCAGTGGCGACTCCAAACAAAATCCCGAGGCACGCATCGTTTTGCGTGCGCCTCGTCGTGCGACCGAAATCGGGTGCGCACAATGGCAAGTTGTAATTTTCGTTGTGGTCCGACACTGAAAGCAGATGAAAGAACAGATGAAAGGCAGAAGACTGATCAGGACTTGAATGTGCTCCTCTTCACAAGTATGTCTAGGAGTCACTCCTCAATTGGTGCCAACCCTTAGGACCACACACCATGTGTGCCTGAGTTAAATTCCGCACTGTTTTAATTTTCGCTTTATTCTGTGAAGCATGTTAGAATTAGTAGTGGTCCATTTCTTTTGCTTAAAGTTATGCATGCTTTAGAACTGATTAAAAGTCTTGGTGTGGAACCTTAAAGTGATTTGGAATTTCGATCGAATAGTTGGCATGGCATCTTCATCCTCGTCTGAGAGAACCCGTTTCCCTAGAATAGAGAAGTGCGCCTAGGATACCCCCTGGATCCGTTCTTGGATAAGGCAGCTCCAAGGGAGCGAGCAGATTGAATGGGAGCACAAATATCGTATGGGACAGACTTTGTCCCTGTTAAATGTGCCGATTAACTGGGACATGATCCAAGCCGCCCTGCTTTTCTAGGATCCCCAACTTTCAGTGTTTCAATTCAGGATCAATGAGTTGACTCCCACAATTGAGGAACTTGACCTGTTCCTCCGATTTCGCGACTTAGGAGAACCCGCTAGGCCAAGCCTCAAAGAAAGCTACAAGAATGAAGCTTGCGCTTTCTTTGGCCTCTCAAGGGGAGAATTCCAGACCTTAGGAGGTGACAAGTCATTCACTAGGGTCTCCAAAACATTCCTTGCTGAAAAAATAAGAAACAAAAAGCAGGAAAGACCCCGGGCTTGGTTTGACACCTTCACCCTTGTGGTTCTGTCGCAAATCTTCTTTCCAACTGAGGGAAACACCATTAATTTGGCCCTCATGGAAATTGTGGATCAACTCAGGGCAGGATACCGAATCATGCCACTGATCCTAGCTCAACTATTCCATTCCCTGACTTTGTCGAAAAATGGAACCCGGAGGTTTCAAGGGTGCGCTCCTCTCCTCCACATTTGGTTGCAAGACCACTTGATGGTGTCATCACCTGTCAGTGCACATTACGGATTAGCCTGTGACAACATCTATTGGTTGGCTCAAAGAGAGATCAAACCAGACCTACCCGCTCGTGAGGATTGGTTCAACCACTTTCTCCACTTGAAGGGAGAAACAGACATCCGATGGTGGGGCACATACAACATTCCCTATGCCCCCATCATAGCTTTCAAGAAAAGTGAGGGCCTTGCCCTAATAGGCCTTACCCATGCTGTGCCATACTATTCGATTCGGGTTCTGAGATAGTTTTGGAAACCGCAGGGAATCCCGGTCAAGGACGACTTGGGCAATTTGATTGGTCCACTCACTAAGGGACTAAGGATGCAACTGCAGATGGAGTTGAAGACGGTGTGTGTATATCGAGAAGACGTCTTCATCGAATTGCACTTTCGAGACTACGAGCATTGGATGGCTCAGGAGTTCGGCCACGACGGCCCCCCACCTCTTCAGCCTATCGCTTCAAGCGACATTCCAGTTCCGCCCCCTAACACATATAGGGACAAGGTGGCCGAACTGTAGGAGACCAACTCCCGTATCTATTCAGCTTATGTGGATTCGGAACGGGAGAGTAGGCAGGCCAATATGGCCTTGCAACATGAAATGGAATTGGTGCGCAAACGTGTAGAAGAGGACCGACGTCTGCGGAACAAGCTTTTACGAGCCTTGAGGAGGCAAGACGTGTCCTCCCACTATGATGATGACCAACCTAGCTAGACTTTGGCTTTGTTGTATCTTGTTGTGAATAATGGTGTACTTTGTGCCACGGCGGCACCTTTTGATTAAAGCATGAATTTATTTTCACTTTGCTATGTATTATTCAAACTTAACAAGACAAGAATTTGAAATAAAAGAATTAATCCCCTCCAATAGGGCAACTCGGTCTCCGACAGACCACCTCTCTTCAGATAATTGCGATGTTCCTGGTCGCTACGACCACCTAATTTCCTTTTATTGCATCTCTCCCATTGAGATCGTAAAACCCCGCAAGTGTTAAAAACACTCAAGACTTTGAGCTCAGATCACACCTGTCTGCATCTTTTCAAGATCATTCGGTCTAACCTGTAGGGCACCGAAGCCGCCGACGGATGAGTCAGATATTGGTGGAGGAGCGTCCTGGCATAGCCTACCCCTTTTAGTGACACCAAAGCCACCGGTGAGTGAATCGGATATTGGCTGCGGAGCGCCCGGGAACTACTAGCCGAAATCTTGGGGCACCGAAACCGCCGACGGATGAGTCGGAGATTGGTGGAGGAGCGTCCTAGCATAGCCTTGCCCTTTGTGAGGTGCCGAATTTAATGTTGATTAAACCAACAACTAGCTAAGGCACGCCCGGGAACTACTAGCCGAAGTTTTGGGGCACTGAAACCGCCGACGGATGAGTCGGAGATTGGTGGAGGAACGTCCTGGCATAGCCTTCCCCTTTGTGAGGCGCCGAAGTCAATGGTGATTAAACCAACGACTAGCTAAGGCACGCCCGGGAACTACTAGTCGAAATTAGGCGCCGACGTCGCCAGTGAATAAACTGGAGATCGGCTGAGGTACGCCTGGGTGCTGCTTTTCAGCTCACCCCCTGCGGAGACCCTTTTTGGTCCAACCCTGTGATTCTGAGCTCAAACAAAACCATTAAATTGAAGGTTCTCTTTCCTTGCCTAAACGGCTAAAATAGATCAGCTTGACCCCAGGTTCTCTTCCCTTGCCAAGTGGCCAAAATAGATCAGTGATTTAGGGTTCTCTTCCCCAGTTGCTCAAGAGCGACTAAAATAGACCAGTTGAACCGGGTTCTCTTTTCCAGTCGCTTCCATGCGTTTAAAATAGATCAGCTTTCAAAAAAAAATAGGGTTCTCTCTCCCAGTTACCTGCGGGTAGCTAAAATAGATTCGGTCAATAGGGTTCTCTTCCCTGGTCGTCTTAGGACAGCCTGTGCGCGCGTTGGAAACGCGGCACGGGCAAATTCGGAGTCGCCACTGCTTGATGGGGTGCAGGTGGACACCTGGGTGCCTAACCTTGTCTATTAGGGCTTTTGGTCTGGGGCTTTTGAGATTCTAAGTAAGTTCTCGGTTACGGTCCGGGGAAGTTCGTAGACACCCTGGTCCGCCCCGTCAAATGACGGGTCCCATAGGTTTCCCTGGTTTGAGTCAACTTTGGTCTCTCCCGATTCCTAATCCGATATGCAGTTTGGTTAAGTCTGTTGGGACCACCTGAGTGGTATGGGTCCCTTTAATTGCTTTTATCTTGATTAATTAGGTAATCTGAGTCTGGTTGGGTGGGCCCCGTTGGAAGGCCCACGGTGTCCTTGGTGGGCTTAGTCAAGCCCGCGTGCCCTTGTGGGCCTCGGTCTATCCTAGGAGGCCCTTTGGGCTTTGGTTAAGTGCATTGATTTTACTTTAGGTTTAGATTTGAAGATTAAGTGTTTTCCATGCAAAGGTGGACCGGATTGGTTTTTGGGCCCTTTAGGTGGGGCCCACATGGTAGCCAAGTAATTTTAGTGGTGTTATCTTTTTAAGTTTCCCAAAATGGGTGGGGCACTAGACTTGGGGCCCGTAGCCCTGATTAGGGCTTGAAAGCCCCAGTTACCAGAGGTTAGGGTTTGCACCCTTCCTTCGTTCGGTTGGTGGGCTTTGGCGGGCCCGATAGGCCCTTGCCCTTGGTCTCGGCCAAACCACGCATTTCATGCATCAATTTCACAAGTCTGGTTCGGGTGGACCGCCTTAGGTTTGGCCCGCCCGGTTTAATCGGTTAATTTTGCTTATCTTGATTAAGTTGCATGCATACATGTTTATTGGGCCGGGTGGGCCCCGTTGGAAGACCCACTGGAGATCAAGTTGGACCGGGGGTCCAAGTCCCATGTCGGGTTTCCGGGTGACCCAGAAACCCTGTTGGTTTATTCGGTTCGGTTCGGAAATGGCACTCACATCCAGCAATAATCACAAAAAATATACAAGATTGACACTTTGTCAGGGAAAAACTAGCTCATTATACTGGGTCCAAGGGGAGGTACCCAGGGCCCCCCCGTACCAAGGAACGAGTTGGACGCGCGGCGAACAATGGGCACCTACAGTACGGTAAAGGGAATTTTCGGGAATTTTCAAAAATATGGCAATTCGGCCTTTTTTAGGGATATGCGCCGACCTCAGGCACTAGGCGCAAGGTCAGCGATGTGGGCAGACCGAAAAACCAAAAAAAAAGATCCGCGGGCGAAGTGGGTGTGAGCTGAGCGCACCCAAAAATCAAGTGGGCGCGAGCTCAGCGCACCCAAAAATCAAGTGGGCGCGAGCTAAGTGCACCCAAAAATCAAGTGGGCGCGAGCTGAGCGCACCGAAAAATAAGTGAGCGCGAGCTAAGCACATCCAAAAATAAGTGAGCGCGAGCTAAGCGCATCCAAAAATAGGTGAGCGCGAGCTGAGCGCATCCAAAAATAAGTGAGCGCGAGCTGAGCGCAAGCTTGGCACGAAGCTCGGCGGATGCCCAAAAAAAACGATCCGCTCACCTTTTTTTGGTGCGCTGAGCTCAGTGCGAGCTCGGCGCATACCCCTACGAAACCCGATATTCTGGTTTTTTGCTCACACTCCATTTTTAACTGGTTTTTTAAGCTCTGCAACCCCTCCCAAGTGTTCCCCATACTCCTAAGAGACCTTCGAACACAACTTGACCTCAACATCCAGACTCAAATCTCTTCGGAACCCCAAATCCGAAACAAAACACTAACAGAACGTAATAAAATCCGGAAACAAACACTAACAACACCATGAATTAACAGAACCCGAATAAGGAAGAAGGGAACAGGGGGGCTTTATCGGAATACATTAGATCTTCGCAAGAACATACTCCAGTAACAAAAGCAAGTAACAAAAGCAAGCAGGCAAAATGAATCTAAAGCAGGCAAGAGACCAGATCTGGTCCCGGGAGAGACTTAGCTTTCTAAACATGGCCAAATGAATCTAATCTTAGATATGCTGTGTAAAAATACAAGAGAGAACATTACCTTGAATGTTTCGAGACCCTAGAGGGGGGGGGGGTGTGCACCTCCTTGAAGCACAAATGGTTGCCGGAGCAGTTCCTCTCCACACCCACAGCGAGTCCTCCCTTTTAGTTGTGAGGAACTAGAGAAGGGTTGGATGATCTTGGAATAGGGCTTGGGGTATTTCGGAAGATAGGAGAGGGTAGAGATGGAGGCTTCGAACCAAGTAGAGTGGGGAAGAGGAAGGGGAAAACCCAGCAGTCGTGCTTCGAATGTCGAAAGACAACCAACCTTAAAAATGACCAACCCCCAAAAATCCCGAACCCAAAATTTTTCCAACCTAAAAGCCTCCAACCAAAATTTTCGAACCAAAATTTTTCCGAACCCGAAAATGATCCCACCCTTTGCGCGAAAACTCGCGCGGCTTATATAGACGAGGAAAAAGGGGATCCGCTCACCTAAACAGGGGATCCGCTCAGCTTGCGCTGAGCGCATACCCGCCTGCCACGTTCGCGCGAGCGGCAAAATGATGAAAAATCATTTAATGCCGCCGCTTTCCGGTCGGAAAAATCCGAATTTTTTAGATTTAGTCCCTGGTTATTTTTGTTTTAATTCGATATTCCGGGATTTTTACAGATTTAGTCCCTGGTTATTTTTGGTTTAATCCGATATTCCGGGATTTTTACAGATTTAGTCCCTGGGATATTTCATACATTTGGATATTTACGGATTTGATCCCTGAGATATTTTCCTGCTCAACTTGCCACGTGTGCAGCTTTTTGCCACGTGCGCAGTTTGCCGGTTTTGCTGCTCGGAAACTTCGTCAGCTCATATTTTCTCCATCCGGACTCCGATATAGGCAAACTCAATTGCGTTAGAATTGTATCGGAGCCCTATATCCCATGACCTAGGGGTGGGCCTCCGGATCGGATTTTAGCAGAAAGTCAATTTTTGGCTCCGTTCAAGTTTGACCACCCGCAGAACCTTCATCCGGACTCTGATTCCTACAAACTCAGTTGCGTTGGAACCGTGTCGAGATTCTCTATCCAATGACCTAGGGGTAGGCATCTGGATCAGATTTTAGCAGAAAGTCAACTTTTGGCTCTGTTCAAGTTTGACCGCCCGCAGAACCTTCATCCGGACTCCGATTCCTGCAAACTCAATTGCGTTGGAACCGTGTCGAGATTCTCTATCCAATGACCTAGGGGTAGGCCTCTGGATCGGATTTTAGCAGAAAGTCAACTTTTGGCTATGTTCAAGTTTGACCACCCGTGAACCTTCATCCGGACGCCGATTCCTACAAACTCAGTTGCGTTGGAACCGTGTGGAGATTCTCTGTCCAATGACCTAGGGGTAGGCCTCTGGATCGGATTTTAGCAGAAAGTCAACTTTTGGCTCTATTCAAGTTTGACCGCCGGCAGAACCTTCATCCGGACCCCGATTCCTGAAACTCAGTTGCATTGGAACCGTGTCAAGATTCTCTGTCCAATGACCTAGGGGTAGGCCTTTGGATTGGATTTTAGCAGAAAGTCAACTTTTGGCTCTGTTCAAGTTTGACCGCCCGCAGAACCTTCATTCGGACCCCGATTCCTGCAAACTCAGTTGCGTTGGAAACGTGTCGAGATTCTCTGTCCAATGATATAAAGCGAGGTGGCCAATTTTCACTTGATCAAAAAGTCAACTTTTCACCCCTTAGGGTTTGACTTTCTGTCCAGGTTTTGCATTTCTGGGAGCACAAAAATGAGGTGCTTACACAGCCAAAATAGACCAGTCTTCAGATTCATTAAGGTTCTCTTCCTTTGTTATCTACAGGTAGCTAAAATAGATCAGTCAGTCCAAATCCAATCAAAAAAATCAGTCTTCCAAATTCAATAGGGATCTCTTCCCCGGTCGTCTTAGGACAGCCAAAATAGATCAATCTTCAGATTCATTAAGGTTCTCTTCCCTTGTTACCTACGGGTAGCTAAAATAGATCTGTTGATTCAAAATCAGGTTCTCTTCCCTTGTTGCCCTAGGGTAGCTAAAATAGATCAGTCAGTCCAAATCCAATCAAAAAAAATCAGTCTTCCAAATTCAATAGGGTTCTCTTCCCCGGTCGTCCTAGGACAGCCAAAATAGATCAGTCTTCAGATTCATTAAGGTTCTCTTCCCTTGTTACCTACGGGTAGCTAAAATAGATCAGTTGATTCAAAATCAGGTTCTCTTCCCTTGCTGCCGTAGGGTAGCTACAACAGATCAGTTAGTCAAATCATATCAAAAAACAAATAAATAAATTCAATCAGATAAAGTTGTGTCAACAATTTGTGTAAAATTGCACTAATGCCTGCTAATTGTTCTCTCAGGTACCAAAAATTGCTTTCAGAAGTCCGTACCTATTAAGATCGAGGAGAAGGCTCAATATGGAACAGCAAGGAGAACAGACGCCACCAGGGCAGCATCCTGCAGAGTCCAGTCATGCGCAGGTAGTCAATGAGATGTAGCAGAAGATGGACAGCATGAGTTCCATCATCCAGGAACTCATGACAGAGCTGAGAGAATTGAGGTAGGCCCCACCAGAAGTACCAGTCGCTCAGCAGCCGCAGCCACAGTTCCCGCCACAAGCAGAAGTGGCGCCACCACCACGTCCGGCAAATCCCCCTCCCCTGGCAACCCCACCATCGGCAGCACCGTTCCACGTTGCACAACAAGATCAGTTTCTACCTATCCATCTGGGGCAAGGTGATGAGGACTGGTACAAAACCCAGGAGGTGCAGTTTGAGGAGAAACTGACAATAGTAAGGGAGGGGAACAGAACAGAAATGGCCGCCCTGAAGGAGCAGCTCAAATAGCTCCAATCTAGCACGGTACAAGGTGAGGCTACCCTGGAAAGCCTCTGTTTCTTTTCAGACATCCAACTCCTGGCTAAGTTCAAATGCCCTGAGTTGCACCAGTTTGACGGCATTGGGTGCCCACTGAACCATTTAAGGTCGTACTCAGGCAACATGTGCTAGTATGCCAAGGAAGAGCGGATCATGTTGCAGTTCTTCCAGAAGTCATTAACTGGGGCCGCTTACTCTTGGTTCTTGAGTCTGGACAAGGCTAAGATGAAGACATGGAATGACTTGGTAGCAGTCTTCATCCAGCAGTACCGCCTAAATAGTCAGATTGTACAGAATAGGGCAGAACTACAGAGGTTGACTAAGAAGAGCCAAGAGTCGGTGAGAGAATATGCCAAACGCTAGAAGGAGATGGCAACACTTGTACAGCCGCCACTACTAGAACAGGAGATGACATCTCTGTTTATCTCATCATTAGGACAGCCATTCTTCACTTTGCTGCTGGGGCAAAGTACATCAAATTTCAACAACCTAATCTTGACCACGGATCGGATTGAAGACGCAGTGAGGGCCGGAAAGATAGATGGCAGTGGGCAGAGTGCTGCACTAAGGAGGCAGGTAACAGGGCAAGCTAGCAGAAACCAAGGGCAAGAGCCCAAGAGGTCAGAACAGTAGGCGGTGAACTATGTATACCCCGCATAACCCCACCACTTCTCCCAAGGACCAGAGGTGGTGGCACCCCAAGGAACCAGGCAGACAGCTTACCAAGGGGTAAGAAAGACGAAAGAAGAATTTGAAGTTAGGTTGAAGCGGGTTTTCACTCCCCTACCCTATGCACTAGTAGAGTTGCTACCTACGTTGCTGAAGAAAGGGTACTTGCAAATCAAACCCCCGAATCCCAGACTGGTCAATGCCAGAAGCTACAATGTTACAGAGCGGTGCGAGTACCACTCCGGTGCTCCAGGACACCATACCAATCGGTGCTGGGACCTAAGGCACAACATCCAGGACCTGATTGACAGTAAACGCATCACGGTCGACCCTCCAGCACCACCCGCTTAGACTCCAGCAGCTGGCGTAACTACTAATCCTCTCCCAGATCACTCAAATGCCTCCACTAGTAGAACGGCGAATCAAGTAAGCAGTGATCAGGGCACCGGGCAGCTCGATCCTTCAGTACTTACTGGTCGACCAGGGCAGATAGTGAAGGTGCAGCTTCGAACAAGAACCCAATCGACAACAATTGCAGTTAAGGAGAATACAGATGTGTACATCTGTACGATCGAGGATGAACCACAAAGCATTGAAGAGGTCACTGGGCCATGGAACCCAATGCAATGCGGATGGATCAGCGACTCCTCGTCCCCTCCATGCAGAGAAGGAGTGGGCAGTTGGGCTCCAGATCCGAGATAGACCTCAGATCTCGGACACGTCCATGGGCAGTTCAAGGGTGCCTCCCCAGTTATCTACCGAATGGCCGCCAGAGTACATGTCTGCGATGTCGGAGCCATGCCCCTATCTGGCCTACTCTGCCGACTCGTCATCACTTGAGTCTAATCCCGTCCCCCTCCCATACAACATGCATGAGTGGTTCGTCCCCCCTTATGCCGCAGCAGAAGAGGAACCACCATCCACTCCTGAACTCTTAAACCTGCCTGATCTGTATAAGAGCTCGGACGAGTCCGCAGATACAGACTCAGATGACACGTCAACAGAAGAGAGTGAGACAGTGAACGTCATTGAAGGAGATGGCGTTGACTCCCCTACAGGTCTCCCTTTGGTGCACTTCCACCCATCCGAAGACCAAGAATTCTTCTACCCTAGCCCATCTCTCACCCTAGCCCTTTAACCCCCAATATCCACGACATCATGGACTCGCCTCCACAAGACCCCTTCTCCCTTTCATTTGAACCACCTACCTTGAACCTCTCCAAGCTCAACCTGGAACCACCTTCCTACAAGGCCGTACCCCCACCTCACCCTACCCAATCTTTCCACCATCCAGCTACCTCCACCACCACTGTTGAGGCAGAAATCGACCGTATCACCCGATCCGGTCGATACGTAAATACCAATCCCCCACCCACACCAGAGGAGGGAGCGGAGGCAGAAGCAAAGAGGAAAGAAAAAGGGAAGGATGTGGTTACTGAATTGCTACAGACCCTCAAGAGAAAGGGAAGGGCCACCGAAGAAGAGATCATAGATTTGCACCACAGTGTTTTCACTCTAGAGTACGACATCCTCCAGTAGTTGAACAAGGTGCCTGCCCAAATCTCCATAATGCGACTTCTGATTGATTCGGAAAAGCACAGGGCAGTGTTAATGAAGGTCCTGGGGGACGCACACATACCAGCAAGCATTGATCCTGAGCAGCTAGTGGCAGTGGTGTCAATAATCATGGGACCCCAGGCTATCTCCTTTTTTGCAGCAGACCTGCCATCTGAAGGATGCAATCATACCGAGCCGCTATATATAACCGTGAAGTGTGTGGATCTCATTGTAAAACGTGCCATGATTGACAACGGGTCGGCTTTGAACATATGCCCGATGAGGACATTTCACAGTTTACAATTGGATCCTTCAATGATCAAGCCAAGCGCTCATAATGTCAGAGGCTTCGACAACGCCAGAAGAGACTCACTGGGAGAGGTCACTTTGGTGATCATGATTGCAGATAGGCCCTTTACCAGTTCGAACTCATGGATATCAACGCCTCATTTAATCTGCTGATCGGAAGGCCTTGGCTGCATCAGGCAGGAGCAGTATCTTCCACACTGCATAGGATGGTCCGATTCGTATCGGGTAATGAGTTGATCACGGTACATGCAGAGGATCACCGGGAATTTGAAAGGGTCGGAGTACCCTATGTGGATTATGAGTTGCCCACCACACTCAATTTCCAAGATGTGGAGATGGTGCAAGTGAATCATATCCCCAAATCTGAAAGGGGGCAACGACTTTCGAAGAGGAAAAGAAAGAGCATGTTTAGCGCTGCTGACTGAGCAAACTGGGGTCTCAGAGCAGGCGAAGGACTAGGCAAGTACAAGCAAGGCATCAGGGTAGCCATCCAACCTTATGAGCAGACTACTGGGTTTGGACTGGGGTTCAGGCCACAGCCGGAAGACTACTCCAGACTCCTTGGGAACAGTGCCAAGAGGAAAAGAGCCAGAATTGAAGGAAGAGACCCCCACTGGCCCATATGCGTGCACGAGAACTTGTACCACCGCTTCACCAACATGGAGCGTAGGGCAGCCCAAGCCATCGAGAACATAGTCCCCCAAGGGTAGGGAGATGAGTTTATGGACACCCCGGCCGGGGAAGAGGACTACCTACAAGGCCTGGCTCAGATGCTCTGGGAGGAGCCACCATCTATGGAAATGATTGGAGATATAGTGGAAGTAGACCCATTGGCTCCTGAGGGGTCACCAGATGGCCTGCCCCACCAGATGAACAGTTCATCCTTGATGGGATCCCGGTCAACTCTGCGATTGTGATGGAGGTGCCACCACCTGCTCCCATTGAGGAATCCAAAGAAGAAGGTCCAATCATGTATGTCTGCATGATGGAAGGGCGAGACAGCTCGGGAGCACCAACTTACAGGCCAAGGTCGCCTCCTCCACCTCCATATATCCCGCACCCCGGAACTCGCGATGGTTTGAACCGCATGTTCCGTAGCATGCCCCAAGTCCTAGGACCAGTGCCCGAAGAGGTGTACCATGCAGCTTATGGCAAATGGGCACCACCAGCTTAATCTTCTACGGTGTCTGGGATACCAACTGGAATACCCATAATGTTTGCACCCCCCAGAGTTGACCCGGCCAATGGAGTCACCATCGCATATGCGCCACCCGAGGACGAGATACCGATGGCAATCCCCCTCAGTGGATCATGGGTAAGGGTGTCGTCAAAGTCTGGCCCTAGATCAGAGAGAAGCCAAAACAAGCCAGTAGGAGGCGCAACACATGATCCTATCTACATCTCTTCTGATGAGAGCGCCAATATGGTGCTGGCGGGAGAGCCAGAGAAGACGATTGCTATCAACAAGGAAGACAGGGCACCACTGAAGAACTGGAGCGCCACGCCTTTTGCTATCAACAAAGCTACTATCCCAAAGGCGGTTTCTATCGCCTCTGAAATTTCTGTTGTAACTACTGCTGAAATTTTTAATGAATATCTGAATGCTTCCTACTACTTGCATCTGTTTGAAAATGAAAATAATAAAAATAAGCAACTTGAGCATCGCAATCTTAGTGTCGATCCCGACGCACACTTGGAAGATCTGGGGCACGGGATAGGTAATGAGATTGCCATAATTGAACAAAAAGAACAAAAAGAAATTGAAAAGCCAGTGCAGATGGAAATAATAAATGAAATGCATGAACCAGTGTCCAATCCTGAAAACGAGCAAGAACTCGACAAATCAGATTGGGGCACTTGCCCATCGTAGCAAGAAGATTCAGACATCGTCCCCTGTGAGCCTTTCGAGCATGAGGACAACGATGAATCATGGGAGACCCCGCTTGAAATCCAACTTGCGTTGGAAAGGCATGAAAAGGGTCTCTAGGTCAACATTGAGGAAACAGAGCCAATTGACATAGGTGAAATAGCACAACCAAGGATCCTCCAAATTGGTAAAAAGCTGTCACCATTATTGAGAAAACAGATGTTTGATTTTCTTAAATCTTATTCTGACGTGTTTGCATGGTCATACGAGGATATGCCCGGGTTAGACATGGACTTGGTTGTGCATAAGTTACCAACAAAGTCTGAGGCCATACCTGTGAAATAGAAGCTCAGACGCACGAAGCCGGAATGGGCCCTGAAGATCAAGGAAGAGGTCACCAAGCAGTTGGATGCCGGATTCCTGCAAATAACTACTATCCGGAGTGGTTGGCCAACATTGTGCCAGTACCCAAGAAAGACGGGAAAGTCAGGATGTGTGTCGACTACAGAGATCTGAATAGAGCAAGTCCGAAGGATGACTTCCCATTGCCGCACATTGATGTACTGGTGGACAATACAGCAATGCATTCTATGTTCTCTTTCATGGACGGCTTCTCTGGTTATAACCAGATAAGGATGGCACCTGAGGATATGGAGAAAACATCCTTTATCAAGCACTGGGGCACTTACTGTTACCGCGTGATGCCGTTCGGACTGAAGAATGCAAGCGCTACGTATCAGTGTGCAATGACCTCAATATTCCAAGACATGATGCACAAAGAAATGGAAGTACATGTGGACGACATGATAGCGAAGTCCAAGGAAGAAGAGGATCACTTGGTGAACCTTGGGAAGATGTTTGACAGGCTCAGGGAGCACAAGCTCCGGCTCAATCCAAACAAGTGCGTGTTCGGAGTTACTTCAGGGAAATTGCTCAGATTCATAGTGGACAAATGGGGCATTGAGGTCGACCCCATCAAAGCAAAGGCAATTCTAGAGATGCCTCCTCCATCGACTGAAAAGGAAGTAAGAGGGTTCTTGGGCAGGTTGCAGTATATCAGTCGATTCATCGCACAGATGACTCCTGTGTGCGAGCCTATATTCAAGCTGCTAAAGAAGGATAACGCTGTGGTCTGGAATGAAGATTGCCAAGTAGCATTTGATAAAATCAAAGCCTATCTGATGAGCCCACTGACGTTGGTCCTGCCAGTCCCGGGATGACCCTTGATTATGTACCTAACAGTCTCTGAGACGGCTGTAGGATGTGTGTTAGAGCAACACGATGAGAAAGGGCGGAAAGAACAAGCAATCTATTACCTGAGCAAGAAATTTACCAACATCGAAGTCAAATACATAGTGCTTGAAAAGACGTGTTGCGCCCTGGTCTGGGCAGCTCAAAAGCTCCGACACTATTTGCTTAGTCACACAGTGTTACTGATCTCCAATCTGGATCCATTGAAATACATCTTTGAGAAGCCGATCTCCACTGGTAGGGTTGCCAGGTGGCAAGTCCTTTTGTCTGAGTACGACAATGTCTACACGACTAGAAAGGCGATAAAAGGGCAAGCTGTGGTGGATCACTTGGCAGAGCATCCACTACCTGACTACCAACCACTTCTGACTCACTTCCCGGACGAAGACTTGATGTGCACCGAGTCCACAGAAGGGGTAAAACCAAGTGGCAAATGTTCTTTGACGGGGCAGTCAATGTAAATGGAAAGGGGATCAGAGCAGTGTTAATCTCCCCAGACGGTGTCCATCACCCAATAGCAGCAAAACTCCTGTTTGATTGCACTAGCAACATGGCCGAGTATGAAGCATGTGTGTTAGGCTTGCGAGCAGCAATTGAGATGCATATACAAGAGCTAAAAGTATTCGGTGATTCAAGTCTTATCATCTATCAAGTAATGGGAGACTGGAAGACTAGAGATGTGAAGTTGGTGCCGTACCAAGAACTGGTCAAGGAACTGAAAGAGGAATTTGAGAGCGTGACATTCGATTACATGCCACGAGACGGGAATCGATTTGTGGATGCACTAGCTACATTGGCATCAATGGCCACCATCACGGATGATACCTGGGTGCAACCATTGGAGATAGAAATTCGGCATTACCCTGTTTACTGCTTCAGCGTCGAGAAAAGCACACCCGAAATGAGCCTTGGTACACAGACATAGAGAGATACATAAGGGACAGAACTCTGCCAGAAGGTGCCTCGGCTACAGAGAAGCGAACTATCCAGAGGGTGGCAGGGCAATACTTCTACAGTGGGGGCAGACTGTACAAGAAGTCATACAATGACTCCCTACTGATATGTGTCAGGGAAGCCGAGGCGCAGAAGTTGATTGAGGAAGTCCATGGAGGGTTGTGCAGCGCACAGATGAATGGGCATATGCTAGCAAGGAAAATTTTAAGAATCGGTTATTACTGGATGACCATGGAGGCGGACTGCTACGCTTACGTCAAGAAGTGCCAGTTGTGCCAGATTTATGCCGACAAAATCCTTGCGCCGCCGAATAAGCTGTACTTCATGACATCACCTTGGCCGTTCGCCATCTGGGGAATTGATATGATAGGCCAAGTTCATCCAACGGCTTCGAACGGGCATCAATTCATCTTAGTGGCAATTGACTATTTTACCAAGTGGGTAGAGGCCATGTCCTTCGTGGATGTGAAATAATCTCATGTGCTCAAGTTTATCAGAAACAATATAGTCTGTCGTTACGGAGTTTCAGAAGTGATCATCACTGACAATGCAAAGAATCTGAATAATAAGGACATGGAAAAGATGTGTGAAGATCTGAAGATCAGACATCTAAACTCCACGGCATATCGGCCTAAGATGAATGGAGCAGTAGAGGCTTCCAACAAGAATCTAAAGAAGATACTCGAGAAAATGGTAGTCATCTACAGAGACTGGTGTGCGCGCGTCGAAAATGTGGCACGGGAAAATTCGGAGTCGCCACCGCCTGATGGGGTGCAGGTGGACACCTGGGTGCCTAATCTTGTCTATTAAGGCTTGGGTCTGCGGCTTTTGAGATTCTAAGTAGGGTCTCGGTTGTGGTTCGGGGAAGTCCGTAAACACCCCAGTCCACCCCGTCGGGTGACGGGTCCCTTAGGTTTATCCTGATTTGAGTCAGCTTACTTTGGTCTCACCCGATTCCTAATCCGATATGTAGCTTGGTTAAGTCTGGTGGGACCACCTGAGTGGTGTGGGTCTCTTTGATTGCTTTTATCTTGATTAATTAGGTAATCTGAGTCTGGTTGGGTGGGCCCCATTGGAAGGCCCACTGTGTCCTTGGTGGGCTTAGTCAAGCCCATGTACCCTTGTGGGCCTCATTCTAGCCTGAGAGGCCTTGTGGGCTTTGGTTAGTTCAATAGATTTTACTTTTGGTTTCAAATTGGATTTAAGTGGTTTTCATATAAATGTGGGCCGGATTGGATTGTGGGTCCCTTAGGTGGGCCCACATGGTAGCCAAGTAATTTGTTGGATTTATCTTCTTAAGTTTCCAGAAAATGGGTTGGACACTGGGCTTGGGGCCCGTAGTCCTGATTAGGGCTTGAAAGCCCAAGTTACGGGAAGTTAGGGTTTGCACCCTTCCTTGGTTCAGTTGGTGGGCTTTGGCGGGCCCGGTAGGCCCTTGCCCTTGGTCTCGGCCAAACCACACATTTCATACATTAACTCACTAACAAGTTCGGGTGGGCTGCATTAGGTTTGGCCCGCCCGGTTTAATTAGTCAATTTTACTTTAACTTGCTTATTTGCATGCTTTAGAGTTCGTTGGGCTTGGTGGGCCTCGTTGGAAGGCCCACTAATGTACCAAATTGGACCGATGGCCCATGTCCCAAGTTGGGTTTCCGGGTCCCATGTCCCAAGTTGGGTTTCCGGGTGACCCGGAAACCCTGTTGGTTTATTTGGTTCAGTTCGGAAATGACACCCACATCCAGCAATAATCACAGAAAATATGCAAAATTGACATTTACCAGGGAGAGACCGGCTCACTGATCCAGGTCCCTCCCGCGCCAAGCAACGAGTTGGGCCCACGGCGAATAGCAGGAGCCTTGCGCAATACGATAAAGGGCATTTTCGGGTTTTAAAAAGTATAAGCAATTTGGCCTCTTAAAGGGGGTGCGTTGACCTCCGGGCACTGGGCGCAAGGTCAGCGCGAGCCCGGCGGACCGAAAACGGCCGAAAAAGGGGCACCCGCACGCGCGCCTCGCGCGAGCCTTGCGCAAGCTAGGCGGAAGCCAAAAAAATAAAAAAGGCCCTTGCGCACGCACCTCGGGTGAGCCTTGCGCGAGCAAAAGCTCTAAGCGCAAGCTCGGCGGACACCCCTCTGCGCGTGCAACTCTCTGTTTTTTCTGAAAACTCCATGACTGAGCTCATTTCTAACCTCTGTAACACCTCTCAGGTGCCTCCAGCATCCCCAGACGACATTGTGAGACATGGGAAAAAATCAAATCCAATGACTTCCTCAATCATCACACGGGATTAAATAAAACAGAGAGTCGCCACCATTCAATTTAGGTGTGAATGGACACCAAAATATTAAATAAGCTCAAAAAGGCAATTTTAGGGTAAAAATAACCCTCCTAAAAAAAACAACCAGAGATGGATAAGGGGATTAAGTTATGAACAAGGGAAGGTGTTAGGCACCCCTATTCATCCACACAAGGTGGTTGCCAGGTATTGTTCATGTTAAATTAAAGGAAAAAAGCTTGCTATAAAAATCAGGAAAAATCACAAAAAAGACAAAATTGTATGGTTTTTTCATACGAACAGTCTGATTGATCCAGAACTTTCAAATATGATCATACCATTCCTAGATCATAGCCAAAAACCACAAAAATCATGAAAACAGTGCTATAGGTGCAAAAGTGGCAAAAATCCAAATTTTATCAAAAAGTGGGGATCTCATGCTATAAACATCATGGATTCATGTTATTCATTCAGATTCATCATAAAAACCATTAAAACATGATCAGGATATTCAAAGCAGTCACATCTCACAAATTAGAGCATATGGGGGTCTACCCCACGGATCCACCTGTTCTCTTTTCCCCTAGCTCTCTCTTCACGTTTTACGGCTAGAGAGGATTCTTGAGGTACTTGGAGATAGGTTTGGTTACACAAACACAATCCAAGGCTTTATTCTAAAAAAAAGAGAAAAACAGATATGGGTTCTATTCTAGGGATCCACTTGTTCTCTTTTCCCTAGCTTTCACTTCACGTTTTACGGCTAGAGAGACTCTTGAGGTACTTGGAAGCAAGTTTAGAAATACTAGATACAAAAGATGGCCTTATTCTACAGCAATAGAGATGATCCTATTATATCTAGAATTGAAGACAGAAAATAAAAGGGAAAAGGGACTTACCTGGATTGAGCAAGCAAGGCAGCAGGGGTTCCTCTCTTCTCTTGGAGCTCCTTGGACTTCAAAATTTCGTGGCCTTTTGCTTGAGAAAAGGCCCTCTATTTATAGGCAAACCCAGGGGCATGGTTGGTCCAAGGTTTGGCAAGATAGAGTTTCAGTTTGAGTTAAACACAAGATCATGCCAATCCTTTATCCACAAAGATATTTCGCACGAATAAAATATATAATTCGCTCATTTAAAGGGATATTGGACTAAAGATAAGGCTCAGAAATCGAGAGAAGAACAGAACTCGCACGAGTCTGATGTGCCCGTAAATGATTTACGGTCCAAAGGTGTCCGTATATGTATTACGGGCGCTGCGTGCCCGTATATAAAATTCAGGCGCGTTTAGCCCGTAGATACAATACGGTCAAGGCTCTAATTATTGATTTTCATGCTTTTTTGGCCTGTTTTAACTTCCAATTAATGTTTTCATTATTTTCTCATTTTGTAGTGCAATTTGGGGGTGTCTACAGACACTTAAACATGCTTTGAAATTATTCTAACCTACTTGAAGACACGACTAAATCTCTTAAAAAAAGAAGCAAGCTTGACCATTATAAAAAACATCACAGTCTAACGGCTACAGGGGGTAATGGGGGAAGGGAGCATGCTCACAGGTGCACAAGAAGGAGACAGCAGGTGGCAGGGGGTTGGGGGAGCATGTTGGCAAGTCTAGCAAAAGATAAAATGAAAAGATAGTAACAAACAGAGATCGCATTCGTATCCAGGAAACCTGACTTGCCCCTACGCCTGGATGGGACTTCCGTATTCGCGTCCATAAACCGGCAGGGAAAGGAAAGAGAGGGGGGGTTTACAGGGGAACACAGGACATGCTCAAAGCGAGGGAACAGACTCCCTTTACTGAATGATCCACAAAACAAACTCTCCGAACAGTGGCCTTGGTGGTCTAAGGTGGGATGGCCAAGCTTCCTACCTCCTCATGGGGTCTCCCTTACCCTCGGAGACCTCTGTGTTACCAAAAATATAAGAACATGCATGTTACAGTAAGGAGAAAGAACAAGTCCGATAACATGCTTAGATAACTCCCATCTTGATGCGTGTGAAATAAAAGTAGGTGGGGAACAATACCTGAGGTTCCATAAGCTCACTTGCAGGGTGGAGGCTCCTCCTTGAGATGAAAGTGCTGGAGCTCCCTTCCTTTGAACCTTCAACAGCAACCCTCCTTTTCTTCGGATCTTGGTGCGATGGTGGAGAAGAAGAAGAGGAAAAGAGAACGAGGGCGTCGGGTGGGGGGGTTCGGGGGCTAGGGAGTCAAGGCCGTAGCCACACAGGGAAGGTTCCTAGGAACTGAAAGCCAGCCAAAGAAAAGCTTTTCAGCGAAAAAATTTCCAAACCCGAAAGGAGCCAACCCTTTGCAATGAAGGGTCGCGCGACTTTTATAGATGGGGAAATAGGGTCCGCCGGGTTGGCACCCAGCGGGTGCCCCGCGCGTTTCACGCTTGCCCCGTTCACGCGAGCGGCAAAATGATTGAAAATCAATTACTGTGGCCGCTCGACGGTCAGAAAATCCGATTTTTTTCGAATTTAGTCCTTGGTCATTTTCGATTTAATCCGATATTCTTGGATTTTTACAGATTTAGTCCCTGGGATATTTCGTACATTTGGATATTCACGGATTTGATCCCCGAGATATTTTCCTGCGCAACTCGCCACGTGTGCAGCTTTTTGCCACGTGTGCAGTTTGCAGGTTTTGCTGCTCGGAAACTTTGTCAGCTCATATTTTCTCCATCCGGACTCCGATCTGGGCAAACTCAGTTGCGTTAGAATCGTATCGGAGCCCTCTATCCGATGGCATAGGGGTAAGCATCTGGATCGGATTTTAGCAGAAAGTCAACTTTCGGCTCCACTCAAGTTTGACCGCCCGCAGAACCTTCATCCGGACTCCGATTCCTGCAAACTCAGTTGTGTTGGACTCGTGTCGGGATTCTCTCTCCAATGGCATGGGGGTAAGCATCTGGATCGGATTTTAGCAGAAAGTCAACTTTCGGCTCCCCTCAAGTTTGACCGCCCGCAGAACCTTCATCTGGACTCCGATTCCTGCAAACTCAGTTGTGTTGGACTCGTGTCGGGATTCTCTCTCCAATGGCATGGGGGTAAGCATCTGGATCGGATTTTAGCAGAAAGTCAACTTTCGGCTCCCCTCAAGTTTGACCGCCCGCAGAACCTTCATCTGGACTCCGATTCCTGCAAACTCAGTTGCGTTGGACTCGTGTCGGGATTCTCTATCCAATGATATAAAGCGAGGTGACCAATTATCACTTGATCAAAAAATCAACTTTTCACCCCTTAGGGTTTGACTTTTTTCCAGGGTTTGCATTTCTGGCTCTTCCGGGAGCGCAAAAATGAGGTGCTTACAGCTGCCCCTCTTTGCCGGAGTCACCGTGCAGATGAACGGCAAAGAGAAAAAGAATCTCGTTTTTGCGCCTGGCATTTCTGTCGACATGGTCGACGAGCTTTGTCCTTTGAAGTTTTCATTTTGAGAGGGAAGCGGCCAATAATGGGGCATCACTTCCTGGCTTCAGAGTTTCCTTACCCTTTGCTTTTCAGGTTTTTGTAGGGCAACTCTTCAGCATTTAATTTAAGTTTGAAAGAGATTAGATTGGACTTGAGCTCGCCAACCTGTTTCGGCGTTGATGCCAGACACTTGACAATATTCTTTTCTTCTTGTTTGTTCCATTAAAGCTTTTTGGTGACTTCAGACTTCTGATCCATTTTGTGTCTTTTACTTGAACCTTGCTTGCAAATTTTTTTTATAGGGATTTGATGGCCAAGGGTTGGTTCAGGATGTGGCCCAAATGGAGAAAGGAGGAGGGAAGAGCGGAGGAGGAGCTGCTGTTGATGATGAGGTGCTTCCATTGGGGATTTTGGAGAAGATGTCCGTCATCCCACTTTCGCTGTACCTGTGAAGGCAGGAAAAGACAACATGTTAGTCGTGAAATAGCTGGGGGAATGCAAAACACTTTTCTTATTCTCTTCTTGCTCTGAGCCTTTTGCCCATTGCAGCCAGAAGCGGCCCTTGCCAAGGTTAAGAGATTATCAACTCAGGTTAGTTGCCTAACGTGGAGCTCAAAACAGTTAAGCAGGACAATTATAGAGAAAACAGGTGTGTCAGTGTGTGCCCGTGTTTGCAATATCAAAGAAATTTTCCAAGGTCAGACGGGACTTGGAGTGCTTGGCATTTTCAGTAGCATTGTCATCACAGGCCACTGTGAAGTCTTTGACTCGGGCGCAACCTACCGGTCTGGACCTCTCAGATATGTGCAATTTCCTCAGTTTACTATCTGCCACTATCACTGCTCTTTCTGTACCTTGCTCTGCTCAATCTAGATGTGCTCGGTTCTCTCTCTTTGTTTTTTATTTTTGGGTGACTAACCCCACAACGCCCTTTTTTTGGGTTTTCGCTGTGTCCAGCCTTTCCAGGAAACTCTGAATTCCGTCATTGCTGATGAACGCAGACCTAACTGTTTGCCCCAATCATTCTTTTTGGGATCCGAGAGATCTTAGAGATAGGACGAAATGTAGGCTTGATCTCGTTTATGAAAGAAAGGGTGAGTGGCTCAAAAAGGCTTATTTATTTGGGTTCACAATGCGTGCCACTTTTATTGTTGGTGGGACTTACATCCTGGATTATTTGTATCTCTATATTTTTTGCGGGGCAAACATTTCCCCATTTTCTTTATTTCTTTTCTTTTTCCTTTTTTTCTCTCTCTTTTTTTGGTTGCATTTTCTCTTTTTTTTTAGGTCTTTCTGGGCAAGGATGCCCTGTTTCTTTTTGCTTTGCCAGGAATGCCCCCTTTTTTATGTGTAGAACACTTGCAATGGGTTGAAAGAATTTGAAGGCTCAAAATTGTTTAACTAGGGGAGAATTTAAGGTATTTGGAAGGATTTACAGTTTAAAGGAGAATCAAGGATGGCCTCTCTTCATTTCCCAATCAGAATGATCTTAGGGGTAGTACAGTTTGACTGCGTCTACATTTATCGGCTCAGGAAAAATTGCCCCGTCCATTTCTTGTAGGATGAGTGCTCCTCTGGACAACACTTTGTGGACTATGAATGGCCCTTCGTAGTTCGGCTTGAACTTCCCTCTGTTGTCCTCTTGATAAGGAAAGATTCTCTTCAGTACCAGATCTCCCACTTTGAAATGCCGTGGCTTCACTTTCTTGTTGTAGGCTCGCGCCACTCTCTATTGATAGAGCTGGCCATGGCACAAAGCCTTGATCCTCTTTTCATCCAATAATTGCAACTGGTCAAATCTGGATTCTTCCCATTCGACGTCACTGATTTCAGCTTCCTTCAGAATTCTGAGCGACGGAATCTGTGCTTCCACTGAGAGGACTGCTTCCATTCCATATAACAGGGAGAACGGGGTTGCCCCAGTCGACATTCTAATCGACGTCCGATAGGCGTGCAGTGCATATGGTTGCTTCTCGTGCCAGTCTCTGTAGGTGACTACCATTTTCTCGAGTATCTTCTTCAGATTCTTGTTGGTGGCCTCTACTGCTTTCATCTTGGGCCGGTATGCCGTGGAGTTTAGATGTCTGATCTTCAGGTCTTCACACATCTTTTCCATGTCCTTATTATTCAGATTCTTTGCATTATCAGTGATGATCGCTTCTGGAACTCCGTAGCGACAGACTATATTGTTTCTAATAAACTTGAGCACATGAGATTTCTTCACATCCATGAAGGACATGGCCTCTACCCACTTGGTAAAATAGTCAATTGCCACTAAGATGAACCGATGCCCGTTCGAAGCCATTGGATGCACCTGGCCTATCATGTCGATTCCCCAGATGGCAAACGGCCAAGATGATGTCATGGAGTACAGCGTATTCGGCGGTGCATGGATTTTGTCTGCATAAATCTGGCACAACTGGCATTTTCTGACATGAGCGTAGTAGTCTGCTTCCATGGTCATCCAGTAATAGCCCGTCCTTAGAATCTTCCTTGCTAGCATATGTCCATTCATGTGTGCGCCGCACAACCCTCCATGGACTTCCTCAATCAATTTATGTGCCTCACCTTCTCTGAGACATAGCAATAGGGAGTCATTGTATGACTTTTTGTACAGCCTACCTCCACTGTAGAAGTATTGCCCTACCAACATCTGTATAGTTCGCTTCTCTGCAGCTGAGGCACTTTCTGGCAGGATTCTGTTCCTTATGTATCTCTCAATGTCTGTGTACCAAGGTTCTTCTTTGAGTGTGCTTTTCTCAACACTGAAGCAGTGAACAAGGTAACGCCGAATTTCTATCTCCAATGTTTGCACCCAAGTATCATCTGTGATGGTGGCCATTGATGCCAGTGTAGCTAGTGCATCCGCAAACCGGTTCCCATCTTGTGGCATGTAGTCGAATGTCACGCTCTCGAATTCTTCTTCTAATTCCTTGACAAGTTCTTGGTATGGTACCAACTTCACATCTCTGGTCTTCCAGTCTCCCATCACTTGATAGATAATAAGACTTGAATCACCAAACACTTTCAGTTCTTGTATACGCATCTCAATTGCTGCCCGCAGGCCTAGCACACATGCTTCATACTTGGCCATGTTGCTAGTGCAATCAAATAGAAGTTTCGCTGCCATCGGGTGATGAACACCGTCTGGGGAGATTAACACTGCTCCAATCCCCTTTCCATTTACATTGACCGCCCCGTCAAAGAACATCTGCCACTTGGTTTCTTCTACCTCTTCTGTAGACTCGGTGCACATCACGTCTTCGTCCGGGAAGTGAGTCAGAAGTGGTTGGTATTCAGGTAGTGGATGCTCTGCCAAGTGATCCGCCACAGCTTGCCCTTTTATCGCCTTTCTAGTCGTGTAGACAATGTCGTATTCAGACAAAAGGACCTGCCACCTGGCAACCCTGGTAGTGGAAATTGGCTTTTCAAAGATATATTTTAACGGATCCAGATTGGAGATCAGCAAGACTGTGTGACTGAGTAAGTAATGGCGAAGCTTCTGGGCTGCCCAGACCAAGGCGTAACACGTCTTTTCAAGTACTGTGTATCTGACTTCGATGCTGGTAAATTTCTTGCTCAGGTAATAGATTGCTTGTTCTTTCCGTCCTTTCTCATTGTGTTGCCCTAACACACATCCTACAGCCGTTTCAGAGACCGTCAGTTACATAATCAAGGGTCGTCCCGGGACTGGCGGGACCAACGTTGGTGGGCTCATCAGATAGGCCTTGATCTTATCAAACGCCACTTGGCAGTCTTCATTCCAGACAACAGGATTATCCTTATTTAACAATTTGAATATGGGCTCACACACAGGAGTCATTTGCGCGATAAATCGGCTAATGTATTGCAGACTACCCAAGAACCCTTTTACTTCCTTTTTAGTCGATGGAGGAGGCATCTCTAGAATTGCCTTTGCTTTGACGGGGTCAACCTCAATGCCCCGCTTGCCCACTATGAATCCAAGCAACTTTCCTGAAGTAACTCCAAATACGCACTTGTTTGGGTTGAGCCGAAGCTTGTGCTCTCTGAGTTTGTCAAACATTTTTCCAATGTTCACCAAGTGGTCTTCTTCTTCCTTAGACTTTGCTATCATGTCATCCACATACACTTCCATCTCCTTGTGCATCATGTCGTGGAACAACAGAGTCATCGCACGCTGATATGTGGCACCCGCATTCTTCAGTCCAAACGGCAACACACGGTAGCAGTAAGTGCCCCAATGCGTGATAAAAGGATGTTTTCTCCATATCCTCAGGTGCGATCCTTATCTGGTTGTAACCAGAGAAGCCATCCATAAAAGAGAACATCGAATGCGTCGCTGTATTGTCCACCAGTACATCAATGTGTGGCAATGGGAAGTCGTCCTTTGGACTTGCTTTATTCAGATCTCTATAGTGAACACACATCCTGACTTTCCCGTCTTTCTTGGGAACCGGCACGATGTTGGCCAACCACTCTGGATAGTGAGTTACTTGCAGGAATCCAACATCCAACTGCTTGGTGATCTCTTCCTTGATCTTCAAGGCCCATTCCGACTTCGTGCGCCTGAGCTTCTGTTTCACAGGTACGGCCTCAGACTTTGTTGGTAACTTATGCACAACTAAGTCCATGTCTAACCCGGGCATATCCTCGTATGACCATGCAAACACGTCAGAATAAGATTTAAGAAAATCAATCATCTGTTTTCTCAATAATTGTGACAGCTTTTTACCAATTTGGAGGATCCTTGGTTTTGCTACTTTTTTTTTTGGAAAAAAGTAAGGTATAATATTAAGAAGAAAAGGGAAAACAATACAGGGGGACGTGGGTGATGGCCACGTTCAAACAAACTACAATCTCCCAAACTACATAGTGGAATGTGACAATTTGATTACATGGTGGAGCCTCCAATTGTCAACAATTTTCCTATTACGATCGGAGTCTTTGCTCAATAGATTCTGGTGGTGAAGCTGTGCTTGGACATCAAACCGAATGTAGGAAAATATCTCGGAAGCTGGTAGGTAGCTGTTCTTGAATATCCTTATATTCCGCTCCTTCCAGATGTGATAGACTGCTGCCCCCAATGATAACTTAAAGATGATAGTGGTGGGTTCTGAGGAAGTACCTTCCCTTGCTGCCCAAGCTATTAGATTGTCCCATCTACGCTTCACTCTCTTAAGACAGTTAGCTTGGAGGATTGAGTGCCATACCTGCCAATTGTAGCTGCATTCAAAGAACAAGTGGTGAAGATTCTCACTTCCCCTTCTACATAGAATACATGTTTGCTGATTTGTTGTTCCCCACTTGTTAAGCTTGTCAAGAGTAAGTAGACCCTTATTGAAAGACATCCAAAGAATGAATGCATGCCTTGGAATGTTAAGGGGGAACCAAACAAGCCTATTCCAAGGGACAAGGTGACGATCAAGATCGATGAATCTGTAGGTGCTTGCAATGTCAAATCCACCTGATTTTGATGTTATCCACACAATCTTGTCTTCACGAGATGCATCAGGCTTTGGTAAACTAGAGAGTTTGCTCCATAAATCCATCAAATCTGCCGTAACTGAAAGAGGAGGTGACCAATCATTACCTTCAATTATAGAAGCTACATCTGCAGAAATTGGTAAACCCGAGTCATACACGACTCGATTGCCAAGCCTTGGAACAATTGGTCCGTCCGGATGCCAATTATCGTACCAAAGTGATGTGCCTACGCCATTGAAAACCTTCACCTTTAGAAGAGTTTCAGCAATCGGCCTAGCATGTAAAATGTTCCTCCAAATCCAAGTGCACTTCGATGGGCACTTTAATGCCCAAAAGTTTCTGTCCTTGACCAGGTAGCTACGAGTCCATCTAACCCACAAAGATGGGGAATTGTTGACGATCATCCAGATGTATTTGAAGACAGCAGCTGAATTCCAGGTTTGTAGGTTCTTGACCCCAAGGCCTCCTTGAGTCTTAGGCGCACAAACAACCTTCCAACTAATTGGACAAACTTTCTTATTTGATTTCTGCCCGGCCCAAAGGAAAGTTCTACATTCCTTTTGAATGGCTTTTGAGACTGATTTGGGAAGAGTGAAAACTGATTGCCAATGTACCGTGATAGAGAACAATACTGAGTTGATGAGGGTGAGCCTTCCCGCATAAGAGAGATTGCGATTGCTCCAAGATTGGAGTCGGGCTTTGATCCTTGTGAGAAGAGGATCACAGTCCTTTAGGGAGAGCCTGGATGAGAGGAGCGGCAGACCTAAATACTTGATGGGAAGATGACCAACTTGGAGACCAAATCTGGTGCATAGCAATTGTTTTGAGCTCTCGTCCATTCCAGCAAGGAAGAGGGTGGTCTTGTCCTTGTTGACTTTAAGGCCTGCTATAGCCTGAAGTTTCTCAAGAGCCTCCATACAGCAATCAATAGATTCCAGTTTCCCACTTGAGAAAAGCATTAAGTCATCTGCAAAACTGAGGACCTTGATTTTATGCTTGGAGCATTTGGGGTAGAACTCAAAGGCGGCCTTGCTTGTGGCGACCTGAAGAATAGCATTGAAAAGCTCCATGATTAGCACGAAGATGTAGGGAGAAAGTGGGTCACCTTGTCTTAAACCTTTTGCACCATGAAAGAAGCCATTCATTCGGCCATTGATCAGAATCGAGTAGGAGGGTGTAGAGATACACTCCATTACCCAGTGGATCATTCGAGATGGGAACCCCATATCATTTAACACCTTCCTTATACAGTCCCAAGATACCGAATCAAAAGCCTTGCTCAGATCCACCTTTATAGCACACCTAGAAGATCCTTTGTTTAAGTGGGAATTGTGAAGCAATTCGTGGGTTAACATGATGTTTTCTGCTATTGATTTGCCAGGAATGAATGCTGCTTGGTAGTCACCAACAAGGTCAGCAATAATCTTCTTAAATCTATTTGCAATGATCTTTGAAATGCACTTGTAGAGAGTGTTGACACAAGCAATTGGTCTGAAATCTGTAACCTTACCAGGATTTGGGCATTTAGGGACCAACGTTAAGGAGGTTGCATTCACTTGCTTTAGAAGCTTCCCATGCTGGAAAAAAGATAGAATTGCCTCTACCACATCGGGGCCAACAATCTCCCAGGCTCTCTTGAAGAAAACCGGGGTGAAACCATCAGGGCCAGGCGCCTTGTCATCCTTTAGAGCAAAGAGAGTGGAGGTCACCTCTTCCCTGGTGACATCCTCATCCAAAGATTGGTAGTGGGCTTCAGACAGCTTGAGAGGCATCTTGGGGAAGAGGTTTAAGTCAACCATGGTCGGCATCCCTAGGAGCTTAGAGAAGTGGGCAGAGAACATGCTGCAAATGGAAGAAGGATCAGTGATCTTGGAACCATCTTCATCATAGATACTTAAGATTTTATTTGCTGCCCTCCTAGATATCAGATGGTTGTGGAAAAAAGCGGAGTTCTGATCTCCATCCTTTAACCAAGCAATGCGAGCTTTTTGGCGAAGCTGACTTTCCTCAATCCTAAGAGCCTTGATAAGATTTGATCTAGTGATTCTCTCTTGACCAGCAGCAATAACATCATTGGGGTTGTTGTGGCATTTCTTTTGGAGGGCTGCAACATCAGCCCGGAGGAGAAGAACTTTGTTGGAGATATCGGCAAAATTTTCGCTCTTACTCCAAGCTTTGAGACATTTCTTAACAATTTGAAGCTTCTTCACAACACGGAACATAGGATGCCCAGGGACATGAACCTTCCATGCGTCAGCTACCAATGGTAAAAACTGGTCCTGGAGCGTCCAATGATTAAAGAATCTAAATGGCTTTGCTCCCCTCTGGTGATCTGGATAGATGGTTACAATAATGGGGCAGTGATCAGAGATACCCGGGTTGAGAAAATCTGCTTCAGATGCCATGAATTGTAGTAACCAGCCTTTGTTAACTAGGGCTCTGTCCAATTTGCTACTTCACCTATGTCAATTGACTCTGTTTCCTCAATGTTGGCCTGGAGACCCTTTTCGTGCCTTTCCAATGCAAGTTGGATTCCGAGCGGGTTCTCCCATGATTCATCATCGTCCTCATGCTCGAAAGGCTCACAGGGGACGATGTCTGAATCTTCTTGCTGCAATGGGCTAGTGCCCCAATCTGACTTGTCGAGGTCTTGCTCGTTTTCAGGATTGGACACTGGCTCATGCATTTCATTTATTATTGCCATCTACACTGGCCTTTCAATTTCTTTTTGTTCAATTATGGCAATCCTATTACCTATTCCGTGCCCCAGATCTTCCAGGTGTGCATCGGGATTGACACTAAGATTGCGATGTTCAAGTTGCTTACTTTTGTTATTTTCATTTTCAAACAAATGCAAGTAGTAGGAAGGATTCAGATATTCATTGAAAATTTCAGCAGTAGCTACAACAGAAATTTCAGAGGTGACAGAAGCCCCTTTGGGATAGTAGCTTTGTTGATAGCAAAAGGCGTGGCGCTCCAGTTTTTCAGTGGTGCCTTGTCTTTCTTGTTGATGATGACGGCCGCCTCCCGTTCTCCAGTTAGCACCATGTTGGCGCTCTCGTCAGAAGAGATGTAGATAGGATCATGTGCTGCGCCTCCTAGCGGCTTGTTCTGGCTTCTCTCTGATCTGGGGCCAGACTCTGATGATACCCTTACCCATGATCCACTGAGGGGGATTGCCATCGGTATCTCGTCCTCAGGTGGCGCGTATGCGATGGTGACTCCATTGGCCGGGTCAACTCTGGGGGCTGCAAACATCATGGGTATTCCAGTCGGTATCCCGGGCACCGTAGAAGAGTAAGCTGGTGGTGCCCATTTGCCGTAGGCTGCATGGTACACTTCTTCCGGTACTGGCCCTAGCACTTGGGGCATGCTACGGAACATGCGGTTCAAACCGTCACGAGTCCCTGGGTGCGGGATATAGGGGGTGGAGGAGGCGACCTTGGCCTGCAGGTTGGCGCTCCTGAGCTGCCTCGTCCTTCCATCATGCAGACATACATGATTGGACCTTCTTCTTTGGATTCCTCAATGGGAGCAGGTGGTGGCACTTCCATCACAATCGCAGAGTTGACTGGGATCCCGTCAGGGATGAACTGTTCATCTAGTGGGGTGAAGGCCATGGTGACTTCGTCAACCGAGTCCAGGGCGACTAGTGCTGGCAGGCCATCTGACGACCCCTCAGGAACCAATGGGTCTATTTCTACTGTATCTCCAATCATTTCCATAGATGGTGGCTCTTCCCAGAGCATCTGAGCCAATCCTTGCAGGTAATCCTCTTCCATGGCAGGGGTGTCCAGAAACTCATCTCCCCACCCTTGGGGGACTATGTTCTCAATGGCTTGGGCCGCTTCACGCTCCATGTTAGTGAAGCGGTGGTACAAGTTCTCGTGCACACATATGGGCCAGTGGGGGTCTCTTCCTTCAGTTCTGGCTCTTTTCCTTTCAGCACGGTTCCCAAGGAGTCGGGAGTAGTCTTCTGGCTGCGGCTTGAACCCCAGTCCAAACCCAGTAGTCTACTCGTAAGGTTGGATGGCTACCTTGATGCCTTGCTTGTACTTGCCTAGTCCTTTGCCTGCTCTAAGGCCCCAATCTGCGCAGTCAGCAGCGCTAAACATGCTCTTCCTTTTCCTCTTTGAAAGCTGTTGCCCCCTTTCAGATTTGGGGATATGATTAACTTGCACCATCTCCACCGCTTGGAAATTGAGTGTGGTGGGCAACTCATAATCCACATAGGGTACTCCGACCCTTTCAAATTCCCGGTGATCCTCCGCATGTACCGTGATCAACTCATTACTTGATACGAATCGGACCATCCTATGCAGTGTGGAAGATACTGCTCCTGCCTGATGCAGCCAAGGCCTTCCAATCAGCAGATTAAATGAGGCGTTGATATCCATGAGTTCGAACTTCATGGTAAAGGGCCTATCTGCAATCATGATCACCAAAGTGACCTCTTCCAGTGAGTCTCTTCTGGCATTGTCGAAGCCTCTGACATTATGAGCGCTTGGCTTGATCATTGAAGGATCCAATTGTAAACTGTGAAATGTCCTCATCGGGCATATGTTCAAAGCCGACCCGTTGTCAATCAAGGCACGTTTTACAACGAGATCTGCACACTTCACGGTTATATAGAGCGGCTCAGTGTGATTGCACCCTTCAAATGGCAGGTCTGCTGCAGAAAAGGAGATAGCCTGGGGTGCCATGATTACTGACACCACTGCTCCTAATTGCTCCGGGTCAATATCCGCTGGTACATGTGTGTCGCCCAGAACATTCATTAGTACTGCCCGGTGCTTCTCTGAGTCAATTAGAAGTCTCATTATTGAAATTTGGGCGGGCACTTTGTTTAATTGCTGGAGAAGATCATATTCGGGAGTGTAGATGCTGTGGTGCAAATCTGTGACTTCCTCTTCTGTGGCCCTTCCCTTTCTCTTGAGGGTCTGTGGCAATTATGTGACCACGTCCTTCCCTTTTTCCTTCCTTTTTTCTTCTACTTCTACTCCCTCCTCTAGTGCGGGTGAGGGGTCGATGTTTATGTATCGACCGGATCGGGTGATCCGATCGATTTCTGCTTCAGTGGTGGTGGTGCTGGCTTGATGGTAGAAAGGTTGGGTGGCTTTATGTATCGCCTGAACCCCCATCTCCGCCACCTCCTTCTCCCCTCCATCCATCTGCTGTGTTCGTGACTTAGTGAGTTCCTGAGTTCGTGAAAGGGCTCGTGAGGGTCAGCGAAGGTCGTTTGGGTTGCTGTTCGCGAAGGTCAGTCGTGAAGGTGCTCGTGACGGTTGGTCGTGAAGGTTGCTGGTTAGATTCGGCTGGGTTACTGACTCCTACCGGCGACCAGTGTACTGTTTGTCATTTTCGCCGGAGTTCAGTGCGTGGTGGGTTGCTCGCGTCGGCAACATCTGTTCGTGAAGCTCTCCTTCAACCATTGTTTCGGGAGCACCATTGGTGTGAGTTCGGGAGCAGCCCGGTCTGGTGTGCTTGAGAAGTCTACTCCTCGTGGGCTCGGGATGCATGCTTGCGATGCATGCTCGTAAGTTCGTGCCGTAAAGCCTGCTAGGGTCACGAAACCTGTTTGCGAGCTCCTATTTCTCCGCGGCGCTTCTTCTTGCGCTGTTCGCCAGCTTCTTTGGAGTTGTTTCTCTTCTTGCACTATTCGCCAGCATCTTCTGAGCATCTTCGCTGCTCCTGTGGGGCTCGCTCTGGGCTGCTCGGTTTCTCTGCGGGAGTGCAGGTTCCTTCGGGCGAAGCTGCGATAATTCGGGTCGCACTCGATAATTCGGGCGAGGCTGGCGCGTCCGGCATCCGATGAACCCGATGGACCCGAACCATGCCATTTCCCATTCTTCAGACTTCCCGCCTTGGGTTGAACCTGCAGCTTCTTGCATTGACCCTGAGAAACTCAGGCCTGCCACTGACCGTCTGCCTGAGATACTCAGGCCTACCCCTGCCGCTGCTGCTCCCTGCCAGTACGAGGTCGTCGCTGCTGTCGAGCAGGCCAGGTCTGCCTCTGCCTCTGTTGCTGCTACTTCCTGCCATTACGAGGTTGCCGAGGTTCATGGTGCTGCTCCCCATCACTACGAGGCTCCTGATGCTGCTCCTCGTCAGAAAGAGGGTCCTGTTGCTGCTCCTCGTCTCAACGAGGTTCCTGAAGCTGCTACTCATCACAAAGAGATTCCTGTTGCTGCTCCTCGTCTCAACGAGGTTTCTGTTGCTGCCTCTCGCCATAACGAGGTTCCTGATGCTACTGGGTTGTTCACGTCCCAATCTCCTCCTGCTACTGCAGAGTTACTCAGGCCGGTCTCTGGAGTAGCTGCTCCTAGCAATAACGAGGTCCCTCCTCATGGTTCACACGGTCCTGCTAATGGCACTAGGGGTGGCAATTTGTCGGGCTGGGCCGGGCTTAACATCACATATAAGCACATTAGTGCTTACCCAAGCCTGGCCCGGCCCTGATTTCGGGCTTGGAAATCATGCCCAAGCCCAGTCCTAATAAAAGTGTGGTCACCCAAGCCCAGCCCTATTTGGCCCAATTTTTTTTACAAATGATTAATTTTTTTTTTAATCTTGAAACAAAAAATAAGGCATTTTAAGGCCTTGATTAAATCCCAAAAGCAAACAATGAATATTCCATCACCTACATCAAAACATGTCTAGGTGAATAGCAAACAATTAAATCCCAAATGTTTTCTTGAATACATGTCTAGGTGAATCTTTATATTAACTGAACGTGAAAAATAAGAGTAACAAAGACATGACTAAACAAAAAATAATTAGATATGCTGTTGGAAAGTTTCTATATTGCCTAGGAGAATTAAATCCCACAATCCTACATCAAAACATGTAAAAATATGTTAAACTAATCAACTTCAAGTAAGATTTCTTGGTTGAAATTCCATGATGTCTTTAAACTTCATTTAGAAATTCCTCATAAACTTCATCTAGAAACTCCTGCAAATTAAACAATAAATATTCCATCACCTATCTCAATGAAACTTTAGAATTGAAGCAAACCATGCCTAAAAATGATAAAGATTAAAGGAGGAAAAATTTAAACTATTTAGAGGTAAAAAAAACTAGGAAAGAATAAATGTACCCATAATTTGATGGAAATTGAAAAGAAAATAGAATGAAATACCTATTCCTCCTCATCACTACTACTGCAGCAAACATTATCTTCAGTTTTTTTGCTTAAACCTGCTAAAAAAATTATTTATAAGCAACATAATGCATTTAATTTTTCTAAAAGATAAATATATATGAACAATGTGTTTGATTATCTAACTAAATGTTTGATAAAAAAAAAATTTCTATTACCTTCTTTTGCCACCTCACGCATCCAATCTTGAAGGCAAATTAAAGCCTCTACTGTCTTTGGCTTTAAAGTACTGCAGTATTGATCTATCACTCTACCACCAGTACTAAATGCTGATTCTGAAGCAACAGTTGAAACAGGAATTGTTAATATATCTCTAGCCATCTCTGCAAGTTCTGGAAATCTCAATGAGTATGATTTCCAATACTTTAAGATATCCAAATCACTATTCCGATCAATGCTTGGTTCTTCCAAATAAAGATCCAACTGTGGCTTCCTTTCTTGTGTTCTTGATATTGATCCTTCAAATGAGTCATAATCATGAAATTCATATCCAACATCATCTTCTTTAGTAAAATTTGTTCTAGTACAATTAACAGTCTGAGTACTAAAAGAGGATGAAGAAAACCGAGATGTGTACTCATGAAATAATGACTGAAGAGCATTAAGTACACGATTCACATAAAGTCCTGCTAGGCTTTTATAGAGTTTATCATAACAAAACTCTATCATTTTTACCTTAAATCGAGGATCCAAAATTGCTGCAATTGATAAAACCAAACTGTAGTCCTTCCAATACTTGTCAAACTTCTTTTGCATCTCCATTACCATATCTTTTAAAAAAAGGTGTGCACCGTTTATAACTTCAATCAAACGCATATGAATCCTCCATACCCAAATAAAATATAGATTTGAAGTGGGGTATTTGGTTCCAGAAAATGCATTTGTTGCATCATAAAATGCCCTCAAAAACTTGCAAATGATTTGTGCTCTTTCCCATTCTTTTGCTGAAGGAATAAATTGAAAATTTTGATCACGTACTTGCATGTATTTAAAAACATCTTTGAAATGTAGAGCAGATTCAACCATAAGAAATGTTGAATTCCACCTGGTTGGAAGATCAGTGCTTAACCCTTTCTTGGTAGACAAGTGAAGATTCTCAGCAAAGTTTTTAAAATCTTTTCTACGAGAAGATGATGCTTTTACATATTTGATACTTTCACGTATTTTTGTGATAGCTCCATCTATCTCTTTTAGCTCGGCTTGTACCACAAGATTTAGAATATGTGCACAACATCTTATTTGAAAGAATTCCCCATTCTGAAATAAAAGATGCTTGGCACGAAGCTTGGCAATGATTAATTCACTCACAACATCATTAGTAGCACAATTGTCTAGCGTAATGCTATATATTTTGTGCTCAAGATTCCACTCTGTCAAGCACTCCATCAAAGCATCAACTACACAAATACCCGAATGAGGAGGTGGCAAATACCTAAACTTGATAATCCTCTTCTTCAACTTCCATTCTTCTTCAATGAAGTGCGCAGTAACTGCCATATATTCATCTTTTGCAATAGAGGTCCACAAATCAGCTGTTAAGCAAATCCTCCCGGGAATCTTATCAATAGCTTCTTGAAGATTCTTCTTTTCTTTTATGTAAATTGACATAATGTCCTTTTTAATGGTATTTCTAGTAACCATTTTAAATTGAGGACATGCAATTGATATAACCCTTCTAAAACTAGGATCATCAACCAAACTAAATGGATACTCACCATTGACAACCATCATCCCAATCTCTCTTCGAAACAAATCTTGATCAAATTTATAATTTTTTAACATCACAGTACCGTCCATGGTTGCTTCTCTTAAAAGCATGTGTTGTCTAATATCATGATTGACACGTCCAGCACACCCTTTTAAGTGACGATTGAGATGACTTGTTCCACTACTAGATTGAGCAGAAAAAATACTTCCACAATGATTACATTTTGCCCTTGTCTTTCCTGCATCATCCACTGGAAGTTTGGAAAAGTCATTCCAAACTTTTGAACTATTTCTTCTTCTTTTATTACTCCCATCTTTCTCACCCAAACTTGAATTTATCTCACCAATAGGATTTAAATCCAGAGAAGCAACGTCATTAACATTCAAATTCATGTCAGAATTACTAACATTCAATTGAGAAGTGCTATCCATTGAATTCATGCTGCACAAACATATATAATAATAATAAAAAAGACTACAATTAAAACATTAATAGAAAATACAACTACATGAACTATACAAATAAATCATTTTTTTCTAAAGCATGGGTACAAAAGCTCATCCCCAATATTTATCCAAGATTATAATAAGTCTCTAAATGAATTTAACTAAAATTAAATGAAAAAAGAAAAAAAAAACAACTTTGCAAAAGAAATAGTATTAATTCTAATTTAAAGTGACATAGAAAAGACCTAATTTCTGAGGAATAGTTTTTCACTACTTTTCACAAAAAGTGATGCTGGTCTACTGGTCTAGGAAAGAGACCTAATATCTAATTTAACTTTTTTGAATGGTGAAGGTCCCAATACGAAGTGAAAAAGAAAGTCTTCATGCCTATACCTATTCTTGACGTCATATGCTACACATATTCTTGTTGTTGGGTGGAAAAGAGGTTTGTTTATTATTTTTATCAAGTAGATGGTGGGTATAGGTTTTACCTTGATTGGTTCGTCCTTTGCAATAGGCAACAATGGAGAAGGGGCTCATGCACAGCAGCACACCCTATGAGAAAAAGCGTTGCAATTGCCTCCAACAATGAAGGGGCTCCTGCCTCCTGCTCATACACAGTGGCACGTCCTATGAAAAGGGGCTTTTTGTTGGAAACCCACGATAAGCTCCAAGGTTAAATCATTGTCGTCAATGGTGTACAGTGGGAACACGGTGGGAAAGAGCCTAAAGAGAAATAACGTTTAGGGTTAAGGGAGGATGATATGAGGATTAGGAAAGAATGATATTAGGTTTTTACTTTTTAGTAAGCATAACATTAATAGGGCCGGGATGGGCTGATCTGGGCTAAAATAAACTCACCCAAGCCCGGCCCTCAAAATAACGGGCTCTTAAAATATGGGCCGGGCCAGCCCGATGGGCCTAAAAATCACGCCCAAGCCCTATTTAAACCAGGCCGGGAGGGTCGGGCTGGGCGGGCCGGGCTGCAAATTGCCACCCTCGCATGGTCTTCTCTTTTTAGTCAGATATCATCTTCCAGAATGAAGTTACAGTACTTCCCTACTTCTCTTGAGGATGGAAGAGTTGTGATTGCCCCACCTTTAAACGTGGCTCAAGAGGGTATTCGTTTGTGGAGTGGTAGTCTAGTCAGCCACTTCATTGATAGGCAGCTCCCTCTCCCGGTGGTTAGAAGCTTGGCTGTTAAATTGTGGGGCAAATTCGGTGATGTCCAGGTCTCGGCAGCTGGAAAAGATTTCTACATCTTCAGATTCAGTAATTCATTGGCCAGGGAGAAGGTGCTCCAGCAAGCACCATGGCATTTTGCAGGAAGGCTTATGGTATTGCAAGAATGGAAGCCTAATATGCAGTTGCAGAAATCAGTTTTGACCAAGCTTCCAATATGGATCAAGTTGTTCAATGTTCCCATGGAGTATTGGACTCCGATGGGGTTAAGTTTTCTGGCAAGTGGGGTAGGCAATCCCTTATACTTGGATGAGGCTACGGAGAAGAGATCCAGATTAACCTATGCACGAATTTGTGTGGAAATTGATGTGGAGTGTCAGTTCCCAGCAAGCCTGTTTATGAATATTCCGGGTAATGGGATTGGAATTGAGGAAGTCATGGAGGTGGAAGTTGAGTATGAGTGGAAGCCTGCCATCTGCAGTCACTGTAAGTGTTTTGGCCACTCGGATAACAAATGTACCAAGATGCCACCCAAGGAATGGGTGCCCACGGGTCGATCACTCAAGATTGATTCACACTATAATACGGTTATCCATCGGCAGGAAGACACATTGCCTATTGCCGCTCAATCTACTCAGGCTCCATCTTCTACTGCCCACACTACTCAGGCTCCATCTCCTGCTGCCCAAGTCCCACATTCGTCAGGCGATTCCTCTCAGGATTGGATCACCATTATGGCAAAGGGGAAGCAGGTGTGCGCTGAGGCTTCACCTGAAGGTTCGGCTTCTCCTTCTACTCCTTCTCTTTCTAGGGTGGAACCAATGGGTGGTGAAAGTAGTGATCCCCATCAGAATTCCTCATATTCGGATGATAACACCATTGTTGCTGATACGAATGTCACTAGCACTTGTAATGATGGCATTGCTTGGGAGAGTGGGAACAAATTCGAACCATTGGCAGATGACTATGGTGTGAAGAAGTCCACTACCTCATCGAGGAAAAAACCCAAACGCAGGTCCAAGAAGGTCTTATTGGTTGATGAAATCGCCATGAAGCAAGCCAAGTCTGCGAGGTCAGTATTGAGTAGTGAGGCTGATCCCAAGAACGTTCTCCATGATTAAAGTCGCATCTTGGAATCTTAGGGGTTTAAACGACCCAGGAAAGCAGAAGATGGTAAGGGATTTTTTGGCATCTAATGGTATTGGTGTGGTAGGTTTTCTTGAAACAAAGATCAGATCGGTCAATACTTCTTCCATTCTTGCAAGGATTTGCCCTCTCTGGAATCACATAACCAACTATTGCTCAGCGATCAAGGGAAGGATTATCATATGCTGGAATCCAAGCATTGTACATGTTACACCTGTGTTCAAATCTGATCAGCTTATCCACTGTGCACTCCAGTGGGATCAAAGTAAGTGTTTTATTTCCTTTGTCTATGGCCACAATGACTATATCTTGAGGAGGCAGCTTTGGGCGGACTTGAATTCACTGAGTACTCTGGAACCTTGGCTTGTCATTGGTGATATGAATTGTGTCAAACAAATAGGGGAGAAAGTAGGCGGAAGGAGGCCAAAATCAGGTCCTATGCATGACTTCAACTCTTGCATAGAAAGTAACTCCTTATTTGAGTTGAAGTACAAAGGCAGCAACCTATCTTGGAGTAACTGCAGTTTGGGGAATGAGAGAATCGCCTGCAAGCTGGACCACGCTTTTGTCAACTTTGAGTGGACTAGGGCGTTCATAGATTCTGAAGCCGACTTTCTCCAACCCGGAATTTCAGACCATAGCCCATGCATTGTCAATGTTGGCACAAGACAGCAGAGGGGAGCAAGGCCCTTTAAGTTCTTCAATAACTGGGCTTCGGAATCAGATTTTCTTAATTTAGTAAGTGAAGCTTGGACTGTCCAGGTTTCAGGCACCCCAATGTTCCAACTTGTCCGCAAGTTAAAACATTTGAAGCTCAAGCTTCGTGAATGGAGTAATGCAAAGTTTAAGAACATGGATGGAAAAATCTTAGAGCTCCATTCTGAGCTCTCCACTTGCCAGAAATCCCTTGACTCTCATCCACCTGATTTGCCTCTTGCGGCCAAGGAGAAGGACTTGAAACGGAGGATTGGGAGTTTAGCTAGAGCTCAAGAGGAACAACTGAGGCAAAAGTCTAGATTACAATGGCTTAAGGCTGGGGACAGCAACACTGCTTTCTTTCATCGGACTGTTATTACTAGAAGGGCTTTCAATAGAATCAATAGCATTTACACTGACCAAGGCGCCTGGGTTGACGATCAAGCTCAGATCAAAAGGTTGTTCTTAGACCATTTCTACAACCTCCTAGGCAATAGCCGTGGCACTAATGGTATCAGGTGTGAAGATATTCAGGATTTCATCCACAAAAGGCTAGATGTTTCACAATGGGCTGCTCTTGAAAAACCCGTGGAGGAAGATGAGATAAAGAATGTTCTTTTCAATATTAATGAAGATAAATCTCCGGGACCTGATGGATACACATCAAAATTTTTCAAAGTTGCATGGCATGTGGTTGGCAGCGACGTTGTAAGGGCTATCATGAGCTTCTTTCAGTCCGCAAAGCTTCTCAAGCAAATGAATCACTCCTTCATCACCCTCAGTCCTAAGGTGCGTAATCCTACTCATATGGGGGACTTTCGCCCCATATCTTGTGTCAACACCATCTACAAGTGCATTGCAAAAATCTTGGCTAACAGACTGAAGCTGGTTATTGATGACTTGGTGGGTGAGTACCAATCGGCATTTATACCGGGGAGATGCATATCTGATAATATCTTGCTTGTCCATGAACTTGTCCACAACTACCACTTGGATAGCAGGCAGCCAAAGTGTGCTCACAAAATCGACTTAAGAAAGGCTTTTGACTCAGTCAATTGGTGTATCATTCCTGCGATTCTTCAATGTATGCACTTTCCTCCAGCTTTCATAGCTTGGATTCAAGAATGCATCACCACCACTTCCTTCTCTATAGTAATGAATGGAAGTCCAGAGGGATTCTTCAAAGGTGCAAAGGGGCTGAGGCAAGGTGATCCTTTATCGCCTTATCTGTTTGTCTTGGTTATGGAGCTGGTTGTTGGCATCATCAGGAAGCATACACAAACCGGGTTTCACTTTCATCCCAGATGTGCTGATTTGAGGCTGGACGTTGTGTGCTTTGCAGACGATATGTTCTTATTTTCCAAAGGGGAGTTACAGTCCATATCCACCTTGATGCAGGCTCTTCGGCAAGTGCATGAGATCACAGGATTTTCTTGCAATGAAAACAAAATCCAGGTGTTCTTTAGTGGGGTTCATCGAGATGAGATATCATCTATCTTACGTGCCTCACGTTTCAGCCAAGGACAGCTTCCGGTGCGGTATTTGGGTTTGCCACTTGTTACCAAAAAATTGTCTAAGCACGATTGTGAGGAGTTGGTTCTTAAGATAAGAGCTAGAATTCAGTCCTGGAAAAGAAATATTTTATCCTATGCTGGACGCCTACAGCTAGTCCAATCAGTCTTATTTACCACACAAGTTCACTGGTTATCTTCTTTCTTGCTCCCCAAGAGTGTGATCAGGCAGATTAACAAGTTATGCTCAGCTTTTCTTTGGGGTGGAGATGACTCAAGGCATAAGATCGAGCTCGTTAGCTGGAGGCAAATCTGCACACCTAAAGAAGTAGGGGGTCTTGGACTCAAGAACATCGAAGCTTGGAACATGGCAGCAACGCTTAAGAAGGTATGGCTTATCATGTCTTCGGCCTCTTCACTATGGGTTCAGTGGGTGCAAAAGTTTCTAATCAAGAACAGGGAAAGCTCCCCAACTCTTGTTCATGGGCTTGGAGGAAGATTCTCAAAGCTAGACCGCTTGCTCTTCAACTATCAAAACATGTGGTCCATGATGGCAAGTCTACTTGGTTGTGGCAAGACAAATGGTTGCCTTGTGGCCCATTAATCACAAGGTTTGGGAACCGCATTGTTTATGACTCGGGCCTTGGCCGTGATGCACAAGTTGAAGAGATTATTTCTGGCAGCGACTGGTGTCTTCCTCCTGCGAGCTCTCATCAATTGATGGAGGCATGGCAGCAATTCGAACATATCCCAAAGCCGGATGCCACTCTCCCTGATACTTTCTTTTGGTTGCCGACTAATGGTAACATGTTCACCATCAAGGAACGGCTTATTTGGTGATGGCGAGCATCTGCCAAATGTCGCCATCACCACCTTCAGTTGTTTTGTGGGACAAGCTTATATGGTTCGCAAGTAACATTCCCAGACATGCATTTATCACTTGGCTTGCGATCAAGGAACGGCTTCTAACTCAAGATAGATTGTGCCATCTTGGAATCCTCTCCCACTCAAAGTGCATCTTCTGTCAAGGTAACCAAGAATCCATATCACATTTGTTTTTTGAATGTCATTATTGTAAGTATACGTGGGAACAAGTGCTGTGGTTACTTGGGTCTAATCGCACAATCAAGCCTTGGAGGGATGAGGTATGCTGGGCGTCCCACAAGTTCAAAGGAAAGACGGTGAAGGCAAACATTAAAAGGGTGGCGTTTGCTGCCACCATTTATAACCTATGGCTTGAAAGAAATAGGAGACGTTTCCAAAACGCGTTTTTGCCAAGGGATCTGATCGCCAAGCGCATAAAGGAGGAGGTCTTTCACAAGTTTGCCGGTGAAAACTTGGTCATGCCAGATAGCCCATCTAATAGGGCGTTCATGGAGAGGTGGGGATTCACTGTAAACTTCATTTTGTAGCTTCCTAGCCTCTTTTACATGGGCTAGTCTCCTCTTTGCTTGTTTGTAAGCCTATTGGCTTTGGTGGTTTCCTCCACCTCATTTTGTACACTCTTTGTATTATCTTTTAATGCATTCTTTCTTACTTTCCAAAAAAAAAAAGGTTGGGTGGGGTAAGGTGGGGGTACTGTATTGTACGAGGGTGGTTCTAGGTTGAGTTGTGAGAGGTTGAAGGTGGGTGGTTCAAATGAAAGGGAGAAGGGGACTTTGTGGAGGCGAGTCCATGATGTCATGGATGTTGAGGGCGGAGGGGTTGGTGAGAGGGGTGGAGTAGAAAAACTCTTGGCCTGTGGGTGGGTGGAAATGCACCAGAGGGAGATCAGTAGGGAAGTCACCGCCGTCTTCTTCGATGACATTTATTGTCTTATTTTCCTCTTGGGAGTTTACTGCTGATTCGGCTTCCGAGTTTGCACCAGCGGATTCATCTGAGCTCTCACAAGGATCAGGTGGGCTTGCAAGTTCAAGAGTGGATGATGGCTCCCCTTCTACTGTGACATGGGAGAGACCAGGCCACCTAGACGTGCCATGGAAGAGGGATTCTGAACTCGGTTCAGCTGATAGGGGATCGGTGAGGGACTGCAGATCCGGCTCTGATGTTGTAGACATATAGAGTCACTGATCCATCCGCATTGCATGGGGTTCCATGGCCCCATGACTTCCTCACTACTCTGAGGTTCATCCTCAATCGCACAGATGTAGACGTCTGCATTCTCCTTAGTCTCAAGTTCTTCCAGCAAAGTGTCCTCTTCAATCTCTCCGACAACTGTGATTGCTGTCAATTGGATTCTTGTTTGAAGCTGCACCTTCACCGTCTGCCCAGGTTGGCCAATTAGTACAGACGGGTCAAATTGCCCAGTGCCCCGATCACTGCTCACTTGATTTGCTGACTTGCTGGTTGAGGCCTTAGAATGGTCGGGAAGAGGGTTCGTGGTGACACCAGCTGCTGGGGTCTGAGCCTGTGGTGCTGGGGGGTCGACCGTGATGTGTCTGCTGTCAATTAGGTCTTGGATGTCATGCCTTAGATCCCAGCACCGATTAGTGTGATGCCCTGGAGCACCAGAGTGGTATTCGCACCGTTCTGCCGCATTGTAGTTTCTGGCATTGACTAGTCTAGGGTTCAGGGGTTTGATTTGCAGGTACCCTTTCTTCAGCAAAGTAGGTAGCAACTCTGCTAGTGCATAGGGTAGGGGAGTGAAAACCCGCTTCAACCTAGCTTCAAATTCTTCTTTCGTCTTTCTTACCCCTTGGTAAGCTGTCTGCCCGGTCCCTTGGGGTGCCACTGCTTCTGGTCCTTGGGAGAAGTGATGGGGTTGTGCCGGGTATACATAGGTCACTGCCTACTGCTCTTGCCTCTTGGGCTCTTGCCCCTGGTTTCTACTAGCCTGCCCTGTCACTGGCCTCCTTGGTGCGGCACTCTGCCCACTGCCATCTATTTTCCCAGCTCTTATTGCATCTTCAATCCGATCCGCAGTCAAGATCAGGTCGTTGAAATTCGATGTACTTTGCCCCAGCAGCAAAGTGAAGAATTGCTGTCCCAATGACGCGATAAACAGAGATGTCATCTCCTGTTCTAGTAGTGGCGGTTGTACAAGCGTTGCCAACTCCTTCCAGCGTTTGGCATATTCTCTCACTGACTCTTGGCTCTTCTTCGTCAACCTCTATAGTTCTGCCCTAGTCTGTATAATCTGACTATTTAGGCGGTACTGCTGGATGAAGACTGCTGCCAGGTCATTCCATGTCTTTATCTTAACCTTGTCCAGACTCAAGAACCAAGAGTAGGCGGCCCCAGTTAATGACTTCTGGAAGAACTGCACCATGATTCGCTCTTCCTTGGCGTATTGGCACATGTCGCCTGAGTACGACCTTAAATGGTTTAGGGGGCACCCGGTGCCGTCGAACTTGTGCAACTCAGGGCATTTGAACTTAGCCGGGAGTTGGATGTCCGAAAAGAAGCAGAGGTTTTCCAGGGTAGCCTCACTTTGCACCGTGCTAGGTTGGAGCTGTTTGAGCTGCTCCTTCAGGGTGGCCATTTCTGTTCTGTTCTCCTCCCTTACTGCTGTCAGCTTCTCCTCAAACTGCACCTCCTGGGTTCTGTACTAGTCCTCATCACCTTGCCCCAGATGGATAGGTAGAAACTAATCTTGTTGTGCAACGTGGAACGGTGCTGCCGGTGGTGGCGGTGCCAGGGGAGGGGGATTTGCCGGACGTGGCGGTAGCGCCACTTCTGCTTGTGGCGGGAATTGGGGCTGCGGCTGTTGGGCGACTGGTACCACTGGCGGGGCCTGCCTCAATTCTCTCAACTCTGTCATGAGTTCCTGGATGATGGAACTCATGCTGTCCATTTTCTGCTGCATCTCATTGACTACTTGCGCATGACTGGACTCTGCAGGATGCTGCCCTGGCGGCGTCTGTTCTCCTTGCTGTTCCATATTGAGCCTTCTCCTTGATCTTAACAAGTATGGACTTCTGAAAGCAATTTTTGGTACCTAAGGGAACAATTAGTAGGCCTTAGTGCAATTTTACACAGATTGATTACACAATTTTATCTGATTGAATTTATTCATTTGTTTATTTTTTTGTTTTTTGATATGATTTGACTAACTGATCTATTTTAGCCATCCTAAGGCAACAAGGGAAGAGAACCTGATTTTGAATCAACTGATCTATTTTAGCCACCCGTAGGTAACAAGGGAAGAGAACCTTAATGAATTTGAAGACTGATCTATTATAGCTACCCGTAGTTAACTGGGACAGAGAACCCTAATGAATTTGGAAGACTGATTTTTTGATTGGATTTGGACTAACTGATTTATTTTAGCTACCCTAGGGCAACAAGGGAAGAGAACCTTAATGAATTTGAAGACTGGTCTATTTTAGCTACCCGTAGGTAACTGGGACAGAGAACCCTAATGAATCTGAAGACTGATCTATTTTGGCTGTCCTGAGACGACCAGGGAAGAGAACCCTAGTGACCGAATCTATTTTAGCTACCCACAGGTAACAAGGGAAGAGAACCTAATTTCGAATTAACTGATCTATTTTGGCTACCTGCAGGTAACCCGGGAAGAGAACCCTTAATGAATTTTGAAGGCTGATCTATTTTGGCTGTCCTAAGACGACTGGGGAAGAGAACCCTATTGAATTTGGAAGATTGATTTTTTGATTGGATTTGGACTAACTGATCTATTTTAGCTACCTTAGGGCAACAAGGGAAGAGAACCTGGTTTTGAATCAACTGGTCTATTTTAGCTACCCGTAGGTAACCGGGGAAGAGAACCCTAACAACCAAGTCTATTTTAGCTACCCGCAGGTAACAAGGGAAGAGAACCTGATTTTGAAACAACTGATCTATTTTGGCTGTCCTAAGACGACCGGGGAAGAGAACCCTAATGACCGAATCTATTTTAGCCACCCGCAGGTACCAGGGAGAGAGAACCCTATTTGTTCTGAAAGCTGATCTATTTTAGACGCTTGGAAGCGACTGGGAAAGAGAACTCGGTTCAACTGGTCTATTTTAGTCGCTCTTGAACAACTAGGGAAGAGAACCCTAAATCACTGATCTATTTTAGCCACTTGACAAGGGAAGAGAACCTGGGGTCAAGCTTATCTATTTACTGTTTAGGCAACGAAAGAGAACCTTCAATTTAAGGGGTTTTGTTTGAGCTCAGAATCATAGGGTTGACCAATCAGGGTCTCCGTAGGGGGTGAGCTGAAAAGCAGCACCCAGGCGTACCTCAGCCGATCTCCAGTTCATCCACTGGCGGCATCGGCGTCTAACTTCGGCTAGTAGTTCCCGGGCGTGCCTTAGCTAGTCGTTGGTTTAATCACCATTGACTTCGGCGCCTCACAAAGGGGAAGGCTATGCCAGGACGTTCCTCCACCAATCTCCGACTCATCCGTCGGCGGTTTCAGTGCCCCAAAACTTCGGCTAGTAGTTCCCGGGCGTGCCTTAGCTAGTCGTTGGTTTAATCAACATTAACTTCGGCGCCTCACAAAGGGGAAGGCTATGCCAAGACATTCCTCCACCAATCTCCGACTCATCCGTCGGTGGTTTCGGTGCCCTACAGGCTTGACCGAATGATCTTGGAAAGATACAGATGGGTGTGATCTGAGCTCAAGGTCTTAGGTGCTTTTTAACACTTGTTGGGTTTTGCGATCTCAAAGAGAGAGATGCAATCAAAGGAAATTAGGTGGTCGCAGCGACCAGGGGTACTGCAATTATCTAAGAAGAGGTGGTCTGTCGGAGACCGAGTTGCCCTATTGGAGGGAATTAATTCTTTTCTTTCAAGTTCTTGTTTTGTTAAGTTTGAACAATATGGCAGAGTGAAAGTGAATTCATGCTTCAATCAAAAAAGTGCCGCCGTGGCACAAAGTACATCATCATGCTTATCAAAATACAACAAAGCCAAAGTCTAGCTAGGTTGGTCATTATCATAGTGGGAGGACACGTCTTGCCTCCTCAAGGCTCGCAGAAGCTTGTTCCGCAGACGTCGATCCTCCTCTACGCGCTTGCACACTAATTTCATTTCATGTTGCAAGGCCGTATTGGCCTGCCTACTCTCCCGTTCCGAATCCACATAAGCTGAATGGATACGGGAGTGGGTCTCCTGCAGTTCGGCCACCCTGTCCCTATATGTGTTAGGGGGCGGAACTGGAATGTCGCTTGAAGCGACAGGCTGAAGAGGTGGGGGGCTGTCGTGGCCAAACTCCCGAGCTATTTATTGCTCGTAGTCTCGAAAGTGTGATTCGATGAAGACGTCTTCCCGGTATACACACACCGTCTTCCACTCCATCTGTAGTTGTGTCCTTAATCCCTTAGTGAGTGGACCAATTAAACTGCTCATGTCGTCCTTGACCGGGATTCCCTGCGGTTTCCCAAACTGTCTTAGAACCCGAATCGGATAGTATGGCACAGCATGGGTAAGGCCTATCAAAGCAAGTCCCTCTCTTTTCTTAAAAGCTATAATTGGGTGTAGGGAATATTGTAAGTACCCCACCATCGAATATCTGTTTCTCCCTTCAGGTGGAGAAAGTGGTTAAACCAATCCTCACGAGTAGGTAGATCCGGTTTGATCTCTCTTTGAGCCAACCAATGGGTGTTGTCACGAGCTAATCCATAATGTGCACTGACAGGTGATGACACCATCAGGTGGTCTTGCAGCCAAATGTGGAGGAGGGGAGTGCACCCTTGAAACCTCTGGGTTCCATTTTTGGACAAAGTCAGGGAATGGAACAGTTGAGCTAGGATCAGTGGCATGATTCCATATCCTGCCCTGAGTTGGTCCACAATTTCCATGAGGGCCAAATTAATGGTGTCTCCCCCAGTTGGAAAGAAGATTTGCGACAAAACCACAAGGGTGAAGGTGTCAGACCAAGCCCGGGGTCTTTCCTGCTTTTTGTTTCTTATCTTTTCAGCAAGGAATGTTTTGGAGACCCTAGTGAATGCTTTGTCACCTCCTAAGGTCTGGAATTCTCCCCTTGAGAGGCCAAAGAAAGCGCAAGCTTCATTCTTGTAGCTTTCTTTGAGACTTGGCCTAGCAGGTTCTCTTAAGTTGCGAAATCGGAAGAACAGGTCGAGTTCTTCAATTGTGGGAGTCAACTCATTGATCCCGAATCGAAACACTGATAGATAGGGATCCCATAAAAGCAGGGCTGCTTGGATCATGTCCCAGTTAATCGGCACATTTAACAAGGACAAAGTCTGTCCCATACGGTATTTGTGCTCCCATTCAATCTGCTCACTCCCTTGGAGCTGCCTTGTCCAAGAACGGATCCAGGGGGTATCCCAGGCGCACTTCTCTATTCTAGGGAAACGGGTTCTCTCAGATGAGGATGAAGATGCCATGCCAACTATCCGATCGAAATTCCAAATCAATTTAAGGTTCCACACCAAACTCTTAATCAGTCCTAAGACATGCATAATCTTAAACAAAAGAACTAACCACTATCAGTTCTAACATGCTTCACGGAATAAAGAGAGAATTAAAATAGTGCAGAATTTAACTCAGGCACACATGGTGTGTGGTCCTAAGGGTTGGCGCCAATGAAGGCGCGACTCCTAGACATACTTGTGTAGAGGAGCACATTCAAGTTCCGATCAGTCTTTCTGTCTTTCATCTGTTCTTTCATCTGCTTTCGGTTTCGGACCACTGCAAAAATTACAACTTGCCATCGAGGGTGAATTTTTACAAGATATTTACAAAAACTACAAAGAATTCATCATTAATGCTGTTGGGAGCCAAAAAAAAGGGGGAATACAAATTGCTTTCAAAGCGGGTAGGCTAAAAATCTCTAGATCTAGGGTTTAGTGCCCTAATTCTGATCTGGCATGCTTTCATCTGTCTGTCTGATCTGGCTGGCTTTCGTCTGCTCTAAAATACCAATTTGGACTTAAAGTGCTCCCAGCGGACTCTAATGGGTCAAGACCCATAGCATACAGGACTCCATGCATGGATCTGGGGTGGTTCCCCTAATCAAAATTAGGTGAGCTTCCTAAATTAGGGCTGAGGTCGCCCGTGATCTAGGGTTTACTCGATTTGATGCAAAAAGCGGGGGTTGCTGCCCATAATGGACTCTGGATTTTATTTCGATTTTACTCCTCTTATATTCATCATTCACAACATACTCACCCTCTTATGCACAACGCGTGGTTCATTCAGAGACGTTAGGTGGGGAAGGATACCCAGCCCGAGACGTAAGACTATAAGGGTCTGGACCAGTACTGGATCCTCGCGTGCCACGGCAAGAAACCAGTGGTGCTAATGGACTCCAGAAAACTGGGGGGATGGGTTTACTCTGTTTTCCCCGGCAAGCCACGGGAGCGTAGGTGCTAATACCATCCCAAAGATCAGTTCATAGGAATCAGAAGGGTAGGCTGCTAGAGAGGTCTAAGTTTTGGTAAAGAAGTTGCAATATCCGATTCACTCATTCATTCGGGGTCGGATTATCCACGCAGCCTCCCTCATGCGTATCACCCCACGCAGTTTATCACACAAGAAACTGGAAATTAAATTCATCCACGGTGTGGTGGTGTGCCCGTGTGTGCAATTGTGCTACGTGCTGTGTCTACACGAGTGAGTTTTGTCTGGATTTTGTTGATAAAGGGATTGTTACCGTCTCGTATAGTAAGGTGCAGAATTGGCACGCAATACAAGGTTCTGGGAGAGTCCCCAGGTAAGTGGGGGGTCACAGGGGACCGCTTAAATCCCACTTGCCTTAGGCAATTATCGCGTCCTTTTGACAGGACTTCCTAGAACGCGTATTCTGTATCTTACTAAATGAGGTAGTAAGAACCCTAAATATCAACTAAATCCCTCTTTACACTGACTCAATCTAACCAGAGATTCTGGGTTCGATCCCCAGCGGAGTCGCCAGGCTGTGCATGCGTTGGAAACGCGGCACGGGAAAATTCGGAGTCGCCACCACCTGATGGGGTGCAGGTGGACACCTGGGTGCCTAATCTTGTCTATTAAGGCTTGGGTCTGCGGCTTTTGAGATTCTAAGTAGGGTCTCGGTTGTGGTTCGGGGAAGTCCGTAGACACCCCCGTCCACCCCGTCGGGTGACGGGTCCCTTAGGTTTATCCTGGTTTGAGTCAATTTACTTTGGTCTCACCCGATTCCTAATCTGATATACAGCTTGGTTAAGTCTGGTGGGACCACCTGAGTGGTGTGGGTCCCTTTGATTGCTTTTATCTTGATTAATTAGGTAATCTGAGTTTGGTTGGGTGGGCCTCATTGGAAGGCCCACTGTGTCCTTGGTGGGCTTAGTCAAGCCCATGTACCCTTGTGGGCCTCATTCTAGCTTAAGAGGCCCTGTGGGCTTTGGTTAGTTCAATAGATTTTACTTTTGGTTTCAAATTAGATTTAAGTGGTTTTCATATAAATGTGGGCCGGATTGGATTGTGGGTCCCTTAGGTGGGCCCACATGGTAGCCAAGTAATTTGTTGGATTTATCTTCTTAAGTTTCCAGAAAATGGGTTGGACACTGGGCTTGGGGCCCGTAGTCCTGATTAGGGCTTGAAAGCCCAAGTTACGGGAAGTTAGGGTTTGCACCCTTCCTTGGTTCGATTGGTGGGCTTTGGCAGGCCCGGTAGGCCCTTGCCCTTGGTCTCGGCCAAACCACACATTTCATACATTAACTCACTAACAAGTTTGGATGGGCTGCATTAGGTTTGGCCCGCCTGATTTAATTAGTCAATTTTACTTTAACTTGCTTATTTGCATGCTTTAGAGTTCGTTGGGCTTGGTGGGCCCCGTTGGAAGGCCCACTAATGTACCAAATTGGACCGATGGCCCATGTCCCAAGTTGGGTTTCCGGGTCTGTTAGTTTATTTGGTTCGGTTCGGAAATGACACCCACATCCAGCAATAATCACAGAAAATATGCAAAATTGACATTTACCAGGGAGAGACTGGCTCACTTATCTGGGTCCAAGGGGAGGGACCCAATGGTATAGGTGTAAGCATCTGGATCGGATTTTAGCAGAAAGTCAACTTTCAGCTCCACTCAAGTTTGACCGCCCGCAGAACCTTCATCCGGACTCCGATTCCTGCAAACTCAGTTGCGTTGGACTCGTGTCGGGATTCTCTATCTAATGGTATAGGGTAAGCATCTGGATTGGATTTTAGCAGAAAGTCAACTTTCGGCTCCCCTCAAGTTTGACCGCCCGCAGAACCTTCATCCGGCTCCAATTCCTGCAAACTCAGTTGCGTTGGACTCGTGTCAGGATTCTCTATCCAATGATATAAAGCGAGATGGCCAATTATCACTTGATCAAAAAGTCAACTTTTCACCCCTAAGGGTTTGACTTTTGTCCAGGGTTTGCATTTCCGGCTCTTCCGGGAGCGCAAAAATGAGGTGCTTACAACTGGCATGAGAAGCTGCCTTATGCACTGCACGCCTACCGGACATCGATCAGAACATCGACCGGAGCAACTCCTTTCTCCTTGGTATACGGAATGGAAGCAGTCCTCCCCGTGGAAGTGCAAATCCCGTCACTCAAGATTCTAAAGGAAGCTGAGATCAGTGACGTCGAATGGGAAGCGTCCAGATTTGACCAGTTGCAATTATTGGATGAAAAAAGGATCAAGGCCTTATGTCATGGCCAACTCTATCAACAGAGAGTGGCGCGAGCCTACAATAAGAAAGTGAAGTCGTGACAGTTCAAAGTGGGAGACCTGGTACTGAAGAGAATTTTTCCTCATCAAGAGGACAACAGAGGGAAATTCAATCTGAACTACAAAGGGCCATTCGTAGTTCACAAGGCTCTGTCCCAAGGAGCACTTATCCTGCAAGAAATGGACGGGGCAATCTTTCATGAGCCGATAAATGCAGACGCAGTCAAACTGTACTACGCCTAGGGTCATTCTGATTGGGAAATGAAGAGAGGCCGTCATTAACTCTCCTTTAGACTGTAAATCCTTCCAAATACCTTAAATTCTCCCCTAGCTGGACAATTTTGAGCCTTAAAATTCTTTCAACCCAATGCATGTGTTCTACACACCAAATAGGGCATCCCTGGCAAAGCAAAAAGAAACAGGGCATTCTTGCCCAGAAAAACCTCAAAAAGAGAAGAAAATGCAAAAGAAAAAGAAAAAGGAAAATAGAAAATGGGGAAATGTTTACCCTACCAAAAATACTGTGATACGAATAAGCCAGGATGTAAGTCCCACCATCAATAAAGGTAGCACACTTTGCAAACCCAAATAAATAAGCTTTTTTGAGCCATCTATCCTTTCTTTCATAACCAAGATCAAGCCTACACTTCGTCCTATCTCTAAGACCTCTCGGATCTCAAAAAGAATGATCAGGGCAAACAGTGGAGTCTGCGTTCATTAGCGATGGCGGAATTCAGAACCTCCCAAAAAGGTTGGACATAGCGAAAACCCAAAAAAAGGGCGTTGTGTGGTCAGTCACACAAAAAAAAAGAAGAGAAAAAGTAGAACTAGTCGCATCTGGATTGAGTAGAGCAAGGTACAGAAAGAACAGTGATAGTGGCAGACAATAAAATGAGAAAGAGTGAACAGATCTGAGGGGTCTGAACCGGTAGGTTGCGCTTGAGTCAAAGACTCCACAGTGACCTGTGATGACAATGCTATTGATAATACCAAGCACACCAAGTCCCGTCTGACCTTGGAAAATTTCTTTGATATTGCAAACACAGGCACACACTGACACACCTGTCTTCTCCATAATTGTTCTGCTTAACTGTTTTGAGCTCCACATTGGGCTACTAACCTAAGTTGATAATCTCTTAACCTTGGCAGAGGCCGTTTCTAGCTGTAATGGGCAAAAGGCTCAGAGCAAGAAGAGAATAAGAGAAGTGTTTTGCATTCCCCAGCTATTCCATGGCTAACATGTTGTCTTTTCCCGCCTTCACAGGTACAACGAAAGTGGGATGACGGACATCTTCTCCAAAATCCCCAGTGGAAGGCTTTCAACCAACAGAGGACGAGACCCCCCAATCCCCAGTGGAGCTTGTTCCAACAATAAGAGAGAGTGATGCCTGATGATGTAAGCTTCCCAAGCCTCGCCCAGTCTGAAGAGCCCGGCTTCGCGAAGAAGAGCGGAAAAGAAGACAAAGCAAGCTCGCGCCAATCCCTGGTGGAGTTTTCTTGTATACAGCAAGAGCGCAGACGAGCATAAGGAACTCACACCGGAGCAGAGGGAAAAGACCTTACGAAGGAAAATGACAGCGTGAGGAATCCCCACTTATCCCCAGCGGAGCACCCTTCACAAGGGAACCCGCACGCATATCGGAAAACAAGGCCTGACTGAGGAAAAAATGATGAGGTAGGGCTTCTTGCCTAATCCCCAGCAATAGTCACTCCAAGGGCCTCTACCTTATCCAAGAAGGGAAAGCCAACCAAAAAAGCACTGCAGAAGAAGGAATGACAAGACATGAAGAAGAATGTGCATAAATGAAGATCTCATCGGGCAAGATGGCCATATTGTAATTTTTGATTTCACACTTTTGTAAATAGAATAGAGCAGGTGTGTGAGCTCCCTTGAGGCACCGGACAGCACTGGAAGCACCTCCTCACCAACAGCAGCTCCTCCTCCGCTCTTCCTTCCTCCTTTCTCCATTCGATCCGCATCCTAACCCAACCCTTGGCCATCACATCCTTAAAAAAGAAAAATGCAAGCAAGCTTCAAGTAAAAGACACAAAATGGATCAGAAGTCTGAAGTCACCTAAAAGCTTTAATGGAACAAACAAGAAGAAAAGAATATTGTCAAGTGTCTGGCATCAACGTCGAAACAAGTTTTTTTTTTTTTTTTGGAAAGTAAGGAGTTCGTATAAAAATGAGAAACTATTTACAAGTACAAGAGCCTGACACGGCTCACCTCAAAGGAGGACAAAAACAACCTTAATGCACATAGTGCTTAGGTAACAAAAACTGGGTTGATTCTCCAGTTAGCACAAATTTCTCTGTTATCCGGGGTATCTTTGACACGTTCCTCCATGTGAGAATGTCTCATGCTCACATCAGACACAATGAGCTGAATAATCGCCTCATGTGGTAATGCTTTGTTCTGGAATAGGCGTCGGTTCCTTTCTCTCCAAATATGGTAGACCACAGCTGCCATAGAGACCTTTTTTAACCTCACCGATAAGGACTTACACTTCAAATTATGGGCAGCCCACTGTATCTCATCCTCCCAACTAATGTGTTGCCTTCTGATGCAATTTAACCTCTATATACTTATCCATATTGTACTTGAGAACCGGCAAGAGAAAAAAAGATGATTCAGATCCTCTACATGTGTTCTACAGAAGACACAGCTTGAAGACAGTAGAATATTTAGGTTGAGAAGAAGGCTCTGAGTGAGCAACCTTCCATGGAATGCCAACCAAAGTATAAAGGCTTGCCTCGGAATGTTCTACTTAAACCACACAACTTCATTCCAACTTACCTTCGGTGATCTGGTACGCACGTTCTCATAAGCTTCTTTAATGCTGTAAACTCCTAACTTAGCTGGTTTCCACGTAATACTATCCGATTGGTGCTGATCAGGTCTTGGTAGCATGCTCAGGTAGCTCCATATTTCCTGGAGTTCATGTGTAACAGCCACCGGTGGGTTCCATGAGTTATCTTGGATAATCGCAGACACTCTTGAATGTAGAGGAAGTCCTGCATCATACATTATCCTTCTACCATACTTCTGAAAAAGTGACCCCAAGGGGTGCCAATGATCTAGCCAAAGCCACGTATTCGCCCCATTCCGAACCTTGTAGTGCACTTGCTGGAACAGTTTTGTTCTTTGCTTCAAGATCTTCCTCCAAATCCATGATGCTTTCACCGGGACCGGACAACTCCAGATATTCCTACCTCTTAACAGGTGTGAGGTGGTCCACTCAACCCATAAAGAAGCTTCTCCCTTAATGATCCGCCACAAATGCTGAGTGATTGCCGCTTGGTTCCACTGCTGTAGATTAATAATACCTAGATCTCCTTCCTCTTTTGGCGAATAGATCCTTGCCCAGCTAATAGGGTTAATCTTCTTCCTTAGATCAAGTCCAGCCCAAAGAAAACTTCTACATAAGCTTTCAATTTCAATGACAATCTTCTTTGGAAGTTGAAAGCTTGTCAACCAATATACAGCCGATGAGAACAAGACAGATTTGATGAGTTGAGTTCTTCCTGCATATGACAGAAATCTTGCTTTCCAGCCTTGGATCTTCGCCTTAATCTTCAAAACCAGTGGCTCACAGTCCCTAGGTCTTAACCTAGAAGTGATTAGTGGCAACCCCAAGTACTTTATAGGTAGTGAGCCCAAAGGAATGTGAAACCTACCAGAAATCTGATCCTTCACTTCTTGGTCCATCGCACATGGGAACATCATGCTTTTCTCCACATTCATTTTGAGACCTGTTATACCAGCAAACTCATTCAAGCTTTCAAAGATACAATTCAGTGATTGAACGTCTCCTTTAGAAAAGATCACCAAATCGTCAGCAAAACATAATGCTTTGATATCTTGCCTTTTGCATCGTGGGTGGAAACTGAATCCTTGCTGAGATTTCTTACAAAGGATACCCATCAATAACTCCATTATCAACACAAACAAATAAGGCGACACCGGATCTCCTTGCCTTAGTCCTTTTGTGCCTTTAAAGAAACCCACTAGTGTACCATTCATATTCAATGAGTAAGATGCAGTTGACACACACTCCATCACCCACCCAATGAACTTCCCCGGTATATTCATAGCTTCCATCAATAAAGGCAGAACTTGCCAGTTCACCGAGTCGTAGGCTTTCATTATATCCACCTTGATTGTGCTTCTTGGCTTCCCCTTCTGCAGGTGGTAGTCATGAACTAATTCTTGAGTGAGCATCAAATTGTCTGAAATTTTCCTTCCAGGAATGAAAGCACTTTGTTGAGGACCCACCAGATCACCTACTAGGATCTTTAACCTGTTTGCAATGATTTTCGATATGCACTTGTAAATGGTAACGCCGAAACAAGTTGGCGAGCCCAAGTCCAATCTAATCTCTTTCAAACATAAATCTAATTGCTGAAGAGTTGCCCCTGCAAAAACCCAAAAAGCAAAGGGGAAGGAAACTCCGAAGCCAGGAAGTGACGCCACATCATTGGCCGCTTCCCTCTCAAAATGAAAACGTCAAAGGACTAAGCTTGTCGACCATGTCGACAGAAATGCCAGGCGCAAAAACGAGATTCTTTTTCTCTTTGCCCTTCATCCGCAAGGTGACTCCGGCAAAGAGGGGCAGCTGTAAGCATCTCATTTTTGCGCTCCCAGAAGAGCCGGAAATGCACCCTAGGCAAAAATTCAAACCCTAAGGGGTCAAAAGTTGACTTTTTGATCAAGTGAAAATTGGTATCCTTGCTTTATCTCAATGGATAGAGAATCCCGACACGGTTCCAACGCAACTGAGTTTGCTGGAATCGGAGTCCAAATGAAGGATCTATGGGCTGGTCAAACTTGAGGGGAGCTAAAAGTTGACTTTTTTTGAACCCCGATCCAGGTGCTTAACTCTATATCATTGGATAGAGGGCTCCGATTCCAATCCAACGCAACTGAGTTTGCTCAAATCGAAGTCCGGATGAAGGAGATATGAGCTGTCGAAGTTTCTGAGCAGCAAAACCCAGAAAGCTGTACACGTGGCAAAAAGCCGCACACATGGCAAGAGGCGCAAGAAAATATCTCTAGGCAATCCGTAAATATCCAAACATGCAAAATATCCCAGGGGCAAATCTGCGAATATTCAGGGGCAAATCCGTAATTTTTCGATTTGTATCCAACCAAGTATGTCGGATACACATACCCTTGTGTATATCCGACACTATTCATTGGATACAAGAAGATCAATCAGCGAGATTCACACCGGACGCCCGACAAATTCGCGGCGGCATTTAATTTTCGAATTATTATGTCTTGTATCCGACATTTTATGTCGGATACAAATAGGGCTTAGTGTATCCGACCTATATGGTCGGATACATTAACTTTGCTTATCTAATGGGCCAGCAGCCCCCTTCAAGATGGTTGGCTCTTTTTGTTGGTTCGAGGCTTTCTTCCCCCACTTGTGCTGGTGTGAACCTCCCTCCTCTCAGCTCCCTTTGCCTCCCATTGCCATCCCACCCTCTTGCAAGACCATCCCATCCTTGTTTCTCTCTTCTTCTTCACTACTTTAACCAAGCTAAAGGAGTCTAGTTGCTGTTGGAGTGGAGCTTGGGCATCAGAGGACTTTCCAGCAACATTTTGGCCTCAAGGCGAATGCTCCACCTTGTACAAGGATCTAAGAACCCTTAGGTAAGGTTCCTCAACATATTGCGATTCATATATATTAAAATCAGAATTTTCTGAAATTTTCCTACACTTGTTTCTTTCTTTGCATGGGCTTGTTTTCATGTATCTTATGCATGCATTTGGTTTTTTTTTCATGGCATGAAGCCACCACAAGTAAGAGGTTCACGTAGGTTCCTTTAGGGAGCATGGGAGTTCTTTTTTTTACATTTTGAGTACCCTTTAGTTGTTGTCCTTGGGTTTTGTTTTAAGCTTTTTGCAAAGGGGAGCTTGTTCCTCTATAATTTTATCTAATGTATCCCCTATGAATCCCCCCCCCCCCTTCACCTTTTTTTTTTCGTTTACTTTCCTGTAAACTTGGTAAGCATGTGGGTCATCCTTGGGCTTACAGTTGGCGGCAGCCGTATCAAGTCTTCCTCTCAGCAATTTCAACTCACATGCCATGCTTTTCTTTTCCTTTATCTGGTTTTTTTAGCATGGATGCATGTCCCCTTCTCCCCAAGCTTGCTGCCCCCACTGTTTTTACAGCATGCTGTGTTTTCTTTCTTTGTGTGTAAATGTGCATGCCATGCTATTCTTGCTTGTTTGATTACATGGGCATGTGTTCGGTTTCCTCATTCATACACCGTAGTCACAAAGGCCTCCCATTCTCAGTGGATAGGAAGCCCATTTTCGTGGATGACCTCCAGCACCATAAAGGAGAGATCCCATTGCTATGCTCCCCCACCCCACCTTCCGCTATGCCTGACCATCCTCTTATTGCTTTTGCTTGGAAAGGTCGACCATGTGAGGATGCATGTTAATATTATTATCAACTTCACATCTCCTTTGTACGTCAAGTTGTTTGCTTGCTTTTGTACTTGTAATTTTCTGCAACAATGTTGCTGCCCAGGGTAATGATTTCAGCATGATCCTGTCACCCCTTTTAACCCACTATTGTGGCCCACATAAGCTGCTGCCGGAGGCAGCAGCAGCATCCCTTTGGCCTACCCCAATGAAGCTGAGTAGCTTACCATGATTTAACTTGTGTATCATGAACAAGAAGCCCTCTTTGTCATGTTCCCTTCACCCATAGCCCAGGGTGAGAACTCCAGGAAAAGTTGCTGGAGACAGCAGCAAGATTTCCTCCCCTTTTCTCACCATCTAACCCTACCACCCACCCCTTAAGCATGTGTGAAGCCCCCTACTGGTGCTGTCCCAGAAAATTTAGAAACCCAAGACCATGTTCAGCCTTAATAGCATGTTTGAATGTTTCCCTTTGGTTGCTGCCCTGAGTCACTACAGCATGCAGTTCCTTGGCTCTTGGATGTAACTTGCTTGCCACCATGACCATTGAGTGCATCCATAGACTTTCCCACCACCCTAGTGGCATGCCAGGTAATTCCCAACCCAGCCATCCATCCTATTTTGCTTAAACTGGGAGCCTAATTCTTGCTGCCCCTGTATGGTGTATGAGAGTATACTAATGGATTTCATGATATAGAGCATGCTTCAAGCCTCTTTGTTTTCTGATTTCCATCAAGAGTCATGCTTGCTACTTGTGGAATCCTAGAGACCAAGTAGGGCACCTTGGTCTCTACTATATTAAGGAACATGATCCAAAGTGGAAGGAGGATAGCACCTCCAAGCACCATTGCCCATCTGCTTACCTTTGCTGGAAATCCCCGGAGGAAGCCAAAGGGGATGCCTTCCCAAATCTGAACCAATGTGGGCCCTCTCTGGGGCCCACATGACTTGTAGGAAGCCCCTAGGAACCCCTGGAAGTCACCCCAATGGCCAAACTTCGAAAGAAGGCATTTTTGAGGTGATCCCACAACTCAGGCCAGATCACCTATGGGCTGTGTGTATCTGGCAACTAAGGCCGGATACACGACAGAAATGTAATTTTGATGTCTTTTTTGATCCTTGCCAAATTTTCATGATACTTTCAATAAAACCAAATGAACCAATAGGGTTTCCGGGTCACCCGGAAACCTAACTTGGGACATGGACCGCCGGTCCAACTCGGAATACCCGTGGGCCTTCCAACGAGGCCCACCCAGCCCAATAAAATCCGTTTGCATGCAAATAAACCAAATAAATGAATCAACCAAACCAGGTGGGCCAAACCCAATGCGGTCCACCCGGACCTTGTTTTGTGGAATAATGTTTAAATTACGTGGTTTGGCTGAGACCCCGGGCTAGGGCTTATCGGGCTCGCCAAAGTCCATTAACCGAACCAAGGAAGGGTGCAAACCCTAAACCTCAAAGAATCGGGCTTTCAAGCTCAAATCTGGATCACGGGCCCCAAGCCCAGTGGCCAGCCCATTTTGGCAAAGCTAAATAAAACAAATCTAAAACACTCTTGGCAACCATCATGGGGGCCCACCTCGGGGCCCGCCAACCAATGTAGAGTAACCTTTTGCATGAAAATCACCTAAAATTCCAACTTAAACAATTAAGTAAAATCAACTCACTAACCTAAGCCCAAAGGGCCTCCTAAGACTAGACAGAGGCCCACCAGAGGCATGTGGGCTTAACCAAGCCCACCAGGGACAACATGGGCCTTCCAAAGGGGCCCACCCAGTCAGACTCAGATCACCTAAATTAAGCAAGATAAAATCAATTAAAGGGACCCAAACCATTCAGGTGGTCCCACCAAACTTAACCAAGTTGCATTAGGAATCGGGTGAGAAACCAAGGCCAGCTGACTCAAACCAGGGAACCCACAGGGACTCGTCATCCGACGGGGTGGACTGGGGTGTCTACGGACTTCCCCAGACCACAACCGAGACCCTACTTAGAATCTCAAGCCACAGACCAGCCCAATAGACAAGATTAGACACCCAGGTGTCCGCCTGCACCCCATCAGGCGGTAGCGACTCCGAATTTTCCCGTGCGGTGTTTCCAATGCGCGCACGCCAAGGTCAAGGGCAACCAGCTTATCAGGGGGTAAGAAGGACTAGAGAGGAGATGGAAGCCAGAATTAAGAGGGTGTTCACCCTCCGGCCCTATGCACCAGCCGAGTTGTTGGCAACGTTGCTAAAAAAGGGGTATCTTTAGATCAAACCTCCAAATCCTCGACTAGTAAACTCAAGGAGTTACAACGTAGCAGAGAGATGCGAGTACCACTCTGGTGCTCCGGGGCATCACACCAATTGATGCTGGGATTTGAGACATGATATTCAAGACCTGATTGATAGCAAGAATATGGTAAGCAGTGGCCCGGGCAGTGAAGTACGACTTGACCTGTCCATGTTGATCGGACGCCCGGGGCAACTTGTCAGGGTACATTTCCAGGAATGGGTGGAGCAGCGTGTAGTAAACGTCATCAAAGAAGGCGATGAAGTCTCCCCAGATCTCCCTCTGGTGCACTTCTACCCCGTTTGAAGAGCCTGAGTTCTTCTACCATTCATCCGTCCATATACACCTGCTATAAATATCTTTGACCTAATGGATAGCCCACTGCATGACCTAGTTGGCCTTTCATTTGAACCACCCACCCTCAATCTCAAGTAGCTTCATCTTGAGCCACCTTCTTACCACGCTGTACGCCCACCTTACCCAATCCAACCCCTATACCACCAGTCTACCATCACCACCACAGAAGCAGAAGTCAATCGGATCACTCGATCCGGTCGATACGTAAACACTGACACTCCACCTACACCAGAGGCAGAGAAAGAAGAAGAAAAGAGAAGAAAAGAAAAAGGGAAGGAAGTGGCCGCTGAAGGGCCACAGACCCACAAGAAGAAAGGAAAGGCCACTTAGGAAGAGATTATCAATCTCCATAACAGTATTCATACACCAGAGTATGATCTCCTCCAACAGTTGAACAAAGTACCTGCCCAAATCTCCATCATGCGCCTTCTGTTCGATTCAGGGAAACATAGGAATGCGTTAATGAAAGTCTTGGATGATGCTCATGTAGGGATTTGATAACGCCAGGAGAGAGTCTTTGGGAGAGGTCACTATTGTGATTGTAGAAAGAATGTTCACTATGATCTTTGAACTGATGGATATAAATGCCTCTTTTAACCTATTGATTGGGAGGTCATGGTTGTACCAGGCTGGGGCAGTGCCATCTACCTTACACCGGATGGTTCGGTTTATCTCTGGAAACGAGCTGATTACTGTCCATGCTAAGGACCACAGGGAATTTGAGAAGGTCAGGGTACCTTACATAGATTATGAGCTGCCCATGTCGCTGAACTTCTAGACTATGGAAATGGTACAAGTCAACCACACCCTTGCATCTAAGCAAGCACGACAATCCAGAAAAAGGAAGAGGAATGGCATGTTTGGCGCAGCTGAATGCGCCGATTGGGGCCTCCGAGCGGGAGGACTCGGTAGATATAAGCAGGGGCAGTGGCGGAACCACGTTCAGGTTAGGGGGGCAATTGCACCCCCTAACTTTTAATTTTTAATAAAAAATCTATATGTTTTATATATTTTTTAATTAAAATTTAAGTTTTGCCACCCCCCCCCCCCCTAAAATTTCTGGTTTGCCCCCCCAACTCATTGAAATTTCTATATTTCATGAGAACCCCCTCTAAAATTTCTGGTTTGCTCACCCCCAACTCATAAAATTTCTATATTTCATGAGAATTGTTAATTGAAAATTTTTTTTGCCCCCCAGATTTGGAGTCCTAGTTCCGCCATTGAGCAGGGGATCAAGACAGCTATACAGCCCTGTGAGAAGGCTATTGGGTTCGGACTGGGATATAATCCCCAACCTAAGGATTATGCCAGACTCTATGGCATGCAAGCAGAAAGGAAAAGAGCATGGGTTGAAGGAAGAGACCCGCATTTGCCCATTTGTGTGCATGGCCAATTATACCACCACTTTACCAACATGGAGCTTGAAGCTGCTCAATCGCTGCAAAATATTGTTCCCCAAGGATGGGGTGATGAGTTTCTGAATTTCCCGGGACAAGAAGAGGGATATCTACCGGGATTGGTCCAGATGTTTCTAGAAGAGCCACTGCCCATGGAAGTGATCAGAGATGCAGTGGAAGTGGATCCGCTAGCCCCAGACTGGCCCTAGATGACTTGTCATCTCTATTTGCTCCTGAGTCAGCCGAAGATGTCACTGTTGCCATTGCCCCACTGGATGCACCCTTCATTCCCGAAGGGATACCGGTTGATCCCCCAGTTATGATAGATGCACCGCCATTAGCTCCCATCCAAGAATCGGAAGAAGAAGAAGACCCAGCTATGTACATATGCATGATGGAGAGCCAGGGTAGTTTAGGTGTACCCACTCGAAGGCTGAGATCCCCAGCTCCTCCTCCATGGCCTCGACATCTTGGGACTAGTGAAGGGTTGAATGCGATGTTCCAAGGCATGCTCGAAGTGCTAGGGTTTATTCCAGAATATATGTACCATGAGACATATGGCTAGTGGGCACCCGAGAAGTACTCAACCAACCAATCCGAGACACCATCTGGGGCACCCCTAGCAATTGCGTTGCTGGGGGCGGAGTTGGCAAATTCAGTTACCATTGCCTATATGCCATCTGGCACATAAGGGGTACGGACTACATTTCCCCTTAGATCTGGTTCATGGGTAAGGAGGTCGTCAAGGTATGACCCCAAGTTAGAGAAGAGCCAGAACAAGCCTGCTGGGACAGCTAATAATCCCATCCACATACCATCAGACGATAACGTCAATATGGTCCTGATAGGGGAGCCGGAGGGGATAGCCACCATCAACAAAGGAGATAGTCCACCATTGCAGAACTGGAATTCCAGGCCTTTTGCCACTAGCAAGACCAATATCCAAAAGGGGGTTCCCTTTACTTCTGATATTTATGTTGTAGCAATGGTTGCACTTTTCAATAAATGCCTGAGATCTTTTGAGTACTTGCCTGTCTCTAATAATAATTGCATAAATAAACAAACTGAACTCCGCGACCTTAGTATCAATCTCGATGCACACCCGGAGAGTCCGGGGCACGAGGTAGATAATCAGGTTGCTCAAAATGAACAACAAAAAGAAATTCAAGAAATAATAAAAGAAAAGCATGAGTTGGTATACAATGCTGAACATGAATCTCAAGAATCAGACTGCAGCACCTGCCCATCACAGCCCGAAAATTCGGAAATTGTCCCCTGTAAGCCTTTCGAGCTTGAGGACGACGACGAATCATGGGAGGCTCCGCTTGAAATCCAATTTGCTTTGGAAAGGCGTGAAAAGGGTCTCTAGGCTAACATTGAGGAAACTAAACCCATTAACATAGGTGAAACAGCGCAACCAAGGATTCTTCAAATTGGTAAAAAACTGTCACAATTACTGAAAGCACAGATGTTTGATTTTTTAAAATCTTACACTGATGTGTTTGCATGGTCATACGAGGACATGCCCAAGCTAGACACGGACTTGGTTTGTGCACCGGTTACCAATAAAGTTTGAGGTCACACTCGTGATGCAAAAACTCAGATGCATGAAGCCAGAATGGGCCTTGAAGATCAAGGAAGAGGTCACAGGCAGTTGAATGTCGAATTCTTTCAAGTAACAGATTATCCCGAGTGGTTAGCAAACACCGTGCCTGTTCCCAAGAAAGACGGGAGGGTTAGGATGTGTGTGGACTACAGAGATCTGAATAGACCAAGTCCGAAAGATGACTTCCCATTGCCGCATATTGATGTGTTAGTTGACAACACTGTGACGCATTCAATGTTCTCATTCATGGATGGCTTCTCTGGTTATAACTAGATAAGGATGGCACCTGAAGACATGGAGAATACATCCTTCATCACGCACTGGGGCATGTATTGCTACCGTGTAATGCCGTTCGGACTGAAGAATGCGGGTGCTACCTGTAAAACCCTGGATTTTCCTAAAAAAATAAAACAAATAATTAAGGAATAAATTATGGAGGAAATACTAAGAAAGATAATGGTATGAGAATTAAAGAGAGATATAAAGGTTAAAATAGGAATTTAAAGAGGAAGGGTAATTTGGTCATTTCTATTTGTTAAATTCATGAAATAAAATAAGATAATTAGTTATTAAGTCAACAAATTCAACTATACAAAATCTTAGCTTAGTTGGATGTAAAATAATGAAATTAAGGCTTAAAGTGTGGAAAAATGGCCTAATGGTAATTATACTATTTAGGGTCCAAAATATAGGTAATTTGAATGAATGATAAAAGGCTAAGTTCAATTTAAAATTAGGAATAAGATTAAGCACGAAAATTAATTAGGATATCCTTTAAAAGAGAGTTAAAGGAGTTAAATTAAGGAGAAGGGTAAAGAGGTAATACACTTAGTATATTCGAGTAAGCTAAAGGAGTAAGCTGCCTTGTCCCTTCCCATGTTTGTCGAGAGTCCTCTCTAGTGTCTTATCTCCATTGTACATTTTTCTTAATTAATATACTTTTTGGCTTACCATCCAAAAAAAAAAAAAAAGCTAAACCTAATTAGAATTGGTCTATTAGAGAGGCTATAAAAGAGAGGTTTAAAGAGTATTTTAGGTTTTGAAAATAAGTTAGAAGGAGAGGGAAATTCGTGCATAAGTGATAGGAGCCAAAATAGAAGGAGAGAAGAGAGAAAAGAAAGGAGGAAATTAGAAAGAAGAAGAGTTGTAGAGATGGCCGACCAGCCAACTTCGAACAGCAAGCTAGGAATATCCAACCGTTGGAATGGGCTCAAATTTTAGGATTTTGTTCTACTCATGGAAGACTTCAAACTGAACGGTGGAGATCTAAATTGGAGAAGTCTAGAGGGGTGCGGTCGAGCTCCAGAAACGGGCACAGGTGAAGTTTCTGAAAATTTTGGGTTCATTAAAAGGCAAGTAGCAAACCCTTGAAACTGGAGGAACTGCATGTTTTCTTGGGATTTTTATGTTTGATCATATTGTTTTTGAAGTTGGATTTCATGGGAAAAAAAGCTTATTTGTTTATAAAGAATTGTTTGGTGATTTAACTTTCTTTTAGAAATCAAGAAAATGTTGATCATGGTGAGTTTAAACTTAAAAATAAACTCAAGATAAGAAGAAAGATGATAGGATTAGTTTAGGGTTGTCTTAGAATTAGTTTAGGATGGAAATCAGATGTTTAGAATCAAATCAAGTTAATAGTATTATAGAAAGTTTGAAAATTTCCGCAAAAGGAAGAAAAACAGTGTTATAGCCGGAGCACTCGAGACACCGCTCGAGCGTTACTTCAGGCGATAGGCCTTTGAAAAATAACAGAACCTGAAAAGTTAACCGCTAGAGCAGTCGCCCAAGCGACCGTTCGAGCGACCAACTGTCAGAAATTTCAAAACTTGGGATTCTTGCCCAAATTCAATTTCTAATGATTTTTCTTCAAAATTTAATGTTGTAACACCTGTAAATAGGGTAATTTGAGATGTAGGAAGTGACGAAATTAAATTCGGATAAAAGGGTAATTATTTGGGATAATGAATGTAATAAGAATCAAAGGAAACTAGTTAAGGTAAACCTATAGACTCGAACCATTTTTATTATGAATCTAGGTATAAAACCTAGTCTAACAAGTCATAATAGAACTAAATTAACTTCTGGAAAGAATCAATAACATAACCCAAAGGGTTTTAGAGATTTAGGGTATTAGTTGGTAAATAAGGAGTTAGAAGTAAGGATATTAGGATGAACCAAAGTATAGGATTTGGTGTAAACTTTGTATAAAATAAAGAATAACGTGAATACTGAATTAGAAAAATAAACTAAGTATGCCCACACTAACACGACTCAAATCTGAACTTTTTATTTAGAATTTGTGTATACTCTCGTACTTTTCTTATTAAATGATCTGGAACTCTGTTTAAGAACTGTTTAATGGTTATTTTGAATATCTTTTAGTTGGACACCGTGGTTTTGGAAATTATTGCTGGACACAGCACTTGGGACATGGTTGTATTGGTACGAGGTTTATCATTGAATATTGTATCTTTGAGTTATTCAAGGTTTTGATGGTGAGTTGTGTCTAGTGGTCAATGCTTAGTATGGATCCATAGCTTAGCTATGAAGTGAAAGGGAATTGGCTAGTAAGTTATTCTTGTTCGGAACTCCCCAGTATGAGGTCCGTCATACTTGCAGGTGTGGGCAACATAGGCAGCAATCCTCGACTGCTGCAGGTGCGGCCTGGTCTTAGTTGAGGTTGTTTTCGGTAAACGGTTTTTATTTTGTTATTTAGGTTACCATCCGCATGCTTCAATGAGACATCGACTTTCACGAGCTTTATATTAGTCATGTAGGTAGGTTACTTGTGACTCGCACGTTGGAGCTATGATTTGGCCGTGCTTGAGGATCACTTGTGACTTGCACATGCATTGGTATTAGACGTGTTGTCGTGGGTCCATTAATCTTTGATCGGATTGGTATGGCATCCGTGGAAGTGGTACCCTTTATAGGATTTTATTTTGGATTGAGGATTGTACTCGCCAACCCATTCGTGGGTGGTCCGTGTTGATGGTTAACGGAGGAGATGGTAGTGACTGCAGGTGCGGGCTCCATCTATCATGTAAGTCGTGATGTGGCGAACTATGGGGGCAAGAATATCTTATTAAGTGGCTTCAGTTCATGAGTCCTATTATGTCAAAAATGGTTGTTGTGGATTGGTATTTTTTATCATTATATCATCTTATTATCGTGGTTTTGGATTTATCATTCACCTCATGACTAGTATTATAAAATTATGGACTGTTTTACATCATGCACATTGCTACTTGTTGAGATTTATTCTCACTCCGGTTTCTCCCCATTTTTCAGGTACTCTTTGCGAGGATGTCAAATTTTGGGCTAGTTGTAACTGGGTAGTCTATATAGATGTAGGATGCTCATAGAAGTTGAAATCCTTGTATATCATATTCTTTGATTAATAAAGAGAATTTGAATTTAAGTTTCGGCATTTACTATGATTATAAAGTTAGAAAAAGTTTTAAATTATCTAGTGTCTTTAGTTGCTTTGTTTATTTACCATAACACCTAAGGTTTTGGGAATGGACCCGGAACTAGGGCGTTACACTACCTACCAGCAGGCAATGACTTTGTTATCCCACGACATGATGCACAAGGAGATGGAGGTATGCGTGTGTAAGCACTCAAATTTTGATCAAACCAAAATATGCTAAAATAAATGGGAAATAATAAAAAAATTGGAGCAGCATGATTCGTCCGAGCGGCCGGCTGAGTCGCCTCAGCCATCAACTCAAGCCAAAAGGGGAAAGAAAAAGGCAAATCTAAAAGATTTGCTGCAACCGCACACAATATGCGGTTGATTTTTTCGGTCACCGCCCTCGCGAGCCAATCAGAGCAAGCGGCACCGAAAAGTCAACCGCACATATAGTACGGTTGCATGGCGCGTCAGACTGCGTCTGACCAATTTGTCCCCTAATCATTGCTGAAAAGACAGGGCCAAAACCGCACATACCCTGCGGTTTAGACCAAACCGCACGGTATGTGCGGTTACTATTCATTTTCGACCAAACCGCACTGAGTATGCGGTTTTGTCCCAGTGTTCTATAAATAGAAAATCCGAACAGTAGGCAGGGGTTGGCCTCTCTTGGCTGGCCTTAACCCTTTTCTCCCCTTCCTAGTTGCTCCGAAATCCTTCCTCCAAGTCCCTCCTTGCTCCCTAAACCCCTCAAGCATAATCCTAAGCCCAATCTACCCTGACTTTCTCTCATCTTCTTCACTCCCACTCAAGAAGGAAGGGGAGGAGTTTTTGCTGCTGCTGGAGGAGGGCTGTCCAGCCACTGTTCGTGTCTCAAAAAGGGGGTCCTCACACCCCACACAACGATTTTAGCCCCAAGGTATTGTTTCCTATCAATGTTTGTTTCACATACATGAAAATGAGTTGATTTCAAGCATGTTTTAGGACTCTTGTATTTCTTGTTTGAAAGTTATTTTTAAACATGACAATCATGCGTCTTTGTCTCATTTCCTTCATATGAGATACCTCCCATGGTAAGGGGAGGGTGGATGGTGTCAAGGGAGGAGGAGACCCCCTTCTGCGCATGCTCTTTAATGGTATTTGGGGTCACCCCTTAATACTGATTTGCTCCATTCGAATGGGGGAAGGTGTTCCCCCTTGTTTATTCATCTAATGTACCCCATTTAACCCCCATTTTTCCCTTCTTAGTTAGATCAATTTATATGTATGCGTGTGAATGGTTTGAATGGAGCGTGAAGGGCCGAGACTTTCTCCATCCGTGGAACACCAATAAAGTGAGATGCTTCAGCTGGAAATGAGCATTTAAGCAATTTGCAGAAGGTTCCGGAGACCCACAGAAGTTCATAAAGATCCCTGAGAGGTAGATGAACACAGCCCACCTGGTATTTTCGGCGTTTCAGGTTTTCTGGGCCGAAACCACATACACAGAGCGATTCGGGTTAAACTGCACAGAGTGTGCAATTATGCTCAAACCGCACAAAGTGTGCAGTTAGACCCAGAGAAGCCTCAAAACCCGATTTCTGTGACCTGGATCCGGCCGACCCGATCCTAATTTAATCAAATTGAACTGTTTGGGTTTTGGGCCAATCCAGACTCTCTTTTGAGACTTGGACCCACCTGGGCCCAATAAGGCATTGTGGGCTTTCCAACGGGGTCCACATCAGACCAACATCACCTGGATAAAAAGATAAAAATCAAATAAAAGAGAAGGGGACCCGCACCATCTTGGTGGTCCCCACCTAGACCAATAAAATGTGCATGCTGGCATAGAAGTGGGGTGAATTTAGAATTGAGTCACAAAACAGGAAACCCAAGGGACTCGTCAAACCGACGAGGCGGACCGGGGTGTCTACGGACTTCCCTGGACCGTAACCGAGCCCTTTTGTTAGAATCTCAAGCCACAGACTAAAATAGACATCCTTAGGGCACCTAGGTGTCTGCCTGCACCCCATCAGGCAATGACGACTCCTAATCCCCATTCTCCCCTCGCTTTCCCGTGCGCCCTTGCACGGGCACGATGTGCGCACAGCTTGGCGACTCCACTGGGGATACCGGTTCAACCCAATTGGAGTTTAGACTGAGTTGACTCATTAGGATACATATGCACACATGCACATACTTGTACACATGTGCACACATGCACATGCACTTACACATGTGCACACATGCACATGCACTTACACATGTGCACACATACACACACTGTTGCACATGCTCACACATGCACATACACTCCCATGTACACATGCACTTGTATATACACATGCAGCATGCCTTGTACTTCAGTTATCTATCTGCTCATTCTATTTGCTTTCATTATATATGCGTAGGGTGACACGGGTGAGGGCGCCCTCGTGGGTGATCCGATTGAATGACATGTGAAGCAACTTCTTGACCATACCATAGACCTCTCTAGCAGCCACCCTTCTTAACCGTATAAACTACTTTTGGGATGATATTAGCCTCATGTGCCTCTGGCTAGCCGGGGAAAGCGAGGGTAAAACATCCCCCCAAGTTTCTGGATCCCTATAGCACCGTTGGTTTTTTGCCGTGGTATGCGAGGGATCTTGAACTTGGCACAGACCCTTGTAGGCGTTTGTCTCGGGCTGTATACCCTTTTCCCACCCAGCGTTCTAATACACCTTTGTGATGAATGTGATTGTGAATGATGATACAAGAGGAGTAAAATCAATCTAAAATCCAAGAGTCCATCAGGGGCAGCAACCCCCTACCCTCTTTGCATCAAATTGAGTGGACCCTAGACTCAGGGCTATCTCAGCCCTACATTAGGAAGCCAACCTAACTTTGATCAAGGAAACCACCCTAGATCCATGCATTGAGTCCTGTGAGCCGTGGGCCTTGACCCATTTGAGTCCGCAGGAAGCACACTAAGTCCGGATCAATCTTCAAGCAAACGAAAGCCAACCAGATCAGAAAAGCAGATCAGATCAGAACAGGGACAGTGAAACCCTAGATCTAGGACTTTTCAGCCTACCCTCTTGAAATCAAATGTATCCTATCATAGGGTTCCCGACAACCCTGGGATCAAACACTTTTCCAGCTTCTTAAGCTTCAAGTGATTTCACCCTTGCTGGCAAGTTGTAAGCATTCCTTCAATCATGCAGCAGAGAATCTTCAGATCAGATGAAAGACAAAGACTGATCAGGACTTAGATGTGCTTCTTCACACAAGTACGTCTAGGGGCCGTGCCTTCACTGGCACCAATCCTCATAGGACTGCACACACATTTCAATTTTGTTTGTGTGTTTTTTGCTTGACACTATGTCAAAGGATGGTAAGCCCCGCAACACTTGCTCTTACCTGCTAACACATGCATAAACCATTTGCACATCAAAGTGCACCCATTTCAAAATCAAAAGCCACACCAGCACTTTTGGTCAAAATTGCTTTGAAAAAATGCACCATAAAGAATTTTCAAAATCCAATCGCCTTCGGGCATACATCAAGCCGCCTCTCGAGGCGCACATCCAAATGGTTTTTTAAGTGGCCTTCGGGCCTACATCAAAATTGTCTTTCAAGACATACACTCACAAAAATCTCCCATGGCTCACAATAAACCACTTCCCATGGTTATATCAAGTTGTCATCCTTGAGAAACATCGAATTGCCCTTTCATGGGTATATTCTTTTCAATTGAAGTAATACCATCCACGGCATAACATGTGGAGCCAATTCCAATGGTCCCCCAACTTTGCTACTTCGTAACTTGAATTTCAAAACTTGCCAGTCACGGCATGATTTCAGATTTCGCCATCAAATGGCAAAACCTTAGAAAAGATTTCCAAAAAAAAAAAAAAATGTTTTACACTGATTTTTCAAGATCCTTGTGCCATCCACGGCACAATCTTTTGTTTTCCAAAAACCACTGTGCCATTCACGACACACCCACAAAATTTCAAAAGAATCATTGTGCCATGCACGGCACAATCCTAAAGTTTTCAAGTTCACTGTGCCATCCACGGCACAAATCATAAAGTTTTCAAACTCCTGCGCCATCCACGGTGCAAAACAAAAGAAAATTCCAAAATTCACAGTGCCATTAACGGCACAGTAAAGCTTTCAAGCACATGGTGCCATCCACGACATTTCACTAGATTCTCAACAAATTCAGGTGCCATTCACGGTATAGAACAAAGCAAAGATTTCCAAAATTCACTGTGCCATCCACGGCACCAAAACCAAGATTTCAAAAGTCATCATGTCATTCACGACACCATCAGAAAGCCTCAAAATGCGTCTTGCCATCCACGACACCTGCACCATACACGGTGCATCCTCCTTTGCTATTCACAGCATTCGCACCATTCACGATGCCTTTTCCCCAGGGCTCGCTATGCACGGCGTCCACATGTCATCCACGACATAAGCCTCAGGATTTGCTGTATACATTTGTTGCACTATCCATAGTGCTTACCCTTGAGACTAGCCAACCACGGCGTCCTACACACAGGATATCACAGTCTTGCAAGAAGGCCATTCACGGCACCAGCACTATCCACAGTGCGAAACACTCTTTGCCATTCACGGCATCCACCCTTGAGCTACCCTTCCCATTCACGGGATAGCACAGCTCACCTTCGAGCTACCCTTCCTATACACAGGATAGCACAGCTCACAACCCACCCTTGGGCTACCCTTCTCGTGTTTGAGATAGCACAGCTTTGGCTACCCTTCTCATACACGGGATAGCACAACTTTCAAGAAGGCCCTAATCATGACATTCACCCTTGGGCTACCCTTGCCAATCCCCGGCATAGCACAGCTTTCAAGAAGGCCCTAATCACAACATTCACCCTTGGGCTACCCTTCCCATACACGGGATAGCACAGCTTTCAAAACGACCACCCTTGGGCTACTCTTCCCATACACGGGATAGCATAGCTTTCAAGAAAGCCAAACACAGCATCCACCGTTGGGCTACCCTTCCCATGCACGGGATAGCACAGCTTTCAAGAAGGCCATTCACGGCGTTCACCCTTGGGCTACCCTTCCCATACATGGGATAGCACAACTTTCAAGAAGGCCATTCACAGCAATTGCCTTCCACAGCTGTAGCACTGTTCTCAGTGTCAAGATTCCTTTTTCATACATAGCCATTCATGGCGGTTGCCTTCCACGGCTGCAGCACTATCCACAGCGTGAAGATTCTTTTTGCCACACACGGCATTTGCCATACACGGCTGCAGCACTATCCACAGTGCGAAGATTCTTTTTTGCCATTCACTGCATTAGCGCTATACACAGCACAAAATTCATTTTTTGCTACAAACATCACTCACGCCAGCCATGGCACCCATTCCATTTCTGCTATACACGGCACCCTAAATCACAGCTGCCCTCGCACAGAAGCAGATCATTTTTGAAAGAAACTAACATGTCTTTTGTTTTGTTTTTTCCTCTTTATTTTATTTTATCTTACCAAGGTTGAAAGTGTTGCGGCCATAGCTCCCCAAAGTCCATATCTGTTAAATCCCGCATGAAGATGAATCCAGAAGAGCCACCTGTGCCTCAACCACCGGCACCACAGCAACCTCCGCCACCTCGTAGAATTGAGGACGAGCCAGCAATCATGCACTTAAACCAGCAAGTGGGGCAGATCACTGAGCTACTCCAAAATCTCATCAGCCAAATGCCACAACCAGTGATCCCGCAGCCACTAGGTGAACCGCAAGCATTGCCGCAGGGATTGCAAAGGCTGCCACAAGCTCCGCCACCGGCTTATCTAATGCCTCCAGTCCTCCCTCCTCAAATACCGCCTCCTGTTGTTCCACAAGTCCAGCAACCGCAGCAAATACCTCTTGATGACGCACTACATCTCCCACATATTCTAGAGATAAACCATGAAGAGGAAGAGGAGTGGTTACAGACAAAGAAATGAAGCAAGGGGCATCTTGCCCGAAGTCAGTGCCATGATCAATGACCTCAGAGCAAAATGGCAAGAACTGAGGAGAGGGGCAGTGCTAGGAAGGATTATAGTTGACAATTTTTGTTTCTTCCCCGACATACAACTCCCAACAAAGTTCAGGTGTCCTGACTTTAAGAAATTTGATGGGACCGGCTACCCAACTGCACATCTTCGGTCATACTGCGGAGCCATGGTGGGATACAACAGGGATGAGCAGTTAATGATACAACTGTTCCAGAGGTCTCTGACAGAGCAAGCGCATCGTTGGTTTTCCACTCTAAGCCCTGCGCAGATCCGCACTTGGCCAGATCTGGCACACCTCTTCACTGAACAATTTAGGTTTAACTCTGAGGTGGTACCTACAAGGATGGAATTGATGAGGATGAGCAAGAAGGCTGGAGAGATAGTCAGAGACTACGCCCGGAGGTGGCGTGAACACGCGATGATGGTATGCCCACCATTGACGGAGGAAGAAATGGCCAGCCTATTCATCTCAACCCTAGGACAACCCTACTACTCCCACATGATCGGCCCGTAGGCAACAAGCTTCAGCGCCCTGGTCCAGATAGCCGACAGGGTTGAAGGTGGCATTAAGTTAGGATTGATAGAGGCAGGCTCACATGGGTCGATGGCAAGAAGGCCAATGAATGGAGGCAGGAGGCCTGAGGGCCAAAAGGAAGTGGCAAGTGTTGATTCGGTACAGAGGCAACAACCGCTTCACCTACAAAGAGGGGCTCATCCAGCTAGCATGAGGCCCATGGAGTCAGTGCCACCACAAGGGGGGCCAAGGGAAGATAGAAGAAGCAGGGTATTCACACCACTTCCCTACACGCCTGCCGAACTCCTTCCAACGCTGCTAAAGGGAGGCTACTTGAGGATGATTTCTCCCAACCCAAATGCAGCATTGGTTAGGAACTACGACCCCAAAGCAATCTGTGAATATCACATGGGTCACCGGGCACGCCACCAATCAGTGTTGGGCCCTTCGGCATGCGATCCAGGACTTAATTGACTCCAAAAGACTTACTGTGGATCCTCCTACCCCTACCACTATAGCCAACACACCGGCCACAGGGGTTATGCAAAACCCTCTTCCAGATCACAAGGGGGCATCTTCCAGTGGGACCAGTTGAAGGGAATCAGGCAAGGTTGCAAAGTGCAACCCACTCCCACAAATCCAAAATCTTCCTTGGATGCAGTTCTGTGCCGAGTCCACCATTTCCAGGCTAAGTTGAAGTTTATTTTTTGTGTCGACCATCCTGGATAGGACCGGTCGTTTTGTAAGCATTATGCATGCTTTTACTTTTGTTTGCAAACTTTCGTTAAAAAAAACTTTTGAAAAAATAACAATTGCTCGATCGATGATGACATCATTCTGAGACCGCACCTTTTTGGCACGACCATGATCATGGAAAAATGCTAAGTCGCTCAAAGGTGTCTTCAGCCGGGTGCAACATATTGCTCCCATGAGAACCTTGACTGAGCCAAAGGTAATCTTTCCTGATCCATGCCTTGATTTTCCTTCCAAACCTATTTTTACATCGGGGCAAAATGATCCTTGAAAGAAAAGAGAAGAAAGGGAAAAGAGAGAAAGTGCCTAAATCGACTAAGGGCCGAGGTCGGCTTTAACATCATGTCTTTAAGAAAGGATGAGAGTCCATCCTTCATGCATCCTGAATTTTAAGAACCGCTAGTCAAAACACTTCGAGCTTGATCATGTTATTCAAATACCCGTGTTGTGTCTAGCCACCCCACACTGAGGCAAAGCTGAAAAAGAAAATAAAACAGATGAATAGATTCCTGAATAAATTTGTATGAACATTTCAACCAAGTTGTCACAACTTCTGCAAAAGGATGAAAGGCCATCCTTGCTTTATTTGCCCAGTTTCAAAGTCACATCTCTAGTCAAACCATTTTGAGCCTAACTTTCTTTTTTCTAACCCACTGAGTCATGAGCCCTAAATATGGTGCTTGGTAAAGAAGAAAAGAGACATGGATGAGCAAGAGCAAAGAAAAAGAAAAGAAAGCAGAAAATAAACTGGGGCATGCTAATCAAAGCAAAAAGCTAAGATGACCCCAAAGCAAAGGAAAGGAAAAGCAAAAATGCTAGAAGAAAAAGTGAAGGTAACAAAAGGCCTCAAAAAGAAAAAATTAAGAAAATGAAAAGGTATTGGCAAAGCCCAAAGCAGTCAAAAAAAGGGTAGAACATGACTCGACCCATTTACAAAAAGAAGCTTTGAGCCACATTCCCTTCCTTTCATAAGCCAAAAACCTCAGCCTTCGTTTCGTCCCAACAAAAAGTCCTTTCTGATTGCAGAAAAATGTGACAAATGGAATTCATGCAGATCTATATAATGAAGGAATTTAAAAAGAAGAATGAGCTTTGGCGAGACACAAAGTAAAACCTGAAAATGAAAAGAAAAGAATTTGAGCCTTATATCCCTTCATTTAAAACCAAGCCGATATTTCGTCCTAATGTGAAGACCTCTCTAATCTATGGGACATGATGCGTACAAGTCGGCCAAAGACCTTAAACTGGAGCAAGCACTAACCCCAAGGGAAAAGACAAAGGGAAAACCCTCAGCTGCAAAATCCTGAGACCACCCTAAATGTTGGGTAAAGGTGAGAGAAACCAAAACTGGGGAAGGGAAAACACTCCTTGAGACATCCCTCATCTTCTGAAACTTTGCAGAACCTCTGAGAGCCAATGCCGGCACAAATCAAGGATCTCATGGGAATACGTGTCGAACACACCGTCCCAGAACACTTCGAGCTAACAAGGCAAATCACCATGATCACAAGTCCTGCCATTTCTTTTGAAGCGCTTGAACCAAATTTCTGAAAAAGCTTTTGAAAAAATATTTCATTTCAGTCATGTGCACTCGCACACACAATAAAATCGAGTAAGCCACAAGTGCTTACAGTGTGAATTTCAGATACCTCACTACTCTATGAGAATTTTGCAGGCCCATGCGAGGCAGAAAAATCAGAGGATATCAAGAAGCATCCTCAATTCAGAAGAAAAAGAAAAGAAAAGAAAAGAAAAGAAAAGCAAGGCGGAGGAAAGCCGAGCGGTGATCCAAAGCACACCAAGAGGGAGTTTGCAGAAAGCTCACCTGTCCCCTGCAGGTTCTTTCCCAAATAAAGAATCCCCACATCCCCAGCAGAGAACCATCAAGAACAAAGCTTAAGCAAGCTCAAGAACAAGAAAAGAATGCGTGTTTTGAAGATAGAAGGGCAAGTTGGCCCCCCATGTAATTTTTGATTTCCCACTTTTGTAAGTAGAGTAGGACAAGTGTGCAAGTTCCGCACCAGGAGCACCTCCTCACCAAGAGCACCTCCTCCTTCCTCTCTCCTTCCGTTCCTTAGCCCACCTTCAGCCACCATAAAAATATAAATAAAAAAAATATAAAAAATATAAAAACTATAAAAAATATAAAAAAAACCTAAAAAATGTTTACACCCTCACTAAAAAATTGGAAATTGCATCATCACTGAAATCTTAGAAGTTGAATCATCCAGAAAACCCAAACCCGGAAAAGTGCTAATCACCACCTATTCCAAGAACCAGAAACCGGAAATGTGCTAATCACCACCTATTCCCAAGAACCAGAATCTAGAAAAGGTGCTAATCACCACCTATTTCTAAGAACCAGAAACGGGAAAGCACCCCACGCGTAACAAGTTCGCGTTAATCTGCTTTAGCCCACAAAACCAAAAATCAACTCCAAGGCTATCTCAGAAAGATGTGAAGAATGCAATATTTGGGTTTTCTTTCAACCTTTGTCGTTTTACAACAGGTGACTTCGACAAAGGGGGCAGCTGTAAGCACCCAAATTTTGATCAACCCAAAATATGCTAAGTTAAATGGGAAATAATAAAAAATTGGAAGAGCATGATTCGTCCAAGTGGGCGGCTGAGTCGCCACAGCCGTCAACTCAAGCCAAAAGGGGAAAGAAAAAGGCAAATCTGAAAGATTTGCCGCAACCGCACACAATATGCGGTTGATTTTTTCGGCCACCGCCCTCGCGAGCCAATCAGAACAAGCGGCGCCGAAAAGTCAACTGCACATACAGTACGGTTGCATGGCGCGTCAGACTGCGTCTGACCAGTTTGTCCCCTAATCATTGCTGAAAAGACAGGGCCAAAACCGCACATACCCTGCGGTTTAGACCAAACCGCACGGTATGTGCGGTTACTGTTCATTTTCGACCAAACCGCACTGAGTATGCGGTTTTGTCCCAGTGTTCTATAAATAGAAAATCCGAACAGTAGGCAGGGGTTGGCTTCTCTTGGCTGGCCTTAACCCTTTTCTCCCCTTCCTAGTTGCTCCGAAATCCTTCCTCCAAGTTCCTTGCTCCCTAAACCCCTCAAGCATAATCCTAAGCCCAATCTACCCTGACTTTCTCTCATCTTCTTCACTCCCACTCAAGAAGCAAGGGGAGGAGTTGCTGCTGTTGCTGGAGGAGGGCTGTCCAGCCACTGTTCGTGTCTTAAAAAGGGGGGTCCTCACACCCCACATAAGGGTTTTAGCCCCAAGGTATTGTTTCCTATCAATATTTGTTTCACATACATGAAGATGAGTTGATTTCAAGCATGTTTTAGGACTCTTGTATTTCTTGTTTGAAAGTTATTTTTCAACATGACAATCATGCGTCTTTGTCTCATTTCCTTCATATGAGATACCTCCCATGGTAAGGAGAGTGCGGATGGTGTCTAGGGAGGAGGAGACCCCCTTCTGCGCATGCTCCTTAATGGTATTTGGGGTCACCCCTTAATACTGATTTGCTCCATTCGAATGGGGGAAGGTGTTCCCCCTTGTTTATTCATCTAATGTACCCTATTTAACCCTCCTTTTATCCCTTCTTAGTTAGATCAATTTATATGTATGAGTGTGAATGGTTTGAATGGAGCGTTAAGGGCCGAGACATTCTCCATTCGTGGAACACCAATAAAGTGAGATGTTTCAGCTCGAAATGAGCATTTGAGCAATTTGCAGAAGGTTCCGGAGACCCACAGAAGTTCATAAAGATCCCTGAGAGGTAGATGAACACAGCCCACCTGGTATTTTCGGCATTTCAGGTTTTCTGGGCCGAAACCGCATACACAGAGCGGTTCGGGTTAAACTGCACAGAGTGTGCGGTTACGCTCAAACCGCACAAAGTGTGCGGTTAGACCCAGAGAAGCCTCAAAACCTGATTTCTGTGACCTGGATCCTGCTGACCCGATCCTAATTTAATCAAATTGAACTGTTTGGGTTTTGGGCCAATCCAGACTCTCTTTTGAGACTTGGACCCACCTAGGCCCAATAAGGCATTGTGGGCTTTCCAACGGGGTCCACATCAGACCAACATCACCTGGATAAAAAGATAAAAGTCAAATAAAAGAGAAGGGGACCCGCACCATCTTGGTGGTCCCCACCTAGACCAATAAAATGTGCATGCTGGCATAGAAGTGGGGTGAATTTAGAATTGAGTCAACTCACAAAACAGGAAACCCAAGGGACTCGTCAAACCGACGGGGCGGACCGGGGTGTCTACGGACTTCCGCGGACCGTAACCGAGCCCTTTTGTCAGAATCTCAAGCCGCAGACTAAAATAGACATCCTTAGGGCACCTAGGTGTCTGCCTGCACCCCATCAGGCAGTGGTGACTCCTAACCCCCATTCTCCCCTCGTTTTCACGCGTGCCCTCGCACGGGCACGACGTGCGCACAGCGTAGATGACATGATTGCAAAGTCAAAAGAAGAGGAAAGTCATCTGGTGAGCCTCGGGAGGGTGTTTGACAGGCTCAGAGAACATAAGCTCAGGATCAACCCGAACAAATGTGTGTTCGGAGTTACCTCAGGAAAACTGCTCGGATTCATTGTTGGGAAACAAGGGATTGAAGTTGACCCCGTCAAAGCAGAGGCAATTCTGGAAATGCCTCCATCGTCGACAGAGAAAGAAGTGAGGAGTTTCCTAGGCAGATTGCAGTATATCAGCCCGTTCATAGCACATATGACTCCTGTATGTGAACCCATATTCAGATTGCTGAAAAAGGACAACTCGGTAGTTTGGAATGAAGACTATCAGAAAGCGTTCGACAAGATCAAAGCATACCTGATGAGCCCATCGATTCTGGTCCCTCCAATACCAGGACAGCCCTTAATCATATACCTGACAGTCTCAGAGACAGCGGTAGGATGTGTGTTAGAGCAACATGATGAGACAGGAAGGAAGGAACAAGCAATCTACTACTTGAGCAAGAAATTCACTAGTTTCAAAATGCAGTACATAGTGCTTGAGAAGACATGTTGTGCCTTGGTCTGGGCAGCCCAGAAGCTTCAACACTACTTGCTCAGCCATACTATCCTACTAATGTCAAGTCTGGATCCATTGAAGTATATTTTTGAGAAGTTGATCTCCACTGGAAGGGTAGCCAAGTGGCAAGTCCTTTTATCTCAGTATGACATTGTCTATACAACGAGGAAGGCAATAAAGGGACAGGCGATAGCATACCACTTAGCAAAACATCCATTATCAGACTACAAGCCACTTCTTACAGGGTTTCCAGAAGAAGGTGTAATGTATATTGAACTAGCAGAAGAGGAAACCGGATGGTAGATGTTCTTTGACGGGGCAGTCAATATCATCGGTGAAGGAATTGGAGTAGTGATAATTTCCCCAGAAGGAGTACACCACCCGATAGCGGCAAAACTGCTATTTTTTTTTTTTGGAAAATAAGAAGGTAAGATAAATAAAAGGAGTATGTACAAAGCAGAAAGTGGGCATACCCACCAAGCACAACAAGGAGCAACCACGCTCAGACTATAGTAAACACGATACAAACAAGCCTATGAGAAATAATAGTGAAGAAATTCCCCATCCTTAGGTAAAAGTACAATTTAGATCCCATTTCTGCATAACCTGCCTATGATAACTATTGTCACTAAGCACCAATGGACTACCTGCCACTCTGTTGTGAATGTCTTGGTATATGAACTTACAAATCTCCTCTTCAGGCAAGGCAGAATTCTTGAATACCCTTCTGTTTCTCTCACACCATATGTGATACACAGCCGCAGCGAAGGACAAGCGCCTTAGAAGGTGTAAGGGAGATTTAGAGCACCATGCTCGAGCACCATTCGCAACCATGAGGTCCCAAGAGAGGATAGGAGACATAGTGTTAAGACCATCCTGATCATTAGAGTTCTCCAGACATGTCTACCATAGTCGCACTGGAAGAAAAGGTGTTCAATGGTTTCATCATGCTTGCGACACAAGACACATACTGCATTATTTATGATACCCCACCTGTTGAGCCTATCTTTAGTCAGGAGAGCTCTCTTAATTGCAAGCCATGTCATGAATGAATGCTTGGGGATGTTGGTTGAGAACCAAACCAATCTCACCCAAGGAACAGGAGACCGACTAGGCTCCAAGGCTTTGTAAGTGCTGCTGGTGCTCACTCGGGCAGGAAGAGATTTCTCTTGTTCCATCAAGAGAAATCCCTCAGGCACCAATTATCTCTAAGCCTTCGCCAAGAAGAGTCCCAACTAAGGCAGAAATCACGGGTGCAATGGCTTGTGGAAGGTGATAGGAATTCGGCTTTCTTCCATAACTCCTTGATCTCTAGAAGGGCAGCCAATACGGTATCTAGTATAATGACTGATGAGGGGCAGAAATTGTGTGGCCCAGCTGAGGTGTCCAACCACATTATACAGTATTTTCAGACCACCTTAGGGGTAAGGCACGATACTAGCACAATGGAGATGCCTGAGTTTGATTCATGAGTAACTGTTGAGCAAGGGGAGAGCTTGAAGGAGGAGGTAACTTCTGAAGAGGTAAACGCTACTCTCTTTTCCTTGAAAGATGACAAGGCCCCAGGACCAGATGGGTTCACCCCGGCATTCTTTAAGAAAGCGTGGGATATTGTGGGAAATGACGTCGTCCAAGCAATTCTAAGTTTCTTCAATTCTGGCAAGTTGTTAAAGCAATGGAACACTTCGGCTATTACTCTGGTGCCCAAATGCCACAATCCAAGTAAGGTTTCTGATTTCAGACCCATTTCTTGTGTCAATACTCTCTACAAATGTATCTCTAAGATTTTAGCTAACCGGCTGAAGAGAGTTGTTGGGGACCTGGTGGGTGACTATCAGTCGGCCTTCATACCACGAAGATGTAGTGCAGAAAATGTTCTCCTCACTCATGAATTACTCCACAATTACCACTTGGGTAGCATCCACAAAAAATGTGCATTGAAAGTGGACCTTCGCAAAGCCTTTGATTCCATCTCTTGGAGTAGTATCAAGAAAATGCTCATTGGAATGGGATTTCCAACCCGCTTTGTCACTTGGATTATGGAGTGTGTATCTACACCAGATTTTTCAGTTATGATCAATGGCTGCCTCATGGGTTTCTTTAAGGGAGCAAGAGGTCTTCGCCAGGGTGATCCTATGTCACCTTATTTGTTTGTGATGATGATGGAGGTCTTCAACATGGTCCTACAGCAACATACACTCCAGGGCTTTTCCTACCACTCTAGATGTGAAGCAGTAGGCCTGAAACTTCTATGTTTTGCAGATGATCTCTTCCTTTTCTGTGCTGCTAATAAAGACTCATTGGATTGCTTGAATAAAGCTCTCCACGACTTCCAAAGTCTTACAGGTTTGCATGTGAATAATCAAAAGAGTGCCATGTTCTTAAGTGGGGTTGATGAGAACCACCAGAAAGAATTGAGCTTATACACAGGTTTTCCCCTTGGCAAGCTACCGGTGAAATATCTTGGACTTCCCCTACTCTCTACAAAGCTCACTCGGAGAGATTGTGAACCTCTCATCAACCAAATCAAGATGAAGGCACAATCATGGAAGGGAAGATGCCTCTCGTATGCGGGTAAACTCTTGCTCATTAAAGCTGTTCTCTTTTCTATCAAAGTCCATTGGATGTCATCTTTTATCTTACCTAAAGGAGTGATTGATGAGCTTGGAAAGATATGTAGAAGATTCCTTTGAACAGGGCCGCAGCTCAAGCATAAAATGAATCCCATAAGTTGGGATGTAGTTTGCACGCCACGCAAGGAGGGGGGCCTTGGTTTGTTTAACCTATGCACATGGAACAAAGCTGCCACCATGAAGCACGCATGGAAGATTCTCTCCTCCCATGACTCCCTATGGGTTAGATGGGTGCACAAGTACCTTGTAAAGGACCACAATTTCTGGACTCTTAACATACCATCAATTTACTCTTGGGCATGGAGAAAAGTGCTTCGAACACGGTCTTATATGGCTTTGCAGGTTAAGAGGAAGATTCATAGTGGCCAACAAACATCGTTATGGTATGACAACTGGCATCCTGATGGTCCTTTGTACTCAACATATGGCCAACGACTTATTTATGATTTTGGGCTTCCAAGCAACGCCAAGGTGAGTGCTATTATTGCAGGAGATGATTGGGACCCGCCAGTTGCTGTGTCCCTTGATTTGCTTGAGGTATGGGACAAACTTGACCAGCTTCCCAAGCCAATAGCTGATATTGATGATGTTTTGCTTTGGGTACCTTCAAAGACAGGGCTCTTTAGCATCAGTAGTGCCTACCAAAGCTTACAAGTTCGAAGGGCCTCAGTTGTGTGGCATGACTTGGTATGGTTCCACAACCACATCCCAAAACATGCTTTCCTTTTGTGGCTGGCCATAAACCAAAGGCTTCTCACATGTGATCGGCTACATAGAATGGGAATTGTGCAACAGCCCAAGTGTGTCTTCTGTAGACGAAGAGATGAATCTCACGATCATCTATTTTTTGATTGTGATTACTCTAGGGAAATCTGGAGTCGTATCATGTCACTTAATTGTGTTCACAGTCCAACCCAGCCTTGGAAGGACCTTGTGCAATGGATTGCAACACTTCGGGTGGGAAATGCCAAAGCACGTTCACTTCTCCATCTTTCATTGGCAGCCGCGGTGTACCATATTTGGAGAGAAAGAAATAGGCGGATCTTCCAAAATTCCTATCTTCCATGGCAAGTACTTGAGAATGCTATCATCTCTGACATTCATACAAAAGCCAATATGGATCGAGTGCGACTACCAGACACACCTTTTCATAGGCAGCTCGTGAGCAACTGGAGCTTGGCATGGGAACTGGTTCACTAAGCTAGTCTAGTTGTACTTGCTTTCATTAGGTGTTGTTGTCTACCACATTTGCTTTCTACCCACGGTTGGGGCTCTTGTATTTGTTTGTCTTGCTTTAAGGCACTGGTTGGTTTAAACCAGGATGGCACCTCATTGTAAATTTCTATTTCATTAATACACTTTGGACTTAACTTCCAAAAAAAAAAAAGTGCTGCTGGTGCTGTAGATTCCGGTGTGAGAGGGAGTCCAAATGATCCTGTCGTCCATATCTGGGTTAGGCCTTGGAAGGTCTGGTAACCTCGCCCATACCTCAATCAAATCTAATGAAGTAGCAATAGGGCTATCCCAATCAGCATTAGTTAGAAGCTCATGGACCAAAGCATCATCAGATAATCCTGAATCATAAATCAATCTCCTACCATACTTGGGGGCCAAAGGGCCAAGAGGATGCCAATTATCATACCAAATTGAGGTGTTCCTCCCATTGTTGACTGTATGCTTTATGAACTTGGAAGCAATATCCCTTTGCCTAAGCGTTTTCCTCCACACCCAAGAAGCAGTGGAGGGGATTGGAACACTCCAAAAATTCCTTCCTCTAAGTAAATTGGTATTGACCCAAGATACCCAAAGGTTATCAGCCTTGCTGCCCACAAGCCAAGCTTGTCGTAGGACTGCGCACTTATTCCAAAGATGAACATTCAAAACACCAAGACCACCTCTGTCAATAGGAGAGCAAACTTGATCCCACTTAACCTTACATATCTTGGCTTCTTGACTACATCCAGCCCATAAGAAGTGCCTGCAAATTTTCTCCATCTTGTATAGTACTTCCTTGGGCAAAATATAGACAGACATCCAGAAAACTGCAAGAGAGAACAAGACTGACTTGACCAACAAAAGGCGACCTGCATAGGACAAAAACCGTCCTTGCCATGACTGAGTCCTAGCAATAAGTCGTTGAATGAGGGGATCACAATCTCTGGCAGTCTGACGAGTAGATATAAAAGGCAATCCTAGGTATTTCACAGGAATATGCCCTTCATTGAACCCCAGAACCTGCAGAATTTCACCCTTCACATGCTCAGAGATACCTGACATGAAAACCGCACTCTTCTCTTTGTTGACAATCAAGCCAGATAACCTACCAAAGTGGGTGAGAGCAGAAGAAACACATAAGATAGAGTTAATGTCCCCATGGGCGAAGACAAAAAGGTCATCTGCAAAGCACAGCTGCTTGATAGAAGGCTGGGAGCATTTGGGATGAGGTTTGAAATTAACAGCTGTCTTGTCCTTCAAAACCTTATCAAATAATTCCATAACCAAAACAAACAGGTACGGAGAAATAGGGTCTCCTTGTCTAAGGCCCTTGCCCCCTTTGAAGAACCCCTCCATACTGCCATTAATCATAATCGAATAGGACGGGGTAGTAACACATTCCATAACCCAAGAGATAAACCGAGAGGGGAATCTAAAGCCTTTCAAAACCTTTTCAACACAACTCCAATCAATGGAATCAAAAGCCCTTTTGATGTCGATCTTAAGAGCACACCTTGGACTTCCTTTGTTAAGGTGGTAGTTTCTAAACAGTTCATGTGTTATCAAAATATTATCAACCATCCTTCGACCAGGTATGAATGCTGATTGATGCATGCCTACCAAATGTCCCAAAACGGCCTTGAATCTGTTGGCTAAGATTTTTGAGATGCATTTATATATGGTGTTGACGCAGGAGATGGGACGATAATCAGAGATCATGGAAGGCTTACCTTTTTTAGGAACAAGGCTGATGCTAGAGTGGTTCACCTGCTTGAGTAACCTCCCAGAAGAGAAGAAAGATTTAATGGCAGTTGTGACATCTTTCCCGACTATATCCCAAGCCTTCTTAAAGAATCCCGGGGTGAAGCCATCAGGATCTGGAGCCTTCTCATCCTTGAGCATAAAAATCGTTGACTTAATCTCTTCATCAGTGATATCCGATTGTAACACTTGAATTTGGTCAGGAGCCAGGAATTTGTCAAACTCAACTTCGAAGGGGTCCAGAGACCCGTCCCCACCACCCAACAAATTATAGTAATGGGAGACAATATGCTGCTTTAACTGTACTTGGTCTGAGATATCTCTTCCATTGGTGTCCTTCAGCTTGGTAATGGAATTGTGAGATCTTCTGAACATCATGGAGTTAAAGAAGAATTTAGAGTTTTGATCACCCTCCTTCAACCATTTTATTCTAGATTTCTGCTTGTATTGGGCTTCCTCAACTCTTAATAGTACTGCAAGGTCTCTTCTCAACTTCCCTTCTATGGTAGGCAAGTGGGGATCTGCAAGATGAACTTGTAATGCCTTCTGACAATGCAAAACTGTTATTCGATTGCACTAATAACATAGCAGAGTATGAAGCATGTGTGTTAGGCTTGTGGGCAGCAATCGAAATGAACGTGCATAAGTTGAAGGTGTTTGGTGATTCCAGTCTGATTATCTACCAAGTGATGGGAGATTGGAGGACTAGAGATGTAAAGTTGGTACCGAATCAGGAACTGATTAAGGAATTGGAGGAGCAATTTGAAAGCGTGACATTTGACTATATGCCACGAGACAAGAATCAGTTCGCAGATGCCTTAGCAACACTGGCATCCATAGCAACCATTACTGATAAAACTTGGGTGCAACCGCTGGAGATAGAACTGCAGCATTATCCTGTTTACTGCTTTAGCATCAAGAAGGGTGTACCTGAAGAAGAACCTTGGTATGCAGACATTGAAAGATACCTAAAAGACAGGACTTTGCCAGAAAGTGCTACGACAGCTGAGAAACGTACTATTCAGAGATTGGCTGGTCAATTCTTCTACAGTGGAGGCAGGGTCTATAAAAAGTCATACAATGACTCTTTGTTACTGTGTGTCAAGGAAGTTGAGGCGCAAAAGCTAATTGATGAAGTCCATGGAGGTCTGTGTGGTGCACACATGAATGGCCATATGTTAGCAAGGAAGATCCTAATGATGGGCTACTACTGGATGACGATGGAGTCAGACTGTCATGCCCATTTTAGGAGATGTCAGTTATGCCGGGTTTATGCAAATAACGTCAATGCACCACCGAACACCCTGTATTCCATGACCTCACCTTGGCCGTTTGCCATCTGGGGAATTATTGGGCAAATCCATCCTTAAGCATCGAATGGACATTGATTCATCCTAGTCGCAATTGATTACTTTACCAAATGGGTAGAAGCCATGTCTTATGTAGATGTGAAGGGGTGACATGTGCTCAAGTTCATCAGGAACAATATCGTTTGCCGCTATGGCGTCCCTGAGGCACTTATCACAGACAATGCCAAAAATTTGAACAACAAGGACATAGAAAAGATGTGCGATGACTTGAAGATCAAGTATCTGAACTCCACGGCTTATCGACCCAAGATGAATGGAGCAGTAGAGGCCGCCAACAAGAATTTAAAGAAGATATTGGAAAAAATGGTGGTTACCTACAAAGATTGGCACGAGAAGTTGCCTTACGCACTGCATGTGTATCGAACGTCGATCCGGACATTGACTGGAGCAACTCCTTTCTCCCTTGTATGCGGAATGGAAGCGGACCTTCCTGTTGAGGTGCAAATCCCCTCACTCAGAATTTTGAAGGAAGTAGAGATCGACGACATCAAGTGGGAAGAATCAAGGTTTGACCAGCTGCATTTGTTGGACGAAAAAAGAATCAGGGCTTTGTGTCACAGTCAACTCTATTAGCAAAGAATATCACGAGCTTACAATAAGAAAGTAATACCACGACGCTTCAAAGTGGGAGACCTTGTTCTGAAGAAGATATTCCCTCACCAAGAAGACAACAGAGGGAAGTTCAAGCCGAACTACGAAGGGTCATTCGTGGTTCACAAAGTTCTATCTAGAGGAGCATTGAACCTACAAGAGATGGACGGAGATATATTTCCTGAGCCAATAAACGCAGATGCAATCAAACTGTATTACGCTTGAGATCATTCTGTTTAGGAAATGAAGAGGGGCCGTCCTTGATTATCCTTCAACCACAAATCCCTTCAATCACCCCACAGTCTTTCCCTAGTTAGACACTTTTGAACCTTTAACATTTCTTTTCAACCTAGTACATGTGTTCTACACACCAAACTGGGCATTCCTGGCAAAAAAAAAATATGAAAAGCAATTACAAAGGAAAGGGAAGACAACAGAAAAGGGTAAAACGTGAATCCCACAAAAAGAAAATAAGCCAAGATGTAAGCCCCAGCGACAAAATCGAATGCTATGCAAACCCAAATGTTAAAGCCTTTTGAGTCACTGATCTTTCTTTCGAACCCCAAACCAAGCCTACATTTTGTCCTATCTTTAAGACCTCTCGAATCCCAAAGAGAATGATCTTGAGCGAAACGGTCAAATCTGCGTTTATTGGTGATGACGGAATTCAATCTTCCTTGAAAGGTCAGACACAATGAAAACCCAAAAAAGGGCGCCGTGTGCAAAAAGGGTCCATCGTGGGTAAAAAAAAAAAAAAGAGAGGAGTTGGTCATACCTTGATTGGGCAGGAGAAAGCATGCAGAAAGAGCGGAAATGAGATCAATAGAACACTGGATAGAGCCAGATGTGCGTGCGTCGGGAATGCGGCACGGGAAAATTCGGAGTCGCCACCGCCTGATGGGGTGCCGGCGGACACCTGGGTGCCTAACCTTGTCTATTAGGGCTTTTGGGTCTGCGACTTTTGAGATTCTAACTAGGGTCTCGGTTGTGGTCCGGGGAAGTCCGTAGACACCCCGGTCCACCCCGTCGGGTGACAGGTCCCTTAAGTTTATCCTGGTTTGAGTCAGCTTACTTTGGTCTCAGCCAATTCCTAATCCGATATGCAGCTTGGTTAAGTCTGGTGGGACCACCTGAGTGGTGTGGGTGCCTTTAATTGCTTTTATCTTGATTAATTAGGTAATCTGAGTCTGGTTGGGTAGGCCCTGTTGGAAGGCCCACGGTGTCCTTGGTGGGTTTAGTCAAGCCCGTGTGCCCTTGTGGGCCTCGGTCTATCCTAGGAGGCCCTTTGAGCTTTGGTTAAATGCATTTATTTTTTCTTTAGGTTCAGATTTGAAGATTAAGTGCTTTCCATGCAAAGGTGGGCCGGGTTGGTTTGTGGGCCCACATGGTGGCCAAGTAATTTTAGTGGTGTTATCTTTTTAAGTTTCCCAAAATGGGTGGGGCACTGGGCTTGGGGCCCGTAGCCCTGATTAGGGCTTGAAAGCCCCCGTTACCAGAGGTTAGGGTTTGCACCCTTCCTTGGTTCTGTTGGTGGGCTTTGGCGGGCCCGGTAGGCCTTTGCCCTTGGTCTCGGCCAAACCACGCATTTCATGCATCAATTTCACAAGTCTGGTTCGGGTGGACCGCCTTAGGTTTGGCCCGCCCGGTTTAATCGGTTAATTTTGCTTATCTTGATTAAGTTGCATGCATACATGTTTATTGGGCCGGGTGGGCCCCGTTGGAAGGCCCACTGGAGATCAAGTTGGACGGGGGTCCAAGTCCCATGTTGGGTTTCCGGGTGACCCGGAAACCCTGTTGGTTTATTCGGTTCGGAAATGGCACTCACATCCAGCAATAATCACAAAAAATATACAAGATTGACCCTTTGTCAGGGAAAAACTGGGTCATTATACTGGGTCCAAGGGGAGGTACCCGGGGTCCCCCTGTACCAAGGAACGAGTTGGACGCGCAGCGAACAATGGGGTTGCGGGGGGCTTTCGCCCCCCGCGGTACGGTAAAGGGCATTTTCGGGATTTTTCAAAAATATGGCAATTTGGCCTTTTTCAGGGGTATGCGCCGACCTTAGGCACTAGGCGCAAGGTCAGCGAGGTGGGCGGACCGAAAAACCAAAAAATAATGATCCGCGGGCGAAGTGGACGCGAGCTCAGCGCACCCAAAAATCAAGTAGGCACGAGCTGAGTGCATCCAAAAATAAGTGAGCGCGAGCTGAGCGCATCCAAAAATAAGTGAGCGCGAGCTGAGCGCATCCAAAAATAAGTGAGCGCGAGCTGAGCGCATCCAAAAAAAAAGTGGGCGCGAGCTCAGCGCACCCAAAAAGGAAGTAGGCGCAAGCTCGGCGGATGCTAAAAAAAACTATCCGCTCACCTTTTTTAGGTGCGCTGAGCTCAGCGCGAGCTCGGCGCATACCCCTACGAAACCCGATATTCTGGTTTTTTGATCACACTCCATTTCTGACTTGTTTTTTAAGCTCTGCAACCCCTCCCAGGTGTTCCCCTGACTCCCAAGGGACACTTAAACATGCATTCAAATTAAAATAGCACAACTCATGTAAGATTATTTCAGACCACAGGGTGTGTGCATATGCTTCTAGCCCTCAAGAAATCAAGAAGAACCATGCAGGATAACCCAAGCAAGAACACATGCATGCAACAGTGGGAACAACAAACCCTATATGAACATGACAGTGGGATCCTTACCTAGCATGCATCACCTACGAATCAACACAACCTCAGAACCTAAAATCCCTGCTTCAACTCAGGAAGATTTAGAGAAGGGAAACAGGAGGGGGGTTTATCCGGGATACATTGGATAGGCTTCTCGTGAGGGAACATACTCCCTTTACTTGATGACCGAGAATCCTCAGGCAGCAAACTTGGGTAACGATGACAACAAGAGGGAACTAGGCGTGGGGTCTCTTTTACCTTTAGAGACCCTCACCTTACCCGATATGTGAAAAAAGAAGCATGCAATCTACTGAGAAAATTTTCTAAACATGGCACCATGTCTCTGCTTTTATATATGTGAAAGAGAGAGTGTCGAGGAGTGATACCTTTTTTTTTTGGAAAGTAAGCCAAAAATTAATATTAACAAAAAAGATGTACAATGAGTCACAAACGAGGGCAAGACACCCCACCAACCAGCCTAGCTGGGCGCCCTCATCATAAGGTCAAAAAACAAAACTCACTAGGGACACATAAGAACACACCACAACAAATGGTAAAGAACAAAACACAAAACACACGACCATAACTTGGGCAACAATCACCCAAATCTAGAACCGAAATCCCCAATTCAGATCCCAGTCGCCCACTACTTTCCTGTTCCTGGCCGAGTCTTTAACCATAAGGTCCTTGTTATTTAACCTGGTTTGAACATCCCCACGCACGTATCTCCACACAACTTCAGGAGGAAGATAGCTGTTCTTGAAGATCCGTCTATTCCTTTCACTCCAGATTTGGTACATTGCTGCTCCAAGAGAAACTTTAGCAATAGATCTAACTGGGTCAGACTTTACAAACCTTTTGCGTGCCCAAACAATAACTTGAGACCAAGAGCGGTTCTGGTACGCAAACCCATTCAAAGCCAGCACCTGCTTCCAAATGAAATTACTAAAACTACACTCAAAGAATAAGTGGTCATGGTTCTCATTATACCTTCGGCACAGGATACAAACTTGCTGCTGTATAATGCCCCACCTGGCTAGTCTCTCTCTTGTAAGCAATCTGTGATGGATTGCCATCCATAGAATGAAGGCATGCCTGGGGATAGATAGAGGAAACCACACTAAATGATACCAGGGAACATTACCTCTCTGCGTGTCCAAAGTACTATACGCGGACTTGACATCAAACACCGTTGTATTTGTTGGTAACCACAATGTGTTGTCTTCTTGGCTGCTATCAAGGCTAGGTAACTCAGGTAACCTACCCCAGATATCAATCAAATCAAGTGAAACAGCCACAGGGGGGCTCCATGCATCATTATGGATAATGGAGTCAACACAAGCATGCATAGATAGCCCAGTATCATAAATGATTCTTGTTCCATACCGTGCAACAAGGGGCCCATTAGGAGTGATACCTGGTAGTTTTGAGGTTCTCTCGTGGTGCGTGGCCTTCCCCTGGAGCTCCGACAGTAGTTGAAAGGTCCCTTTGCTCCACCAATAGCAACAAGCTTTCCTCCTTTTAACCGGAAATGGATGAGAACGAAGGAGGGGAAGACAGTGTCTGACAATAGGAATGTGGTGCCTGGGGGTTTTCGGAGGCGAGGAGGGATGAGAAGACAGGGAGCTCGGATGAAGGAGGGGAGGGAAAACCGAAGTCTTGCCAGCCAAAACCCTTTTCACCAAAAAAATCTTCCAACCAAAAATCCTTGAACCAAAATTTTTCCGAACCCGAAAATGATCCCACCCTTTGCGCGAAAACTAGCGCGGCTTATATAGACAAGGAAAAAGGGGATCCGCTCAGCTTGCGCTGAGCGCATACCCGCCTGCCACGTTCGCACGAGCGGCAAAATGATGAAAAATCATTTAATGCCGCCGCTCGCCGGTCGGAAAAATCCGACTTTTTTAGATTTAGTCCCTGGTTATTTTTGGTTTAATCCGATATTCTCGGATTTTTACAGATTTAGTCCCTAGGATGTTTCGTACATTTGGATATTTACGGATTTGATCCCCGAGATATTTTCCTGCGCAACTCGCCACGTGTGCAGCTTTTGCCACGTGCGCAGTTCGCTGGTTTTGCTGCTCGGAAACTTCGTCAGCTCATATTTTCCTCATTCGGGCTCCGATCTGGGCAAACTTAGTTGCGTTAGAATCGTATCGGAGCCCTCTAACCCATGACCTAGGGGTAGGCGTCTGGATCGAATTTTAGCAAAAAGTCAACTTTTGGCTCTGCTCAAGTTTGACCACCCGCAGAACCTTCATCCGGACTCCGATTCCTGCAAACTTAGTTGCGTTGGAACCGTGTCGAGATTTTCTATCCAATGATATAGGGGTAGGTCTCTAGATCGGATTTTAGCAGAAAGTCAACTTTGGGCTCTGCTCAAGTTTGACCACCCGAAGAACCCTTATCCGGACTCTGATTCCTGCAAACTCAGTTGTGTTGAAACCGTGTCGAGATTCTCTATCCAATGGTATAGGGGTAAGCATCTGGATCGGATTTTAGTAGAAAGTCAACTTTTGGCTCCACTCAAGTTTGACCGCTCGCAAAACCCTCATCCGGACTCCGATTCCTGCAAACTCAGTTGCGTTGGAACCGTGTCGAGATTCTCTATCCAATGGCATAAAGTAAGGTGGCCAAATTTTAATTGATCGAAAAGTCAACCTTTGACCCCTCCGAGTTTGACTTTTTGTCCAGGGTTTGCATTTCTGGTTTTTCTGGAGAGCGCAAAAATGAGGTGCTTACACCAAAAAAGTGATCTGAAGGGCCTAGATTGGCAGACCGCGTTGGAACCGTGTCGAGATTCTCAGTAGATTGCATGATTACAATGTTGCAAAAATACCAAGCACGCTAAGTATTGTTTGATTTAAGGACTGACCTTTGTGATAAGTGCAGACACAAGCACACACTACCACGTCTATGTTCTTTGGTAATTGTTCTGTTTAACTATTTCTGAATCCCCCAATGGTGCTATCAACCTCTGAAGAGGAGTTCATTACCTTGACCAAAGCCATCTCTGGTTATGATGAGTAAAGGGCTCAAAACAAATCAAAAAAAGAGAAAAGGAAAAAGCAAGCCTTGTGTATATTCCCCAGCGGATCGGTGGCTAACAGTTTGTTTCTTTTTTCCTCATAGGTTCAAACAGGGAAATAATTGGGCATAGAACGAACATAAGAGAGGTACTCTTTTTTTTGGAGAATACATAAGAGAGGTACTCTGAGGAAGGAAACGGATGCTCTTTCTTCTAATCCCCAATGGAGATCCCTCTCCCTCATGAAATCCTTAGTGGAACTTCAAAAGTGGAAGGAAGTGTCATAGCAATCCCTAGGGAGTCACTTTAACTCAAGTGGTAGCCCATTTTCTCCCCATGGAGTAGCCTAATCAGAAGTGCCACAGAGGACCATGTCATTCCCCAGCAAATCTGTCCACCCCAGGAGAATGCTCAAGTCCCCAGAGGAGTGCCGCCATTATAGCTCCTCAGATCCCCACGAAGCTGCCTAATCAAGTACCAAGTCGCATCAATTCCCAGTGAAGTTTTGCATTATATCCCCAGCGGAGTTTCTTTCCTAGGAGAGTGTCATGCCAGAAAGTTGTATAAAGAAGAGTCCTCAGATCCCAGGCAGACTTTGCAAGCCCGAACCGGCACTTGATGTGAAAAGGCGAAATGATGAGGAAAGAAAAGAGGAAGGGGCTCCTCCTTAATCCCCCAGTGGAGCTATTCCAAGGCCTCGTCAAAAAGAGGGTCTCGGCACCCCCAAGACTTGAAGAAAGAGCAAAGCGAGGGAATAAGGGCAAATTTGCCCCTTTTGAAATTTTGATTCCCACTTTTGTAAATAGAGTAGAATAGGTATAGGTGGTCTCCCGGGATGACGGATAGCAACGAGAGAGTCTCCTCCCATCCTCTCCTTCTCAACTCTTCATCCCCACTTCATTCCCAACTTTCGGATCGGCCCAAAAAAAAAACTCTGAAAGTCCTTAAGTCTGGAAAAAGCAAAATAGGTCAAAACTGAAATCACCTAAAAGCTTTAGTGGAACAAACAAGAAGAAAGAACGTTATCGAGCATCTTGCATCAACGTTGAAACAAGTTGATGAGCTTATCAACAATTGGAGCTTGAGTTGGGAATGCATGCCATAAGCACTGGACCTATTTTCTCTTGTGTTCGTTGTGGGGTCATTCTTGTTATGTTCAGAGTAGTGTAGTATGGTATTGGCAGCCATTTATGGGCTAGTTTGTTGGTTTCAACTTCGTTTTCACTCTTCATTGTAAATATCTTTCTTTAATATATTACTTGGACTTATTTTCCAAAAAAAAAAGTTGATGAGCTCAGATCCAATCTTACCCTTTTTTTTTTCAAAATACAAGCTAAAAGCCGAGGAGCTGACCTATTGAAACCCAGGAAAGGTAAGGAGGCTCCAAAGCCAAGCAGTGACACTCAATCATTGGGCGCTTCCCATTCACTTAAAACAATTCAAGGAGTGAGCTCGTCAATCATGTCGACAGAAATTTGTCTGAGATAAAGTGTCATAACTGTGGAAGGTCCACTGAACCTCCATGCCTGAACATCCACTGAACCTCCATGCCTAAACCTCCACTGAACCTCCACTGAACCTCCATGCCTGAACCTCCATGCCTGAATCATGGATGCGGAACCTTGCCTGAACCTCCATGCCTGAACCTCCATGCCTGAACCTTGCCTGAACCGCCTGAACCTTGCCTAAGCATCCATCTCCTCCACCTACATCTCCACCCTCACCCACCTCCATTTCCACCCTATTATCCTCTTCTTGCTTTTCTGCTCGTCCGCCTTCACCTTGTCCATTTCCATGCAAGCTGCGTTCGTGAGTTTCCTGTGTTCGTGACTGTTTGTGGGCAAGCATGCAAGTTCTGGTTCGTGAGCTACAAGGTTTGTGAGTTTCCAGCAACAAGCTTGGTTCGTGAGCTACCATTCTGTTCGTGCATCTGCTTACCTGGGATTTTTTGGGATTATCTGGGATTATCGTTCGTGAGCATCGCTTGTGCATCTGTTTGTGAGCATCGCTTGGTTGTCTTTCTGTTCGTGCATCTGTTCGTCAGCATCGCTTGTACATCTGTTTTTCTGTTCGTGGTTCATCTGGTTATCTGTTCAGTTCATCTGGTTATCATTCGTCGGATCCTTGATCGTGAGCAGTTCCTGTTCTTCTGGGATCTCTATTTGCGGGATTTTTGGCCTCGGGCTTTCTGTTCGTGAGCGAGAACTTGGTTTATCGCTCTTATATTTTCTGGTTCGCGATTCTCTGCTGGGTTCGTGACCTGTGTGCTTAGGTTCGGTTCATCTGGTCTCTGCTCTCTTGGTTCCTGTTCGGTTCATCTGGATATCTGATCGTTGCTTCTGGGATTATCGTTCGTGGGATTTCGGTCTGCTGGGATTATCGTTTGTGTAATTGTACATCTGGGATTATCGTTCGTGTGATTGCCTGTTCGTGAGCAGTTCTTGTGTTTCTGGGTTTATTGTTCGTGGATTTATCTGTTCGTGAGCAATTCTTGTGCTGGGATTATCTGTTCGTGGGATTTCCTGTTCGTGTACAGTCTTGTGCATCTGTGGGCTGGGATTATCGTTCGAGGGATTTTATGTTCGTGAGCTGTTATTGTTCATTTGGGATTATCTGTTCGTGGATTTTGGCCATCGGCTTTCTGTTCGTGAGCAACTTCTTGGTTTATCATTCGTGTTTATTTGCTGGTTCATGATTCTTTGCTGTGTTCGTGACTTGTGGGCTGAGTTCGTGACTGATCGTCGGTTCTGTTGTGCTCGTCGGTTCTGTTATGCTCGTTTTTTGGTCGTGATCTGAGTTCGGTGTTCGTGTTTGGGACCCGGATGTTCAGTGTTCTGGTCGTGCAGGTCTCTACCCATGGCATCTCCGGCGACCGGTTCAGCTCTTCTCGGCGGCAGCTGCTGGCCGAACTTGCCAAATTCGAACTTCCCGCCTATCGGTCAACCTAGGACCTGTTCTGTCCGTCCTGACCGTTCTGAGGCCCCTTCTGTAATCCCTGAGCAACAGATGACTTCCTCAGCTTCCAATGAGCATCTTGGACAGCCTGCAAGCCCTGTGACCTGCCCTCCTGCTGCCTGCCCTCCTCAGTCTCTCTGCCCATCTGCGAGCCCTGGTCTCTCTGCCCATCCTCAGTCTCCAGGCCTGCCCCCCGCCCCAGCTCAGTCTCCAGGTCTGCCTGCCTCTTGTCTTGAGGGTGCTGCACCCTTGTTGCTATCTCCAAGGGTCCCTGCTACCTCTAGTAGCGTGCCAAGTGTCCCTGCCACCTCTGATTGCATGGCAAAACCTTGGACCTCCTTATTCTCCTCTTCGCCCTCCAGCAAGCAAAAACTCCAATTTTTTGAACCTGATTGCAAGGACGGTAAAGTGCTCATCTGCCCTCCTGCTGGAGTTGCCAAAGAAGGCCTCAAACTCTGGGAATCCAGCCTGGTTGGTCACTTCTTAGACAAGAAGTTGCCTGCATCTGTTGTTGCTAGCTTAGCCACTCGTATCTGGAGCAAGTTCGGCCATGTTCAAACCTCTGATGCCGGAAATGGCTTCTTCATCTTTAGCTTCTCTTCCATGCATGCAAAAGAAAAAGTTCTTCAAGGTGGTCCCTGGCACCTTGCAGGGAGACTCCTCATCCTTAAGGAGTGGGAACCAAATATGCAGCTCATTAAATCCAAACTCTGCAAAGTGCCTATCTGGATCAAACTCTTCAATGTCCCCATGGAGTTTTGGACTCCACTTGGTCTAAGTTGTATTGCTAGTGGGGTGGGAAGACCCCTTTGCTTGGATGAAATGACCGAGAAGCGAATGAAGCTACACTATGCAAGAGTATGTATAGAAGCAGATATTGATTGCTCCTTCCCAGAGTGTGTCTATCTTAAAACAAGCGATAGAAGTGATGATATTGAGCTACGAATTGATATTGAATACCCCTGGAAACCCAACAAGTGTACCACTTGCAAAGTATTTGGCCACTCAGAAGCACAATGTCAGAAAACACCTCAGATATGGGTACCTACTGGCAGAAGAATTGTATTGGAGGATAATCACACCCATCAAGAAGCACCACAAGTAATGGTGGATAATCATAATCTTCAATTGGAGGAAGTCGTTGCACAACAACCCCAACCGAATGAAAATGAGTGGAGGACGATTAATGCCAAAGGTAAGGAGGTTGTAGTTGCTACCACACCACCTGAAGGAATCCCGGTTGCTCTACCCTCTCTATCCTCTCTCGATCCCAAAGAAACTCCAGCTCATGGCTCATCCCTTGATGTCCCTACAGCAGTGGCCGAGAACCTTGTTATTGCTATGCCTGGCTCACCAAATGTTCATCAACGTGTATGTGATCAATCTGATTTTACTGAAGGCGGAGGTAATCCCATGAACAATGTTGAGAGGCCTAACAGATTCAATGTCCTTGGCTCCTTATACACTGAAGCCACTGAAGCCAGTGATGAGCCACACACTTCTTCTTCTAAGAAGAAAGAAAAAAGGAAAAACAAAAAGAAGATTTTAGTAGATGAAGTTGCTATGCGGGCTGCAAAAAAATGCAACGCTAATATTGGCTTGGTAGGGAGCCTGGGGGGAAGTCATCCAATCCCTCTTATGATTAATTTTGCCACATGGAATGTAAGGGGCCTAAATGACCCCGCAAAACATGCGGAGATCAAGGAATTGATTTCCGACCAGAATCTGAGTTTACTTTGCTTGACAGAGACTAAAGTAAGAGAGGTTAATTCCATGTTCATAAAGAACCTGATTTGCCCACAATGGAATCTCATAACTAACTATTCTCATGCACTGAAGGGGCGTATATGGCTGCTGTATCATCCTAATTTGGTTAGGGTAACCAAGCTTTTCTCCTCAGACCAACTCATTCATTGTCATGTGGAATTCCTCCAAGTAAAGAAAAGTGCTTTCATCTCATTCATATATGGCTCCAATGACCCAAATGAACGTGGCAATTTATGGGCTGATCTTCAAAGTTGGAACACAAGATTACCATGGTTGTTGATGGGTGACTTTAATTGTGTTCGAAGTGCTGCTGAAAAGATGGGAGGCAGGCAAATTAACTCTAGAGCCGTTGCTGAGTTTAACAATCTCATTGATGCATGTGAAATTTCTGATCTTAAGGCCAAGGGTTTCTCTTATACCTGGAGCAATAGAAGTGAAGGAAGCAAAAGAATATCATGCAAGTTAGATAGAGTTCTTTCTAATGCAGGTTGGCTCCAAGAATTTGATCTATCGGAAGCTGAATTCAGATCTCCAGGCATGTCTGATCACAGTCCCATTGTGATAACTCTTTTTCCCCCATGGAGAGAAGGAAGAAAGCCGTTTAGATTCTTCAATCATTGGGTTCTTCATGAGGACTTCAATTCCATAGTGGCAGAGGCTTGGCAATCTCATGTTTCAGGTAGTCCAATGTTTAGAGTTGTTAAGAAACTCCAGGCTGTTAAAGCTAAGTTTAGAGAATGGAGTAAGCAAAAGAACTTCAAGAACATTACCCTTAAAGTCAGGGACCTACAGAACCAGCTTGCTACTTGTCAAAGGCAGCTTCATGACTCTCCAGGTAATATTGATTATGCAAGGAAAGAGAACCAAATCAGATCTGAGCTTGCTCCAGCTATGAGAATTGAAGAAGCCCAGCTGAGAGCCAAATCGAGAGTACAATGGCTCAAGGAAGGAGATCAGAATTCTAAGTTTTTTTTCAACACCCTTATAGCAAGGAGATCAGCAAATTCTATCCTTTGTTTGTACAATGATGAAGGACAAAAAATCTCGAATCAGGCACTTTTAAAGGAGATGTTCCTTGATCACTACAAACTTCTCCTTGGTCAGCCGAATCCCATCTCTAGCCATCCCATTCCTCACTTATCTAGGTCAGTGGATGACTCCCAACCCCAAGATTTACAAAGGGATGTATCCCATGAAGAAATAAATGATACTTTGTTCTCATTAAAGGATGACAAGGCTCCAGGCCCCGATGGATTCACCCCCCTTTTCTTCAAGAAAGCTTGGGATGTGGTCGGTTCAGATGTACTTGAAGCTATTAGTAGCTTCTTTGCTGGTGGAAAACTCCTCAAGCAACTAAATACCACCTCCATTACTTTGGTGCCGAAATGTGACAACCCTTCAAAGGTAACAGACTTCAGACCAATATCTTGTGTAAATACTTTGTATAAATGTATCTCCAAGATCCTTGCAAACAGATTAAAGATGGTGGTGGACAATCTTGTTGGTAATTACCAATCCGCATTTATTCCTGGCCGAAGCATGGCGGATAATGTACTTCTTGCTCACGAGCTTCTTCACAAGTACCACTCAAAGCAAAGTAAGATCAATTGCACACTAAAGGAGGATTTGAGCAAGGCATTTGATTCAATTTCTTGGGCCTGCATCCAAGACACTTTGTTGAAGCTTAAGTTTCCTCACAAATTCATTACATGGATCATGGAATGCATCTCAACCCCAGCGTTCTCTCTCTTGATTAATGGCAGCCTTGTTGGATTCTTCAAAGGTGCTAAAGGCCTGCGTCAAGGAGATCCTTTATCTCCTTACCTTTTCGTGTTGATCATGGAGGTTTTCTACAATGTTCTTCAGGAATCAACAAGTACCGGGTTCAGATTTCACTCCAAATGTGCGAGTTTGAACCTCAAAATGCTTAGCTTTGCTGATGACCTTCTTCTCTTCTCTCATGGAGACTTGCAATCCTTGAATTGTTTCTCATCAGCTTTAGACACATTTGGTATTATATCTGGCCTTCATGTCAACCGATCCAAGAGTCATCTCTTCATTTCTGGGCTCCTAGATCCTTCAAAAGAGGACCTTGCTGCTGCTGCCGGCTACCCACTTGGATCCCTTCCAATAAGATACCTTGGAGTTCCTCTTATTTCCTCCAAGCTCTCAATCAAGGATTGCGATCCCTTGCTAAGACGAGTGCAAGCAAGAACAAAGTCTTGGTGCTCCAAGGCCCTTTCTTATGCAGGTAAACTTCTTCTTATCAAGACTGTTTTGTTCTCCTTATCTGTGCACTGGTTGTCTATATTCATAGTTCCTAAAGCAATAATCAGGGAGCTGAACCGATTATGTAGAAATTTCCTATGGTCTGGTAACTCAGTGTCAAAGAAAATGATTCCCATAAGTTGGGACTGGGTCTGTGAACCAAAAGAAAGTGGAGGTTTGGGAATAACCAAACTAGATATATGGAATAAGGCAGCCATCCTGAAGCATGTCTGGGCTATTGCAAGCAACTCTCATTCTTTATGGAGCACATGGATTCACGCCAATCATATCAAGAATCACAACTTCTGGGCCCTCAAAACTCCATGTTCTTGCTCCTGGATATGGAGGAAGATTCTGAAGTCAAGGGCTTGGGCAGTCAACTTGATCTACAAACGCATCTACAATGGAGACTCAACCTCCCTTTGGTATGACAACTGGCATCCACAAGGCCCCCTCCTCCATCGGTATGGCCAAAGATTGGCATATGACTCTGGTCTCCCTCTTGATGCAAAGGTCTCGGCTATTATTGAGGATGATGCTTGGGACGTTCCTCTATCCATTTCCGCTGATTTACTTGAAGTGTGGGGTAGACTCCATGAGTTACCAAAACCAGATAGTAGCCGTGAAGACAAGACTATTTGGGTTCCATCAAACTCTGACTCATGTGACATCAAGAGTGCATACAACTCACTTGACGCTCCTCGGCCTAAGGTTAGATGGATGAGATTGATATGGTTTTCAGGTAATATACCAAAGCACTCCTTCATATCATGGATGGCCTTTCATGAAAGGCTATTGACAAGAGACAAGCTATCAAGGCTTAGAGTCACTCAAGATACTATATGTGTGTTATGCCGACTTCATGGAGAATCTCACCAGCACCTATTCTTTGAATGTGAGTTCAGCCGTCACATATGGGAAGGTCTTCTAAGGCTTTCTTGTATCTCCAGAATCAATAGGCCATGGAGGGATTTGGTTGATTGGGCTTCGAATGCTTTCGTGGCATCTTCAAAAACTAACTACCTGTTCAAGCTCTCTCTGGGAGCTGCAATTTATAACATATGGGCTGAAAGGAACAGGCGTATCTTCAAAAACAGTTATCACCCACATGATTGGATCCTTCACCAAATAAAATTTGAGATACAGCTCAAGTGTGGACTTGACAAAGTGGTTCTCCAAGACTCAAGTTTGAACAGGCAAATTGTTAGCAATTGGGACCTTCATTGGTCTTTATTGTAATCATGTTACAACTTTGAGTAGGTTCTTTTTTTTTGTTTTTAGCTTGTTGGAGACTTGTTTAGTCTCCTTGTGGGCATTGCCTTGATTGTACATATCTCCTATCTTTCTCTTCTATTAATGGAATTTACTTAATTTCCAAAAAAAAAAAAAAAAAGAAATTCAAAGCGCAAAAATAAGGTTCTTTTTCTTCTTTGCCGTTCATCTCTAAGGTGACTCCGACAAAGAGGGGTAGCTGTAGACACCTGATTTTTGCACCTTCAAAAATAAAGAAATGAAAGCTCAAATTGAAAAAGTCAAATCCAGAAACTTTTTGACCCAATGCAGATTGACCACCAAACTTCTTCATATTGAAAAGGAAATTCTGACATGATTCCAACACAATTGAGTTTGCTTAAATCGGAGTCCGGATGAAGAAGTTATGGGCCGGTCAAACTTGAGAAGAGCAAAAATCGGCTTTTTGCTAAATCCCGGGTTAGCTGCTCAATTCTATACCAGCAGAAAGAGCATCTCGACACGATTCCGACGCAACTGAGTTTGCTAGAATTGGAATCCCGGAAAGCAAGTTATGAGCAAAACTGACTTCCAAGTAGCAATTTTCCACTTCTGTTAAAAATCTCAGTTTACTACCAAACTTTAGCTCAGTGGATAGGGAATCTCGAGCTGATTCCAACGCCACTGAGTTTGCTCAAATCAGACATCAAATAGAGAAGTTATGGCCAATCAAAGTTTTCAGGAAAACTACCCATGTGGCGAAAAAACAGAAAAGGACAAAACAAATAAAAATCTTGAATAAAATAATAATATTTATTAAAATATCTAATTTTAGTAATTAAAATAAATGAAAAATAAAAGGAAAATCGGATTAAAAATCTGAATTTTCGCCAAAATGGAGAAAGAGTTGGCATCCGCAAGCATTTAACACGTGCGAACCGCACTTGTAGTGCAGTTTGATCTAGACTGCACTATAAGTGCGGATGGGTTCTTATCCACTCGGACAGCTGTCGTCAGCTGTCTGATCATGCGAGATTTGCGCACATGGGCGGCTCGACCGCACTTTGTATGCGATCGAAGCCTTCGACCTGACCGCACAGTATATGCAGTCAGGTTGTTTCAGCCTATAAATAGGTCCCACTGCCTCCATTGGCTAAGTTTGGTCCCTTTCTTCATCCCCACTCCCTTCTCCTATGATCAGCAAACAACCACACTCTCCCACACTTTAAAACCTCTTCCAAATTCCCATTTTGCCCTTCTAGACCATCCCTTTCACACTCTCTTCTTCTTCTTATCCTTTGAGAGTTGAAAAGACCCTTCTTAGAGCCTAGGAGTAGGCATGAGCAACGGGCCGTGCCGGCCCGAGCCCGGCACGGCCCGGCACGCCTGTGGCGTGCCTGGGCTGGCCCGGCACGGCACGCGGGCCCGCGTGCCAGCCCGGGCCCGCACTCGGCGCGGGCGCGCGCGGGCCCAAGCGGGCTGGCCCGCGCGCCGGCCCGCGCGCGAGCTCGCTGGGCACGCGCCCAACGGCAGGCACGCGTGCCTGCCGTTGGGGCACGGCGGGCCGGCCCGCTTGGCATGCCCCAACGGCAGGCACGCGTGCCTGCCGTTGGGCACGCGGGCCGGCCCGCCCGGCGGCCCGCCTGGCCCGCCAGAGAGCTAGCCGTTGGCTAGCTCTCTTTTCCCTCCATACAAGTGGCTTTTAGCCATTTTTATGCCTATTTTACCCCCCCAACAGCCATATAACAACTATATTGGGGGGATATAGTTGTAATTGATGATAAAAAGACCTTTTCTACCCTTCCAACTGCAAAATAACAGTCATATTGAAGGGTAGAGGTAGTAAAAAGCCACTTTTAATTTCTATAAATAGCCACTCCCTTTCCCACTCCAAACCACACCACTTCTACAATCTCCTACTCTCTTCTAATTGATTATCAAATAGTTCTTTGCTCTAATTGTTGTAATTGGAAATTGGTGATACTCAATCTCTTCTAATTGTTCAAGCATCAAAAGTGGGAAATTGGACTCTGGAGGTTGAAGGCTTCAATTGCAAAGTTCAAGATTCATTCTAAAGAGGTATTCTTCTATTTAATTTTCTGATTTTAAAATTAGTATAAATATTATTATTATAAGTAAGTCTCTCCTTCTACCTTTCTTATAAATTAATATCACCAAATAGTTATTATAATATTATTTATTAAGAATTTTTTTTTTCAAAAAATTTGATAATGGACCCTAGGTATCCTATGTTTTTTGACACTGAAGAAAGGGAATATCTTAGACCCCTTTCTGACCCAGTATTTTCTGATGATATAACCCAACCCCAATATAATGACCCTCCCATCCAAGGTCTTGAAACAGAATTCCCTTCACAGGATATGGGATCGTCTTCCCTACCACCTAGGAGCACTAAGAGGAGTAGAACCTCTAGTGTTTGGCTTAATTTTACAATTGAAAGTGTAGGGAGTGAAGAGAAGGCAGTGTGTAACCATTGCAAAAAACAGTTTAGTTGTAAAGGCAAAGGTGGTACAGGCCACTTGAACCGGCATTTGCAGAAATGCCTTCCAAAACATGGCCAAATTGACCCTAGGCAAACCCAAATTTCTACTAGTAGTGTTGCTATAAGTAATTTTATTTTTAATCAAGAAGAAACTAGGCTTGAAATAGTAAAGTGGGTAATTCAAGAAGAATTACCCTTTAGATTAATAGATTCTAAAAGATTTCACCGTTTACTAACTAAATATTTAGCACCACAATTTAAACCTTTTTCACGCCACACTTTAAGAAAGGATGCCATAAAATTATATGGAAAAATGAAAACTGCATTAATAGAAACTTTGTCAAACAGTACTTTTAAAATAGCTTTAACTTCAGATATTTGGACAAGTAGACAACAAATAAGCTATTTAGCTATAACCGCACATTATATTGATGAAAATTGGAATATGGAAAAAAGAATAATAACTTTTGAACCACTAGATGCTAGCCATACTGGAATAAATATATCAAATGCTATAAGTAGAAATCTAAGAAATTATAAAATACACAATAAAATAATGGCTCTAGCACTTGATAATGCAAGTGCTAATAATGTTGCAATAGGAATATTAAGACAACAATTAAACTTAAATATAGATGGAAGTTTATTTCATGTTAGGTGTGCTTGTCATATTCTTAATTTAGTTGTGCAAGATGGATTAAAAATTGTTCAACATCATTTAATAAATATTAGAGATGCAGTAAGATTTATAAAACAATCTAGCACAACCGCTAGAGAATTTAAATATTATTGTGAAACTTTAGGAAAACAATATAAAAAAATTACCCTAGATGTTGAACATAGGTGGAATTCAACATATATAATGCTAGAAGCTGCATTAGGATTAAAACAAGAAATTACAATATTTTATAAAAGTAAAATGCCTGAAAGTGACTTAGAGGATCTTGATTGGCAAATAGCCGAAATTTTAAGAGATTTTTTAAAAGTTTTTTATGATGCAACAAGATATTTATCAGTAGTTTATTACCCAACATCTTCAAGTATTATAACTTGTTTATATCAAATAAGTATTTGTTTTAAACAATATAGAGATGTACCCATTGCTAAGGAAATTATCCCTGCAATGGAAATTAAAATTTTAAAATATTGGCAAGAGATGCCTAATTTATATTGTTTAGCTACTACAATGGACCCTAGGATTAAATTAGGAGTTGAAGACTTAATAGATGGAATAAATGAAAATATGAATTCTACTTTTCAAATAGATATACGTAAAATAAGAAATCTATTAGAAAGACTTTTTTGTGAATACGATACTAGTAGTAGCATACAAAGTCATACACGAACCCAACAAACACTACCAAATAATTCCGCTTGGAATTTTTTAAGTGGGAGAAGAAAGGGAAAACAACCAGCTTCTAGTAGTGGGGGATCATCTGAATTAATGATTTTTTTAGAAAGCCCCCCAATGAGTTTTAATACTATAGAAGAGCATAATGCTTTTAACATTTTGACATGGTGGAAGCAAAATCAGGTTAATTATCCTGTGCTTTCCGCCATGGCACGTGATCTACTAACGGTTCCGGTGTCCACAGTTGCATCGGAATCAGCTTTTAGTGCAGGTGGACGAACCGTGGATGATTACAGGAGCAGATTAACGCCGGAGATGGTGCAAGCATGTGTTAGTCTTACAGATTGGTTAAGGGCAGAACTGAGAGAACAAGAATATGAAGATGATCAACTTGCTGGAGACTTTGATGATTTGAATATTGATTTTAGTCAACTAGAGTAGTCTAAGTTTTGTTATAATTTTTGTAATCAAAGTATAGGAATTGTACTTTCTCTTTTTTTTGTTTCTTTTAAACTGCAAATGATAGATAGATGAGTGGGTGCCAACCTAGTTGGGATGTGCTTATACTATAGTGATGCAGTATTATTTGTTCAAGTAATTATGTAATTTTTGCAAAGTTGTAAGTGTACTTATGCTAATTAATGAATTTATATTTTTTTGAGCAAAATTTATCTCAATATGTGTAAAACAATTTTGTGAATAATAAAAGTATTTTACAGAAATTTTTTGGGATTTTTTGGGATTTTTTTGGGATTTTTTGGGATTTTTAAAAATAAAAAAAATTAATTGGCCCGCCGGCCCGGCGGGCTAGGCCCGGCACGGCACGCCTGCTGGGGCGTGCCGTGCCGGGCTTGGGTTTGGGGCAAATGGGCCTGGCGTGCCGCGGCCCGCCAGGCCCGCGGCACGTCAGGCCCGCGGCACGGCTGGCCCGCGGCCCGCCCGAGCACGCCTGAGGCGTGCCGGGCCGGCCCGCCGCGCACCCCTACCTAGGAGGACTTCCAAGGCTGCCGTTATCATCAACTTGGGGACCACAACCCTTCCACAAGTAGAGGTAAAAGTAAGGTGAGAATATTTGTCATTTTCTTTTCAATAAATATCAAGATGAAGTTTTCTGGAGTTCATTTCCTTTTGAATCATTGGGCTTATTACTTATTACATGTTTCTCCTCACTTTTGTCTTTCTTTTGCATGATATGGGAGTCCCCATGGTTAGGGGGACTCCCCATACGAAAAGGATGAGAGGAGAGAAGGTGAAAAAAGATGTCTAAGTAAGTCTAAGGTTTACATTTTTTTGCCAATGCTATTTTTAAGAGGGGTTTGTCCTCTTTAAAACTCCTTTGTATCCCTAATATTCTCTACCCTCTTTCCTTTCAAGTAGAGTAAGTTACTTATTGTTCTATATGCTTGTTGGTTTTTTTTTATCTATAGCTATATGTAGAAACATGCCATTTTAGTCTAACCATGCATCTCCACGCATTGTTTAGCATGTCATAGCTTCTCTTCTTTTATGAAAACAGCACTATATGCACACACATAAATAATATTTTTGAAATGGGAATGGATCCTCTTTTGAATATGCATCTTTTGTCTTAGGAGAATAGCAATATGTATCATCTCATCTAGCATGTTTTTATTAGTAGTTTGTGTGTATGATCATATCATTTATTCATTATTTTCATATACTTATTTAAGTCATTTTTATGCATATGCATCATTGAGCGTATCATCATGTGGTGATTTATGAATGGCATTAATGGATGAATAGTAGGGTGGTCGAATGGTGAGGCATGAACCTCTTAGCCTCTCATATCCTTCCCTCATGAAGGAAAAGAGGGGATCAGCTTAAATGCCAAATGAGGACTTCTAAAGCCCCTGTTTCGAGATTCAAGGGTTTGATTAAGACCAAGGAGATATTCCACTTTCGAAACCCCATGAAAGTAGATTGTTTCATACAAGGTGTGTGAATGGGCAATTTTGAAAAGATTCTGGAGGCCACAGAAGTCGGCGAATAGCATGAATAAGCCGGCGAACCAGACCCAGTCGACGTTTCGGCTATTTTTTGAAACCCGAGCCGAACCGCATTAAGTCTGCGGTTCTGCCTAGACCACATTATATACGGTTCATTTTTGTAATTAATTAAAAATCATTTTTTTAGACCCGGTTGGACCCAATCTGACCCATTTCATTGTAAGATAAACCAAGTGGATTTTTGGGGTTGTCCCAAGCCCATTTTGAGGCATTGGGCCCACCAAGGCTTTGTGGGCCTTCCAACGGGGCCCACATTCAATCCGGCCCATACTAGGGTCCGTTTGCTAATGGATCCCAAGGCCACCTGGTTAATTGCCCATGGGCCTCCCCAACCCAGTGGGCCCTTAAAAATCTTTAACCCACTTAACTTGTATGATTAAATTAATTCAAAACCAAAACAACCAAATCCAATAAGGGTTACCCAATAATCCGAACTAGGCAATGGGCTCAAGCCCAACTCGGATTCCAATGGGCCTTCCAACGGGGCCCATACCTGACCCACATAACCAAAAGAAGATAAAATCAATTTAAGGGGACCTACACGTTCAGTGGTCCCCACCAGACCAAATAAAAATACATGCTGGATTAGGAAAGGGTGAGATGGTTGACTCAAAACCAAGGAGACCCGAGGGACCCGTCAAACCAACGAGGCGGGCCGGGGTGTCTTCGGACTTCCCCGGACGTAACCGAGAACTTGCCCGAATCTCTAAAAAGCCCCAGACCAGCAAAAATTAGACCTGATTAGGCACCCTTGTGTCTACATGCACCTTTCAGGCAGTGGCGACTCCGATAGTCCCGAGGCACGCATCCTGCATGCGCCTCGTCGTGCGGAAATAGGTGCACACACTTGTCCTGGATCCAGAGTCTAAGCTCAGTAATGTGATGTGTTGACTTTATTGCTGTAATTGCATGGCCATGAGTGTTGCCATGACTAGGGTAGAGCATCCCGTATCCTTGGTAGGACGGGTTGTCAACGCCGAAACCCGGAGTAGGTCGGCATTGGATGAAAAAGTCCCTAGGTAGGCAGTCATTTCAGAGTACCGAGTCTATGTTGACTGGATTGTGTTCCAAGAGGCTTGGATGTCGCTCTAGCATGCTGAATTACCCAATATAAGTAAATACATGACGTTGGCCTCTATGGTTTGTTTTATCGGTATTTGTATCTCTATCCCGTTGTAAAGCAACACCGACACTTCGAGTAGTCTGGTGTTGTCAATGTCTATACCCGGAGTAGGCTGACATTGAATGACGATACCTGGAGTAGGACGTCATTTCAATATTTGATCCTGGGTAGGCAGATATATACACAGACGTGTGGACTTGAGCATGATGTGATTTTCATCGATATTGGTGATTGACTTTGTAAGCACCTCATTTTTGCACCTCCCAAAATGCAGAAAATGAAATTTTAATTGAAAAGTCAAACTTGAGAAAGTCAAAAAGTTGACTTTTTATCTGGTGCAAATCAGTCACCATGCTTCCTACCATTGGAAAGAGGATTCCGATACGATTCTAATGGAACAGAGTTTGCTCAAATCGGAGTCCGGATGAAGAAGTTATGGACTGGTCAAATCTGAGAAAAGCAGAAATTGACTTTCTGCTAAACCCCAGATCAGCTACCTCATTTGATACCAGCAGAAAGAGCATCTCAACACTATTCCAACGCAACTAAGTTTGCTGGAATCGGAGTCCTGGATAAGGAAATATGAGCAAAATCGACTCCCGGACGCAGCCCGGCACTTCTTCTAAAAAACTCGAGTTTGCTGCTAAACTGAAATTCAGTGGATAGGGAATCTCGCACTGATTCCAACACCACTAAATTTGCTAAAATCGTATATCAGACGAGCGAGTTGAGGGCGGTTAAAGTTTCTGAAAAATCTGCATACGTGGCAAACAGTGAAAAAAGAACAGCAAAATGAAAAGTTTTGAATTAAAAAATAATATTTTTGCTAAAAATCCAATTAAATTATTTAAAGTAAAAGAAAAAGAAAAGAAAATTAAAAGATGCATAAAACAAAGATCTTAATAAAATAATAATAAAAAAGGGCAAATGAATCAAGTACATAAAGAAAAAAATAAAAATAAAAAATAAATGGTTGGACGAATTCTCCACCAAGTTTACTTGGAGGCTAAGAAAAGAAAGCCATTATTGGTTTTCTTAAAAAAGGGGCATGGATGAAAAAGGATTAGGGTTTTGGTGATGAAGTGCAAGAATAATTCTCTTTTGGTCATGCCTTATAAAAAGAAACCCTAACTCCAACCAAAGGATCGGCTGATATTTTTTGGGGATCTCTCCCATCTCTCCGACAAGCTCCATTCTCTCTCCCAAGCTTCTCCACCCCTCCTTGGCTTCCAAGCCCTCCAAACATTACTTGGAGGCTCTCCCACTCTTGTTTTTCTTCTTCTTCTCCACTCTCACTCTCACTCAAGCAAAGGGGGAAGGCTTGCTGTTGGTGGTGCCAAGAGAGGCTCCAGCCTTGGTCCTAGCTCCAAGGAGGCTCCACACATCTTCTACAAGGGGTCAAAACCCAAGGTGAGCTTTCTTGGGCCATGTTCTTTAACATATGTAAATATGAGTTTATTTGGAGCATGTAAGTCCTCAAAGATGCTATAATATTCTGTTTGTGCATGTTATGGATGTTTTCCTCTTGTATTATTACCTCTTCATGTCATTTATGGATCATCACTCTTCTAAGGTAAGGAAGGTAAGTTTCCGTTAGTTTAAAGTGAGGAGGAGGGGATTCCTTAGTTGATCTAAATGGTCTAAAAGGTCATTGTAGGTTTGCTGTATTTTTTTTAGTGTAAAGCTGCTGTGTTGTTAGTGGTTTCTTTCCACTTAAAGGAGGAGTATGTTCCTCTAATGCAAGTCTAATGTATCCCCCAAGTAAACCCCCTTCTTTTCCCTTCCTTGGATATTATATTCTTAAACTAAGTGGGTAAGTTAGGACAACATATGATGCATGCTAGGTACGTTTTTTTTATTTTATTTTTATTTTTATATGATTAGATTGTTACTTTGTGGATGTGTGGATCTATCTCTATATGGAGCATATATGTTGTTACTTTTAAACCATGCAAGTATATCATTTTTGCTAGTTATTTTGCATGTTTGATCACGATGTTTTCACCCCATTAAGTTGCTGATTTCGACTCCATGGAATCACTCTACTTTTTTTTTTTTTGGAAAATAAGAAGGTAAGATAAATAAAAGGAGTATGTACAAAGCAGAAAGTGGGCATACCCACCAAGCACAACAAGGAGCAGCCACGCTCAGACTATAGTAAACACGATACAAACAAGCCTATGAGAAATAATAGTGAAGAAATTCCCCATCCTTAGGTAAAAGTACAATTTAGATCCTATTTCTGCATAACCTGCCTATGATAACTATTGTCACTAAGCACCAATGGACTACTTGCCACTCTGTTGTGAATGTCTTGGTATATGAACTTACAAATCTCCTCTTCAGGCAAGGCAGAATTGTTGAATACCCTTCTGTTTCTCTCACACCATATGTGATACACAGCCGCAGCGAAGGACAAGCGCCTTAGAAGGTGTAAGGGAGATTTAGAGCACCATGCTCGAGCACCATTCGCAACCATGAGGTCCCAAGAGAGGATAGGAGACATAGTGTTAAGACCATTCCTGATCATTAGAGTTCTCCAGACATGTCTACCATAGTCGCACTGGAAGAAAAGGTGTTCAATGGTTTCATCATGCTTGCGACACAAGACACATACTGCATTATTTATGATACCCCACCTGTTGAGCCTATCTTTAGTCAGGAGAGCTCTCTTAATTGCAAGCCATGTCATGAATGAATGCTTGGGGATGTTGGTTGAGAACCAAACCAATCTCACCCAAGGAACAGGAGACCGACTAGGCTCCAAGGCTTTGTAAGTGCTGCTGGTGCTGTAGATTCCGGTGTGAGAGGGAGTCCAAATGATCCTGTTGTCCATATCTGGGTTAGGCCTTGGAAGGTCTGGTAACCTCGCCCATACCTCAATCAAATCTAATGAAGTAGCAATAGGGCTATCCCAATCAGCATTAGTTAGAAGCTCATGGGCCAAAGCATCATCAGATAATCCTGAATCATAAATCAATCTCCTACCATACCTGGGGGCCAAAGGGCCAAGAGGATGCCAATTATCATACCAAATTGAGGTGTTTCTCCCATTGTTGACTGTATGCTTTATGAACTTGGAAGCAATATCCCTTTGCCTAAGCGTTTTCCTCCACACCCAAGAAGCAGTGGAGGGGATTGGAACACTCCAAAAATTCCTTCCTCTAAGTAAATTGGTATTGACCCAAGATACCCAAAGGTTATCAGCCTTGCTGCCCACAAGCCAAGCTTGTCGTAGGACTGCGCACTTATTCCAAAGATGAACATTCAAAACACCAAGACCACCTCTGTCAATAGGAGAGCAAACTTGATCCCACTTAACCTTACATATCTTGGCTTCTTGACTACATCCAGCCCATAAGAAGTGCTTGCAAATTTTCTCCATCTTGTATAGTACTTCCTTGGGCAAAATATAGACAGACATCCAGAAAACTGCAAGAGAGAACAAGACTGACTTGACCAACAAAAGGCGACCTGCATAGGACAAAAACCGTCCTTGCCATGACTGAGTCCTAGCAATAAGTCTTTGAATGAGGGGATCACAATCTCTGGCAGTCAGACGAGTAGATATAAGAGGCAATCCTAGGTATTTCACAGGAATATGCCCTTCATTGAACCCCAGAACCTGCAGAATTTCACCCTTCACATGCTCAGAGATACCTGACATGAAAACCGCACTCTTCTCTTTGTTGACAATCAAGCCAGATAACCTACCAAAGTGGGTGAGAGCAAAAGAAACACATAAGATAGAGTTAATGTCCCCATGGGCGAAGACAAAAAGGTCATCTGCAAAGCACAGCTGCTTGATAGAAGGCTGGGAGCATTTGGGATGAGGTTTGAAATTAACAGCTGTCTTGTCCTTCAAAACCTTATCAAATAATTCCATAACCAAAACAAACAGGTACGGAGAAATAGGGTCTCCTTGTCTAAGGCCCTTGCCCCTTTTGAAGAACCCCTCCATACTGCCATTAATCATAATCGAATAGGACGGGGTAGTAACACATTCCATAACCCAAGAGATAAACCGAGAGGGGAATCTGAAGCCTTTCAAAACCTTTTCAACACAACTCCAATCAATGGAATCAAAAGCCCTTTTGATGTCGATCTTAAGAGCACACCTTGGACTTCCTTTGTTAAGGTGGTAGTTTCTAAACAGTTCATGTGTTATCAAAATATTATCAACCATCCTTTGACCAGGTATGAATGCTGACTGATGCATGCCTACCAAATGTCCCAAAACGGCCTTGAATCTGTTGGCTAAGATTTTTGAGATGCATTTATATATGGTGTTGACGCAGGAGATGGGACGATAATCAGAGATCATGGAAGGCTTACCTTTTTTAGGAACAAGGCTGATGCTAGAGTGGTTCACCTGCTTGAGTAACCTCCCAGAAGAGAAGAAAGATTTAATGGCAGTTGTGACATCTTTCCCGACTATATCCCAAGCCTTCTTAAAGAAACTCGGGGTGAAGCCATCAGGACCTGGAGCCTTCTCATCCTTGAGCATAAAAATCGTTGACTTAATCTCTTCATTAGTGATATCCGATTGTAACACTTGAATTTGGTCAGGAGCCAGGAATTTGTCAAACTCAACTTCGAAGGGGTCCAGAGACCCGTCCCCACCACCCAACAAATTATAGTAATGGGAGACAATATGCTGCTTTAACTGTACTTGGTCTGAGATATCTCTTCCATTGGTGTCCTTCAGCTTGGTAATGGAATTGTGAGATCTTCTGAACATCATGGAGTTAAAGAAGAATTTAGAGTTTTGATCACCCTCCTTCAACCATTGTATTCTAGATTTCTGCTTGTATTGGGCTTCCTCAACTCTTAATAGTTCTGCAAGGTCTCTTCTCAACTTCCCTTCTATGGTAGGCAAGTGGGGATCTGCAGGATGAACTTGTAATGCCTTCTGACAATGCTCCAGTTTGCCCCTAACTTCAATGGCTTTGGCAGTAGCAAGAGAGAACTCTTTCTTCTTGCTCCACTATTTCAAACGAACTTTGAGGATCTTGAGTTTGGAAGTAAGCTGGAACATGGGCTTGCCTACAATTGAGACCCTCCACACATCAGCAACCAAAGGAAGAAAGTCTTCACTGGGAGAGTGTGACCAAGACGGGGCTGTGATCAGAGATTCCTGGTGGCAGAAATTCAACCTCAGAATGAGTGAACTGATTAATCCAAGCCATATTAACCAAAACCCTGTCTAATTTGCATGAGATGCGCCTATGACCAGCACTCATATTGCTCCAGGTGTAGGTGAAACCTTTGTAGCTCATTTCAAGCAAGTAGCAATCATTTATACACGAATTGAATTCTTCGGTTGCAACTGAGTTTAATTTCTTACCTCCCACCTTCTCAGAATCCTTCCTAACACAATTAAAGTCACCAACTAGAAGCCACGGCCTATCCACATAACAAAGCCTCAAGCTTCTCCATAGTGCTTTCCTTTCCAATGCATCATTATCCCCGTAAATAAAAGACATGTAAGCTGATTTGCCTGGGACCTGAAACTCAATCCAGCAATGGATTATTTGATGAGATTCATAAACCTTAGAAATAGAGATAATCATGGGGTCATAACAGACCCAAATGCGTCCCTTCAAAGCATGATCATAGTTTGTGATACAACTCCAGTGAGGGCATATGATATTTTTGACATAGGCAGCATTCACCCTTCTAACTTTCGTCTCCACCAGGCACAACATGTTTAATTTTTTGAGTGGTTAAGAGATTCTTGACTTCCCGTTGCTTGGAGGGATCATTTAGACCCCTTGTATTCCATGAAGCAAACTTGATCATAAGGAGAACAAGTGATCATTAGGACCCTCACAGGTACTACCCGATCCAATGGTGACTGGAGCTTTTGCATTCCTAGCTTCCTTCATTGCAATCTCATCCACCAATAGTCTTTTCCTGATTTTCTTACGTTGCTTCTTTGAGAGTGAGTTGGAGCTAGTGCACATATTCGATTCCTCATTCAGAGCCGCAAACTGATTTGCATTTGTTGCAATGATGGCATGGTTTTCACAAGTTGTAGACTGCATCATGAGATGAATCCCAGGGGCCGCCCCATGGCCTTGCTCCATATTGAGAGATGGGCTGCTGTCCTCCACTAGAATTTCCTTGCCTTTGGACAATGTACTCCACCGTTCAATATGCTCGTATTGATGAGCTTGTTGCATGGCTTCACTAGATTCGGTCAACTCCATCATATTATCTGAACTAGGTGGGGCAACTTTAGGTATAACAGAGTCAGACCCAACCTCACGCTGGGACTGAGTGCAACCAGCACAATCCTGCTCAGTAGTAGCAATCCCTGCCTCATGATCTGCCCTCACCTCAATACTTCCTTCCGGCAATTCAGAGACATCATGAACCGTAGAAAAAACTCTTCCAGTTGGTCGCCATTCTCTAGCCCTCACCCTGGAACAACGAGCCTCGACATGTCCAAACACATTGCAGACCTTGCACTTAACTGGCTTCCAGCCATACTCAGTGGTGATTACTGATTCAGGCATATTAACATCTTCATGCTGGATATATATTCTGTCCGGATAAGTACACTTGGTATCCACTTCCACACAAACTCGAGCAAAACTTAGTTTGGAACGATTCAATGTCATCTCATCAAGGAATAAAGGCTTGCCAATCCCACTAGCCACAATGCTGAGCCCTGCTGGAGTCCAAAGCTGTAACGGCACATTAAAAAATTTAACCCATATTGGAACTTTCGTTAGTTGGGACTTCTCAAGCATTAGGTTAGGCTCCCATTCTTTGATGACCAATAATCTGCCTGCCATGTACCAAGGGCCTTGCTTAAGAACCTTATCCCTAACCAAGGAGGATGCAAAACGAAGGATATAAAACCCATTCTCGATGCTGATCACTTCAACCTTGCCCCACATCTTAGCAGCAAGGTTTTTGATAATGTTGAGTGGGAGACTTCTGTCCAAAAAATAACCAACTAGGCAACCTTTCCAAATGTGCACTCCTTGGTTTATCACCTCCTGAGGTGGAGAAACCACCACACGGCCTTCAATAACCCTTGGCTCAACATAAGAGAGTCTCTCTTTATCCGCCAGCTCACTTTGAAATAGGTCAGACCAAGACTTACCAATTCTGGTAGTGCTCGGGTTCTCCATATCGCCACACAAAGAGGCTGAATTGAAACGGGCCTCTGTCGCACTGGCGAGATTCAGATGGCCAGAGCCAACCTGGGCAGCTTGAAACCCGCTGGTGGTGTGGCCAGAAATCGCAGAAGCAACAGGAGGCAGTGGCGGGAAGGAATGGCGATCCGAGATCTCAATGGAAATAGCATGCCGATTACTTGCCTCACTGCCAATAGGCAAAACTGGAGAACCAGGCCGCCGGGAAGGAGAGCAAGCCACTTCGGCCGGAACAGACACAACAGAAGAATCCATTGCCAGAGCAAATGTCTATACCATCGAAACAGTCCCAAGCTGCCTCTTCACAAACTAGAAGCCTCAAAACAAACGTCGAACAGAATAATAATAACCCAGAATAATCCACTCAGGCCCTGCCGATCAGCTCCGCCGATTGAAACAGAATAATAACCACGATAATAACCACTACTGTACTGTAGACCGCACAGTCACAGACGATAACCACCTCAGATCTTGAACCCCAGGCTCGAACATGCGAGGCTTGAAAACCTTTGGGCACTGGCCAGGTTCGACCACGAGCAGTACCCCACAACTGAAACCTTTGTGCACAAGAAGAAAACCACGGCTAGAAATCTCGGCCAGAATCAACGAACAGAAACCCATGGCCAGAGAACCTTCAAACAGAAACTACAAACCACTGCCCAGGTTCGACCACGAGCAGTACCCCACCTTTGGGCACCAGCAGAAAACCAAATCCAGAGATCTCGGCCAGAAACAACGAACAGAAACCCACGACCAGAACCACGGCCAGAGAACCTTCGCCACCAGAAAGCCACGTCCAGAACACTCAACCAGAAAGCCTTCGCCACCAGAAAGCCACGACCAGAACCACGGCCAGAAAACCAAAGCCAGAGATCACGGCCAGAAACTACGAACAGAAACCCACGACCAGAACCACGGCCAGAGAACCTTCGCCACCAGAAAGCCACGTCCAGAACACTCAACCAGAAAGCCTTCGCCACCAGAAAGCCACGACCAGAACCATGGCCAGAAAACCAAAGCCAGAGATCACGGCCAGAAACTACGAACAGAAACCCACGACCAGAACCACGGCCAGAGAACCTTCGCCACCAGAAAGCCACGTCCAGAACACTCAACCAGAAACCCACGTCCAGAAACCCACGTCCAGAACACTCGGCCAAAGAACCTTCGCCACCAGAAAGCCACGTCCAGAACACTCAACCAGTTCCACGACCAGAACCCACAGTCAAAGAAACCATGCTTAACCCACGAACAATGTCTTCACAGATGCTGATAGCCCATGAACGAAAACACCCAGCTAGATCGGATCCGTGACGATAATCAACAAACCCCACAGCAACGATGCATCCGCGAACAGAAGCCCCCTGCTCCAAACAGAAACCCACAGAACCTTGATCCTCACAGCCACGAGCAATGCCTACCTCACAGCCCAGAACCTGCACGGCCATGAACAAGCCCACCACGAACGACGACCAAGCACCACGAACCACAAGCCACGGCCGGCAGTATGCCGGCAAGAGCCCTCCAAAGTCACCGTCCAAGTCGCCCTAGCTCCCAAGACGCCCTAGCTCACATCCCAGAACCTGCAACCGGAGCCAACCCCAAGCTGCAACGGCACCTACACGACCCCTTGCTGCAACTTACCAGAACCTTGTTCCTCACAGCCACGAGCAATGCCGACCACACAGCCCAGAACCTGCACGGCCACGAACAAGCCTACCACGAACCACGACCAAGCACCACGAACCACAAGCCACGGCCGGCAGCAAGCCGGCGAGAGCCCTCCAAAGTCACCGCCCAAGACGCCCTAGCTCCCAAGACGCAGCCAATGTTGCCCTCCAAAGTCAATAGCATGTTTACTATCCGTCCCACTTGCTCATTCACTTGTTCTCATGTCAATAGCATGTTTAGGTTTTCTGGGTATGCCATTATAAAATCTGTTTTCTACACTTTTTAAGCACAATAACATGCACTCACATATCTTGATATGAAACCTACCTATTAAAGCATGTCTCATATTGTTTGGCTATTTAATTTGTGTACCATGGTTGTCTCTTTTTGAGCATGAGATACCCAAAACAGGGAAGCTTGATCCCTGTTTAGGTGCTGGTCACATTGCAAGAGAAAGAAGGAGGGGGAGCCCCCACCCATTCCCTTTGAGCTTGGTTTTGAAAACCCCGAAGAAGAAGCCAAATGGCTTCATCCAGACCATTGTGGTGTGGGGGCCCACACAACTACTGAAACACCCCAAGGAGCCTAAGAATCCAACCCCAAGGCAAAAATCCGAAAAATTGGCTTTTGTAGGTTGATCCGGCAACTCAGGCCGGATCAACAGAGGCCCACTTGTAGTCGGCAAAAGATGCCGGATACACTAAGACTTATGTGTAACCGGCATCTTAGGCCGGCTATACAGCCAGATTGTTATTTTTGCTGTTTTGTGATCTTGTGCTGTTTTTTTTTGTTCATTTGAACAAACCAGTTGAACCAGAAGGGTTTCCGAGTCACTCGGAAACCCAAGATGGGCCTTGGACACCCGGTCCAAATTGATTCCCGGTGGGCCTTCCAACGGGGCCCACCAAGCCCGACAAACTCCTTTTGTTAAATAAAGATAAAATCAATCCATTTGAGTGGGCCACACCATTGGAGGCCCACCCAAGCCCAATTTTGAAGCATGTTGATCTAGACTTAGATATGGTTTGGCCGAGGCAAAGGGCAGGGCCTATCGGGCCCACCAAGCCCATTAACCAACCAAGGTTAGGGTTTCAAAACCCTAACTCAAGAAGCCTTGGGCTTTCAAGCCCAAGCCCAAGTAAGGGGCCCCAAGCCCAAAGCCTGGACTATTTTGGCAAAGATTAACCCAAATAAACTCAAAACACTTGGCAACCAGGCCGAGGCCCACTCAGGGGCCCGCAAGTCAACCCGGCCCACCTTTGCATAAAAATCACTTTAAATTCAACTTAAACTTTAAAGTAAAATCAATTCACTTGAACCAAAGCCCAAAGGGCCTCTCAGGCTAGACTGAGGCCCACCAAGGGACACGTGGGCTCAACCAAGCCCACCAAGGGATCCGTGGGCCTTCCAACGGGGTCCACCCAATCAGACTCATTTCATTCAATAATAAGAAGATAGAATCAAGTAAAGGGACCCACACCACTTTGGTGGTCCCGCTAAACTTAACCAAAATTGAAGGCTGGATGTGAGTGAGAGACCAACTGAGTTGACTCAAACCAGGGAAACTTATGGGACCCGTCATTTGACGAGGTGGACTGGGGTGTCTACGTACCTTCCCAGACCGCAACCGAGAACCTACTTAGAATCTCAAGCCCCAGACCAAGCCTTAATAGACAAACTTAGGCACCCAGGTGTCTGCCTGCACCCCATCAGGCAGTGGCGACTCCAAACAAACCCTGAGGCACGCATCGTTTTGTGTGCGCCTCGTCGTGCGACCGAAATCGGGTGCGCACAGACTTGACTTGAGATATATCTATTGGATTATTATGAAAGCTCGGTTCATCGAGACGTGCTTTATGATTATATTGAATTTTGTAATTATTCGGGTTAGTTGACATCGATACTATAGATTTGAATTACATGCTAGTCTTCATTAGCTATATCATTTTTGTGTGATGAATTATTGTGAGCTTAATCGGATTAATCGTGTTATTTCCATCGTGACTTGTGTATTATTCGATCATGTTTTATAACTATGAAAAATGTATTTGTGCATGCATGTGCTACTTATTGGGATATTCGTATCTCATTCCGTATTGTTTTTTTTTGTTTTCAGCTACTCTTGGAGAGGACGATACCTGCGGGTAGTTGCTCGGTTATGTGAGTGTAGAGCTGTATTCGGCAATTATTATTTTAGTTCGGGATTGTAGTGCACTCTGATTATTTAGTTGTTGTTCATTCATGTTTTCCTTCACTCTGATATTGTGATCCTGTGTTATATATTAATCTCTGGAGATGAGTTATGGTTTCTCTATGTAACTCGGATCCGGGGCGTTACACATACTATTCAAAACATATAAATAACTCTAACCCTAGATAAGCATGCTTCATGGCATACAATATATATATATATATATATAAAAAACATGAAGTTTGTGGGAGAGCCATTAAAGAAAGGATTAAGGGGGATTTAAGGGGTACATGAGATTGAAAGGAGGAGGAGGGGAACATGCTCCCCTCATTTAAATAGAGATGTCACTAAAGTGACTTTTAAAAGAACAAATGCCTTAAAGAAAATGACCTCTCATTCTTCCTTTTTGTTGGCCGAATCACCTCCTCTTTACCATGGGAGTGTAATCACTTGACAAGGATGAGAAAATGGAAAATAAGATGAAGAAAACACATGCTTAAAGAGGGGGGAACAGTATGTAAAGCACAAAACGATACAACATGCTCCAATCATGCCTATTTTCATATATGTTGGGCAAAATACAATGGGGAGATATACCTTGGGGTGTGGGGTCTTCTTGTATGGTGTTGGAGTCCCTTTGAGGTGAAACAGCAGCTTTAGCCTCTCCCTTGCTTCACACAAGTCCCTTCAAGTCTCCTTCAAGGCCTCAAAATGAAGAAAAAGGGAGTGGGGAGGTGTTTATATGTTTTTGAATGGGGTTTAGAGGGATGAGGAAGAGTTAGGAGGGTAGAAGGGGGGGTTTCTTACAGGAGAGGTAAAGGGAGAGAACAACCAAAAACCAGTAACCTTGAACAAGGAGGCTGCTGTCTCCTTTTATAACCGAAAAATGTGTAACCGAAATTGTATTTCGGTTACACCATTTTCTATATATAACCGAAATACAATTTCGGTTATACCACATTTATGTGTAACCGAAATTCGATTTCGGTTACACCTACATCAAATCAAAAATCATGAGATTGCAGGGATAATGTCAGAAAATCTGAAACCTTATCCTAAGAACCGAAATTCAATCTCGGTTATTTTAGTAAAAAAAATATTTTTTCCGGATTTGCCCCTTGATTTGACTGATTTGATTGGATTCTCTCTTAATGAGAAAATTCGAATTTGTTTATTTTTTATTAACTTAATTAACAAAAATAAGATATTTTAAGAGAAATTAATATTATGTTCTAGATATTTTTATTTGTTGTCCTTTCTTCGCTATGTGGCAAATTTCTGCACATTCGCCACGTGGACAGTTTTCTGCAATTTTGCCCTAGGGTTTGAACTGCCCGTAACTTCTCTGTTCGAACTCTGATTTTGGAAAACTTAGTTGCATTGGAACCGAGTCGGCATTTTCTATCTTTTGAGACAGAGCATTGCGGCAAATTCAAGTTTTGAGCAAAAAGCCGAAACCGCTCCCAGAATTTTATTTTGCCCATATCTTCCTGATCCGGATCCCAATTCTGGAAAATTCAATTGCGTCAGAACCATACCGGAAATCCCTATCTATCGGGATAAAGATGGCAGTTAATCTTGGTTTGAGCTAAAAGTCAATTTCTGCCCCCTCCCCCGGGGTTTGTTCTGCCCATAAATCCTTCATCTGGATTCCAATTCCGGTGTAAGCACCTCATTTTTGCACATCTCGGAAGTACTGAAAATGAAAACCCTAACTGAAAATTCAAACCCTAAGGGGACAAAAGTTGACTTTTTGATCAATTGCTAGTTGGCTACCTTGCCCTATCCCAATGGATAGAGATTTTCGACACGGTTTCAACGCAACTGAGTTTGCCGGAATCGGGGTCCAGATTAAGGATTTATGGGTAAATCAAGTCTCGGAGAGCAGAAATTGACTTTCTGCTCAAACCCAGATTAACTACCATCTCTGTCCCAGAAGAAATAAAATTTTGGTACGATTCCAACACAATTGAATTTGCCAGAATCGGGGTCCAGATCGAGGAGATATGAGCAAATTAAGATTCCGGACGCAACTCTGGCTTTCTGCTAAAAACTTGAATTTACTACAAAACCCCATCCCAGTGGATAGGGGATCTCAACCCGGTTCCAGCGCAATTGAGTTTGCCAGAATCGGAGCTTGGATGAGAGAGTTATGAGCATTTCAAACTCTCAGGCAGAATTGCAAAAAGCTACCCACGTGGCAAGTGTGCAGAAATCTACCACGTGGCAGAAAAGGACCGGAAGGACATCCAATAGAAAATATCTTGAATAAAATATTAGTTTTTAGGAAAATATCTCTATTTTTTGAATTAAATTAAGAATAAAATCGGAAAATCTGGATTTGCTCTTGATGAGCAAATCCAGTCAAATCAAGGGCAAATCTGTAATTTACTAAAAATGATCCAAAAATATATTTCGGATACAAAAAGATTTTCTAATCTTTTGTCAGGATATTCTGACAGATTCTCTGCGGAAAAAAAATTTTTGATGGGACTTATTTGTATCCGAAATTGTATTTCTGATACAAATAAAGTTATGTATATCTGAAATATATTTTCGGATATAGATAATACTTAATGTATCCAACCTAAGTTGTCGGATACATTAAGCTGCCTATAAATAGTAGCAGCCGCCCATATGCCAAAGGTTGCTGGTTTTTGGCCCAAACCCCCCTTACGCCTCTGCTCGAAACCCCTCACATTACCACCCCATTGCCTCCCCCAGCCTTCAAAACCTCACCAAACACTCCCAAGCCTCTTTCTTTCTTCTTCTCCTTCATTCTCCTACCTTGTAAAGGACTTGGAAGTGCTTCTCAGTGGAACAAGAGGAGGTGACCGGCTACTGTTTTGGGCTTCAAGTGAGTTCAACACTCTTCAAAGGGACATCCAACCCCAAGGTTAGTCTTCTTATTATTTTTTATTTGACATGTATGAAAGTGAAGGCAATGTGAGCATGTTCCACCATTTTTGCTTTCCCTTGTTTTATTTTGTCCTCCCATGCTCCTTTCTTCCTCTTTTCCTTTCTTTCCACCATGAAAGTGACTCCCCATGGTAAGGGGGAGCATCCTTGCTCGAAGATGGGGAGGAGGGGCTAATCATAGTATGTAGAGTGTCACTTAAAGTATGCTCTTCCACCGCATTCCTCTTGCTTTTGTTTTATTCAAAATGGGGAGCATGTTCCCTTTTTGTCAATCTCATGTACCCCCCATGTAACCCCCCCATTATCCTTCCCCATGTAACCCTCCCATTATCCTTTCTTTTTAAGTGACTTTATTCTCTTTAGCTTCATGTTTGTTTTGCACATGTTATATGCCATGAAGTTTGTGTAAGCACCTCATTTTTTGCGCCCCCGGAAGTGCCGGAAATGCAAACCCTAGTTGGAAAGTCAAACCCTAAGGGGACAAAAGTTGACTTTTTGATCAAGTGATAATTGGCCACCGTGATTTATCTCAATGGATAGAGACTCCCGACACGGTTCCAACGCAACTGAGTTTGCTGGAATCGGAGTCCGGATGAAGGATTTGCAGGTTGGTCAAACTTGAGGGGGAGTGGAAATTGACTTTTTGCTAAACCCCAAATCAGTTGCTTAGCCCTACCCGAATGAATAGAAGACTCCGATAAGGTTCTAACGCAACTAAGTTTGCCAGAATCGGAGTCTAGATAAAGAAGATATAAGCAGTTAAAGTTCTAGGGCAGCAATGCAGGAAACTGCACACGTGGCAAAAGAGCAGCACACGTGGCGAGAGAGCAAATAAATATCTCGGGGATTAATCCGCAAATACTCAATTGATGTAAAAATATCTTAGGGATTAATCTGCGAATAGCCAGGGGGCAATCTGGATTATCTAGGTTGTCAAATCGGTCAAATCCGAGGGGCAATTTGTAAATATCAAAATTTTACCTTTGGTATCAGACATATATGGTCGAATATGCATGATTTTCTTCATATCCAATATTTAATTTCGGATACAAAAGATTTGCCCGTCAGATTCTCAGACAGATTCCCTGATGGAATTAAAATTTTGAAATAATGATGTCTGTATCCGACATTGTATGTCGGATACATAGTGTATCCAACCTACATGGTCGGATACATAGTGTATCCGACCTACACACAATATCATGTGTATTAGACCATGCAGGTCAGATACAAAAGGATTGCTTATAAAAGGCCAGCAACCCCCCTTGCTTTAGTTGCTGGCCTTACCCCTTGTTCCCCCTTCCAAGTTGGTTCAAGCCTCTCCTCTCCCACCTCTCTTTGCTTCCTACACCTCGCGAACACCCCATCTTGACCTTCCTTGTAAAATCCCAGATTTTAGTAACTATACTAATTGGTTAATAATATGCAGGAGATGAGATTTTGGTTCAAACCGGAGGAGTTCAAGAATAACCGGTTATGATAGGAGAGCCTATATAAGGTGAGCTCTTAATTATTGATCAAATATAATTTTAATATATTAATTATTGTGCTATTATGTTATTAGTAAGAAATAATTGTATTATAATCAAGGAGAATACAAAGGGGTTAGGCGAACCCAAGGATAATGGGTTGACCCAAGGGGTTAAGTTGGTTTAAGATGGTTTGATTTAAGTTGGTTTAATGAAGGAGGGACAAATTAGTAAAAGCCATTAAATAAATAATAAAACCTAGTTGTGCATGGAGTTGAGATTCACGTTGAGCACAAAAGTACCAAAATAGAAACCAACCGTTAGTGTTACTTGTTTCCTATTTTTCCTTCTCCTAGTTGCCTTGTGATCAAACCTAAACCCTAAACCATTGTGGGAGCTGTCTTAGAGAAGAAGGAGGAGTATTTTCGTGCCCACAGAAACCATGTAAGAGCAAGTAAATAATAGTTCTGTTTTTGGAGAGATTAATATGTTGCTAGAGGCTTAAAAGTGTGATTTTGAACCCAGACGTGATCAAGGCTTGTCGGAATCATTTGGCAAACTTAGGAGTGATATTTCGTTGCTCTTAGAGGAGATTTAAGTTCCTAAAACCAGGTAAGTAGTCCCTTGACACTTACATAAAATCTAAATTCGTGTTTAGACGATATTCATGGTTATTCGATGTTTGATGCGTTGATTTCGTTATTTATGATATTTTATGTGTTGGGAATTGTTCTAGCATGTGTATAATATATTTTAGAATGATTTAAAATGGTTTTGATGCATTGAATATTGAGTTGTGGAATTTTTATTGAATTTCGTAAATTTGCAGATTTTTCACATATCGGACCGCCTGAGTAGTCGCTCGAGCGATCTATGTATATAGTTGAAAACTCGAGAGCAATTTTACCCAGATTGTACTACCGCTAGAACAGTCACTCAAGTGACCTATCGAGCAACCTACCCTGAATTAACCTGTTTTGTAAGGCCGATCGAGCGCCCTTGGCCGCTCGAGTAACCAGTCTGTCAGATTTTGGAAAACTTGACTTTTCAACCTAGTTTTCACTAAGGAAGTGGTTCTATTCAATTTTAGCCTATGTACCATCAAGATTGGGGTATTTGGGAAGTGTTTGCATTGGCAGATGTTTTAAATTCAATTTTATAAAGATTTGGGGTAGATGTTTCTAAAGAAGCACTTGTACTTGATTTTATTGTTCCAAAAGATTTTACTCTTAACCAAGATTTGTTTTTTGTGTTCATACACCTGTGTTTGGGTGATATGAAGGTGTTGTGTGCATCGATGGAGTCGATACACATTTGGGACATATTGACCCGTTGAAACCTGGAGTTTTGGACATATGATTTAGTACATTTTGTTTTGGTTTTAGGTCACTGGTGTGACAAGGCTGGTACCTGAATTATTGTATTTTGCATGGGCGGATTTCGTTACAGATATGGTTCTATATTTGGTGGGTGTCATTGAGAAGTATGTCCATTACCCTGGTTGGTTTTCTCACTGTTGAGTGGGCTTAGTAGTTATGTGGATCCATAGAATAACTAGTAACTGAAATGTGTATTAGAGGGGTTTGAATTCTGTGTCTGAGGCATTCCATCATCTCGAGGATGGTACCGCTGCTGGATTGGTCGGTCGCTACGTTACCCATTTCTGGATTGGTTGGGCCGTAAATGCTAACTCATGGTTGGGTTCTTTCGTTGGTGTTGAATAGCCAGACTGCAAGGTGGCTGGTCCATCGTAATTTGGTTAGGTAGCATACTGGCACATGTCTACTCTATTTATCTGGTATACTATTTCATGAGTCCCATGAGGTGGACAAATTGTATTTCATTGTTGTCTTGATTCTTATTGTGGTTATTCGGATTAAACGTTACATATTTTATTGTGGTCAACTATTTGCATGACTGTTTACTGAGATAGTGTTTCTCACATTATTGTTTTATTGGTTTTGTTTTTAGATATTCCTGGAGATGACGTTGCCAGGGTAGAGACACCGGAAGAATACTGTGATTACCAGGAAGAAGATTATTTCATTCCTGTGTAGGACATATAGAGACCTTTAGATTTATGTTCTTAGGGTTTATTTTCAGTATTTATATTAAGGTGTTGATGTCTTTTGAAAAGATGATTGGTATCTTTAATCCACACCTTGGTGGATGTTATTTATGTTATTTAGTTGAACTCTTTCCAGACTTCATAGATGAAAAATAAAAGGATTATTTTGGTAGTTTAATTCCGCGCTTCTGAAATATGATTTTATTTCCGCACTCTGATATAATAAATGAAATTGTTTAAGTCTGGAATAGTGTTTTGGGCCATTTTCCCTAACGAACCAAATTTGGGTTTATGTGTTTAAATAAACCTAGATCCGAGGCGTTACATTCCTACCCTTCCTTTCCTTCTTCTTCATTTCCACCCAAACAAGAGAAGCATTTGCTGCTGTTGGAGCTTGGAGGAGCTGCTTCCAGCCATTACTTTGCTTCAAGGAGGTGCACACCCCCCACAACCCCCAGGTATTGTTCCCCACCATTTTTTACACCACATATATGAAAATGGGCTTCTTTGCATAATGTTTAAAAGTGCAATCTCTCCCTTGTTCTAAGCAGTTTGCCCACATAGTCCCCATGTACCTGATCCCCATTTGTGCCACTTGAAAGTTCCTAGAGGTGTGAGGAAGTGTACGTATTCTCAAGGGAGGGTGAGAGGCTTCTTTTGCACACCTTTGAGTACTTTTTGCTGTTGTGTCTTGCATGCTTTGTTTCTTTTAAGAGGAAGCATGTTTCCTCATGCTTGATCATCCAATGTACCCCCATGTAAACCCCCCTTCTCTGTCCTTTCTCTAAATGCTCTCGGTTTAAACAAGAAGTTTGGGTTCAGATCTTGCTAGAAGTCATAGGTGATACATGTTAGATCATTTCTGTGTTCTTTTTGCATGAATATGATTTTGTTGATTTTCCTCTATATGTATGTTGATTTGTTACCAAAAAAGGGTGCATGGCATCACTTTTTTGTAGGATGTGAGAATGTAGCTTCTTTTATTGTTTTACATCGTTTTATCTCATGGTGCTATTTCTGTTTTCTAAGTTTTTTTGTTTAAGGAAAAAAAAGTGCAGTAAACACCCACATGCACCCTTTGATATGAAATTCTTCCAGCAAAGCATGCCTAGGTGGTTTACTTTTGCATGTCAGGGTTGCTATCCTTCTTCATTCAAGAAGACCGCAACAAGGATATTTGATCCCTATTTATGAGCTGAACTTAGCACAAGGAAAAGAATGGGGGAAGCCCCCACAACCCTCCCCAAATCCAACCCACCAACCTCAAGCATGAGGATTCCTTCCCCCCACACCTTTTCAGGTGGTTTCCAGCCCCCCATTCGTATTCCAAAGCCACCTTACGGTTGCTGTTCCCAGCATGCTCGTGTACCCCACTCACCCCCAAAACCTACTCACCAACCACACGTATGAAGGCTCCCCTCCCCATCTTGTTTTATGATGATTATTTCCAGTCTTTTTTAGCATGCCTAAATCCCCTGGACAGCTGCTGTTTCCAGCTGGTTTACTCATCCATTTAGACTCCCAGGTCAGCCCACTAGACATCATGCATGAAGGCTGCCCCTCCCCCCAATCCCCATGCATTTCCCACCCTTATCAACATGTTTACACTTCCTTTACTGGCTGTTGTTTCCAGCTCCTGCAGCAGGTTTTTTTTTTTTTATGATTAAACTTGCCTAGCATGCTTGGCCATGTAACCCTCGAATGCGTGCATGAGTTCCTTCACCCTAGTAGCACAATTAGGTCACTTCCCGATCATGTGGGCCTCTCCTTTGCATAAACTTGAGCTCGAACACCTGCCGTCCCTGTCTTACTGCATCATGTTTTCTTATTACCTTTGAAGTTTGAGATTGCCCATGACACCGCATGCTGCCATTGCCTTTGAGGAAAAGTGATGAGGTTCTTCTTCATGATTCCTTTCCAAACTGTAGCTGAGTATGGGCATGTGAAGAATAGGTGGCTCATGCAATATCAAAAATCCAAAAGATCTCATTTGCTGCAATTGTTTATCATATTTGGATAGAGAGAAATAGAAGAATTTTTCAGCAACAAGCAAGTCCACCTGAGAACCTTATGAAGAACATTGGTCTTGATGTTCAAATGAAGTTTTCCCATAGTAGACTTACAGTAAAAGATAATTCCATAAACAGGAAAATCTGTGAAAATTGGAATATCTATATCAACTTCATTTAGGAAGTTCTTGTTTATGTATCCTTTCCCTCGTATTTTTTGTACTTTTGTATAGCCACCTTTATAGGTGTGCTACTGTTTGGTGGTAGAGGTCTCTCTACTTCATTGTAAATTTTCTTTTTATCTTTTCTCATTAATGGAAACTACTTACTTTCCAAAAAAAAAATGTTTTTTTATTTATTTATTGTTTGTGTGTGCTTACATAATATGTCTTGTTGCTTGACCCCTTTTGAATGCATGAATCTCCCCCTCCCTAGTAGCATACTAGGTCACTTGCACACATGCCACCATCTTCTTTTGCATGAATTTGAACTCGGATGATAGGTCCCAATCAAAAGCTTGCTTATCAATGAGAAATTGTAACAACTAAATTGAATAAAACGTCTCTCTTTGGGTGAGAGAAAACCACAAGTCAACTTAATAATTTTCCTCCCTCTTATTCTTGTTCGTGGCATATAAATAGGCCAATAAGTGTTCCACTACATCAGTAATCCTAACTCCTAAAATAAAGCCTAAGATAATAACTAAGATAAGATAATGTTAATCCCAACTCCTAAAATAAAGCTTAAGATAATAACTAAGATAATGATAATAACTTATCAATACTCCCCCCATGAAGCGGATCCTTGTCCTCAAGGTCCGCTGAATTCTAAAGTTCATCCGTGTTCTCCTAGGTTGCATCTTCTTCCACCAAACGTTGCTATTTCACCAAGCTCTTCACCTATGATGCCATCTGACTCGTCACCTTTCTCAAGCAGCAATAGTTGTGGTTCGCGACATTTATGCCCAAATGTAAACTTATCATTACAATTAAAACAAAGTCCTTGAGCACGTTTTCGTTGCATCTCATCCCATGTCAAGCGCTTTACCGATGAAGGAGAAGCAGCTCTTGGTGGTGTTGGAAATGCTATCGGAGTATTAGCCGGCGGTTGCATGAAGTTTTGTTGACGAAGCAGCTGATCGGCTTTCATACGAGCTAAACTAATTACCTCTTTGAGCGTATTTGGTTTGAACATGCGGATATCCTCTGCAATTTCTTGTTTCAAACCACCCATGAACGTGCCCACTAATGCCTTCTGAGTCCATCCATGAACTCGGTTGCCCAACCGCTCGAACTCCTTTTGGTAGTCCCGTAGGGAACCCACTTGTTGTACTCTGGATAATGCCTCGTTGAAGTCTTCACAATCAGTAGGTCCGAAACGAGCCCATAACTCTTCTTCAAATATCTCCCACGTCACGGATCTACCTTCCTCCTTGTATGCACGGCACAACCATTGCCACCATTGATTGGCTTCTCCTTCAAGATGGAAGGATGCTAAAGACACCTTCTGGTTGTCGGCCGTGCCTTGGTATTCAAAGAACTGAGTCACTCGACTGAACCACTCGGTTGGATCGTCCCCCACATATTTCGGAAATTCCAATTTGGCCATCTTGGATGAAAAGACTTGTCTCCCAATGTTGTTGTCCTCACGGTGTATACGCGAGGGCCCTTCTCGTTCTGGATTATGCGAACTTGGTGATCCCTTGGTTGAAACAACCAAATCAGCGAGCCTATTGATGGAATCCTCCAAATGTTGTAGCCTTTCAGCCATGGCCACCTCCATCCTCTGCATGCCGTCCTGCACTCCACCTAGTCCAACCTCCAAGGTCTCGATCCTCTCTTTGTTGGTTGTCATTGAAACGAAGCTCTGATACCAATGATAGGTCCCAATCAAAAGCTTGCTTATCAATGAGAAATTGTAACAACTAAATTGAATAAAACGTCTCTCTTTGGGTGAGAGAAAACCACAAGTCAACTTAATAATTTTCCTCCCTCTTATTCTTGTTCGTGGCATATAAATAGGCCAATAAGTGTTCCACTACATCAGTAATCCTAACTCCTAAAATAAAGCCTAAGATAATAACTAAGATAAGATAATGTTAATCCCAACTCCTAAAATAAAGCTTAAGATAATAACTAAGATAATGATAATAACTTATCATCGGACACCTGCTGTCCCCATGCATAATGTGTAGAGAAACGTGAATGGTGGTTGGGCGCATGTGAAAATGGCACGCGGCGGGGCGCACGGATTCCTGCGTTCCTCCGGATGGGTAAAATGGGAAGTTTGGAGTCACCACTGCCTGATGGGGTGCAGGCAGACACTTGGGGGCCTATGTTTTTCTATTAGGCAGTCTGCGGCTTTGAGATTCTAAGTAAGTTCTCGGTTGCGGTCTGGGGAAGTCCGTAGACACCCCAGTCCACCCCGTCAGATGACGGGTCTCATGGTTTCCCTGGTTTGAGTCAACTTTGGTCTCTCACTCACCCGATTCCTAATTCCATCATTCAATTCAGTTAAGTCTGACGGAACCGCCTGAATGGTGTGGGTCCCCTTACTTGATTTTATCTTTTTAGCTTAAAGTGAGATGAGTTTGATTGGGTGGGCCCTGTTGGAGGGCCCACGGATCCCTTGGTGGGCCTCGGTAGGCCTGTGAGGCCCTTTGGATTTTGGGTTCAATTTGACTTGATTTTATTTGAAGTTTAAGTTGGGAATTTAGGTGATTTTCATGCCAATGTGGGCCCTTGAGCGAGCCATACAATCGGTTGCCAAATAATTTAATTTATCTTTGATTAGTTATGCCAAAATGGGCCAAGCTTTGAGCTTGGGGCCCTTTACCTGGGCTTGGGCTTGAAAGCCCAAGACTTCATGAGCTAGGGCTTGGAAGCCATAATCTTATTTGGTGAGTGGGCTTGGTGGGCCTGACAGGCCTCGCCCTTGGTCTCAGCCAAACCACAATCTTAAACTAAACATGCATGCCCCAAGCTGGGCTTTGGTGGGCCTCCAATGGGTTTGGCCCACTCAATTCTTTTAATTATCTTATTTAAGCATAATTGAATGGTTTGGGTTGGGTGGGCCCCGTTGGAAGGCCCACTAATATTTTGAGTTGGACCAGTGGTCTAAGTCCCATGTTGGGTTTCGGGTGACTCGGAAACCCTTTGGTTCACTTGGTTTGGTTTGAAAATGTCACCCACATCCAGAAAAAATCAAAGAATATGCAAAAATGGCATTTTTCGGGGGAGATTGGTTCACTTAACGATCTTCGATTGGTTTGGGCAGATGAAATAATTTTAACATCCTAATCTAGTCTTGAGCTAAGAGGTTGAAGCCTCAAAGCATTAAAAATGGGGTTGGATTGGTCATGCCGCAAGCAACTTAACATTTAGTGGTTGCACTGACTTCAGGCGCTCAACGCGAGGTCAGCGCCAACTCGACGGACGCAAAAAACGATTGGCGCGAGGTCAGCACCAACTTGGTGGACGGAAAAACCGCTCAGCGCGAGCTCAGAGCCTGCTCGACGGACGAAAAAAAACCACTCGCGCCAAGCTGCTGCTGGGTGAAACATGTCGGCGGCAGCTCAGCGGACACCCTTTTTATGAAAAAAAACGTCTCTTTGTTAAAACGAAAAACTCCATGACTGCCTGGATTTCTACTCTCTGCAACACTTTCCTGGTGTTTCTACCACTCCCAAAAGATATCCTCTCCCCTTTTTACACCATTACCAGCGGTGCAATAGGGACTTAAGTGTCGCTCTCCTAGTTCCTTTCATGTCACACAACATCAAGCAAACGGGGCACCCTAAGCATGATCCAAGTCAAAACACCTATGTGTATGTGTGCGTGCCATGTCCACTAATGAAGAATAGATCCATGCGTATGCAAAAAACCAAACTAAAAGTAAAATGTGCAAAACATCTAGAAATTAACACACAATCTGAGCATAGAATCAATGGAAGTACAAGCATGCATGTGGAGTGTGCACAAAGCAAGGTGGCATTGACTTTATATGATTGAAACAGTGATTGAAATGAAACAAAACCTTAGTGAAAGAGGCCACAAAAACAACAAACAAGCCATGCTCATGCAATCCTAAAGCAGTGGTACGTGCGCTTTATAATGAAGATAGATGATGAGGAACCCTATGCATGCTAACACAACAAACCCTATCATGAATGGATAACCGATAAAGATAAAAGGAAATGGAATCCTACAAGCATTATAGCATGATCATGCTCACACAAACCATTTACCTTCCTTGGAAAGAAAACCACGAAAGAAAGGAATAGGGGGGATTAATCAAGAAGGGTACATGAGATAAGATTTAAAGGGGAACACCCTCCCCTATGAAATAAAAGAACAATGGCAGTTATGTTAGATAATATTAGTGACTTTAGAATACTCAAAACCAACTAAAGGGGCTCTCATCCTTCCTTTGGTTCAGCCGAACCCCTCCACTTACTCTTAGAAAATGGTAACAATCCAATAACCATAGAACCCAACATAAAAAAAAAAAGAGATGATGGCTCAAAGGTTAAATAAGACGGAAATAATACCTCATGCATACCATTTTACCTATTCCAAATCAAACCAAACTTACATATGTTCAATAGAAAGCCACAAGAAGGCTTACCTTGGGTGTGAGCACTTATTCCAGGTGTCCCTAACCTTCCTTGGAGTCAAGAGAGCACTAGGATAGCACTTCCTTCCTCCTAGAGCACCTTCAAGACTCCTCCAAGACTTCTTCTTTTGGTTTGGGAGCAAAGAATCAAGGAAATGGGGAAGGGTTAGATGAGGTTAGAGTGGGGGTGAGCTTGGGAGAGATGGGATGAGCTTGAGAGATGGGAGAGAGGTTAGAGGGGAAAGTCTCTTGAAGAGAATTCAGCCACAAAAAGTGAGAGCGCCCCATACGTATGGGACTTGGGAGGGCTTTTTTTTTTTTTGAAACATGGGGTATCCGGGCCAGCTTGCGCGCACCACGACTAATCCCCAAGGGCTTGTGCAGTCCCCCCGTCCCACACAAACCGGGTAATTACCAGGCCAAATGCCCTGGGGGTAGCCCCAAAGAATTGATAGCACCTGAGAAGTTTTGAACCTGAGACCTTGGAGGGAGCATACCCCCAGGCCCAAGCCTTGACCACTAGGCCAACCCTTTGGATGTGCATGCATGCATGGGGGACAACAATCATGAGAGAGAGAGAGAGAGAGAGAGAGAGATGTATGAGGTGTTGCATGCATGGATGATGCACATGCATGCCCATAGGAAACATCAATCATGAGAGAGAGAGATGCATGCATGGGTGATCATGGAGGGAGAGAGATGTATGAGGTGTTGCATGCATGGATGATGCACATGCATGCCCATAGGAAACATCAATCATGAGAGAGAGGTAGCAAATCTTGATATTTGTGGATTGGTCCCTAATACTTTTGGATATTTACAAATTTGGTCCCTGATACTTTTGGATATTTACATATTTAGTCCATGATCTTTGGATATTTACATATTTGGTCCCTGATACTCTTGGATATTTACAGATTTGGTCCTTGAGATATTTTCTCAACTTTGGATATTTATGGATCTAGTCCCTAATATTCTTGGATATATGCAGATTCACCCTCGAGATATTTTTCATTGATTTGGATAATTACAGATTTAATCCCTGAGACCTTTTTGCTCTGCTGCTTGCCACGTGTGCAGACTTTTGCCACGTGTGCAGTTCTCCGACACTGTTGCCCTAGAACTTCAACTGCTCATATCCTCTTCATCCGAACTTTGATTTAGGCAAACTCAGTTGCGTTAGAACCGTATCGGAGCCCTCTATCCATTGGGATAGGATTAAGCAGCTGATTTGGGGTTTAGCAGAAAGTCAACTTTCGACTCCCCTTCAAGTTTGACCGGCCTACAGATCCTTCATCCGGACTCCGATTCCAGGAAACTCAGTTGCGTTGGAACCGTGTCAAGATTCACTATCCATTGAGATGAAGCAAAGTGGCCAATTATCACTTGATCAAAAGTCAACTTTTCACCCCTTAGGGTTTGACTTTCTGTCTAGGGTTTGCATTTCCGCACTTTTGGGGGTGCAAAAATGAGGTGCTTACAGTGGTGTTTTGGACTAAAGCATGTATTTGATGCTAGATTGGTAATGCTTGTTGCTTGGCTTTAGTTGCTTATTGATTGGTGAAATAGAAATGCCAAAATAGGGGTACTAAAGCCTTTGTTTTGCTGCTGTGTATTGTGGTAAAGAGGCAAGAGGGCAGCAACCCAAGCCTTCCTTCCATTCCCTATTGATTCCCTAAGCCCAATGAGGACCAAGAGATGGGGGGCTCCCCATGTCCAGCACCATTGTCGGCCCTCCCAAGGGCTCATGCAGCTGTAGTGACCCATTAGGGAGCCCAAGAAAGCCACCCCCTTTCAAAAACCCCGAAAAAAGGCCATTTCAGGCTGATCCGACAACTCAGGTCGGATCAGCACCTTTTTGTTTGTAGCCGACCTATTCGGTCGACTACATGTTAATTCATGTGTAGCCGACCTGTACACTGTTGTAAATCCAATTTTGTGCCCTTTTAGGATTTCTATCACTTTTTTTATGTTCTTTCAATCAAACCAAGTGAGCCAATAGGGTTTCCGGGTCCGGAAACCCAAGATGGGACTAGGACCACCGGTCCAATCGGACACACTATGGGCCTTCCAACGGGGCCCACCAAGCCCAATGAACCCTTTTGCATGTAAATGAGCAAATTAAGCAAGCTAATTAACTAAACTAAGTGGGCCAAACCCAATGCGGCCCACCCAAAACCCGATTTGTAGCATGATGTGTTATTTAACATGGTTTAGCTGAGACCACAGGCTAGGGCCTATCGGGCCCGCCAAGCCCATAACCAAACAAGGAAGGGCTCAAACCCTAACTTCAAGAATCTTGGGCTTTCAAGCCCAAGTCTAGACTACGGGCCCCAAGCCCAGTGTCCAGCCCACTTTTGAGAACTAAAATCAAAGATAAAGCTAAAACGCTTGGCAAACCTTGTGTAGCCCACCCAACGGGCCCACAAACCAATCCGGCCCACCAGAAATAAAACTTAATTTAAATCTTTAAATCTTTTAATTTAAACCTTAAATGTAAGATCTCAGATTTTAGTAATAAATAAATAAATAGACTAATTGGTTAATAATATGCAGGTGCTAAGAAAGCAGCTGCTGATAGAATGGAAGACGGTGTGCATATACCGGGAGGACATTTTCACCCAATCCCACTTTCGTGATTACGAATAGTGGATAGCTCGGGAATTCGGCCACGACGGCCCCCCACCTCTTCAACCCATCACTACAAGTGACATTCCAGTTCCGCCCCTAACACATACAGGGACAAGGTGGCCGAATTGTAGGTGATCCACTCCCGTATCCATTCAGCTTATGTGGATTCGGAATGGGAGAGGCCAATATGGCCTTACAACATAAAATGGAATTAGTTCGCAAGCGCGCTGAGGAGGACCGACATCTGCGCAACAAGCTTCTGCGTGCCTTGAGGAGGCAAGACATGTCCTCCCCCACTATGATGATGACCAACCTAACTAGACTTTGGCTTTGTTGTACTTGATATGAATAATGATGTACTATGTGCCACTATGGCTCTTTTTTATTAAGCATGAATTTTCTTTCATTATGATATGTTGTTCGAACTTAACAAGACAAGAATTTGAAATAAAAAAATTAATTGCCCCAAAATAGGGCAACTCGGTCTCCAATAAACCATTTCTTTGCATTAATTGCAATATTCCTGGTCGCTGCGACCACCCAACTCCTTTGATTGCATCTCTCCCATTGAGATTGTAAAACCCAACAAGTGTTTAAAACACCTAAAACCTTGAGCTCAGATCACACCTGTCTGTATCTTTTCAAGATCACTTGGACTAACCTGTAGGGCACCGAAACTGCCAACGGATGAGTCGGATATTGGTGGAGGAGCACCCTGACATAGCCTACCCTAGATAGTGACACCAAAGCCGCTGATGGATGAATCGGATATTGGCTGCGGAACGTCCGGGTACTACTAGCCGAAATCTTAGGGCACCAAAGCCACCGACGGATGAGTCAGATATTGGTGGAGGAGCGTCCTGGAATAGCCTATCCCAGATAGCCACACCAAAGCCGCCGATGGATGAATCGGATATTGGCTGTGGAACGTCCGGGTACTACTAGCCGAAATCTTTGGGCACCAAAGCCGCCAACGTATGAGTCGGATATTGGTGGAGGAGCGTCCTGGCATAGCTTACCCCAGACGCTATACCAAAGCCGCCAATGGTTGAATCGGATATTGGCTGCGAAACGTCCGGGTACTACTAGCCGAAATCTTAGTCTGCGCACGTTGGTATGAATGCCGCACCGCGAGGCGCATGGATTCATGCGTGCCTCGGGATGGGTAAAATGGGAAGGTTAGAGTCGCTACTGCCTGATGGGGTGCAGGTAGACACCTGGGTGCCTAAGTTTGTCTATTGGGCTGGTCTGCAGCTTGAGATTCTAAGTAAGGTCTTGGTTACGGTCCGAGGAAATCCGTAGACACCCCGGTCCGCCCCGTCGGTTGACGGGTCCCATAGGTTTCCTGGTTTGAGTCAACTCGGTCTACACTCACCCATTTCCTAATCCAGAATGTGATTTAGTTAAGTCTGGTGGGACCACCTGAGTGGTGTGGGTCCCTTTAATTGATTTTTTCTTGCTTAATTAGGTGGTCTGGGTCTGATTGGGTGAGCCCCGTTGGAAGAACCACGGATTCCTTGGTGGGCTTGGTCAAGTCCACATGTCCCCTGGTGGGCCTCCGTCTAAGCCTGAGAGGCCCTTTGGGCTTGGTTTAAATGAATTGATTTTTATTTAATTGTTAAATTTAGATTTAAGTGATTTTTATGCAAAAAGTGTGCTTTCATTGGTTTGTGGGCCCCCATGAAGGTTACCAAGTATTTTTATTTATCTTTGATTTAATTTTCAACATGAGCTAGACATGGGGCATGGGGCTTGTGCGCACCTGTTTTCGGGTCGCACGACGAGGCGCATGCAAAATGATGCGTGTCTCGGGATTGTTTGGAGTCGCCACTGCCTGATGGGGTGCAGGCAGACACCTGGGTGCCTAAGTTTTTCTATCAAGGCTTGGTCTGTGGCTTGAGATTCTAAGTAAGTTCTAGGTTACGGTTCGGGGAAGTCCGTAGACACCCCGGTCCGCCCAGTCGAGTGACGGGTCCCATAGCTTTCCCTGGTTTGAGTCAACTTTGGTCTCTCACTCACTCGATTTCTATTGCAACATTCAATTGGGTTAAGTCTGGCGGGACCGCCAAAGTGGTGTGGGTCCCTTTACTTGATTTTATCTTCTTATTATTGAACAAAGTGAGTCTGATTGGGTGGGCCCCGTTGGAAGGCCCACGGATCCCTTGGTGGGCCAAGTGTAGTCCACATGTTCCCTTGGCGGGCCTCGGTCTAAGCCTGCGAGGCCATTTGGGCTTTGGTTCAATGAATTGATTTTATCTTGAAATTCAAGTTTGATTATTTAAGTGGATTTTCATGCCAAAGTGAGCCGAGATTGCTTTGTGGGCCCCTGAGTGGGCCCCACAGTTGGTTTGCCAAGTGATTTTGTGTTATCTTGATTAATTATACCAAAGCGGGCCAGGCATTAGGCTTGGGCTTGAAAGCCCAAGACTGCCTGAGTTAGGGTTTGGAAGCCCTATCCTGGTCTGGTTCAATGGGTTTGGTGGGCTCAACAGGCCCTGCCCTTAGTCTCGGCCAAACCATGCCTAAATCTAAGCATGCTTCCAAAATTGGGCATTGTCGGGCCTCAAAGGGTCTGGCCCACTCAATTCTTTTAGTTATCTTATTTAAGCACAATTGAATAGTTCGGGCTTGGTGGGCCCCGTTGGAAGGCCCACTAGAAATCAAGTTGGATCGGGGGTCCAAGTCCCACTTTGGGTTTCCGGGTGACCCGGAAACCCTATTGATTCATTTGGTTCGGTTTGAAAATGTCACCCACATCCAGCAAAGATCACAGAATATACATCACATAGAATATACAAAAAAGGCATTTTTCAGGGGAGATCGGCTCACTTAACGACCTCCGATTGGGTTGGAACTGATGGCTCATATTCTGGGTCCAAGGGGAGGGACCCCACACTAAGGAGCGAGTTGGACACGCGGTGAACAAAGGGCTCGCGGTATGGTAAAGGGTATTCTTGGGTTTTCAAAAATGTAGTTGGGTTGGTCAGCCGCAAGCAATTCGGCATTTGAGTGGGTGCGTTGACCTCAGGCACTCAGCGTGAGGTCAGCGCGAGCTCAACGGAACCAAAAACAACAAAAAAGACGCCCAGCGCGAGCTCAGTGGGAGCTCGGCGGACGCAAAATCCCCCGACGTGAGCTCAGCGCGAGCTCATCACACACCCTTAACGAAACACGATTCTCTGTTTTTTTTTTAAACTCAGAGACTGGCTTGATTTCCAGTCTCTGTAACACCTTCCCGGTGCTCCTTAGGCTCCTAGAAGACGTCTAAGCTCAACTTGAAATTAAACTATCCTAACTTCACATCACGACTCAACAACTCTTCGCGAACGTCCAAACCTCAAAACCAAGCAGAATATGACCAACGAAGGGGAGAGGGGGTTTACATCGGGGTACAACAGATGACACCATGGGGGAACATGCTCCCACCTTCGAATAAGACAAACAATGACAACAAACAACTAAGAAGCCATTAAATCATGATTAAAATACCAAGCTTGTGAGAGACGGAAGACACCGTGAGTTGGGGGAACATTACCTTGGTGTTTTAACAGCCTTCTGAAGTGGGCAGACTCCCTCTTGCAGCACCACCGTCATTGGGACCTCTTTCTTCACCACCAACAGCAAGCTACCTTTCCTTGGCTTGGACGAGGAAGAAGGGGGATCGAAGGAGCAGGGGCCGAATGGGCTTAAGGTGATATCGGGTGTTTGTTTGTGGGGGCAAGGAGAGGTGAGGAGGAAGGTTTCGAACCAAGCAAGGTGGGGAAGACAGTGTTGTCGCTGGCGACCAAATAGCTAACCGAAGAGGAGCTAAACTCCCTGGGGGGAAGAGAACCAACCAACGAAAGAAAAGCCCCCCACCCAGAAGGAAAAAGCTGAACTCAGAAAAGAACCCCAACCCAGAAAAGCCGAACCCCTTGGCAAGAGGGGGGTTGCGGTATTTATAGAGGAAAAATGGGGTATCCGCCGGGTTTGCGTGAGCTGGCGCCGAGTAGCTAGAGCTCGGCACAAACGACATAATGATTAGAAAATTTAATTCGGCCACTGATTTGTCTAAAAAATCTAGTATTTACAGATATACTCCCTGGGATATTTTGAGAAAAATATTATTTTATTTAGACATTTTCAGATTGGTCCCTGGGATCTTTTGAATGTTTTGATATTTACGGATTTGATCCCTGAGATATTTTCCTGCGTTTCTTGCCACGTGTGCAGCTTTCCAGTTTCTGCTGTTCAGAAACTTCGACAGCTCATATCTTCTTCACCCGGACTCTGATTCCAGCAAACTTAGTTGCGTTTGAGTTGTATCGGAGCCTTCTATCCCATGGTATGGGGGTAAGCACCTGGTTTGGGGTTTAGCAGAAAGTCAACTTTCGGCTCCCCTTCAAGTTTGACCGGCCTGTAGAACCTTTATCCGGACTCTGATTCCAGAAAACTCAATTGCGTTGGAACCGTGTCGGGATTCTCTATCCATTGAGATAAAGCAAGGTAGCCAATTATCACTTGATCAAAAAGTCAATTTTCATCCCCTCAAGGTTTGACTTTTCCACCAGGGTTTTCATTTTCAGCACTTCCAGGGGTGTAAAAATAAGGTGCTTACAAGGCTCGTTAGTCCAGACTTAGACTGGAAAGCCCAAGGTTTTCTTTAGGGTTTGAACCTTTACTTGGTTGGTTAGTGGACTTGGTGGGCCCAGTAGGCCCTAGCCCTTGGTCTCGGCCAAACCATGCTAATTATTACGTCATGCTGCAAAATGGGCTTTTGGTGGGCCGCATTGGGATTGGCCCACTAAGTTTGGTTAGTTAATTTACTTAAGTTGCTTAAGGTACATGCTTATATTTCATTATGTTCGTTGGGCTTGGTGGGCCCCATTGGAAGGCCCACAAGTGTTCCTGGTTGGATCAGTGGTCCATGTCCCATGTTGGGTTTCCAGGCGACCCGGGAACCCTATTGGTTCACTTGGTTCAATTGAATGGATAAAAAACACAAGGGGGAGAAAGTGTTAAGGCCAACAACCCTCGGCCAGGGGGGTTGCTGGCCTTTATATAGACTTATTTTTTGTATCTGACCAAACAGGTCGGATACACTATATCCCTTGTGTATCCGACCATCATGGTCGGATACACTAAGGTCCCTTTGTATCCGACATACAATGTGGATACAAAACATAATTATTTGAAATTTAAATGCTGTCAGTTAATCTGTCAAGGAATCCAGCTGGCGAATCTCTTGTATCCGAAATAAAATTTTGGATATAAAGCATAACATGTGTATCCGACATATATGATCGAATACAAAAGGATATTTACTAATTTGCCCCTCGATTTGACCGATTTGACACTTAAGATAATTGTAGATTTCCCCTTGGGAATTTTTAGATTAGTCCCTGAGATATTTTGAACATTTTGGCTATTTATAGATTAATCCCTGAGATATTTATCTACGTTTTCGCCATGTGTGTAATGTGCGCGCGTCGGAAATATCGCACGGGAAAATTCGAAGTCGCCACCGCCTGATGGGGTGCAGGCGAACACCTGGGTGCCTAATCTTGTCTATTGGGCTGGTTTGCGGCTTGAGATTCTAAGAAAGGTCTCGGTTGTGGTCTGGGGAAGTCCGTAGACACCCCAAACCACCCCGTCGGATGACGGGTCCCATGGGTTCCCTGGTTTGAGTCAACTTGCTTTGGTTCTCACCCGATTCCTAATCCGATATACAACTTGGTTAAGTCTAGCGGAACCACTCGAGTGGTGTGGGTCCCTTTAATTGCTTTTATCTTGCTTAATTAAGTATTTTGAGTTTGATTTGGTGGTCCTTGTTGGAAGGCCCAAGGTTTCCTTGGTGGACTTGGGTAAGCCCACATATCCCCTGTGGGCCTCTGTCTAAGCCTAGGAGGCCCTTTGGGCTTAGGTTTAGTGAATTGATTTTATCTTGAGTTTTAATTTAAAGTCTTAAGTGGCCTTCATGCAAAAATTGGGTCGGCATGGGTTTTCAGGCCCCTATGTGGGCCCCCATGATGGTTGCCAAAAAGATTTGGATTACCTTGTTTATTCTTGCCAAAGTGAGTTGGACATTGGGTTTGGGGCCCGTAGTCCAAATTTGGGCTTGAAGGCCCCAGTTCCTTGAGGTTTAGGGTTTGCGCCCTTCCTTGGTTTAGTTGGTGGGCTTTAGCGGGCCCGATAGGCCCTTGCCCTTGGTCTCGGCCAAACCATGCCACTTATTACACATCATGCCACACAAAATGGGTTTGGGCTGGGCCACATTAGGCTTGGCCCACTTGGTTCAGTTAACTGCTTTAAGTTGCTTAATTACATGCACCAAGGGTTATTGGGCTTGGTGGGCCCCGTTGGAAGGCCCACTGATGTACTGAGTTGGACCGGTGGTCCAGGTCCCATGTGGGGTTTCTGAATAACCTAGAAACCCTGTTGGTTTATTTGGTTCAATTGAAGACATTATTCAACATTCCACAAAATCAAAGAACACACACAAAAATGCATTTTTTCCTTTGAGGGCTTTGCAATGTGGGTGGCTCTATGGACTTCCTAGGGGGTTTCCCCGGGTTGTGTGGGATCATGAGTGGGCCCACATGGGTTCGGATATGGGTGGTGCATCTCCCTTGAGATTTCTTTTAGGTTTCCCAACAAGGGCAAAGAGGCAAGCAAGGGTGCACGGGGGTGCTGCTCTCCAACTCTTTCCAGGAGCACAACAGCAGCAAGGTAAGGGTCTTGGCACCCCTACCTGAGTGTTTTCAGGTCATCCCCCACCAAGTAATCAAGGCCAATTGGCTAGGCCTTCACGCTATGCAGATTCGGTCACACAACCAACATACTGTAAAATATGGGACAACAACAATAAAAGGGACAACAACTGATGTACAAAAGATTAAAACACTACTAAGTGAGTGTGGAATGCCCAGAGCTTGTGGGGAGAACTTACCTTTATGCATGGGTTCTCATGGGCTAAGATTGGGGATGGTCATGGGACTTCCAAACCTGCTGGGACAACAGCAAATAATGAGGGTTTGCTGCTGTCCCCAGCAGCCACTCATTTGGGTCATGGCAAAGGGAATGGAGGGGTGATGGGGAGCATGCTTTCATGAAGATGAGGGCTTGCTGGTAGGTGCTACGGCAGCTAGTCTTGGGGATGATTTTAGGCTTTCCAACCTGTTGGGACAACAGCGAATAGTGGGGGTTTACTGCTGTCCCCAGCAGCAGCTTACATGGGTTAATGAAAAGGGGTTGGGGTGCACAACAGCGGGTTAAGAGGCTAGGCTTGGGGGGATGCCTAGGCACTTGGGTAGGTCTGCTGGAGGTCTTGGAACAGCAGCAAGCAACAAAGGCTTGTTGCTGTCCATGACAATAACTGGCATGGGTCTTTGAAGCTTGCAAAGTAAACTTAAAAGGGGGTAAAGGGGATCATGCTCATGGGCTGGAGGTTATCCACGAAAATGGGCTTCCTACACACTAAAAAAAGGAAGGCTGTTCTGCGAAAATTGGGGTATCTACCCAACTTTCATCATTTAGGCCTCATATGGTATTTTGTGAAGTGTTCCCCTACTCTTATGTAATCAATAGTTGATTTCTTCGGTCTCTTTGACTGTTGGAGTCGCTCCTGTTTGTTTAAGGGGGGTTTATTCCCTCTATGCTTGTACATTTTGTATCTCTTTTGATATTCAACACTTACTTACTTTCCAAAAAAAAAAAAAAAGGAAGGCTGTTGTGCCTACGATGTATGAATAAGGAAGCCGAACACATGCACATGTAATCAAACAGGCAAGAATAGCATGGCATGCATATTTAAGCGCAAAGAAGGAAAACACAGCATGCTGTAAAAATAGTGGGGACAGCAAGTATCACAGGGCTTGGAGGGGATGGCAAGGACTCAAAACAGTGAGCTCATGGGGAGGAGGTGACTTGCAAATATGACACTTCGGCTAGGTGGGTGGAGTGCACAGGTGGGGGGTCTACTGGGAACAGCTAGTGCCAAAGGGGAAGCATGGCGATGGCAAGGTGTGCAGGTGTTGGCATACATAAATACAGCAAGTGTTTTACATCGCAAGACCTACCACAAAAGTTTAACAAGAGGATTCATGCTCAAGTATACGCATGGAGGCATCTTAGGGTGGAAGGACAAACAAATGGTCAGGCCTTCGTCCCCAACAAATACCAGAAATGCGACTTGTAGCATACTTTTCCAGCACCCAAAAATGCATGCACACACATAAGAACAGTATCTAACATGCATCCAAACTTAACCACCCATGTGAGGACAACCCAAGGAGAAGCATTCACGTGGTCCTAGCATGCTTGGAGCTATGACAAGAGGGCTTAAGGCATAAACACCAACAGCAACCGCATACATGTGAAAGCAACACAAAGGCAGTTTAGCATGCATCGACTGTAATTTCCAGCATGGTATTCAAAAGACTATACCTAAGAACAACAAACAAGGGTGGTTCTCAAAGCAGCAAAATGTCCAAGAAAACTATATAAAAAGATGAGATGAGAGAAGAAATTTAGAAGGGAAGTGGGGCGTTATCCTGGGGGTACATTGGATGGAGAAGGGAGGAACATGCTCCTCCTGAAAAAAAACTTAAAATGAACCCATGGACAGCAACTAAGGGACACTAAAAATGTGTAAAAATAGACTCCCATTCACCCTAAAAAAAAGCCTACGTGGACTTCTTATCTGTGGTGACCTTTATGCCATGAAAAAGACAGCAAAACATGCTCAAGCCACCAAGGAGGAGAACTCATGCCAAGGAAGAAGAAAAAGCTTGGGAAAAATAGTAGAAAAATCTACTTTTAATATATGTAAGATACAATGTGAGGAGAAACCTTACCTGGTGGTTCTAGCACTCCCAAGCACGGTAGAGACACCTCTTGGACAGCAGTTGTAGATTCTCCTTCTTGACAGCAACAACACTTGCTCCCCTTCTTGTTGGAGTGTAAGTGAAGAAGAAGAAGGAAAAAGAAGGGTGGAAGCACTTGGGGTGGTGTGGGAGGGTGGTGGAGGCAAGGAGGGCTGAGAAGAAGGTGGTTCGGATGCCCAAGGGAGGGGGAAAAAGCTCCAAGGCCAGCCACCCTCGGCCAGGGGGTTGCTGGCCTTATTTATACAAAAAAAAATTGTATCCGACCATATAGGTCGGATACACTACATCCTTAGTGTATCCGACCTATATAGGTCGGATACACTAAGTCCTACTTGTATCCGATATTTAATATCGGATACAAAACATAATAATTTGGAATTTTAATGTCGCCGCGAATTTGTCGGGGAATCGGCGCGAATCTCGCTAGAAAATCTTTTGTATCTGGCAATATATGTCGGATACACACAAAAATATGTGTTTCCGACATATTTGGTCGGATAAAAATAAAAAAATTACAGATTTGCCCCTCGAATTGACCAATTTGACCGATTCGACCGATTTGACACTTTTGGATATTTGCATATTGCCCTGCAAATTTTGGTTTAGCCCCTAAGATATTTAGCAAGTTTTTTATTTTTAAAGATTGCCCCTGAGATATTTTGCTGTGCCACTCGGCACGTGTAGCCTTTTGCCACGTGTGCAGCTTTCTGGGTTTTGCTGCACGAAAACTTCGACAGCTCATATCTTTTTCGTCCAAACTCCGATTTGGGCAAACTCAGTTGCGTTAGAACCGTATCGGAGCCCTCTATCCAATGACATAAGGCTAAGCACCTGGCTCGGGGTTCGGTAAAAAGTCAACTTTCGGCTCTCCCTTAAGTTTGACCGGCCCATAGATCCTTCATCCGGACTCCGATTCCAGCAAACTCGGTTGCATTGGAACCATGTTGGGATTCTCTATCCATTGAGATAAAAGCAAGGTAGCCAATTTTCACTTGATCAAAAAATAAACTTTTCACCCCTTAGGTTTGACTTTTTGCCCGAGGTTTGCATTTCCGGCTTTTTGCAAAAATGAGGTGCTTACATGCAGATTTTTTGCCACGTGTGCAGTTTCCGACATTGCTGCCCGAAAACTTCAACTGCTAATATCTTCTTCATCTGGACTCCGATTCTGGCAAACTCAGTTGCGTTAGAACCATATCGGAGTCCTATATTTATTGGGGCAGGGTTAAGTAACTGATCTGGGTGTGCACATGCGCACGGCGTGGGCGCATAGGTTTGTGCGTGCCTCCGGATGGGTAATTTGGGAAATTGGAGTCGCCACTACCTGATGGGTGCCTAGGTTTGTATATTAAGGCTTGGTCTGCAGCTAGGTTTGTCTATTAAGGCTTGGTCTGCAGCTAGAGATTCTAAGCAAGGTCTTGGTTACGGTCCAGGGAAGTCCGTAGACACCCCGGTCCGCCCCGTCAAGTGACGGGTCCCATAGTTTTCCTGGTTTGAGTCAACTTACTGATTTCTCACCCGATTCCTAATTCAGCATGCAACTTGATTAAGTCTAGCAGGACCACCTGAGTGGTATGGGTCCCTTTAATTGCTTTTATCTTGCTTAATTAAGTGGTCTGAGTTTGATTGGGTGGACCCCGTTGGAAGGCCCACGGATTCCTTGGTGGGCTTGGTTAAGATTTGCAGTTTAACTTAAATTTTATTTTAGGTGGGCCGGATTGGTTTTGTGGGCCCATTGGGTGGGCCACACAAGTGTTGCCAAAATATTTTTAATTTGTCTTGCTTAGATTCTCCAAAATGGGCTGGACATTGGGCTTAGGGCCTATGGTCCAGGTTTGGGTTTGAAAGCCCAAGTTCTGTGAAGTTAGGGTTTTGAACCCTTACTTTATTGGTTAATGGGCTTGGCGGGCCCTTGCCCGCGATCTTGACTAAACCACAACATTATCTAAGCATGGATGCCCCAAATTGGGCTTCGATGGGCCTCAGGATGGTCTGGCCCACTCAATCATCTTATTTTCTTATTTAAGTACAAGTGAATGGTTCGGGCCGGATGGGCCCCGTTAGAAGGCCCATTGGAAATCAAATTGAACCGGGTTGGTCCATGGCCCATCTTGGGTTTCCGGATCAATCGGAAACCCTTCTGGTTTAGCTGGTTTGATCAAACAAAGCATAAAAATTGTACAAGACCATGAAATATGGATGTGCGCGCGTGGGAAACGCGACACGAGGAGATTCGGAGTCGCCACCGCCTGATGGGGTGCAGGCGGACACCTGGGTGCTTAATCTTGTCTATTAGGGCTTTTGGTCTGCGGCTTGAGATTCTAAGTCTGTTCTCGGTTGCGGTCTAGGGAAGTCTGTAGACACCCCAGTCCACCCCGTCAAGTGACGGTCCCATAAGTTTCCCTGGTTTGAGTCAACTCTGGTCTCTCACTCACCCGATTCCTATTCCAGCATGCAATTTGATTAAGTCTGGCGGGACCGCCAAAGTGGTGTGGGTCCCTTTACTTGATTTTATCTTCTTAACTAAAGTGATATGGGTCTGATTGGGCGGGCCCCGTTGGAAGGCCCGCGGATTCCTTGGTGGGCTGGGTTGAGCCCACGTGTCCCTTGTGGGCCTCAGTCTAGCCTGAGAGGCCCTTTGGGCTTTGGTTTAGTGAGTTGATTTTATTTCAAGTTCAAGTTGGGAGTTAAATTGAATTTCATGCAAAAGTGAGCCTGATGGGTTTGTGGGCCCCTTAGATGGGGCCCGCAATGGTGGCCAAGTGATTTGACTCATCCTGTTTTAGTTGTGCCAAAGTGGGCTAGGCATGGGCTTGGGGCCCATAACCTAGATTTGGGCTTGAAAGCCCAAGGCATTAGAGTTGGGGTAGTGGATCCCCTCCTTATTTGGTTAATGGGCTTGGCGGGCCCGATAGACCTTGGCCCACAATCTCGGCCAAACCACACCTAGGCTATCCAACATGCTACAAATTGGGCTTTGGTGGGCCTCTAATGGTGTGGCCCACTCGATTGATTTAATTTGTTTATTTGAAACAAAGTGAGTTGGTTGGGCTTGGTGGGCCCCGTTGGAAGGCCCACAAGTGAATCCAATTAGACCAGAGTGGTCCAAGTTCCATTTTGGGTGACCCAGAAACCCTACTGGTTCACTCGGTTTGATTAAAAGATCATAAAAATAACATAAAACAAAGAACATACAAAAAATGACATTTCCACAGTGTAGCCGACCTGAGTTGTCGGCTACACACAAAAGCCCATGTAGTCGGCCTGGGGTGTCGGCTACACACAAAAATACATGTAGCCGACCACCAAGGTTGGCTACAAACAAAAATCTACTGATCCGACTTGAGTTGTCGGATCAGTCTAAAAGTGGTCTTTTTTGGGATTTTTTCAAGTGGGCTAGCTTTTGGGGCTTCCCAACTCCCTGGCAGCAAGCAAGTGAAGCAAATAAAGTTCATCTAAGTAACAAACAAGATGCGTGCCTTAGATCCTAGTGAGTATGTGCATGTGCACGTGCATGACCATACTTTATATGAACAAAGTTGTAGCCAAGGAAGATGGGGATCCTTGCAGGGGGCTAATGCACATGAACATGCTTGGTGTGTGTTTGTGAGGAAAAGTGAAAAAAGGGGGGTAGGTCACCATTCCAGCAGCAACTAAAAGAGGTCACAATGGGTGGTATGGGAAAAAACATGCTTCCAAGATACATGTTAATAAAGAACCTAAATCTGAACAAGTAACCATGATGCAAAATGACATACTTAAACACACATGAAACCAAGATGCAAAGCCAAACAAGAGAAGGGATGAGAGGGGGAGTTAATGGGGTACAAAGGAATAGAAAATGAAGGGAACAAACTCCCCATCCGAATGGGATAAATCAGTAGCAAAATAGGACTCTAAAAACCATTAAGAACATATGCAAGGTGATCCTCTTCCTCCCTTGAGGCCGACCATGTGTCTTCCCCTTACCATGGGATTTTTCTTGTGCAAAATGGAGAAGAAAAAGTAGAGGAGAAAGACATTAACATTCTAGGAGAAGAAGAAAATAACATGCTAAAAATGGAGGACACTCCAACTTGGCTAGAACATGCTCATTCCAACTTATGATGTACAAAATACTAGTGAAAGCATTACCTTGGGGGCTAAGAGCCCTTTTGAGATGTGGTTGAGGATCCTTTGGGGTGTGGACAGCAGCCGTACATCCCCTTGCTCCTTGCACCACCAAGCTTCTCCTAGCTCCAAATGAAGAAGAAGAGAAGAGGAGGGGATCAAGAGAGGTTTGATTGAAGGAGGTTCAAGTGTGGGAGAGGTGGTTAATAGGAGGGAGCTTGGAGATGGAGAAGGGCTTGTGGGAGAGAGCTTGGGAGAAGAAGAATGGGGTGAGCCACAAAAATGAGCTCCTCTCATACGTATGGGGCTCCATGGGGCTTTTATTATGTTGATTATGATGGGTGAATGCATATGATGCATGCATGGGGAAAAAGTGTTTGGAGGAGAGAGAGAGAGAGAGAGAAGGATGCATGAGGTGGTGCATGCATGGATGATGCATAGGGGATGCACATGGGGAACACTAATCATGAGGGAGAGAGAGAGAGGTGCATGCATGATGCATGCATGGGTGATCATGGGGGGAAGAGAGAGAGAGAGAGAGGTGTATGCATGATGCATGCATGGATACTCATGAGGGAGAGAGAGAGAGAGAGAGAGGTGTTTTCATGCATGATGCATGGGGATGCACATGGGGAACAAGAATTTATGAAGGAGAGAGAGAGAGAGGGAAAAGATGTGGTGGGGAATTAAGCATGTGGGGGATGAGTTAAGGAGGAGAGAGAGGGAGAGAAAGATGTGGTGGGGAATTAAGCATGTGGAGGTGATATTCTTGGTAATTGTAGATTAGTCCCTAAGCTATTTTAATATCAACTTGCTATTCACATATTTGCCCCTAGATAATTACAGATATGCCATCAGATATTTTTGACTGTCCTGATTATTTACGGATTTGCCCCTAGACACCTTTTTCTGTTGTTTTCTCTGCTGTTTTTGCCACGTGGGCAGTTTTTAGGGTTTATTGTTTTGCTCATAACTTATTATCCGAAACTCCGATTCGAGCAAACTCAATTGCATTGGAATCGTGTCAGGATGACCTGTCCACTGGGACAAGTTTGGGCAACTGTTCTGGGGTTTAGCAGAAAGTCAATTTCTGCTCCCCCTCAAGTTTGACCGGTTCATGTCTTCTTCATCCGGACCCCGATTTGGGCAAACTCAATTGCGTTAGAACCGTATCGGAGCCCTCTATCCCATGACCTAGGGGTAGGCCTCTGGATCGGATTTTAGCAGAAAGTCAACTTTTGGCTTTGCTCAAGTTTGACCGCCTGCAGAACCTTCATCCGGACTCCGATTCCTGCAAACTCAGTTGCGCTGGAATCGTGTCGAGATTCTCTATCCAATGATATAAAGCAAGGTGGCCAAATATCACTTAATCAAAAAGTCAACTTTTTGTCCCCTCAAGGTTTGACTTTCTGCCAGGGTTTTGAGCTGTTTTGTTGTCTTTTAGCACTTTTTTTTTGTTTTCTTATTTTCTTTTCTTTTCTTTTTTTTTCTTTTTTGGTTTGATCAAAATTTGGGTGCTTACAATGGAAGCTGGCATTTCAACTGTGTAGCTGACCTTAGTTGTCAACTACAAACAAAGCTACTTGTATCCGACCATGATTGTTGGCTAAAAAGGGAACTCTGTTGATCCGACTTGAGTTGTCGGATCAGCTCAAAAAATGGTATTTCTGGATTTTTGCCATAGGCTTGGCTTCTTGGGTCTTCTAGGATGTTTTAGGAGTTGTGTGGGCCTCTGTGAGGGCTCACATGGGTCAGGGAAAGGGGAAACACACCATCCATGGCTCTCTTTTTGGTTTTATGGAGTCAAGGGAAAGGGAGAAGGCTCATGGATTGCCTTCTCTCATCTAGGTCATATCTAGGAGTGAAACAGGGACCTGAGTATCCCTGTTTTGGTTGCTCGAAAGCTGCACACACCTCTCCCTATAGAGAGAACAAGAAAGAGGCCCGATTAGGCCAACCCAACTCCATTTATTTTTTACCAAATCAAGGATGCTCATCCAAGAGCAACAACTTGCACATGCCGGATAGGCTACATAAGGCATGAAAAGTATACAAGAAAAATAGTGGATAAACACAAAGTGAGTGTGTACATGAGTGGGTACTAACAAAGCCAATCAAGGGGACCAATCATGACCACCATGCATGATGATTATAAGCTGAACATGGGGTGTGTGGGGGTGTGGGATCATGCTGCAACAGCAGGTGTTGTAAAAAAAAGACCTACTACACACTCAATATAGTAGCTAACCAAAGGGGAAAGAGGGGGGGCGGGGAGTACAATATGGGGCTTCATATGTAGATGCATGCATACTTTAGAGACCACAAAAACATGTTAAAATCAACCTCCACAAAAATAAAGAAAACCAATGAAGAAGGGATGAAGGGATGAAGGTGGGCAAGGACACTACTGAGGCAATCAGAAGTTTCTTCGCTTCAGGGATGCTCCTACGGCAGCTAAACAACACCATCATCACCCTTGTGCACAAGTGTGTCAGCCCTTCTACCATTGGTGACTATCGTCCCATCTCTTGTGTCAATACAGTCTGCAAGTGTATCTCCAAGTTATTGGCCAATAGACTTCGGAAGGTTATTGCAGACCTTGTTGGGGACTATCAAAGTGCCTTCATCCCTGGAAGAAAGATTTTCGACAATATCCTAATCACTCAAGACCTCCTTCATAATTACCACCTTAATCGTGGTAGTCCAAGGTGTGCCATCAAGGTTGATATCAAGAGAGCTTTTGACTCCGTCAAATGGGATATGTTACCACCATTGTTGAGAGCTATGCGGGTTCCAGAAATCTTCATTCAGTGGGTAATGGCGTGCATCTCGACTCCTTCCTTTTCTCTAAACATGAATGGTGTTTTGACATGTTTTTTTAAAGGAGCAAGAGGGTTGAGGCAAGGAGGCCCCTTGTCCCCATATCTCTTTGTGCTTGTTATGGAGTTGTTCCATGCTATTCTTGCTAAAAACTCCCCACAAGGCTTCCATTTCCATCCTAAGTGCGCCAAGCTAGGGTTGAGGGAGTTGTGTTTTGCGGATGACCTTATGGTTTTCTCTAAAGGGGATGTCCTGTCTATCAACACTATTTTTGCTAGCTTGGAGGAGTTTGGTGGCCTTTCAGGCCTTTGTATGAACAGATCCAAAACTAAGATCTTCTTTTGTGGGGTTCCTTCCGACATCCAGCAGCTTGTCACTACTACTTATGAAGTGGAGATGGGTCACTTGCCGGTCAAGTACTTGGGCGTCCCCCTTCTATCTTCAAAGCTGAAGGTGGCTGATTGTGAACCTCTTATCCTCAAAATCAAAGCTAGGATTCAATCCTGGAAGGCCAGATCCTTGTCTTATGCGGGGCGAATCCAATTGGTAAGAGCTATCCTATTCTCTACTGCTGTTCATTGGCTCACTACCTTCTTGCTTCCAAAGCAGGTTCTTTATGAGATTGAAAGACTTTGTAGGCGGTTCCTCTGGTCTGGCCCTGATCTCACTAAGAAAATTGTTCCCATCAAATGGAGTGCTGTTTGCACTCCCAAGGATGAGGGGGGCGTGGGAATCCTTGATATTCACTTATGGAACAAAGCTGCAATTACTAAATATCTTTGGCGTATTGCTACTGCTGACCAATCATTATGGTTTTCCTGGGTTTCTGAGACTGCCTTGAAGGGTAGGAGCATTTGGCAAATACAGGTTCCCTCTCAACCTTCATGGATTTGGCGAAAGATTCTCAGCTTGAGGGTAAAGGTTTATAACCTCATTAAGGTTACAGTTAGAGATGGTAGAAGCTCTTCCTTATGGTTTGACAACTGGCACCCATTTGGTTCCTTGTTTAGCAAGTATGGTGAACGGATCATCTACGACTCCGGTCTATCTAAAGATGCTATGGTATCCTCCATTGTTTTCGGTGGAGAATGGGACCCTCCTGTTGCGCTATCCCATGAGCTCTTGGAAGCATGGGGCGGCCTTCGTCACCTTCCCAAGCCTAACTCCGCTCTCCCTGATAAGGTAACCTGGATCCCTCTTGCTTCTTCTCAGTTCTCCTTGAAGAGTGCCTATCATGCGCTCAGACCTCAAGCCCCAAAGATTCCTTGGTCGTGCTTGGTATGGTTCTCGGATCACATTCCCCGACATGCCTTCATCTTGTGGCTTGCCTTGAATAAGAAGCTTCTTACCCAAGATGTGTTGCAGCAACGTCATGTCTTAAACTCATCCTCTTGTGTCTTTTGCCGCTCAAGCAATGAGGACCTCAATCACTTACTTTTCTCTTGTGCCTACTCTAGTTCCATTTGGAGGTTGGTGATGAGTTACAATAATGTGCATAGGACTCCTACTCCTTGGAACCAAACTGTTCTATGGGCCTCTCATAGCTTGGTGGGTAAAAGTGTTATTGCTTGGTTGAAAAGAGCTTCTCTGGCAGCCATGGTTTACCACATATGGCGGGAGCGCAACAGACGGATTTTCCAAAACAAGGCAATTGCCTATACTGACTTGGTTTCCCTCATCCTTATGGACGTCAGAGGGAAAGCAGCGGGTTTGAAGCAGGTGGTCAAAGATACTCCACGTAATAGATCTATTTGCCACTTATGGGGCCTTAATGTAAACTTCCTTTGATTGCTTTTGTCCCTTCCCCTCCTTTTGGGGGTTGGGCTGTTTTGTACTTATTATTTTCTTTCTTTCTTTAATATACATCTTCTTACCTTTTCCAAAAAAAAGAAGAGATGAGAGGAACACACTCCTCTATCAAATAAATGGGAAGACAATAGTGGCTTCAAAGCAAAATAGTGATCTTAGAATACCTAAAACCAACCATAAAGTCACTTATCTTACCCTTCTCTTGAATAAAACCTCCTTCTTTCATTTTTGAGGTTATAACCCCTCCCCATAAAATCATGAAAAAGAGATGAGAGAGAATAAAAGGATGCTCATCGTATACCAACAGAATATTAAAGTATGCACAAGGGTGCATATACTTCAAACAAGCCAATATTCATATATGTTAAACAAAACAACATGGAGAGCTCACCTTGGGGTTTTAAACCCTTATAGAATGCGTGTGAAGCCTCGTTGGAGCTAGGCAAGGGCTGGAGCAGCTTCTCTTGACACCAACAACAAACTCCCCTCCTCCTTCAAGCTTTCAAGTGGTGGAGATGGAGAAGGGAAGGAAAGGGGAGGGCAAGAGTGGTCAAGGAAGGGAAGCTTTTGGGTTTAGGAAGCAATGGGGGACTAAAGGGCAAGGTTTCGAACTAGGGGCAGAGGGGGAGAAGATGCGAAAACAGGCAAGGAAGTGCCAACCCCGGAATGAGGCTGTTGTTGGCTTTTTATAGCCAACAGCTCGTATCCGACCTACATGGTCGGATACACATGCTCCTATGCGTATTCGGGGCTGCTGTTGGCTTTTTATAGCCAACAGCTTGTATCCGACCAACACATGTTCCTATGCGTATCCAACCATGTAGGTCGGATAAACATAACCCCCTTTGTATCTGACATAAAATGTCGGATACAAACAATATAATTATTAAAATTCAATTTTCTGTGCGTATCTGTGAGAGAATCCGCGCAAATCCAGCGATCAAATATTTTGTATCCGACCTTCAAATTCGGATATGAAGAGAAATGTGTGTATCCGACATATATGGTCGGATACAAACAGGATATTTACAGATTTTCCCCTCGACTTAACCGATGTGACCGATTTGACGGATTTGACACTTTAAGATATTTGCAGATTGCCCCGGGGTATTTGCAGATATTCCTGATACTTTTGGATATTTGTGAAAAATATTATTTTATTTAGATATTTTCAAATTAGTCCCTGGGATATTTTCTCAACTTTTGATATTTACAGATTTGCTTTTGATAATTGCAGATTTGCCTCAAGATATTTTCTGAAAGTCTTGATATTTACGGATTTGCATCCAGACACCTTTTTCTGCTTCCTTGCCACGTGTGCAGTTTTCCGGCATTACTGCTCGGAAACTTCAACTGCTCATATCTTCTTTATCTGGACTTCGATTCTGGCAAACTCAGTTGCGTTAGAACCGTATCGGAGTCTTCTATCCATTTGGATAAGATTAAGCAACTGATTCAGGGTTTAGCAGAAAGTCAATTTCTGCTCTCCCTCAAGTTTCACCGGCTCATATCTTCTTCACCCGAACCCCGATAATAAGTTATGCGCAAAACAAGAAACCCTAAAAACTGGCCACGTGGCAAAAACAACAGAGAAAACAGCAGAAAAAGGTGTCTGGAGGTAAAACCGTAAAATATCAGGACAGTCAAAAATATCTGATGGCATGTCTGTAATTACCTAATGACGAATCTGTGAATATCAAGTTGATGTGAAAATAGCTCAGGGACTAATCTACAATTACCAAGAAAATCACCCCAACATGCTTAATTTCCCACCACATCTTTCTCTCCCTCTTTCTCCTCCATAACTCATCCCCCACATGCTTAATTCCCCACCAAATCTTCTTTCCCTCTCTCTCTCTCCTTCATAAATGCATGTTCCCCATGTGCACCCCCATGCATCATGCATGCAAACACCTCTCTCTATCTCTCTCTCTCCCTCATGAATATCCATTCATACATCATGCATAACCTCTCTCTCTCTCTCTCTCTCTCTCTCGCTCTCGCTCTCTCTCCCCCATGATCACCCATGCATGCATCATGGATGCATATGTCTCTCTCTCTCATGATTCGTGTTCCCCATGTGCATGCATGTGCATCATCCATGCATGCAACACCTCATGCATCTCTCTCTCTCTCTCTCTCTCTCTCTCCTCCAAGCATGCATCCCCCATGGGCATCCATCATGTACCATCCACATAATAAAGCCCCCCCAAGTCCCATACGTATGGGGGCTCTCTCATTTTTTTGGTTGCTGGATTTTTCTTCTCCAAGAGCTCCCACCTCTCTCCCAAGCTCACCCCTTTGCTCCCCAAACCCTTAGGCACAATCCCAAGGTTACCCTACCCCCTTTCCTCTCTTCTTCCTCACTCTCATCCAAGCAAGGAAGGGAAGAACACTTGCTGTTGGTGCAAGAAGGAAGCTGCTCCAGCCTTTATCTCTACTTCAAGGAGGCTCTACACCTTGTTCCAGGGTTCGTAAACCCCAAGGTAAGCTTTGTCATGAAATTTCACCCCGCATATATGAATATGAGCATGAATTAATCATGTTGGGATGCCATATCTGTTAGCATATTGTTATATTCATCTCCATCATGTTGGTGTGCATGTTCACCCTTCCCCTTCTTTATTCTGAGTATGGACTAACCCCCATGTGAGGAAGATGTGCGTACGGCTTCAAGGGAAGATGAGTTCCCACTTATGCCCGGCTTGGTGGCCTTTAAGTTTCTATTTTGCTATCTTTTATCTCATTTGAATGGGGGAGGGTTGTTCCCGCTTTGTTTGATCACCTATTGTACCCCATATTAACTATCCCCTCTTTCCCTTCTTCTAATGGTCTTGCTTGGATGATTGTGATTTTGTTTTGAGCATGTAAATGGTGATAGGGTAGGTTGGTTTGTGTTAGATCATAGGAGCATGTGTTTTGGATTTGTGCTCCTTAAGTGCCTTCATGTTAAGCCCTTCTAGATACTTGTGAGTAGTATGCATACCCTCCTTTATAACATATGTTCACATATGGGAAGCATGTTCATTCACACACATTCACTCCGCAGCTCATGCACATAATATGTGGAAATGCATGCATATGCATCCTGATTCCAAAGGCATGCATTTTAGGCTTGGTTTATGGCCCCCCTTTGTCCAAGATGCTTGCTGTTTTGTGACGGATGAAGAACCAAGGTAGGGGCACTCAAGCCCCCACCTTACGGCTATAAAAATCCCAAGAGGGGAGGGGTAAACCCTAGTCCTTTCCCTTTGTTTTGCCTGAACTCGAAAGTCCCCAAAAGTGACCAAGTTGGGGCATTCCCTGCTCCCAGAACCAATGTGGGCCATCTCTGGAGCCCACACAATTCCTAGAACACCCTAGAAGACCCAGGAACCCAAGCCCAATGCAAAAATCAGAAAAACCATGCTTTTAGGTTGATTCGACAACTTAGGTCAGATCAACAGGGCCTTGTTCGTAGCCGGCCAAGGATGCCAGATACACTGGTCCTTATGTGGAACCGGCATCTCAAGTCGGCTACACTACCAAAATGCCAAATTTGCCATTTTATGATCTTGTGCTATTTTTTTGCTTTATTTGATCAAACCGGATGAACCAAAAGGGTTTCCGGGTTAACTGGAGACCCAAGATGGGCCATGGACCGACTTGGTTCAATTTGATTTCCAGTGGGCCTTCCAACGGGGCCCACCCAGCCCGAACCATTCAATTGTGCTTAAATAAAATAATTAAAAGAATTGAGTGGGCCAAACCCAATGGAGGCCCACCAAAGCCCAATCTTAGGGTATGCATGTTTAGTTAAGTTGTGGTTTAGCCGAGACCAAGGGTGAGGCCTGTCGGGCCCACTAAGCCCATTGAAACAAACCAGGTTAGGGTTTCCCAAGCCCTAACTCAGGAAGCCCGGGAAACCCTAACTCAGGAAGCCTTGGGCTTTCAAACCCAAGCCCAGGTAAAGGGGCCCAAGCCCAAGACCTGGCCCATTTTGGCACAAATTAAGCAAGATAAGCTTAAATTTTTTGGCAACCAACTATGTGGCCCACTCAGGGGCCCCCAAAACAATCCCGGCCCACTTTGCATGGAAATCAATTAATTCTCAATTTAAACTCCAAGTAAAATCAATTCATTTGAACCAAGCCCGAAGGGCTTCTCAGGCTAGACTGAGGCCCACTAGGGGGTATGTGGGCTTAACCAAGCCCACCAAGGAATCCGCGGGCCTTCTAACGGGGCCCGCCCAATCCGACTCACATCACTTTAAGCTAAGAAAATAAAATCAAGTAAAGGGACCTACACCACTTTGGCGGTCCCGCCAGACTTAACCTAATTGAATGCTGGATTCGAAATCGAGTGAGATAAGACCCAAGTTGACTCAAAACCAGGAAAACCTATGGGACCCCGTCATCCGACGGGGTAAACTGGGGTGTCTACGGACTTCCCCAGACCGCAAGTGAGAACTTGCTTAGAATCTCAAGCCGCAGACCAAGGCTTAATAGAAAAACCAAGGCACCCAGGTGTCTGCCTGCACCCCATCAGGCAGTGGCGACTCCAAACAATCCCGAGGCATGCCATCATTCTGCATGCACCTCGTTGTGCAACCGAAATCAAGTGCGAACATCCAGCAAACTCAATTGCGTTGGAACCGTGTCGGAAATCTCTATCCATTGAGATAAAAGCAAGGTGGCCGATTATCAGTCAATCAAAAAGTCAACTTTTCCCCCTTAGGGTTTGACTTTCCAGCTAGGGTTTGCATTTCTGGCACTTCCGGGGGGGGGGGGGGGGGGGGGGGGGGAAATGAGGTGCTTACAGCTGCCCCTCTTTGCCAGAGTCACCTGGCAGATGAACGACAAAGCAAAAAAAAAGAATCTCATTTTTGCGCTTGACATTTCTTTCGACATGTTCGACGAGCTTAGTCCTTTGAAGTTTTCATTAAAAAGGGAAGCGTCCAAATGATGTGGCGTCACTTCCTGGCTTCGGAGTTTCCTTACCCTTAGCTTCTTAGGTTTTTTTAGGGCAACTCTTCATCATTTAATTTATGTTTGAAAGAGATTAGATTGGACTTGAGCTCGCCAACGTGTTTCGGCGTTGATGCCAGGCACTTGACAATATTCTTTTCTTCTTGTTTGTTCCATTAAAGCTTTTAGGTGATTTCCGACTTTTGATTCTTTTTGTGTCTTTTACTTGAGGCTTTTTTTTGTGGCCAGGAGTTGGTTAAAGGGTGGGAAGAATGAGGAACGGAGGAAGGAAGAGCAAAGGAGGAGGTGCTGTTGGTGAAGAGGTGCTTCCAGTGCTGTCCCGTGCCTCAAGGGAGCTCACACACCTGCCCTATTCTATTTATAAAAGTGTGAAACCAAAAATTACAAAAGGGCCATCTTGCACGATGATATCTTCATCTCTGCTCGTTCTTCTTCACGTCTCGCCATTCCTTTCCTCTGCAGTGCGTTTTCTGGTTGGCTTTCCTTTTCTGGGTGTGTTCCTAGCCTGGAGCGAATACCACTAGGGATCAGTTGGGGATATCCACCTAATTTCTTTTTCTCAGTCATGACTTGTTTTTGACATGCGTGAGGGTTCCCTTGGGAAGGATGCTCCACTGGGGATGAGTGGGGTCCCTTACGCCGTCCTTTTTCCCTTGCAAGGTATTTTCCTTCTGCTTAGGTGTGAGTTCCTTACGTTTGTCCGAGCTCTTGTCGAGTGTGAGAAACTCCACCAGGGGTTGGTGGGAGCTCGCTTCGTTTTTCCGTTGCTCGCCTTCGTGAAGCCGACCTCTTCAGACTAGGCGAGGCTTGGAAATATTACATCATCAGGTATCACTCTCTTATTGTTGGAAAGGACTCCACTGGGGATTAGAGGATCTCGTCCACCGCTTGTTGAAGGAACTCCACTGGGGATTTGGGAGAGGATGTCCGTTATTTCATTTTTGCTGTACTTGTAAAGGCGGGAAAGGAACAACATGTTAGTTGTGGACTAGTTGGGGAATGCAAAACATTCTTCTTATTCTCTTCTTGCTCTGAGCCTTTTGCCCCTTGCAGCTAGAAGCGGCCTCTGCCAAGGTTAAGGGATTATCAACTCAAGTTAGTAGCACAATGTGGAGCTGAAAAAATAGTTAAGCAGAATAATTACAGAGAAAATAGGTGTGTCAGTGTGTGCCTGTGTCTGCAATATCAGAAGTAATTTCCAATGTCAAACGGGACTTAGAGTGCTTGGTATTTTCAGTAGCATTGTCATCATAGGCCACTGTGAAATTTTTGGCTTGGGCACAACCTGCCGGTCTAGACCCCTTTGATCTGTTCCTTTTTCTCAACTTACTATCTACCACTATCACTGCTCCCTTCTATGCCTTGTTCTGCTCAATCCAGATGCGACCAGTTTTTTTTCTTTCTTTTTTTTTCAGGTGACTGACCACAATGCCCTTTTTTTGAGTTTTCGCTGTGTCCAGCCTTTCTAGGAAACTCTGAAATCCGTCATTGCCAATGAATGCAGACCCGTCTATTTGCCTTGATCATTCCTTTTGGGATCCGAGAGGTCTTAAAGATAGGATGAAATGCAGTCTTGGTCTTGGTTATGAAAGAAAGGATAAATGGCTCAAAAAGCTTAGTTATCTAGGTTTGCAAAGTGTACTACTTTTATTGTTGGTGGGGCTTACATCCTGGCATATTTGCATCTCTATTTTTTGGTTGGGTAAACATTTCCCCATTTTCTCTGTTTCTTTCTTTTTTTCCTTTCTTTTTCAATTGCATTTTCTTTTCTTTTTGAGGTTTTTCTAGGCCAGAATGCCCTATTTCTTTTTTGCTTTGCCAGGGATGCCCTATTTGATGTGTAGAACACTTGCAATGGGTTAAAAGAATTTTAAGGCTCACAATTGTCTAACTAGGGGATAATTTAAGGTGCTTGGGAGGATTTATAGTCTAAAGGAGATCCAAAGATGGCCTCTCTTCATTTACCAATCAGACTGATCTCAGGCATAATACAGTTTGACTGCGTCCGCATTTATCAGCTCAGGAAAAATTGCCCCGTCCATTTCTTGCAGGATGAGTGCTCCTCTGGACAGAACATTGTTGACTACGAATTGCCCTTTGTAGTTTGGCTTGAATTTCCCTCTGTTATCTTCCAGATGGGGGAAGATTCTCTTCAACACTAGATCTCCCACCTTGAAATGTCATGGCTTCACTTTCTTGTTGTAGGCTCGCACCACTCTCTGCTAATAGAGTTGGCCATGACACAAAGCCTTGATCCTCTTTTCATCCAATAGCTGTAATTGGTCAAATCTGGATTCTTCCCACTCAATTTCACTGACTTCAGCTTCCTTCAGAATTCTGAGTGACGGAATCTATACTTCCACGGGGAGGACTACTTCCATTCCCTATACCAGGGAGAACGAGGTTGCTCCGGTCAATGTTCTGATCGACGTCCGGTAGGCGTGCAGCGTATAAGGCAACTTCTCATGCCGGTCTCTGAAGGTGACCACCATTTTTTGAGTATCTTCTTCAGATTCTTGTTGGCGGCCTCTACTGCCTTATTCATCTTGGGTCGGTATGCCGTAGAGTTCAGATGTCTGATCTTCAGATCTTCACACATCTTTTCCATGTCCTTATTATTTAGATTATTTGCATTATCTGTGATGATGGCTTCTGGCACATCGTAACGACAAACTATATTGTTTCTGATAAACTTGAGCACATGAGATTTCTTCACATCCACAAAGGACATGGCTTCTACCCACTTGGTAAAATAATCAATTGCCACTAAGATGAATCTATGCCCATTTGAAGCCTTTGGATGAACGTGGCCTATCATGTCGATCCCCCAGATGGCGAACGGCCAAGGTGATGTCATGGAGTACAGTGTATTCAGCGTTGCATGGATGTTGTCGGCATAAATCTGGCACAACTAGCATTTTCTGACATGAGCGTAGCAATCTGCTTCCATGGTCATCCAGTAATAGCCCATTCTTAGGATCTTCCTTGCTAGCATGTGCCCATTCATGTGTGCACCGCACAACCCTCCATGGACTTCCTCAATCAGCTTTTGCGCCTCACCTTCTCTGACACATAGCAGTAGTGAGTCATTGTATGACTTCTTGTAGAGTCTACCCCCACTATGGAAGTATTGCCCTGCCAACCTCTGAATAGTCCGCTTCTCTAAAGCTGAGAAACCCTCTAGCAGGATCCTATCTTTTAGATATTTCTCAATGTCTGCGTACCAAGGTTCTTCTTCGGGTGTGCTTTTCTCGATGCTGAAGCAGTAAACAGGGTAATGCCAAACTTCTATTTCCAAAGGTTGCACCCAAGCGTCATCAGTGATGGTGGCCATAGATGCCAGTGTTGCTAGCGCATCTACAAATTGATTCCTATCTCGTGGCATGTAATCGAATGTCACGCTCTCGAATTGCTCTTATAATTCTTTGACCAATTCTTGGTATGGTACCAACTTCACATCTCTAGTCTTCCAATCTCCCATCACCTGATAGATGATAAGACTTGAGTCACTGAACACCTTCAACTCTGGTATGTGCATCTCAATTGCTGCTTGCAAGCCTAACACACATGCTTTATATTCGGCCATGTTGCTAGTGCAATCAAATAGGAGTTTCGCTGCTGTCGAGTGATGAACATCATCTGGGGAGATTAGCACTGCTCCGAGTCCCTTTCCATTTACATTGACTGCCCCGTAAAAGAACATCTGCCACTTGGTTTCCTTCATTTCTTCTGCAGATTCTGTACACATCACATCTTCATCCGAGAAGTGAGTCAGCAGCGGTTGGTAGTCTGGCAGGGGATGCTCTGCTAGGTGATCTGCTACAGCTTGTCCTTTTATAGCTTTTCTAGTCGTGTAGACAATGTCATACTTGGACAAAAGTACTTGCCATCTGGCAACCCCGCCAGTGGAGATCGGCTTCTCAAAGATGTACTTCAGGGGATCTAGGTTCGAAATCAGCAAGCCTGTGTGACTGAGCAAATAGTACCGAAGCTTCTGGGCTGCCCAGACCAAAGCACAACACGTCTTTTAAAGCACAGTGTATTTGACTTCAAAATTGGTAAATTTCTTGCTCAGATAGTAGATCGTGTGCGCGCGTCGGAAACACCTCACGGGAAAATTCAGAGTCGCCACCGCCTGATGGGGTGCAGGTGGACACCTGGGTGCCTAATCTTGTCTATTAAGGCTTGGTCTGCGACTTGAGATTCTAAGTAAGGTCTCGGTTGTGGTTCGGGGAAGTCCGTAGACACCCCGGTTCACCCCGTCGGGTGACGAGTCCCTTAGGTTTATCCTGGTTTGAGTCAGTTCACTTATTTTCTCATCCGATTCCTAAGTTAGCATGCAAACTGGTTAAGTCCGGTGGGACCACCTGAGTGTTGTGGGTCCCTTTAATTGCTTTTATCTTGATTAATTAAGTAATCTGAGTCTGGTTGGGTGGGCCCCGTTGGAAGGCCCACGGTGTCCTTGGTGGGCTTAGTCAAGCCCATGTACCCTTGTGGGCCTCTGTCTAGTCCTAGGAGGCCCTTTGGGCTTTGGTTAAGTGAATGGATTTTACATTAGGGTTTAGATTTGAAGCTTGGGTGATTTCCATGCAAAAGGTGGGCCTGCATTGGTTTTTGGGCCCCTGGATGGGCCCCCATGATGGTAGCCAAAAGTGCTTTAGGTTATCTTTGTTAAGTTTGCCAGAAAATGGGTTGGACATGGGCTTGGGGCCTGCAGTCCTGATTCGGGCTTGAAAGCCCAAGTTACGTGAAGTTAGGGTTTGCACCCTTCCTTGGTTCGGTTGGTGGGCTTTGGCGGGCCCAGTAGGCCCTTGCCCTTGGTCTCGGCAAAACCATACATTTCATACATCAATTCACCAACAAGTTCGGGTGGGCCGCATTGGGTTTGGCCAGCCCCGATTGATTAGTTAATTTATTTATCTCGATTAGGTCACATACATGCATTCCATTGTGTTCATTGGGCTTGTTGGGCCCCGTTGGAAGGCCCACGGGAAATCAGATTGGACCGGGGGGTCCAAGTCCCATGTTGGGTTTCCGGGTGACCCGAAAAACCCTATTGGTTCATTTGGTTCGGTTTGAAAATGTCACCCACACACAGCAAAAATTATAGAATACACATCATAGAGGGTGCGGGGGGGGGGGGGGGGGGGGGGGGGGGGGGGGGGGGGGCGAAGCCCCCTGCGGTACGGTAAAGGGCATTGTTGGGTTTTCAAAAATACAAGCAATTTGGCATTTTTTTTAAGAGTTCCAAAAAATTTTTTTAAGAGGGTGCGCTGACCTCAGGCGCTAGGCGTGAGGTCAGCACTAGCCGGGAGGAACCGGAAATCAACAAAAAAAAATCACCCTGCGCGCGCACAGCGCGAGCTGGGCGGGAGATGGGCGCGAGCGAGGCAGGCGCAAAAAGCGCTGAGCGCGAGCTCAGCGCCAGCTCGGCGGACACCACTCTGCGAAGACGACTCTCTGTTTTTTTGAAAACTCCATGACTGGCTGGGTTTTCGAGCTCTGTAACACCTCCCCAATGTTCCTCAGACTCCCAGGAGAAGCCCAGACACACTTCGAAATTATTCTAACCAACTTCATGACACGACCCCATGTCTCTTTCTAAACAAAACCAATCCCGATGATATATAAAAAACAGCTATAGACTACACAGGGGGTAATGGGGGGGGGGGGGGTGAAGGGAGCATGCTCACAGGCGCACAAGACGAAAACAGCAGGTGGCAGGGGGTTAGGGGAGCATGTTAGCAAGTCTGTCAAAATGAGAAGAAGAAAAAAACACTAGTGAACAGAGATCGCCTTCGTAAGAAAGAAACCCAAATTTTGCACCTACACCTTTACCGGAACTCTGTGCATGCACACAGACATTCGAAGAAGGGAAGTAGGAGGGGGTTTATAGGGATACATTAGACGTGCTTGAAGTGAGGGAACATGCTCCCTATACTGAGTAATCTGAAAGCTCCCAGGTACCTTATGAGCACTGGATGAAGCAATAAAACCCTCATCTTCTTAAAGGGAGCATGCATGGGGTCTCCCTTACCCTTGGAGATCTCCATGTTACCCAAAATGGAAGAGCATGCATGTCATAACAAGGAAGGAAAAGCAGATTCGATAACATGCTTATACGACTTCTATTTTCACGTATGTAAAGTAAAAATGAGTGAGGAACAATACCTGAGGTTCCTTAAGCTCTTGTGCAAGGTGGAGGTTCTTCCCTGAGAGGACACAAACGCTGGAGCTCCCTTCCTTTTGCACCGACGGCAGTGAGCTTTCACTCCCTTAAGTGGAAATGGAGGAGAACGAAGGAGGGGAAGAGAGTGTCTGACGATCGGGGTGAGGTGCTTCGGGTTTTCGAAGGCAAGGAGGGATGAGAAGAGAGGGAGCTTGGATGAGGGAGGGAAGGGAAACAGAAGCCAGGCAAACCAAAGAAAATCTCTCCACTAAAAAAATTCCCAACCCTCGGCAACGAAGTGGAGTGTGCCTTTTATAGTAGAGAAAAGAGGGTATCCGCTGGGTTGGCGCCTGGCTGGCGCCGAGCGCATTTCGTGCTCGCCTTGCTTGCGCGAGTGGCATAATCATTGAAAAACAATTAATGCGGCCGCTAAATGGTTAGAAAATCATATTTTTTTGGATTTAGTCCCTGCATATTTTTGGTTAATCCGATATTCTTGGATTTTTACAGATTTAGTCCTTGGGATATTTCGTACATTTGGATATTCACGGATTTGATCCCCGAGATATTTTCCTGCGCAACTTGCCACGTGTGCAGCTTTTTGCCACGTGTGCTATTTGCCAGTTTTGCTGCTCGGAAACTTCGACTGCTCATATCTTCTCCATCCGGACTCCGATCTGGGCAAACTCAATTGCGTTAGAATCGTATCGGAACCCTCTATCCAATGACATAGGGGTAAGCATCTGGATCGGGGTTTAGCAGAAAGTCAACTTTCGGCTCCCCCTCAAGTTTGACCGGCCTGCATAACCTTCATCCGGACTCCGATTCCTGCAAACTCAGTTGCGTTGGAACCATGTCGAGATTCTATATCCATTGAGGTAAAACGAGGTGGCCAATTATCACTTGATCGAAAAGTCAACTTTTCACCCCTTTGGGTTTGACTTTTCGTCTAGGGTTTGCATTTCCGGCTTTTTCGGGAGCGCAAAAATGAGGTGCTTACAGATCGCTTGTTCTTTCCTTCCTTTTTCATCGTGTTGACCTAACACACATCCTACTGCCGTCTCAGAGACTGTCAGATACATAATCAAGGGTCGTCCCGGGACTGGCGGGGACCAACGTCGGTGGACTCATAAGATAGGCCTTGATCTTATCAAATGCTACTTGGCAGTCTTCGTTCCAGATTACAGGATTATCCTTCTTTAATAGCTTGAATATAGGCTCACACACAGGAGTCATCTATGCGATGAATCGAATAATGTATTGCAATCTACCCAGGAACCCTCTCACTTCCTTTTTTGTTGATGGGGGAGGCATTTCTAGAATTGCCTTTGCTTTGACGGGGTCAACCTCAATGCCTCGCTTGCCCACTATGAATCTGAGCAATTTTCCTGAAGTAACTCCAAACACGCACTTGTTTGGTTGAGCAGGAGCTTGTGCTTTTTGAGTCTGTCGAACATCTTTCCAAGGTTCACCAAATGGTCTTCTTCGTCCTTTGACTTTGTTATCATGTCATCCACATATACTTCCATCTCCTTGTGCATCATGTCGTGGAGCAACAAGGTCATTGCACGCTGATATGTAGCACCAGCATTCTTTAGTCCGAATGGCATCACGCGGTAGCAGTAAGTGCCCCAGTGCGTGATAAAAGATGTCTTCTCCATATCCTCAGGTGCCATCCTTATCTGGTTGTAACCAGAGAAACCGTCCATGAAAGAGAACATAAAATGCGTTGCTGTATTATCTACCAGTACATCAATATGTGTGTGCGATCGTCGGAAACGCAGCCCCGCGGGGCGCATGGATTCTCGTGCATCCCTCCGGGAGGGTAAAACAGGAAATTGGAGTCACCACCGCCTGATGGGGTGCATACGAACACCTGGGTGCCTAAGTCCGTCTATTGGGCTGGTCTGCGGCTTGAGATTATAAGTAGGTTTTCGATTACGGTCCGGGGAAGTCCGTAGACACCCCGGTCTGCCCTGTTGGTTGACGGGTCCCATAGAGTTCTCCTGGTTTGATCCAACTTACTGGTTTCTCACCTGATTCCTAATCCAGCATGCAACTTGGTTAAGTCTGGTGGGACCACCTGAGTGGTGTGGATCCCTTTTATTGTTTTTACCTTGCTTAATTAAGTGATCTGAGTCTGATCGGGTGAGCCTCGTTGGAAGGCCCACGATGTCCTTGGTGGGCTTGGTTAAGCCCACATGCCTCTGGTGGCCTCTGTCTAGCCTAGGGGGCCCTTTGGGCTTAGGTTAAGTGAATTGATTTTACTTAATTGTTCAATTTAGAGATTTAATTGGCTTTCATGCAAAAGTGTGCCTACATTGGTTTGCGGGCCCCTAGGCGGGCCACACAAGTGTTGCCAAATATTTTAATTTATCTTGCTTAGATTTGCCAAAATGGGCTGGACATTGGGCTTGGGGCCCGTGGTCCAGATTTGCGCTTGAAAGCCCAAGTTCTTTGAAGCTAGGGTTTAACCCTAGCTTGCTTGGGGACGCACATCATCTACAGCATTGGGTCCGCAGCGTTCGATACAGCTTGTCGGAGGAGATGACGCGTGGTCAGACACTCCGCGTGCCTGGCACACAAGCCATTAACGAGAATTTCTCCCCGTTATGCAGGTCCTCCTCAAACGACTGTTTATGCGCTTCTCTTTTGAAAAGTGAAATGAGCGTAGAGAGGAGCCAAGGCTTCTGCGTCGCAATACGTTCTCTCACCCTCTTCTGTCTCCAGATGCGCGCATGGCTCGGCTTCTTCAAGTACTGTTTTTGCATTCTCTCTTCCTTCCTCCCTCAGTCTTAACGAATCGATGCGTGGAATGTGAGAATTGATCGGATTTTGTCTAAATCTCTCTGATTTAGATTGATTATTCTTGAAAAATGGAGCCATTGCCGCGATCAATCTTTTCATTTATGATATAGTATCTACTATCATCGGTGAGGTTCGTTTTAATTTCAGAGATTTTGAGCGTTCCGAATAGATTATATCACGGAATCACCTGTTCTATTGCTGCATTTCAGCTTTCCTAGATGTCAGAGAAATTTATGCGTTTCTTTTCCATTATCCATATTTAACCGACCGTTTGGAAAGATTCTTTTTCGTTTTCGAGTTGCGTTTGTGGTTTTTCCTGTGCAATGTCTCTTTATCTTCAAATCTTCTCTTGTTATGATTCGTTAAATGTCGTTTTTGCTTTCATATTTTCTCTAGTTCATTTGATTCATGATAAGTGATTTCGATTCTTCGATGTTATACCAATCTATGTTCTGCTTCTCCAATTTCACTGCTGTGACCTCTCTGGATTTCTTGCCTTTCCAATCTTATTTTTTCCTTCTTACGAGAAGAATTGTTAATGGAGCGAAAAGAGGAAAATAGCATAGGACATGCGCGATGGAGAAGATGCTGACTAGCCTCTGAATACGGCATCATCCCACCAAATCCGGTAGGCTGGATGGAATCTAGGGTTTTCCTATCATACCAAAATTTTCCTATCAAAATACGATTCACAGTTATTTGTTTTCCATTTATGAAAGATGAAACACAAGTAAATCAACGTGAACGTACCAGAGAGAGCAATTCAAAGAGAAAATAGTTGAATGTTCAGTACAAGAGAGAACTGAGAAATCTCTTTTGATGATGATGACTGCAATCGGCCAGCAAAAGAGACGATGAACAGTGACCTTCCGATGTTTTTCGTCTCCCCAAACAACAATTCCTTCTCCTTTTTTTTTATGTTAACCGGCGTTAAGCGGCATCTCGTTAATGATTCGCGTGCAAGGCACACGAGAATTTATGGAGATGTGTCGGGCTTACAGCAATGCTGTAACGCTCCGCTGTAAGCCCAATGCTGTAGACGATGTGCGTCCCTTGCTTGGTTAGTGGGGCTTGGCGGGCCCGATAGGCCCTCGCCCTTGGTCTCGGCCAAATTGTGCTACTTATCACATCATTCCACAAATCCGGTTCGGGTGGATTGCATTGGGTTTGGCCCACCCGGCTTGCTTATTTAATTTACTTAAGTGACTTAAGTTACATGCTTGTATCCCGTGATGTTTGTCGGGCTTGGTGGGCCCCGTTGGAAGGCCCACAAGAGTACCTTGTTAGACCGGAAGTCCACGTCCCATGTTGGATTTCCGGGTGACCTGGAAACCCTATTGGTTAGCTTGGTTTTATTGAAAACATCATTTAAATACAGCAAAAACCAAGGAACACACAAAAATGGCATTTCTGCCATGTAGTCGACATTCTTAGTTCGCTACACACAAGCCCTAGGTGATCCGACTTGAGTTGTCGGATCACCTTAAAATTGCACTTTTTCAGGGTTTGGCAATTGGGGTGGCTACATGGGCTTCCTAAGGGCTTCTACAAGTTGCGTGGGCCCCTGGGTAGGCCCACATTGGTTCAGATATGGGGGGAATCCTCCTTTAGCTTCCTTCTTGGGGTTTCTCAATTAAGGCTAAGGGAGCAAAGGGGGAAGAAGGAAGGCATGGGGCTGCTGCCCCCTCACTTCTCTTCAGCAGTTACAGCGAAGGCATAGGGGTCTTGGTACCCCTACTTTGGTGGTCCCACTTCACTAATCAATGGGCCATAAGAGCCCAGCATCCAGGTCTTGTATGCTGTGCATGTTAATCCTAAAACCAACATGTTACAGATCATGGCACAGCAAAAATAAACAAAAGTGACCAGCAGCTACTAAAGGAATCTTAGGTGGGCTTTAAGGATGCTGATGGGAGTGGAGAATGCATAGAGATCAGGTGAGGGGGTGCATGCATGTCTAATGCCCAATGGGTTGGGTTTGGGAGCATAAACAAGTGAAAAAATCTGCTAGGAACAGCAACTAAAAAGGGACTAAGCATGCTACTAGGATGCACATAAAGACAAACCTAATGCAGGCACCTAGAGCAGCAGCTCTTAAAGGAAATTAAACATGCTAAAAAGGAGGTGGGAGCCACATAAAAAGCAGGAGGGGGAGGCCTTCATGCATGGTTCTAATGGTCTAGTGCCAGGGGTGGTTTTAGGCTTCCAAAGCTGTCGGGATAGCAGCAAACAGTGAGGGTTCGTTGCTGTCTCCAGCAGCAACTCACATGGGCATAATAAAGGGTATTGTGGGGAAGGGGGGAGCATGCTTAGGGGGGTCGTGCAACAGCCTCATACCAGGTGGTTAACGGGGGTAAGGGAGCATGCTTGTGTGCACCAAACAGTAAACAAAATAGGAGACAAGCATGGGCTGGCAGGTTGGTTAGTGGAGTGCAAAAAGGGGGGCGGATCTACTGGGAACAGCAGGTGCTATAGGGGGCAGCATGCTTCCTACGACTATTAGGTGCTCCATGGGGGGTACGGCCACAGCCAAAGGGGGTGGGGGAGGGTGTCGGGGAACTGGAAGGGGGGAAAAGGAACCTACTTGGCACCTCTTGCAGTAGCAACATAAGGAAGGAAAGACACACAAAAAAAGCAGAGATTGCATGCATGAGAGAAAAAAAAACAGATTCGCACCTAAACACATCTACATACCAAAATCACTTGCATCAGAACAGAGATCACTTGTGAAGTGTTTCCACCACTTACCAGTAGGAGAGGTTGCACACCTCCCTTGGTGCCAAACCCCACATGCATACGAAAGAAAATCAGTAAAAAAACAGTCATGCAAAAAGAGCATGGAAAAGTATCCCAACATGCATTTCCACAGCTTCTAACCAGATCTGAACCTGGCCTCCATGCTTGCACCCAGAACATTCGAAGAAGGGAAGTAGGAGGGGGGTTTATACGGGGTACATTGGACATGCTCGAAGTGAGGGAACATGCTCCCTTTACTGAATAACCCAAAAATTCTTAGAACAGCCACCTTGGTGGCCTAAAGTGAAGCCAACAAGCCTCTCATCCTCCCATGGGGTTGTGCATGGGATCTCCCTTACCCTTGGAGATCTCCATGTTACCCAAAAAATGGCAGAAAATGCATGGAAGATAGACATTAACATGGATGTTCAGCAATGAGAAAAACCAAACCCATTGACATGATTAGAAAACCCCCATTTTCTTATATGTAAGGTAAAAGTGGGGGAGAAAACAATACCTGAAGGTTCTGAAGCTCTTGTGCAAGGTGGAGACACGTCCTTGAAGTGAAACAACAGCTGGAGAGTCCCTCTTCTTGCACCAACAGCAGCAAAGCTCCTTGTGTTTTAGTAAGGAAGTGAAGGAGAAGGAGAAGACAAGGGTTGGATGGTCCTTAGAGAAGGTGGGAAGGCATTGGAGGCCAAAGGAGCTGAGAAGAATGGGGTTCAGGTGAACAAGGGAGGGAGCAAAGAGAGCAAGGCCAGCAACCCTCGGCCAAGGGGGTTGCTGGCCTTTTTATAGAAAACTTTTTGCATCCGGCATTTAATGTCGGATACACTACATCTCCTTTGTATCCGACATAAGATGTCGGATACACTATACTTCCTTTGTATCCGACATAAAATGTCGGATACAAACACAATTATTTCTAAAATTCAATTTTCTGAGCAAATCTGTCAGCAAATCCGCGCGAATCCAGCGAGCGTATCTCTTGTATCCGACATTTAATGTCGGATATGAATAATAAAAAGTGTATCCGAAATATATGGTCGGATACAAACCTGATATTTACAGATTTGGTCCATGGATATTTGCAGATTCACCCGATACACTTGGATATTTGCAGATTTGGTCCCTACGAATTTTTGATTTAGTCCCTGAGATATTTTGCATGTTTGGATATTCACGGATTGCCCCCTGAGATATTTTCCTGCGTCTCTTGCCACATGAGCAGCTCTTTACCACGTGTGCAGTTTCCGGCTTTTTGCCAATCAGAAACTTCAACAGCTCATATCTTCTTCATTCGAACTCCGATTTGAGAAAACTTAGTTGCGTTAGAACAGTATCGGAGTCCTCTACTCATTGGGATAGGGCTAAGCACCTGGTTCGGGGTTTAGCATAAAGTCAACTTTTGGCTCCCCCTCAAGTTTGACTGCCCCGCAGATCCTTCATACGGGCTCCGATTCCAGCAAACTCAGTTGCGTTGAAACCGTGTCAGGATCCTCTATCCATTGAGATAAAGCAAGGTGGACAATTATCACTTGATCAAAAAGTCAACTTTTGCCCCCTTAGGATTTGACTTTTCAGTTAGGTTTTGCATTTTTGGCGCTTCCAGGGGTGCAAAAATGAGGTGCTTACAGCTGCCCCTCTTTGCCGGAGTCACCTTGCGGATGAACGGCAAAGAAAAAAAAAGAAGAATCTCGTTTTTGCGCCTCGCATTTCTGTCGACATGGTCGACAAGCTTAGTCCTTCGAAGTTTTCACTTGTAGGGCAAATCTGCAGCATTTAGTTTAGGTTTGAAAGAGATTATATTGGACTTGAGCTCGCCAACCTTTTTCGGCGTTGATGCCAGGCACTTGACAATATTCTTTTCTTTCTTGTTTGTTCCATTACAGCTTTTAGGTGATTTCAGACTTATGATTCCTTTTGGGTATTTTACTTGAGGCTTGTTGTTGTTGTTGTTTTTTTTTATGGCCGAAAGTTGGTTAGAGGGTGGAAAGAATGAGGAAAGGAGGTGGGAAGAGGGAAGGAGGAGGTGCTATTGGTGAGGAGGTGCTCTCAGCGCTGTCTGGTGCCTCAATGGAAACATCTTGTTTCAACCTTGCAGAGGCACTTTGCACTAGTGACGCCTTGTCCTTCAGCATTGGGAGACACTCTGCTCCTGAGGGACACCTTGTTCTTCAGTCTTGCGAGGCGTCTTGCTCCTTAAGGACACATTCCTGTGTCATTTAGATGTGGGAGACGCTTTGCTCCTTAGGTACTTTAAATATGGGAGTCGCCTTGCTCCTGAGGTTTCAAATGTGGGAGACGCTTTGCTCCTTAGGTACTTCAAATGTGGGTGTAAGCACCTCATTTTTGCACCCCCGGAAAATCCGGAAATGCAAGCCCCAAGCAGAAAGCCAAACCCTAAGGGGTGAAAAGTTGACTTTTTGATCAAGTGATAATTGGCCACCTTGCTTTATCTCAATGGAAAAAGAATCCCGACACGAGTCCAACGCAACTGAGTTTGCTGGAATTGGAGTCCGGATGAAGGATCTATGGGCCAGTCAAACTTGAGGGTGAGCCGAAAGTTAACCTTTTGCCGAACCCCGAGCTAGGTGCTTAGCCCTATGTCATTGGATACAGGGCTCTGATACGGTTATAACACAATTGAGTTGGCCCAAATCGGAGTTCGGATGAAGAAGATATGAGCTGTCGAAGTTCTCGAGCAGCAAAACCCAGAAACTGCACATGTGGCAAAAGAACTGCACACGTGGCAGCAAACACAACAAAATATTACAGGGGGCAATATTTAAAAATAAAAAAACTTGCTAAATATCTCAGGGACTAAACCAAAATTCGCAGGGGGCAATCTGCAGATATCCAAAAGTGTCAAATCGGTTAAGTTGAGGAGCAAATCTGTAATTTTTTGATTTGTATCCGACCAAATATGTCGGATACATATATTTTTGTGTGTATCCGACATATATTATCGGATACAAAAGATTTTTTAAGCAAGATTCGCACCGATTCCCTGACAAATTCGCGGCGGCATTAAAATTCTAAATTATTATGTTTTGTATCCGATATTTAATATCAGATACAAGTGGAATTTAGTGTATCCGACCTATATGGTCGGATACATTAAGTTTTCTATAAAAGGGGCCAGCAGCCCCCTTTCTTTGGGTTGGCTTGGTTGGGCGGTTTTCCACTTCTTCTCCCCCACTAATCTTGCTCCGAAATCTTTCCTCCAAGCCCCTCCTTGCTCCCTAAGCCCCTCAAGCATAGTCCTAGGCCCATCCTACCCATACTTTCTCTCATCTTCTTCACTTCCACTCAAGCAAAGAGAGTGGTGGTTGATGTTGGTGCTGGGAGGTGCTGCTCCAGCAGCTTTTCGTGCTTCAAGGGAGTGTCTTTACACCACTCTAGGGTTCCAAGACCCCTAGGTAAGGTTCCCTATGGTATTTTTGTTCATGATATATAAGAAGAAGCTCCATATGAGCATGTGCTTTTAACCATGTGCTTCTTACCATTTCAAGCATATCCTGGCTCTTCTTTCCCTACTCGATCTTTTTTCCCCACTGTGTATAAGAATAATCCCATGGTAAGGGGAAGACATGTGACCGGCTTCAAGGGAGGAAGAAGGTGACATGTGGATGCTCTTAATGGTTCTTTGGAGCCCTCTTTTGAGCTACTGGTTTATTTCATTTAAAAGGGGAGTTTGTTCCTTTAATTTTTATCTTGTGTACCCCTTCATGTAACCCCCTTTCTCATCCCTTCTCTAGGTGTTTTCAGACTATGAGAATAGCGCAAGAAAAAAGTTGTGACTACAGCAACTTCATATGGAAACACTTTATTAAGAAGAATTGCTTGAACTCGGCTTATGCATCAGCTTCATGGAGTTCCATCATCCAACTTGTTTCTTGCGCTTGGAATGCCAAGACACCTATACATCTGTTGAGACGTCTTTCTTTGGGTGCTGTCGTCTATCACATTTGGTGTGAACAGAACCGCAGGATTTTCAAGAATTCGGCCTTACCAAAGGTTGAAATCTGCAAACTTATTGAGTTTGCAGATCCTATAGAGTTGACGGTCTATCGATGCCACTAACGGACAACGACATCCACAGGAAAGTTGCACTCCAATGGAATATCAACTTCCTTATTTGTTAATCTTTTAGCATGGTCTGGCATGTTTCTCTATTGGTTTAGCACGCACATGGAAGCTTTAGCACGATTTCATATGTTTTGTATTGGTTCAGTGTGCACTTAGATACCTGTTATTATGTAATGTCCTAGTGGTCTACCACTACTTCTTTGTACATTCTCCCTCCTTTTCTAATGGAATCTTACTTTTTCCCAAAAAAAAAAAGGTTGCTTGGGTGCTGCCAGGTGAAGGATCTTAGATGGCACATACTATGCTCATTGCGGGACAAGCTGGTTATGCTTTGTTTTTTAGATCATGTGCTGGTGATTTCGATTATGGTCTTTGTATGGTTCACCATGGTCGTATTCTTACCCTTGTGGCAGTTTTCGACCATATAAGATCACCCCACCTGGTTTAGACATGGGCTCTAGGTGCATGTATGCACATTTGCTCATTAGGGATGCCTCTAGATGCTTAATGTGTCCTGTCATTTGTATTGATGTTGCATGTCCATAGATCAGTCTTTAAGCCCTTGAGCACCACACGCACATGCATGCACCTCTTGATGAATGATAGGCCTCAAATGGAGCATGTTTTTAATTGATTTCTTTCTCCTTGTTGCTCATATTGATTGCTGCTCCTTTCGGCTGAGAACAACCGGAACAGAGGTACATGACCTCTGTTCCTTTGCTGGATTCTGTCCAAGAGAAAGACAAAGGGGAAGCCCTCCACCTTTCCCCATAGCTTGGCTTGGGAAGCCCCAAATAAGAGGCATGGTGGCCCTTCCCTGAACCACTGTGGGCCCACACAGGGGCCCACACAATTACTAGAACATCCTAGAAGACCCAAGAACCCAAGCCCACTGACAAAAATTCAAAAATGCCACTTTCTATGCTGATCCGACAACTCAGATCGGATCAGCAGGGTTCCTTTTGTATCCGACCATCATGGTCGGATACAGGGATTTTTGTTTATAGCTGACACTTCAGGTCGGTTACACTGCCAGATTGCCTTTTTTTCTATTTTGTGATCTTGTACTATTTTCTAGTCTTGTTCGATCAATTCGGATGAACCAAGAGGGTTTCCGGGTCAATGGGAGACCCAAGATGGGCCATGGACCGACCCGGTCCAATTTGATTTCCGGTGGGCCTTCCAACGGAGACCACCAAGCCCGACAAACTACTTTTGCTAAATAGAGATAACAAACCAATTGAGCGGGCTGAACCCACTTGAGGCCCACCAAGGCCCATTTTGAAGCATGTTGCTTAGATTTAGGCATGGTTTGGCTGGGACCACGGGTAGGGCCTATCAGGCCCGCTAAAGCCCTAACCAAGCTAACTTAGGGTTTCCAAACCCTAATTCAGGAAGCCTTGGGCTTTCAAGCCCGAGCCCAGACAAAGGGCCCCAAGCCCAAAGCCTGGTTCATTTTGGTGAAGTTAAATAAAAGATGAATTAAATCATTTGGCAACCAATTGTGGGGCCCGCTCAAAGGCCCACAAAGCAATCTCGGCCCACTTAGCATGAAAATCACTTAACTTCAAATTTGAATTTCAAATAAAAATTAACTCACTAAACCAAAGCACAAAGGGTCTCTCAGGCTAGACTGAGGCCCACCAAGGGGTATGTGGTCTTAACCATGCCCACCAAGGAATCTGCGGGCCTTCCAATGGGGCCCACCCAATCGGACTCACATCACTTTAAGCTAAGAAGATAAACTCAAGTAAAGGGACCCACACCGCTTTGGTGGTCCTGCCAGACTCAACCAAATTGAATGCTGGATTAGGAATCGGGTGAGTGAGAAATCAGATTGATTCAAACCAAAAAATATATGGGACCCGTCATTCGACGGGGTGGACTGGGGTGTCTACGGACTTCCCCAGACCGCAATCGAGAACTTACTTAGAATCTCTAGCCGCAGACCACCTAATAAACAAACATAGGCACCTAGGTGTTTGCCTGCAACCCATCAGGCAGTGGCGACTCCAAATTTCCCATTTTTACCAGTGCGACCATGCGCACATCCTGGCGACTCCACTGGGGACTCTTAGCCCAATAGAACCCCTGGTTAGAATGAGTCAACCAAGAGGGATTAGTTGATATCTAGGATTCTTACTATCTTTTTTAGTAAGACGCAAAATACACGTAATTACGTGTTTTGGGGAGTCCTGTCAAAAAGGACGAGATAATTGCCTAAGGCAATTGGAATTTAAGCAGACCATTGTGCCCCACCAATTACCTGGGGACTCTCCTGGACCTCGTATTGCGTGCCAATTCTGCACCTTACTACATGAGACGGTAAAAATTCATTTATCAACAAGATCCAGTCAAATCTCACCCGATTAGACACAGCACTCAGCCCAATTGCACACATGGGCACACCACCACACCGTGGATGGACTTCTTTTCCAGTTTTATGATAAATTGCGTAGGGTGACACGAACGAGGGGGACTGTGTGAATGATCTGACCCTGAATGAATGAGTGCGAATATTGTATCTTCTTTTCCAAGACTTAGACCTCTCTAGCAGCCTACCCTTCTGATTCCTATGAACTGACTTTTGGGATGGTATTAGTACCTACGCTCCCGTGGCTTGCCGGGGAAAGTAGGGTAAATCCATCCCCCCAGTTTTTTGGAGTCCATCAGCACCACAGGTTTCTTACCGTGGCACGCGAGGATCCAGTATTGGTCCAAACCCTTGTAGGCATATGTCTCGGGCTGGGTATCCTTCCCCACCTAACGCTTCTGAATGAACCGCGTTCTGGGATTGTGAGGTATTGTGTATGATGAAATAAGAAGGGAAAAATCAAATTAAAACCCAAGAGTCTATCAGGGGCAGCAACCTTCGCTTTTTGCATCAAATGGAGTAAACCCTAGATCATGGGCTACCTTAGCCCTAATTTAGGAAGCTAACCTAACTTTGATAAAGGGGAACCACCCCAGGTCCATGCATCGAGTCCTGCAAGCCATGGGCCTCGACCCATTGATTCCGCTGGAAGCACCCTGAGTTCGGGTTGGCCTTTTGAGCAGATGAAAGCCGGCCAGATCAGACAATCAGATGAAAGCATGCCAGATCAGAACAGGGGATCCAAACCCTAGATCTAGGAATTCGGCCTACCCGCCTTGGAGCAGATTTGTACCCTTCCTTTCAGCTCCCAACAGCCTCAAGGATGAATCATTTGTAGATTTTTGTGAATATCATGTAATTTTCGCCCTCGCTGGCAAGTTGTAAATTCTTTTGATCTAACCCCTGAAGTCGAAGGCAGACGAAAGAACAAATGAAAGAAAATTCGACCGAGACTCGGATGTGCTTCCATACACAAGTGTGTCTAGGAGTCGTGCCCGGCCCGTGAGGCACCAACCTTTTTGATTGTGCACACACCTTTTTGGTGTAATTTTCATATTCATTTTTTGATATTGGATTTTTGAATGGTAATGTCATTTAAGCCTTCATGTTAATCTTGTGCCAGCATCTTCATGCATTGAGTGCACACACTTCAAGGTCATTTGCACAAACATTTTTGATCAAATCCTTTTCAAAGGAAGCAATGCAAAAAAAAAAAAAAAATCCAAAATCAAAGCTACACTGGGACTAAGAATGGCTCCAATTCCCTGTGCCTCAATCAGATTCAGCTTAATCAGAAAAACTCATCGGCTGTGACCTAGCCCAAAATAATAAGCCAAGAAAAATCAAGGATGGGTCTAACCCTTGCTGATGACCATCAGCCAAATTGAAAAAAAGAGAATGATGAAAAGAAGAAAAGAGGAAAAATCCAATGAAAGACCAAATGGGTCAAAATATCAAATCTCAGTCGAGGCCATTTTGGTGCTTCTGCAGCCCCAGGAAATCATTTCATGTTTCCCTAAGAACAGGGACTCTCCCAAAAACTGGGACTTCTTCCCAAACCGGGACTACCCCCAAAATTAGGGACTTGTCCCCTCGCCTCTGAATGGCAAATTTTAGTCGAAGCCATTTCGCGCTTCCACCACTCTGAAACCATTTCGTGTTTCCCAAAATCTTATTCGAAGCCATTTCGCGCTTCAGCTACTCTGAAACCACTTCGTGTTTCCCAAAATCTTAGTCAAAGCCATTTCGCGCTCCCACTACTCTGAAACCATTTCGTGTTTCTGCTGCTCCGAAGCCATTTCGCGCTTCCCCTAATCTAAAACCATTTTGTGTTTCCCAATCCGAAGCCATTTCGTGCTTCCCCCAATCTGAAGCCATTTCACGCTTCTCCAAATTTGAAACCATTTCGTGTTTTCCAATCCGAAGCCATTTCGCGCTTCCCCAAATCTGAAACCATTTTGTGTTTCAACTCTGAAGCCATTTCGTGCTTCCACTAATCTGAAGCCATTTCGTGCTTCCACTAATTTGAAACCATTTTGTGTTTCCCAAATCTGAAGCCATTTCGTGTTTCCCCAAATCTGAAACCATTTCGTGTTTCAACTCTGAAGCCATTTCGTGCTTCCACTAATCTGAAACCACTTCGTGTTTCCAAAATCTTAGTCGAAGCCATTTTGAGCTTCCACTACTCTGAAACCATTTCGTGTTTCTAAAATCCAAATCGAAGCCATTTCGCGCTTCCCCAAATCGTAGTAGGAGTCATTTCATGCTTCTGCTGCTTTGGAAATAATTTCACGTTTCCCCAAATTCAGTAGAAATTACTTACCCTTCGGAAATCAACTCTTGCAGTTCTTGGAGATCAAATACAGGGACTGTCCCGTTGACATGTACCAATCTTTGGAAATCAACGCTTTGCGTTTCCACATCCCAGTCAAGTATGAAAATCAAAAAGATCACAAATAATCTGTAGTGACATGCATTGTATGTAGTCGTAATATGAATTCTTTATACTGATTTGTTTCCTCATTCATCAGCCCAAGGTTCCAAAATTGCTAATCAAAGCCCAATTCGCTTGTGTTCCGAAAGAAGGCTTCAAATGGACCCTGCTGAGGAACAAGAACCGGCACTACCTCCACCTCCACCTCAGGAACAAGAGAAACTGGAAGATCACCTAGTGATCATGGGACTGAACCAGCAGATGGCCCACATGTCAACCATGATGGCCACCATGATGTAGCAAATGGAAAGGCTACAACAAGCACCACATCAGTTTGTGCAGACCTGGCAGCAGCTGCCAGTGCCTCCACAGCAACCGGCACCTCCCCAGGAACCGCCAGTACCACCACCACAGCAGTTGGCCCCTCATCCTATGCCAGTCATGCCAGAGCAGCCGCCACCAGTTCTCCCACAATTGAACCTGCAACCACTAGAGCAACAGATGCCACAACATTGGCCAGTTCAACCAGAGCCGTTGTTACATATTCCGGCACCCCCTGCTATTCCACAACAACCAGTAATGCCACAAGGAATGGGGCGTGAAGAAGAAGAGTGGTATAGAGCACAGGAGGCGGTAGGTATCTCAGCCCAGATGAAAGCGGATTTGCGAACTCTGAAAGAACAAATGCGGAATGTGAACCGAGATCTTATGCCGAAGGAAGCCTCGCTGGATAGACTAGGATTTTTCCCTAATTTGCAACTGCCGCTCAAGTTCAAGTGTCCAGACTTTGTGAAGTTCGACAGAAGTGGCTGCCCACTATCACACTTAAGGGCATACTACGGGGATATGTGTCAATACACCTATGATGAGAGAATTATGATCCAGTTCTTTCAGCGCTCATTGGTAGGCTCAGCACAGAAATGGTTCGCCAGTCTGGACAGGAACCAGATCAGGACTTGGGACGACCTAGCTAGCTAGTACATTCCTTGAACACTTCAAGTTCAACACGGAGGTCTTACCCACTCGGATGGAGTTGCAAAAAATGACCAAGAAGAGCACTGAATCCATTCGGGAATATGCAAAGAGATGGCGAGAAATGGCTGGAATGGTGCAACCACCCATGTTGGAGAAGGAGATGGTGACACTATTCATCTCAACGCTGGGGCAACCGTACTACACTTTGCTACTGGGGCAGTTTGCTGCAAGTTTTGCAGACTTGGTTGTTGTGGCAAACAGAATAGAGGATGGAGTCAAGTCTGGCAGGGTGGCAGGCTTTGCGACCGAGCAGAGAAGGAACCCCGTCGATGGGAGAGGCATGGAAAGAAGGAAAGAAGATGAGACTGTCAATTATGTCCAGCCGAACAGGCCTTTCCACTTTTCGGCACCTGGCGTGAGAGAAAATCAGAACAGTGGCCAGGGGGCGCAATCCGCAGGACAACCAAGATGGACCAAAGAGGAATTCCAAGCAAGGTTGAACAGAGAGTTCACACCCCTTGTAACGCCCCGAACCCGGGTCAGTCCAAACCGGCACCTGACCCGAACCCGGTTCGCTACTGTAACAACCCGAATTTAGTTCAACAACCAAATCCGAGGTGTTACTGGCCCATATCAATCACAACATCAATAACATACCAGACCAAAGAAAGTAAATCCAATCCATATATTAATCCATCAGAGTTGCGGAAACAAGTATGTGCGGAAGTGTAGATTAAAATCATCAAACAAGCATGAAGCTTGACCATCAATCAATAGTATCAAAGTCTGGTAGAATGAACTGGTTACTAATTCTCTCTTGTCTCTCTCATACATCAAATCCAATTAATGATAATAAACCAATTAAAAATGCTAAGTCTATAACATCAATCCACCTCAGATAAGATCGGGATAATAGTAATCCTCTGGAGAATACTCAGCTATCTCTCCCTGGAAGTCTAAGAGATCCCCCTCTCGCGTATCAGCTGAAAAAAATGGAATAACAGTAGGGTGAGATACGAATATCCCAGTAGGTAACACATGCATGATTAAACAGTTAATATACGGAAAGTAGCAGTTCATGCACGAATAAGTCACATCGATTAATCAGGCTCGTATAATCATTCGTATCATTCGTAAATACAAAACAATATACTAAACAGTTCTAGAGATGAATTCCAGCAAGTTTAATATGAAAATACCATAGTCAAATCAGTAACATAATTCATACATTGCCAGGATGTACTAAACAGTCACATCCAACCAATATCCCAAACACATGCCTCCCGCATGTACCACAAGAATAACAAGTTTTATGATTTCAGGGTCATTGTAGGACTCACAAAGTTAGATAAACCTTTTGAGATGATTCTCAACCAATTGCTATACCACCGTGCGACTTAGGAGCGATGCTACTAATGATACTCAAGCCCCATGCAGCGCAGCTTAGACAAGAGCCGTAGTCACCGACTTATTGCACACGTACCCATCAAAGTTGGCATGTACCACCAGCATGCAGCACCAGAATCAATACATGGAGGTGGTTGCTTATCCACATGTACAGGGAATCACCAGCGGCTCACCGGGGTGTCCCTCCAGACATAGGACCTTCCCAGACAAACTAACTTGCAAAGGAAGCGCGTCGCATATAGGAGTAACTCAACTCAAATGACATATCCCTCAGCTATCTAGCTACGACTATGGATCCACAACCAGCTATGCCCATTAGACTCCAAAACTTCCCAAAAGTGTCATATTCTATAAGGGTTGGTGCCTAGCGGCATATAATGGTTATATCTGTACATTTACTTCAATATTTGTTCATCTGATTTCAGTATTCTCTTTAGAAAGTATTCTGATTTATAATGTCATTTAGAGGTATTTAGATAGTCAAATGGTAGTTAGGCTTTTCCAAAATCACGTTTCTCATTTACCTTCAAAACTTGGCAACTATTGTCCTAAATATCTCCCTAATTTGTTTTTCTGTAAAACAGGGGTTTAGGTAGTTTATTTTGGTCTTAAAGCACCTTAATTAATCATTAAAATTGTCTAAAAATAGTTTAGAATTGAATTAGGTTCGAAATTATGAAAAATTGGAAATTCTGTTGAGAGCGCCTAGGATCGCTCAGGATCGCCCTGGCGGTCCCAGGTCAGCGGTCGTGTATTTTCGAGCGCCCGCGGTCCGTCTTCTCGCGGTCTACGGCGCCCTAATTTTATTCAACCAGCGCCGAGTATCGCCGACGAGGGCCGAGCACAGTCGAGGTCGGCGGTCGTGCGAAATCGAGCCGAAATAGTTCTAAATCACGATTTTTCTCGTCTAAACTCATTCTAGTGTATTTCTAACATGCTTAGCTAACTAAATACAACATTACATATCATAGAAACATGCATTTGCGATTAACCAAGGAAAAATCCAATTTCAAAACCAAAACGGTGTCACCTACCTCGTATACGCGTTTCTCCTCTTCTCTTCTGAACAGCAAACCCCCAAACCTCTCCTCAGTTGCAAGGCAAGGCTCTGAGCAAGTTCCCTTGGTCTTCCTCCTTCCTTCTCTTCCTTCTCTTCTCGGTCGTTTCAACTCTCGTCGTCTGCGGCTGAATAATACGAGCGAGAATACGATTAGGTTATTTAATACATATATATACTCCCTGATCCCATGCATCTCCCATGCAAACTCTCCCATACACCTCGCCCAATTAAAATACGTACCTCGATATCTCAAGATCGGACGGTCAGATCTGCGTCTACTTCTGGATCTTCACTAAACTGATCACCCCCTACAAGAATAAAATATTCCCATCAATCATAACCCTCAGTAATATTATTTACTAATTTAATTTATTATTTAAGTAAAATTCGGGGTCTTACACCCCTGCCTTATCCGTTGTCAGAACTGCTGCCAACCCTATTGAAGAAAGGTTATTTGTAGAAGAAACAGCCAACTCAGCAGCCGGCCAACAGCCACTCCTACAACCCCAATGAGTATTGAGACTACCACATGGGAGCCCCTGGACATCATACCAATCGCTGCTGGGAACTGAAGCACGATGTCGAGGATTTGATCGACAGTAAACGTGTTTCGGTCGATCCCCCAGTGACAACTCCTGCGATAGGGATCCAGACTAATCCTATGCCTAACCACAACCAGGCGTCTTCAAGTGGCACCAGTTGAACAAGTTGGAGAAACTGCAGGGTAGAGAGCAATCCCAAAATCCAAAATCTTCATCAAGCGCGATTTCACTCCGAGTCCGCCGTGACCAGGATAAGTTGAACTTTACTTTTTGCACCATACATCCCTGGTAGGAGTGGTTGTTTTGTAAATGTTTTAAATTATTTTTACTTTCACGCAAGCTTTTGTAAAAAACCTTTTGAAAAACACAAAAAGAAAAGAAAATACCTTTTGAAAAAAATTGCAAGTGTTGCTCAGTGATGACACTGCTCTGAGACCACACCCCTTTTGGCAATGACCACGATCATGGAAAAATGCTGAGTTGCTCAAAGGTGTCTTCAGCTGGGTGCAGCATACTGTCCCATGAGAACCTTGACTGAGCTAAAGGCAATTCCTTCCTGATCCAGACAATAATTTTCTTCCTAAAAACCTACCTTTGCAATAGGGCGGGGCAATCCTTGAGAGAAAAGAAAGAAAGAAAGTGAAAGTGCAAGAACCAGTTAAAGGCCGAGGCCAACTTTGACATCATGTCTCTAAGAAAGGATGAGAGGCCATCCTTCATGCACCCTAAATTTTTAAGATCCGCTAGTCAAAACACTTTGGGCTTGATTGTATCATTCAAATACCCATGTTGTGTCTAGCAACCCCACACTGGGGCAAAGCTAAAAAAGAAAATAAAAAGGATGAATAGATTCTTGAATTAATTTGCATGAATGATCCAACCAAGTTGTCACAACTTCTGCAAAAGGACGAAAGGCCATCCTTGCTTTATTCCCCAGTTTTCAAAGTCATATCTCTAGTCAAACCATTTGAGCCTAACTTTCTTTCTTCTAACCCACTGAGTCATGAGCCCTAAATTTGGTGCTGGGTACAAACAAGAAGCGAATGAGCAAAAACAAAGAAAAAGGGAAGAAAGCAGAAAATACACTAGGACTTGCAAATCAAAGCAAAAAGCTAAGATAATCCCAGAGCAAAGGAAAGAAAAAAAGCAAAAGGAAAAGGCAAAGGCCACAAAAGGCCTCAAAAAGGAAAATGAAGGAAAGCAAAGAGGTATCGGAAAAGCCCAAGCAGCCAAGAAAAGGGTAAAACATGACTTGACCCATTTGCAAAGAAAATTTGAGCCATATTCCCCTTCTTTCATAAACTAAAAACCTTCACCCTCGTTTCGTCCCATCAAAAAGTCCTTTCTGATTACAGAAAATGTGACAATGGAACTCATGCAGATTAATGATGAAGGAATCTAAAAAGGATAACGAGCTTTGGCAAGACGCAAAGTAAAACCTAAAAATGAAAAGATAAGAATTGAGCCTTATATCCCTTCATTTCTCAGTGTGAGCACGTCGGAAACGCGGCAAGGGAAAATTCGGAGTCGCCACCGCCTGATGGGGTGCAGGCGGACACCTGGGTGCCTAATCTTGTCTATTAGGGTTTTGGTCTACGGCTTGAGATTCTAAGAAGGTCTCGGTTGTGGTTCGGGGAAGTCCGTAGACACCCCGGTCCACCCTGTCGGGTGACGGGTCCCTTAGGTTTATCCTGGTTTGAATCAGTTCACTTATTTTCTCACCCGATTCCTAAGTTAGCATGCAAACTGGTTAAGTCCGGTGAGACCACCTGAGTGTTGTGGGTCCCTTTAATTGCTTTTATCTTGATTAATTAGGTAATCTGAGTCTGGTTGGGTGGGCCCCGTTGGAAGGCCCATGGTGTCCTTGGTGGGCTTAGTCAAGCCCATGGACCCTTGTGGGCCTCTGTCTAAGCCTGAGAGGCTCTTGGGGTTCGGTTCAAGTGAATTGATTTTATTTAACTGTTTAAGTTGGGGTTTAAGTGATTTTCATGCAAAAGGTGGGTCTGCATTGATTTGCGGGCCTTTGGGTGGGCCTCGCAGTGGTAACCAAAAGTGTTTTAACTTATCTTGCTAAGATTTGCCAAAATGGGCTGGACATTGGGCTTGGGGCCCATGGTCCAGATTTGGGTTTGAAAGCCCAAGCTATATGAAGTTAGGGTTTGCACCCTTCCTTGGTTCGGTTGGTGGGCTTTGGCGGGCCCGGTAGGCCCTTGCCCTTGGTCTCGGCCAAACCACACATTTCATACATCAATTCACCAACAAGTTCGGGTGGGCCGCATTGGGTTTGGCCCGCCCCGATTGATTAGTTAATTTATTTATCTTGATTATGTCACATGCATGCATTCCATTGTGTTCATTGGGCTTGGTGGGCCTCGTTGGAGGGCCCACTGGAAGTTAGGTTGGACCGGGGGTTCAAGTCCCATGCTGGGCTTCCGGGTGACCCAAGAAGCCCTGTCGGTTCATTCGGTTCGGTTCGGAAATGCCACCCATATCCGGCAAAAATCATAGAATATACATGCATCACAGAGAATATAAAAAAAGACATTTATCAGGGGAGATCTGCTCACTATTCTGGGTCCAAGGGGAGGGATCTTGGGGCGGTCCCTCCCTACGCCAAGGAACTAGTTGGATGCAAGGAGAACAATAGGGTTGGAGGGTGCGGGGGGGCGAAGCCCCCTGCGTTACGGTAAAGGGCATTTTCGGGTTTCCTAAAATATAAGCAATTCAGCATTTTTTAAGAGGGTGCCCTGACCTCAGGCGCTAGGCGCAAGGTTAGCGTGAGCTTAGCGGAACCGGAAATCAACAAAGGCCCTCGCGCGCGCATGCTAGGCGCGGGCAAGGCGCAAACAAAGCGGGCGCAAAAACACGCTGAGCGCGAGCGAGGCGCGCGCTCGGCGAGCGCGAAAAGCGCTGAGCGCGACCCTCGCGCGAGCTCAGCGCATGCTCTTGACGAAACTCGAATTTCTGTTTTTTTTTTTTTAAACTCAGAGATTGGGTTGATTTCTAGCCTCTGTAACACCTCCCAGTGCTTCTTCCACTCCCCAGAAGGCCTTTAAACACACACTAAAATTAATCTAACCTATTTCATGGCACGACTCTAGATCCCTTTACAAAAAAAACAAGCCCGATTATTATCAAACAACTACAGACAACTACAGACTAAAAGCTCCAGGGGGTCATGGGGGTGATGGGAGCATGTTTGCAAGCACACAGGAAGGGGGTTGGGGAAGCATGTTGGCAAGTCTAGCAAATATGCAAAGAAGAAAAAAAACAATGACGAGCAGATCTCGCATGAGTGAAAGACAAATTTTTACCTATGCCTGGATCGGACCTCCGTGCATGCACGCGAACACTCGAAGAAGAGAAGTAGAAAGGGAGGGGGGTTTATATGGGATACACAGGACATGCTCGAAACAAGGGAATAGACTCCCTTACTGAATAATCCACACAAAAAACTCTCCGAACGGTGGCCTAAGGTGGGATGGCAAGCTTCCCATCTTCTCATGGGGTCTCATGGGGTCTCCCTTACCCTCTGAGACTTCCATGTTATCAAAATAGAAGGACGTGCATGTTATATCCAGGAGAACGACAACAAACCCGGTAATCTGCTCATACAACTCCCACTTTCATATATGTAAAGTGAAACTGGGCGAGGAACAATACTTGAGAGTTCTTATCCCTTTTGTGGAAGCGTGTGACCTCCTTGAGGCGAACACACCAGTGATGAGCTTCTTCTCCAACAGCTATGGCAAGTGGCTCCTTCGGCTTTTGGTAGAAGAGTGAAGAAGAAGAAGAGAAGAGATGGGTTCAGCAATCGTTGTCCCCAATGCTTGCGACGCTGAGATGGGTTCCTCTTCTCAGCCTAGGAGGTGCTGTGCGTGCTGGTCTGAGTAACATCTGGTTGTGAGGTGCTGGTGTGTCTGCAAGGTCTGGATTCGTGAGGTGCTTGTCTGGTAGTCGTGAGCTGCTAGGTCTGGTTTCGTGAGGTGCTGGTCTGGAGCACCTGGTTTCGTGAGGTGCTGGTGTTTGTGAGCTGCAAGGACTGGTATGGTGCTGTTCGGAAGTTGTGAGGTTCTGGTGGTGTTCGGGAGCAGCATGGTCCTGGTAACTGTTAGGTGCTAAAGTTGTCTGTGTGGTATTGGATTTGCTGGTAACAAGGCCCTGGGTCTGTGAGAACCTGATGTTTCTGTTCGTGAGCTCCTGGAGATCTAGTTCGGGAGCACCTAGAAAGGCTGGAGTATCTGGTTCGTGAGATCTTGAAGCAACTGTTCCTTGGAGGCAAGATACTCGGCATCCTGGGATTATCGGTAGGCAGGGTTCGGCAAGCTTTGGCATCTTGGTTTCTCGTGTTATAGGCAGCCAAGGTTATCGGGAGACACCTGGAGGTGTGAGCAGGTGCAGCTGTAAGTGTTCGAGTGCAACACCTGGAGGAGATCGTTAGCCGCACCTGGCGTCGGAAGTAGGTGCTATTGGAGGCGATTTTGTCAAGGAGCACCTGGAGGGGTTCGGGATCAACACCTGGTGTTGTTCGGATTCGTTCGTGAGCAGCACTTGGAGGTCGTTAGCAACAACTAGAGTTGTTAGTGCTCGTTCGTGAACAACACCTGGACTAGCTTTCTGTCGTGTGCTGTGACCAGCACCTGGATTAAGTTTCTGGTTCGTGGTCATCAGTTGGTGGTCGTGTGATGTGAAGGTTCTTCTGGTGCGGGGCGGTGCTTCTGGCTCTTGAGTAGGTGTTGCGAGCAAGGAGTTAAGGGTGTTTCTGGGTTGTGCTCAAGGTGCATCTGGGTTGTATCCTGGTGTATGAGTGTGGCCCGTGGGTAGCCAGGTGCGCGTGACTTGTGGCTACCGAATGTTTGCGCATGGTTCGTAGGTTTACTGGCTTGTGCCAAGCATTGATTCGTGACAAAACCTGGTTTGTGTGCGCAAGGTCTGTGTGAACAAGATCGGGAGCAACATCTAGGTTCCCTGAACTGGGTCTGCGCGCTGGTTGGATGTGTTACTAGTGCTGATGGTTGGGGGGCTCCATGGATACAGCTTTTCCCCCACTGTTGTCGGGCGAAGCAGGTGGGTCTGCTGGTAGGCAGGATCGACAACCCGACCCGAGTGATCCAGCTTTGAAATCAGTTTCAAACATGAGTAATTCTGGGCAAACGTGGTCACAGCTTTTCAATGGATCAACCTATCAAAGGTCCAGGCTTTCCTATTTTATGCCTGCGGTCAGCGATCGCAAGACTGTTATCAGTCCGCCACCTGAAGTAGCAGCGGAAGGGCGCAGCGCCTGGCAATGCTGTCTGGTTGGTCACCTACTGGATAAGAAGCTACCTTATTCAGTGGTTAAGTCCTTTGTGGACAGGTGGTGGAGCAGGTTTGGACAGGTTCAGGTTTCGGCAAATGAAACAGGTTTTTTCTTCTTTCGGTTCTCTTCCTTGCAAGCATTGGAGAAGGTGAGGGACGCTGGACCATGGCATATAGCAGGTCGCCTTCTGGTTCTTAGGGAGTGGGAGCCGAACATGAGTCTGAAGCCGCAGGATTTGGACAGAATTCCAATATGGATAAAGCTCTACAACATCCCAACTGAGTACTGGACGGTTATGGGGATGAGCTATGTGGCTAGTGGGGTTGGGAGGCCCTTGTTCATGGATGAAGCGACTGAAAAACAGACCAGGCTATCCTATGCGAGAGTGTGTGTGGAGGTCGACGCCAACTGTAGGTTCCCGGAATCCCTCATACTAGACTTGGGGGTAAGGCTAGAAGAGATTCGAGTTGAGTACGCATGGAGGCCGGCGGTGTGTGGTGCTTGCATGGTGTTTGGTCACTCAGCCTCTCAATGTCCTAAGAAGGGTGCTATGCAGTGGAGACCCACTGGCAACCACTTTGATCATTGTCCATCGGCTGTTGATAATCATGAAAGAGTTCAAGGACGAGTAGGGGGTGATGTTGTGCCTAATGGTACTGAAGAGAATAATGAACTGAATGAGGGACTATCGGCCCATGTAGAGGCCAGGGAAGAGGAACCATGGCAATTGGTAAAGCACAAGAAGCAGGGACATGTTCTTGATTCGGGTTTGACCCAAGTACCAGCCCAGGATCCCGGTTTGAATGAAGAGGCCAAGGTGGTGGGTATGAATGATGAGGGATCAATTGACTCACCTGGTGGCTCAGCAGAAGTAACGGCTCAATTAGATACAGCAAACGTGGACACTTGTCATAGCCCGTTGGTTCATATGGGGGTTGATGGAAGTGAAGGGGTGCAGCATTCCAACTCATTTCGTATGCTATCTGATATTGACGAGGGCTAGTCCAGCATATCATCGTCAAGGAAAAAGAAAAACAAGAGGCGAGAGAGGAGGATATTTGTCGATGAGATTGCTATGAAGCAGGATAGAGGGCGTATGAATGGCACTCTCATGGGTTCGAAACAAACCCCATCTTCCCAATGATCAAAGTGGGTGCGTGGAACATCAGGGGTCTCAATGACCCCTCTAAACAGCAAGAAGTCAAGCATTTAATCCATGATCAAGGACTAAGTATACTGTGTTTGGTGGAAACTAAGGTTAGGGAAGTGAATTCTTACACTGTCAAGAATTTGATTTGTCCGAGTTGGGACCTCGTATCCAATTATGCAAAGGCACTTAAAGGGAGGATCTGGATACTTTTTGACAGCGATGTCATTATGGTTAGCCTGATTGCCATGTCTGATCAATTTATCCACTGTTCAGTGCATGTGATTAGTTCCAATCAGAGGGCGGTTGTATCGTTTGTGTATGCGTCGAATGAACAAGTTGAACGACGATTTCTGTGGAGTGAGCTACAAGCGTACAAGACAAGTTTGCCTTGGATGCTATTGGGAGATTTTAATTGTGTTCGGAATTCCACAGAAAAACAGGGTGGAAGACACATTAATGTGCAGGCAACAAATGAGTTCAACATGTTTATTGATAAAAGTGAATGTCTGGAGATGAACTTTAAGGGCCAAATTCTTTCCTGGAGTAACAGGTGCCATGGGAGTCACAGGATTGCATGTAAATTGGATCGTGTGATGGTTAACATGGGTTGGTTGCATGAGTTTATAGCTTCCGAAGTTGAGTTCTTACCACCTACTATCTCGGACCACAGCCCAATGATAGTATCTCTGTATCCTCCAAGAACCGGTAAGGGTAAACCATTTAGGTTTTTTAACTTCTGGACGGAAAATGAAAAGTTTTTGGACATCGTGGACCAGGCATGGAATACCCACATATCCGGTTCTCCAATGTTCGTAGTGGTTCAGAAGTTGAAGAGAGTTAAGGAAGCACTTAAGGTCTGGAGTAAGAGAGAGCAGTATGCTGCAATCTCATCCAAGATTGTGACCATTCGGGATGAATTGAAGGAGTGTCAGAAGTTGCTACAGTCAAGAAGGGATAATGAGGGGTTGGGGCAGCAGGAGAAACATCTTCAAGACACGTTATCGAATGCTCTCAGAATTGAAGAAGCACAGCTAAGACAGAAATCCAGAATTCAATGGCTTAAGGAAGGAGATCAAAACTCAGGTTTCTTCCATAATACAATAGTCTCCAGACGGTCTCGGAACAATATTTACAGCATTGATGATGAACATGGTAGGAGGGTGACGGACCCGGAATTGGTTCAAAGCACAATTCTAAAGTACTTCAAGAACTCAATGGGAGCAACGGATCAAGTGGGGGGGGGGGGGGGGGGGGCAAATGCCGGAATTTGATCGGAAGCTAAGTGATGAGCAAGCAAGTGCCATGATTGATGTTGTTAATGAAGGAGAAATAAAGGCTACGCTTTTTGATTTGAAGGATGATAAAGCTCCTGGCCCAGATGGGTTTACCCCTTTGTTCTTTAAAAAAGCATGGAGCATTGTTGGTGGTGATGTGGTGAAAGCTATTCAATCCTTCTTCATGAGTGGGAGAATGCTAAAGCAGATTAATTGCACATCAATCTCACTAATCCCAAAATGCAGAAACCCATCTAAGGTAAGTGATTTTAGACCGATTTCATGCGTCAATACTATATACAAATGCATTGCTAAAATCATAGCTAACCGAATGAAGAGGGTGATTGGGAATCTGGTGGGTGAATACCAATCAGCATTTGTGCCAGGAAGGAATATAGTGGACAATATATTGTTATCGCATGAGTTACTCCACAATTATCATGTATCAAGCAATAAAGAGAAGGTGGCTGTCAAGGTTGACTTAAGGAAAGCTTTCGGCACAGTCTCATGTAGGTGTATTCTTTCAATCCTTCAAGGTATGAACTTCCCAAGCATATTTATCAACTGGATTGAACAGTGTATCTCTACTCCCCGATTCTCTCTAATAATCAATGGGAGTATGGTTGGATTCTTCCCTAGTGCCAAGGGGGTCCGCCAAGGAGATCCAATCTCTCCATACTTGTTTGTGCTAACAATGGAGTTGTTCAACATGCTCATCAAAGAGGAGACAAGAGTAGGGTTCACTCATCATGATAGATGTGAGCAACAGGATATAAAGCATCTGTGCTTTGCGAATGACCTGATTATGTTTGCAAATGCTGATGCTTCTTCAATCCATTGTCTTCTAACAGCATTACAAAGGTTACATGGTTTGGCAGGCCTCCAGGTAAATAGCGAGAAGAGCAGTATTGTTGTCAGTGGAGTGGAGGAGGATAAGAAGCATGCGATTGCCAACCAAATGGGATTTCAGTTAGAGCAGCTACCAGTACGATATTTGGGTCTTCCTCTTATTTCCACCAGATTATCCGCACATGACTGTGAACCGCTGATTAATAATGTCAGGTCGAAGACACAATCGTGGAAAGGAAGGGCGTTATCTTATGCAGGGCGAATGACTTTGGTGAAGGTAGTGTTGTTTGGCATTCAAGTTTACTGGCTATCGGTCTTCAGCATACCTAAGAAGGTGATCTATGAGCTGGAGAAAATTTGCAGAGAGTTCTTATGGGCAGGACCTGAAATGAAGAGGAAGGTCATACCTGTGTGTTGGGTTGTGGTATGCACGCCAAAGGAAGAGGGTGGATTGGGGCTCGTGAAGTTACATGTGTGGAACAAAAGTGCCATTTTGAGACTCATATGGTTAGTGGTGAGTGGGGAATCGAACCTTTGGCTAAAATGGGTGAGATCGTACCTTGTTAAGGACAGGAACTTCTGGGAGTTAAAAATTCCAGCTAGAGGGTCATGGGTGTGGCGGAAAATGCTAAAGCTCAGACATATGGCGGCTCCTCTTATTAGAAAAAGAATCAATAATGGAAGGGATACGTCGTTGTGGTTTGATAATTGGCACCCTATGGGCCCACTCTTCGGGAGGTTTGGAAGGAGAGTGAGCTATGACTCGGGCATACCACTCAATGCCATTGTTAGTAGCATTGTTACAAATACGGACTAGGATGTGCCACCATCAGTGACTATGGACCTCATGGAAATTTGGGGAAGACTTCAGGAGTTACCAAAACCAAACCCTCATAATGATGATCAAACCATATGGGTTCCAGCGCAATCAGGAGCATTTGATATTAAGAGTGCTTACAAGACCCTTAGTGGAAGTGGACAGTTGGTTAAGTGGAGCAAACTCATATGGCATAGCATGGCAATCCCACGACATTCTTTCATATCATGGGTGGCGATCAGAGGTAGACTCTTAACCAAGAATCAACTCTTTGAATGGGGGGTTATACAAACGGCTACATGTCTCTTATGTAGGCAGCACATTGAAACACAACACCACCTTTTCTTTGAGTGTGAGTATAGTGAAGTAATTTGGCATGGGCTGCTTCGCTTGAATGGAATCCCACAGGTTACTAGATCGTGGCCTAGCAATATTGAATGGCTTGAGAACACGTGCGCTGGGACATCTCTTAGACAGGTACTTGTGAAGTTATCCTTTGCAGCTGCTATCTACAACATCTGGATCAAAAGGAACAGGCGAACCTTCAAAAATAGTTATCTCCCCCACCATGAGGTACTCAAGCATATTGTGCTGGACATCAGACAGAAGATTAAGCATAGCAAGGTACAGGTCCAGAATAACCCACGTGATCATCATCTCCTTCACAATTGGGATCTCCTGGTTTTAGCACCCACGGCGTCATGAGGGTAGCATTTTGTCATTAGAGTCTCTCATATGAGTTTGTGTATTTTGTGATGTTTATGTTTGTCTCACTGCATCTGTGAGTGTCAGTTTGTTACGTGTACCCCGGTGATGGGTGACGTCATTTTCATGTACATTCTTCTCATCTTTTAATCTACTCTTAGCTTACCTTTCAAAAAAAAAAAAAAAAAGAAGAAGAGAAGAGGGAGTTCGGAAGGCAAGGTCGGGTGTTTGGGTGAAGGAAGGCAGGGGAAAAGGGAGTCGGTCCAGTGATCCCAAGGAACCAACCAAGACAAGAGGCCAACCAGCAAAATAACCAACCGAAAAATCCCAAAACTCCCAACCCAAGAAAAGTTCTCGACCGAAAAATTTCCCAACCCTTTGCAATGAAGTGTTGCGCGGCTTTTATAGACAAGGGAACTATGGTCCGCCGGGTTGGCGCCTAGCTGGCGCCGAGCGCGTTTTGCGCTCACCTTGCTCGCGCGAGCGAGGCACACTCATTCCAAAAATTTAATGCGGCCGCTAAATGGTCGGAAAATCTGGTTTTTTCAGATTTAGTCCATGTACATTTTTTGTTTAATCCGATATTATTGGATTTTTACAGATTTAGTCCCTGGGATATTTCGTACGTTTGGTCGGTAGGCATACGTCGGGGTAGAGGCAAAGATCATCAAAGTTTGTGCCTCCGAACGTGTTAACCCCCTTGACTTCCCTCAGTTCCTCCTGGAGTGATTCCAGCCTCTCGAAAAATTTCTTCTCCGTTTCCATTCTCAGTCTTTCCTTCTCCTTCTCCCTCTCCTTCTCTTTCTCTTTCTCAAATTCAGATTCCTCTTCCCTGATCAAGATAGGTTGGTGGAATTCAAGTTGAGGTGGAATGGGTTGTGCTGGTGGTGGAGGTTGGATAGGTTGTGCTGGTGGTGGTGCATTGTGGGAAGAAGAGGCTTGGTGAACCTGAGCCTGAGCTTGTGCCTGCTGCGCTTGCGTCTGAGCTTGGGCTGCTTGGTTAGCCAATAGATTCTCCAGTAGTTTGGTCATCCTAGCCACTTGCTCCTGCAGTTGAGCAAAGGCTTCAGCAGACACAATAGATCGTTCTTCAATAGGGTTCATGGTGGCAGATCTTAGTCTCTGAGAGCGCCTGGGAGCAATGGTTGCAGGTAGGAGCCAAAGACCTTTTGAAATAAAAGAAGAGAAACACAGTTAGTGCACATTTCAAGTTAAACTCACACACTTTCAAGAATGCATGTATGCATGTTTTGGTGAACATGAGTTTGAACTACAATTTTTTCTTTTGTTTTTCTTATTTTTAAATTTTTCTTTCTTTTTTTTTGTTTGTTTTTGTTTTGGTCAAAATTGACCTTGTGAGGAGAAGTGGTTGGTACAAATGACCATCCAAAAGAATATGGAATTTAAGGGCTTCCAAAAGGTCCCAAAGAATGAGAAATGTCTAAAATTCAAAGGCTTTTAGACGGCCCAAGATATGAGTTCTGAAATTTAAAGGCTTTTAGAAATCCTATGATTTTTCTAAATTCAGGCTTTAGAAGGCCTATGAGGTGTCTAAAATTCGGAGGCTTTTAGATGGCCCAAAAGAAATGATGTTTGAAATTCAGAGGCTTTCAAACAGCCCAAAAAGGTTGTGTCTAAAATTCAGAGGCTTTTAGACGGCCCAAGAGATAAATTCTGAAATTTCAGGCTTTCAGAAGTCCTATGAGTGGGTTCTAGAATCACGCAAGCTTCTAGAGGCTTATGCAGGTGTCTAAAATTCAGAGGCTTTTAGACAGCCCAAGATATGTGTCTATAATTCAGAGGCTTATAGACTGCCCGAAAGAAAGTGTCTATAATTCAGAGGCTTATAGACGGCCCAAAAAGGTTTGATGTTTGAAATTCAGAGGCTTTCAAACGGCCCAAAAAGGTTATGTCTAAAATTTAGAGGCTTTTAGACGGCCCAAGCAAAAGGTTTCTAGAATTACTCAGGCTTCTAGAGGCCAATTGTGGGCGCGTGGGAAACGCGGCACGGGGTAATTCGGAGTCTCCACCGCCTGATGGGGTGCAGGCAGACACCTGGGTGCCTAATCTTGTCTATTTAGGGCTTTTGGTCTGCGGCTTGAGATTTTAAGTCGGTTCTCGGTTGTGGTCTGGGGAAGTCCGTAGACACCCCAGTCCACCCCGTCGGATGATGGGTCCCGTGGGTTCCCTGGTTTGAGTCAGCTCTCTTGCTTGGTTCTCACCCGATTCCTAATCCAGCAGGTATTTAAGTTAGGTCTTGGTGGGACCACCTGAGTGGTGTGGGTCCCTTTAGTTGATTTTATCTTTGCTTAACTTAAATTGTCTGAGTCTGATTGGGTGGGCCCCGTTGGAAGGCCCACGGTGTCCTTGGCGGGCTTGGGTAAGCCCATGTGCCCATGTGGGCCTCTGTCTAAGTCTAGGAGGCCCTGTGGGCTTTGGTTAAGTGTGTTGGTTTTATTTAGTTTGTTCAAGTTGGATACTTAAGTGATTTCCATGCAAGAAGCGGGCCGTCATTGATTTGCGGGCCCCTGGGTGGGCCCCCATGTTGGTTGCCAAGATGTCTTTAATTTATTTTATTTAAATTCACCCAGGTGGGTTGGACGTTGGGCTTGGGGCCCGTAGTCCAAATTTGGGCTTAAAAAGCCCAGTTCCTTGAGGCTTAGGGTTTGCACCCTTCCTTGGTTAGGTTAATGGGCTTTGGCGGGCCCGATAGGCCCTGGCCCTGGGTCTCGGCCAAACCACGCAACTGAAATACCATTCTGCACATCAAGGTTTGGGCGGGCAGCATTGGGTTTGGCCCGCCCGATTTAACTAGCTAATTTTACTTAACTTGCTTAGGTGGCATGCCTTAGGGTTTATCGGGCTTGGTGGGCCCCGTTGGAAGGCCCACAGGCGTACCAGATTGGACCGGTGGTCCAGGTCCCAAGTTGGGTTTCCGGGTGACCCGGAAACCCTATTGGTTCAATTGATTTGGTTCAAATCATCACACAATTCGGCAAAGATCAAAGAAGTCATCAAAATTGCATTTCTGTGTGTATCCGGCCTTAGTTGCCGGATACACGCAGGCCATAGGTGATCCGGCCTGAGTTGCCGGATCACACCAAAATGGCCTTTTTCGGATTTTGGCGGTTGGGGTGACTGCCAGGGGTTCCTAGAAGGCCTTCTAAGGTTTGGTGGGCCCCTGGGAGGGCCCACACTGGCTTAGGTTTGGGGGTGCAACCCATGTGGCTTCTTCTTGGGTCTCTTAGCTAGGCAAGGGAGCTAGCCATGGTGCATGGGCCTGCCACTCCACCTCTTTCCAGCAACCTGTAGCAATGATATGGGGGGTATGTTGCTGCCCGAGGTAGAGTGGCCAGAACAAGGGAAAGTGGAACGCAGCCATGGCTCCCTAGAGAGTACACAAGCACCCAAAAACAGTAAACTAAAGGGCAAGCATGTAGACTCACTCATCCCTCCAAATCCAGGAGTCAACAGGAGCAAGGATGAGCTGCTGGTGGTAAAAAAAATAGCAGCCTGTGAGGTGGGTGATCATGCTAGAAGTGGGCTGGAGGTTAGCACATATGTGGGTTTAAAGTGATCAATTAAGATAGACATGTCGCGCATGCACACAAGTAGGAGGTAGTAAAAAAAAACTAACCATAGAGAGACCACTACAGCCATCATCATGGGAGGCCAAATAGCAACAAGGGTGGGGGGTTTGCTGCTGTCCCCCAGCAGCAACCCGAGTGGGTCATACCAAGGGAAGCTAGGGGCGAGGGGAACATGCTTTTTAACCACATACAGCAAGTTAATGGTGGCACGGGGAGGGGGGCATGTTAGGACTATAAAACAGCAAATAGACCGGGGCATGGGGGGATGCATTGATGCATGCGGCAGCAACAGATTGGCAAGGTAAACACCAAAAGAACAGTAACAAGGGTGTGGTAAAAAGTCATGGTGGATCACACATACATAGGCATGCACTTAAAGTCAATAACCAGCAAGCAACCCATGCATGCACCAATAAAAAAACCCCTTAAGCAAACTGTTGTAGATACACGGGCAGCAAGCAAAGAAAGGGAAGTTTAAACATGCTTTCACGACTGGGGGTGGCGGAAAGTGTGGTGAAGGGGGGATAACAACCGGATCTTTCCTTCCGGTACTCGAACTCCATGCATGGTACATCAAACCAACTTTGCTGATAATAAAAAAACAAAGCAAACAAAGGAAACGAAGGGAATGGGATGCTGTTGCTGTCGCCAACAGCAACCTTAAAAACACCACGCATACCTACTATCCTACGTAAAAAGGAAGGGTCAGGCTCTAGTCCAAAGGAACATGCTTCATGCTCATAAAACATACCGACACATGCATATATTTCACCATTGCTGACCATACCCACTGCCAGCAGCACATCTAATGGGGAAGCAAATCACCAAGAAGGGTAGAGGAGGGGGGCTTAGGGGGTACAATGGATAACCAAGTACGAGGAGACACGCCTCCTCTCGAAACAACCCAAAAAGTCCAAAACAGTTGCTGTAGTGGTTGAAGAGGGGCTGAAAAATCTCACCTCCTCCTCTTTCAAGCCATCTACATACCTCTCCCTTACTTGGAGGCCTTCCTATGGTGAGATGAGAACAAGTACATGCTTAAAATATCATGGAGATGAGCTCATGCAAGAGAAAGATACATGCTTGGCAAAGGCCTTAGAAAATTATGGTTTTCACATATATGCAACACAATACGTGGAGGAGCCTTACCTGGTGGTTCTAGAACTCCTAGGTAAGGTGGAGACACCTCCTTGTGGCTGGAGAGCTGCTGGAAAGTCCTCTGATGCCCAAGCTCCACTCCAACAGCAACTAGGCTCTTTTAGCTTGGTTAAAGAAGTGAAGTAGAAGAAGGAAACTAGGGTGGGGTGGTCTTGGAAGAGAATGGGAAGGTGGTGGAGCCAAATGGGGTGCTGGTGAGGGATATCCGGATGGGGACAAAGTGGGGCAAAGGGGTCCAAATGGGTGGAAATGAGCCAACCCTTGGAAAGGGGGCTGCTGCCCCCTTTTATAAAAAACTTAATGTATCCGGACTTGGAGTCCGGATACACTATATATCATGTGTATCCGGACTCCAAGTCCGGATACATTAAGCTGCCTTTGTATCCGGACTTGGAGTCCGGATACAAAACATAATAATTGGCAAATTTGATTTCCGCCGCGAATTTGTTGGAGAATCGGCGCGAATCTTGCCGAGCAAATCTTCGTATCCGGCCTTGGAGTCCGGATATACACAAGGGTATGTGTATCCGGTATATTTGACCGGATACAAATCGAAAAATTACGGATTTGCCCTTCGACTTGACCGATTCGACCGATTTGACACTTTTGGATATCTACGGATTGCCCCGCACGAATTTTTGTTTAGTCCTTGAGGTTTTTGGATATTTAAGATTTAGTCCCCGAGATATTTTGCTGCGTTGGTTGCCACGTGTGCAGTTTCTGGCTTTTGCTGCCCGGAAACTTCGACAGCTCATATCTCCTTCATCTGATCTCCGATTTGAGCAAACTCAATTGCGTTGAACTCGTATCGGAGCCCTCTGTTCAATGACATAAGGTTAAGCACTTGGCACGGGGTTCAAGGAAAAGTCAACTTTCGGCTCATCCTCCAGTTTGACCGCTCGCAGAACCCTCATCCGGACTCCGATTCCAACAGACTCAATTGCGTTGGAACCGTGTCGAGATTCCCTATCCATTGAGATGAAGCAAGGTGGCAGATTATTACTTGATCAAAAGGTCAAATTTTGACCCATCAGGGTTTGACTTTTTGACCAGGGTTTGCATTTCCGGCTCTTTCGGGGGCGCAAAAATGAGGTGCTTACACCTATGAATTGGTTGGTATGAAAAAGACCATCCAAAGGATTTTTTGGAATATTCTAGGGCTTCCAACATCCCACAAAAATGAGATGCCTAAGGTAAAAGCCCTTAGACAAATCACAACTTGGAATTACGCAAGCTTCCAAAGGCTTACGCTTTGAAATTAAGGCTTCCACAACCTCCTGAAATTACGCAGGCTTTCAGGAACCTAATGAGTTGGTTGGTACGAAAAAGACCAACCAAAGTTGGAATTGAGGCTTCCACAACCTCCTGAAATTACGCAGGCTTTCAGGGGCCTATGAGTTGGTTGGTACAAAAAAGACCGACTAAAGTTGGAATTGAGGCTTCCACAACCTCCTGAAATTACACAGGCTTTCAGGGGCCTATGAGTTGGTTGGTACGAAAAAGACCGACCAAAGTTGGAATTGAGGCTTCCACAACCTCCTGAAATTACGCAGGCTTTCAGGGGCCTATGAATTTCTAAATTCAGGCTTTAGAAGGCCTATGAAGGTTTTGAAAAATTCTGGAATTTCAGGCTTCCAGGGTCCTATGAGTTTCTAAATTCAGGCTTTAGAAGGCCTATGAGATTTTGAAAAAATTCTGGAATTTCAGGCTTCCAGGGATCCTATGAGTTTCTAAATTTAGGCTTTAGAAGGCCTATGAAGATTTTGACAAATTCTGGAATTTCAGGCTTCCAGGGGTCCTATGATTTGATTTTCTGAAATTCCAAGGCTTTCAGATGCCTAAAATATTTTTGATTTCCCCCCTTAGGTGTTTTGAGTTAAAAAGAGACCCAATTTGCCTTTAAGGTGGTGATTTTTTTGAAATTTTTTTTCATTGGATTTTTAAATGATTATTTGTTTGGAATTCAAAGGTTCCCAAGTGACCCACAAATTGCTCTTTGGAAGAAATCTTAAAAGCTTGGACATTTTATGATTTAAGATTTCTTAAAGGTTGATTTTGGATTGTGATTTGCCCCATTTTAAAAGAGTTGAGCTTTCCTTCACAAATTGCATTATACCTTAAGCTTAGCATGTTTTGGAAACTTATTATGATCTCCAAGTTCAATTCTTGAGATTGAAGTATGATTAGGTTGGTTATTTGAACCAATTCTCTTTTAATCATTTACTTCACTTAAGATGGGTTTTTTTTTGGAAGGTAAGTCCAAAGTGATATATTAAAATAAAGTTATGTACAATGACAAATCAAACAAGACAACCCAATGTGCTCCTTAATGTAACAGGGCACATGACAAGAACACGGAAGAGCACAAGAGAATACAAGGTTACCCAATCATCACCTTACAAGATCCCACTCTAAGTCCCACCTATCAACAAGATGGCAGTGGAGGGGGGAGTCAGGTAGAGCCACACGCTTCAAGTTTGCTTTCCCTCTAACATCCAAAGCAATTAGCGACCCCAAATCTTCCCATGGCATATAACAATTTCTGAACATCCTTCTGTTTCTTTCCCTCCAGATGTGGTAGACACTTGCTGCAAAAGAAAGCTTGAAAATGAGGGTGGCATGTGGGCTACGAAGCTTCAAAGATGCAGCCCATTGCACAACATCCACCCAAGAGTGATGTAGCCTTGCGACTCCATTATTCTCCAAAACATGGTTCCACACATGGGCGCTATAAGTACACTCAAAGAATAAGTGTGAGTGAGACTCGTCATGTGCTCTACAGAACACGCACGAAGGGTTGTTAACAATACCCTTATTATGTAACCGATCCTTGGTTAGCAACCTTTAGTTCACAGCCAGCCATAGTATAAAAGCATGCTTAGGGATGTGTTTGGAGAACCAAATGAGTCCATACCAAACCACTTGGCTCCTATGCGTATCAAAATGCTTATAAGCACTGGAAATGTCAAAAGTACCTGATTTGGAAGGAGTCCACACTACTACATCATCTTGTTCAGGTGATGGGTGAGGCAGCTCATCAAGCCTACTCCAGACTTCAATTAAATCTGGAGATGCAGCTACAGGAGGATCCCATGTATAACCAGAGATGATGCTGCTAACCATGGCATGACGTGTGAGACCAGAGTCATAGATCAACCGATTACCATACTTACTGAAAAGGGGCCCCTCCGGATGCCAATTATCATACCACAAGGAGGTGCTCAAACCATTATAGATCTTCCTTTTTATTAGGTGAGCCATTCCATTCCGCAACTTAAGAATCTTCCTCCATGCCCATGAAGAGTTAGTAGGCACATTTATAGTCCAGAAATTCCGGTCTTTAATAAGATACCTGTGTACCCATCTAACCCAAAGAGAGCTGCCAACAACCAGAATTTTCCATATATGCTTCATTATTGCTGCTTTGTTCCATGTATTTAAGTGGAGTAACCCAAGGCCACCCTCCTTTTTTGGAGCACAAATAATTTTCCAGCTAATAGGGTTCATTTTCCGTTTAAGGTCAGGTCCCGACCATAGAAACCTCCTGGAAATCTTTTCCAATTCTAGAATAACGCCTTTAGGGATGATGAAAGAAGAGAGCCAATGAACCTTGATAGAGAACAAGACAGCTTTAATGAGAGTAAGCTTACCCGCATAGGAGAGGCAACGTCCTTTCCAAGATTGAGCCTTGGACTTAACTTGGTTAATGAGGGGCTCACAATCTCTCCTTGATAGCTTGGAAGTAAAGAGAGGGAGTCCAAGATACCTAACTGGCAGATCTCCATGAGGAATTCCCGAGAAGGTACTAAGCTCAATTTTCATGGCATGGTCCACACCATTGAGATATATGGAACTCTTCTGCTTGTTTAAATGAAGCCCCGTGAGTTGTTGGAACTCATGGAGGGAGTTGAGAATGCACTGCAAGGAGGAAATGTCAGCCTTAGAGAAGATAAATAGATCATCTGCATAGCATAGCAACTTGACGCCTATGGCCTCACATCTGTAGTGGTACATAAAACCATGGGTAGTGTTCCGCTGCAGTATCATATGAAAAATCTCCATCACCAGCACAAAAAGGTATGGAGACATAGGATCACGCTGCCGTAGCCCTTTAGCTCCCTTAAAGAAACCACAGAGAGAACCGTTTATCATCACTGAAAAGGTTGGAGTAGTTACACACTCCATTATCCAGATAACAAACTTACTTGGGAATTGTAAGACATGCAACATCTCCCTAATGCACTCCCATGAGATCGAATCAAAAGTTTTACGAATGTCCACTTTGAGAGCACATTTTCTATGAGGACCATGCAGGTGATAGTTATGTAGTAATTCATGGGCAAGAAGCACATTTTCAGAGATACCCCTCCCTGGTATGAAAGCTGATTGATAATTTCCAACAATATCGCCAACAATTCTTTTGAGCCTATTTGCAATGATTTTTGAAATGCACTTGTAAAGGGTATTGACACATGAAATAGGCCTATAGTCGGAAACCTTACTTGGGCTGGAGCATTTTGGCACAAGGGAAATAGCTGTGGTGTTCCACTGTTTCAGCAAGGATCCATCTTTGAAAAAACTGAGAACCGCTTCCAGTGTGTCCTCACCCACAATATCCCAGCACCTCTTGAAAAAGTGAGGTGTAAAGCCGTCAGGGCCAGGAGCCTTATCATCTTTTAATGAGAATAGTGTGGCTTTAACTTATTCTCGAGTAACCTCCTCCTCAAGCTGGCTTTTCTGGTCTTGGGTAAGACATGTGGAGAAGGAAGGCATGCCATTAAGGTGACAATTCTCAGCTGTACCCAAGCTGTCTTGATAGTGCTTGACAATGTGATCCGAAACATCCTTTTGCTTGATCAACTTGTGGCCTTCTTCAGTAAAAATGCTAGAGAAATTATTAAGGGCTCTTCTTGATTTCAAGGCATTATGAAAGAAAGGGGAGTTGTTATCACCTTCAGCCAACCATTGAACCCTTGACTTTTGTCTGAGTAGAGATTCTTCACATCTTAACAAGTGGTAAAGCTGTTGCCTTAGGGAGGTCTGGAGGTGAGCAAGGGTGGCATTGTGAGGTTCATCATGCAATTGCTTCTAGACCTGTTCAAGACGTAGCCTAGCATGATGGACATGAGATGAGATGTGAGCAAAATTCAATCGAGTACTCCATTCCTTGAGTTTAAGCTTGACTGCTTGAAGCTTCTTGGAAATTCGAAACATTGGGGAGCCAAACACTTCTATTCTCCAAGCTTCCTCAACCAAAGGAAGGAAGTCTGGCCTTTGAGCCCAAAAGTTAAAGAATCTAAATGGCTTCTTACCTTGCTTCCAATCAGAGAAAATTGATACCAGCAGTGGGGAGTGATCGGATATGCCCGGATTCATGATTTGCACTTCAGATGGGTACATGGTGTGGTGCCAAGGTAGGTTGACAAGAACACGATCCAACCTGGATGTGATACGCCTTTGCCCCTCACTTTGATTCGCCCATGTATAAAATAAGCCTTTTGATTTGAGCTCAACAACTTCGCAGTCATCAATGCACTCATTAAACTCATCTGTGGCACCTTGGTTAATCTGTTTACCCCCTAACTTTTTTGAAGCAGATCGCACGAAATTAAAATCACCCATGAGTATCCATGGTTGCGTAGGAGCAAGTGGAGGTGTCTCCACAATAGTCTCCGCTCAGCGGCATCATTTGCACCATAAACAACCGTAAGGTAACAGTTCACGTGCTTGTTGAGCATCTCCACAAAGCAATGCACAAACTGATCACTACCATCCACCTTCCTTAATCGGATTTCATTAGGATTAAATACTATCCAAATACGCCCCTTTAGAGCACTATCATAGTTCGTAACAAGTTCCCAAGTTGGAGCAATCATGTCCTTTATAAACACAGCATTCATTTGTCTGACTTTCGTTTCCACAATAGCAAGTAGACATAGCTTATTCGAACTTATCAGATTACGTACCTCCATTTGCTTTTCAGGGCCATTAAGACCCCTAATGTTCCACATGGCAAAATTGATCATGGATGGGGGTGGGCATCATCACCGCTACTCAGAACCTTTGTAACAGGTTGTCTATTAGCATGCTTCATAGCAATCTCATCCACGAGCAGCTTCTTCTTCTTTTTATTCTTCTTTCGAGATGAGGACGAAGATGAGTTCACATGGTGGACTTCATTATCCATATCGGCCAGTTCAAACCGATTGGGAGTAATGGATATGGGATCATGCTGCGTGAATATGGGATCATGTTGCAAAGGAGGTGAGGGATGCGTGCCACTCTTCTCTACCATTTCTGTAGTTATGCTTACTTGACAATTGTCATGATGCTCAACACTTGACACACTGTCATCAACCACTATGACATGCTGGCCTTGGTCCATGCAGCTGGCGCCAACAACATTTGAGTCCCTACCATTGGCCCCCACAACAAACTGGTCTTAGTTATTTGGCAGCACCATAAGGTCACCACCTTCGCTGCAAACAACCTCCTTTCCTTTGCCATTAATACGGTGCCATTGGTTGGAGTGAACTTGGTTTCCACAAATGTCTCCTAAAGGAGCAGCATCATGGTCATGGTGGCAATCATCTTCTCTAGCAAATACATCTTTGAGCACTCTCCCAATTGGAACCCATTTCTTGGTCGTCTTTGGGCAATTAAATTCTGAATGGCCGAAAGTAGTACAAGTATTACATTTGTGAGGTTTCCATGTATAATCAACCTTAATGTCCAGGATTTCCTCGCTTGTATCCAAAGAGATGGAGTTGGGGAATTGGCATTCAGTATCAATTTCCACACATACACGGGCAAAGTGAAGCTTCAATCTCTTCTCAGTTGGCTCATCCAATGACAGAGGACGTCCCACCCCACTAGCAATGTAGCTTAGATCAGATGGGGTCCAATACTCAATAGGCACATCAAAGAGTTTAACCCAAATGGGCACCTTTTGCATCTGAGTTTTAACCATTTGCATGTTGGTCTCCCAATTTCTGAGAATAAGTAATCTCCCTCCAAAGTGCCAAGGAGTAGCCTGAAGCACCCTATCACGCACAAGGGAATTGGAAAAAGTGAAGATGAAAAAACCATCACCAAGCTCAACCGTCTGAACCTGGTCAAGTTTACCCCCACAAACGGTTGGCCAAGCTTCTAACCACAGCAAGAGGAAGCTTTTTATCCAAGAAATGTCCCACAAGACAGTCGCTCCAAAGCCTAGCTCCCTCCGCAGCAATTTCAGGAGGAGGCTTGATAGTAACCTTACCATCAACTATATCCGGCTTATGGAAAACCAATTTAGATTTTGGCTGATTACCTGCAGAGAACAGATTGGACCATGCCATATTTGGCTGAGACAAGGGCTGAGAATTCTGAACAATTGATGAACACACCAACATATATACAAGTGGCTTCTCATACATTCCATATGAATGTAAATCTAATCAAGGAGAGAAGTAAAATACAAATTGGCCTTCTTGGGCAAAAATAAGATTACAACTTTGCCTTTTTGGGCTTTTCAAGGAAAAGAAAATTCCTAAACTAAAGAGAACAGAAAATGCATTCTGTACCAGCTGCTCTAGGGTGTCATTTTCCTTCCATCTTCCTGCAAAAAATAGGATTAGTAGCATTCATACAAAGGAGGGCATATGTTCCCACCAAAATTGGACACCCAATGCATGGATTTTGGACTTTAGGTTGCCTCCTAAAGGCATTTGGGTAGAATGACACCTAAGAAGAGTAAAAACTCTCTCTATGGGCTACACCAATCCTAAGGTACAGCAATTCTTTGGGAAAAACAAAATCCCAAAAAAAATGGACACCATGGACTTGGCTTTGCATGCTTTTTTTTTTTTTGGAAGGTAAGTCCAAAGTGCATTAATAAAGAAAAATATGTACAATATGGTTCAGAACATAAACAGGAACCCTAGTAATAGGGTACATGAACATACAAAACTATCCCAGCCCACTGGAAACAGCAAGAGTGACCTTTAGTAGGATATGAACTCCCAATTCAAGTCCCAATTATAGACTAGCTGACGATGGAGAGGAGTGTCTTGAAGCTTCACCCTCTCAAGGTTGGCTTTATCACGGACGTCCGATGTAATTGCTTGAATCAGGTTCTGCCATGGTAAGTATGCATTACTAAATACACGACGGTTCCTTTCTCTCCAAATGGTATCTAATACACGACGCTTTGCATGCTACGAAGGCAATCATAAAAATGAAATTGACATTACCTTGGTACCTCATGTTTACCTTCAAAATGGTATCTATATCATACCTTGGGTCACCTGAGCCATGCAAAACGGCCTTCCCTCAATTACTTTTTTTTTGGAAGGTAAGTCCAAGTGATATTAATAAGGAAAATATTTACAAGACAAGGCTCAAACAAAAAAAACCAAGGAAAACATGCCCCTTATAACATTGAGGCTCAATCCATGCATGTATGGAACACAACCAACATTACACAAGATCCCACTTAAGGTTCCAACTAGTGACTAGGTGACGATGTAGTGGTGAATCTGGGAGCATCACTCGATCAAGATTTTCTTTATCTTGAACATCAGCAACTATGTTGGCCTCAACAAGTTGCCAAGGTACATAAGAGTTCGTGAAGATCCGACGGTTCCTCTCTCTCCATATATGGTACACAACAGTTGCAAGAGACAACCTGAAAATGAATTGGGCGTGGTGACTACCCAGGCTCAAAGTCGAAGCCCAATGCACAAATTCTACCCACGGGCGGTTCACTTTAGTTACACTAGTACGTTGAAGGATAGGGTGCCAAATTTGGGAGCTAAACTGACACTCAAAAAACAGGGGGGCATGTGATTCATGGTTAAGCCTGCATAACACACAAGTTGTCTGAGTGGTAATGTTCCTCTTGCACAACCGGTCACGAGTAAGAAGCCTTTGATTCACTGCTAGCCATAGTGTAAAAGCTTGCTTGGGTATATGCTTGGGAAACCAGACCAGCCCATTCCATTCCACTCGGTCTCTACCAATATCCAACCTCTTATATGCACTAGCAATATCAAACATACCTGACTTTGATGGCATCCATATCAGTATATCTTCACGGTCCGGTACTGGGTCCTTAAGTGCTGCAAGTTTAGACCAAACTTGAATTAAATCCGGCGATGCTGCAACCGGAGGGTCCCACTCATGACCTGAGATTATAGTGCTCACTGTAGCCTGTCTTGGAAGCCCCGAATCATAAATCAGCCGATACCCATATGTAGCAAATAATGGTCCATCCGGGTGCCAATTGTCATACCACAACGAAGTGCTCATGCCATTAAAAATCCTTACCTTTACCAGGTGAGCCATATCCCGCCTAAGCTTAAGAATCTTCCTCCATGCCCATGAAGAGCTAGCCGGTGTGGTAAGGGTCCACAAGTTTCGATCCTTAAGAAGATACTTATGCACCCATTTAACCCACATCGACTCACCCTTTAGCAAGATTTTCCATAGGAGCTTCATGGTTGCTGCCTTGTTCCATACATGCAAGTTAAGAATGCCAAGCCCACCCTCATGTCTTGGAGTACATATAATTTTCCAGCTGATAGGATTCATCTTGCGCTTGATATCCGGCCCTGACCACAAGAAACTCCTGGATATCCTTTCCAATTCTGATATAACCCTTTTGGGAAGGACAAATGTAGATAGCCAGTGAACCTTAATAGAAAATAAAACGGCTTTTATGAGAGTGAACTTACCCGCATAGGACAAACTCCTACCCTTCCACGATTGTGTCCTCGCCATTACTTGATTGATAAGTGGTTCACAATCCTTCCATGATAGCTTAGATGTGAAAAGGGGAAGGCCAAGATACTTAACTGGCAAGTCACCAATCGGAAACCCAGACAATCTGCTTAACTCGTCTTGCATGCTGTTATCCACTCCACTAAGATACATAGCACTCTTCTCCTTATTAATTTGTAAGCCTGTGAGATGTTGGAATGCTTCAAGAGCTCTCAAAATACATTGAACTGAAGCCCTGTCTGCTTTAGAGAAAATGAACAACTCATCAGCAAAACAAATAAGCTTAAGACCTATAGCCTCACACCTGTGATGATAAGTGAAATTTTGGCTGGTATTCTGCTGCAGCACCATATGAAAGATCTCCATCACCATGATGAAAAGGTAGGGCGACATGGGGTCACCTTGTCGTAACCCTTTTGCTCCTTTAAAGAACCCCACCAGATGGCCATTAAGCATCACCGAATATGAGGGAGATGTCACACATTCCATGGTCCAAGATATAAACCTATCTGGAAAATTCAAAGCAACTAACATTGCCCTTATGCTCCCCCATATAACTGAATCATACGCCTTCCGGACATCCACTTTAAGAGCACATTTCTGGGTGCCCCTCAAGTGGTAATTATGCAGTAGTTCATGAGTAAGAAGCACGTTCTCTGCAGCTCCTCTACCTGGGATAAAAGCTGACTGATAGCTACCAACAATATCCCCCACAACAGTCTTGAGCCTATTTGCAAGTATTTTGGAGATGCACTTGTAAAGGGTATTGACACAAGAAATAGGCCTAAAGTCAGACATCTTACTTGGATTCCGGCACTTCGGCACCAAAGAAATTGCTGTAGTGTTCCATTGTTTAAGCAAGCTACCATCTTTAAAGAAACTCAAGATTGCTTCCACTGTGTCCTCCCCTACAATATCCCAACACTTTTTGGAGAATAGGGGAGAAAAACCATCAGGACCTGGCGCTTTATCATCCTTTAAGGAAAAAAGCGTGGTTTTAACCTCATCATGGGTAACATCCGCCATCAAATTGACTTTTTGGTCTTGAGATAGAGATCTTGAGAATGGGGGCATATCATGAGCCTGTCCAATGCCATCCTCTCCCAGTAAGTGTTGGAAATAATTCACCACATGACCTGTTACTTGCCTTTGGTCAGTCAACTTGGTGCCATCATTAGTCATAATAGAAGAGATGTTGTTCACTGCCCTTCTTGATGTTACCACATTATGGAAAAAACTAGAGTTACTGTCACCCTCTTGTAGCCATTGGATTCTCGATTTCTGCCTGATTTGGGACTCCTCACATCGCAGCAAGGATGCAAGGGAATGCCTGAGATCTGTCTGGTGGGTAGCAAGAGCTAGGTTATGAGGATCATCATGCAATAGCTTCTGCACATTCTCAAGATTTCGTCTCATATCATTAACCTGAGAGGAGAGTTGAGAGAACTTCATTTGTTTACTCCATTGCCTCAGTTTCATTTTTACTGCTTGCAACTTCTTTGAAACTCGGAACATGGGGGAACCCCACACATTCATCTGCCAAGCTTCACCAACTAGATCCATGAAATCAGGTTTGTACGTCCAGAACTTGAAAAATCTGAATGGCTTTTTGCCTTGCTGCCACTGAGGAAAAATTGAGATCACAAGAGGAGAATGATCAGATATACCTGGGTTAAGTACCTCCACTTCCGAAGGGCTCATTTCATTAAGCCAAGCCAGGTTAACCAGTGCACAGTCAAGAGTACATGATATTCTGCTTTGCCCCACACTCTGATTTGCCCATGTATGAACAAACCCCTTGGCCTTAAGCTCATCCACTTCACATGCCTCAATACAATCATTAAACTCTGCCGAATTACGATGATTTATTTGCTTACCTCCAACCTTCTCAGACGCCATACGTACACAATTAAAATCACCCATGATTAACCATGGATGTGATGAAACAAAACGAGGCAGCTGCCTCCACAGGCTCCGTCTCTCCATTGGATCATTTGACCCATAGACCACTGTAAGAAAACAGATCTGTTGTAGACAAACAATATTCACATAGCAATGGATAAGCTGGTCACTAGTATCAAGCTTCTGGATTATAACCTCTACGAGGTTAAACAGAATCCAAATGCGACCCTTTAATGCACTATCATAGTTAGAAATCATCTCCCAATTGGGAGCAATTAAGTTTTTCACAACTTGGGCATTGATGCTACGAACCTTCGTTTCCACTATTGCCAATACACTTAGCTTCCTTGCACTGATCAGGTTACGCACCTCCATTTGTTTCTCAGGACCATTTAGGCCCCGTATATTCCATATAGCAAAGTTAATCATGGAATGGTATCCCCCCCCCCCCCCACCACTAGTAAGCCCTTCAAGCCCCATGTCCACTGAAGATGTCTTCTTTGCATGCTTCATAGCAATTTCATCGACAAGGATCTTCTTCTTCTTTCTATTCTTTTTACGGGATGAAGAAGACATAGAACTACCCTTGGGATCAATAGAATCACTGGCATCAAGATCTGGTATGTGAAACCTGTTTGGAGTAATAGATATGCGTTCATCCCGTACGACAATGGAGGACATCGGTTGAGCCATTATCTCCCTATCCACCTCCATGGCACTCATATCCCGTTGGAGGCTCGGTGATTGGTAGTCAACTCCTTGTTGCTGAGGCAACATACCCAAAACATCGGGCTCTTCCAATTGGAGACTTGAGTTTGGAGTACTCACAGCAACATCAACATCAATAACCTCTTTGCCCTTGTTAGTTCTTTTCTTCCATTGCTCCACCTGATTTCTAGAACTCCGGCCATCACCCATAGGCGGATCAGCAATTTCATGGGTAGGTTGGACATGATCACCCTGGCCATGCACACTTCCACCAACTTCAACATGAGATACATTGTCGTTTTGTATAGTTCTCCCAGTGGGAACCCACACCTTCGTACCTTTCGGACATTTCTTCTCAGTATGGCCAAACACTTCACATGAAGAACACTTAGACGGCTTCCAGGTATACTCAATAGTGATTTCAAGTTGTTCCTCACCTGTGTCAAGAGCAATGGACGTTGGAAATTCGCAGTCAATCTCAACTTCAACACATACTCGGGCATATTGAAGTTTTAATCTCTTTTCAATCATGTCGTCCAACCAAAGAGGTCTTCCCACACCACTAGCAATATAGCTTAACCCCAACGGAGTCCAGTATTCCATAGGAACATCATACAATTTTATCCATATAGGTACCCTCGTCAATTGGGTTTTCACCAATTGCAAGTTTGGCTCCCATTTTCTAAGGATGAGCAACCTTCCACCAAGGTGCCAAGGACCAGCTTGAAACACCTTCTCACGCACCTGGGCATTAGCAAACGTGAATACGAAGAATCCATCACCCATCTCAACGGTTTGGATTGCTCCTTGCTTGCCCCAAAGTTTGTTAACCAGGCTTCTCACGACTGCAAGAGGCAATTTTTTGTCAAGAAAATGACCCACAAGACAATCATGCCACACCTTAGCACCTTCAGCTGCAACCTCAGGAGGAGGTTTTACAAAGACCCTTCCTTCATCAACTTCAGGCATGAAAAAATTTAGCTTTGATTTCATTTGAGTATTCGAGTCAAATAAGCTGGACCAAGCTGATTTGGGTTCACCATTTCCCTTCATAACTCCTGGCGAGTAAGGAACCCTACCCGAGTTATCATCTGCTGCCACAGACATCTCAGTCAAGATCACATTGGTTGCTGCTGCCACAGGCTTCTCAGCCATACCAAAAATAGCCACTGTTGCCACTGTCTTCCCAGCCGCAGGTGCATCAGACGCAAAGACAACCATGCCAGGCTCAGCCATTACAGTGGGCGTAGCCGAAGTTCCCAAGGGCGGGAAGTCCTTGCTCGAGTGGTAATCCATTCTGGTTTACAGAACCAGTTAGCCGGAAACCACCATAAGCTCCGGCAGAACTCACAGCAGAACAATCCCACCACGAATATCAAGCTTCCTCCACGAGAACACTATCACGAACAGAACCAGTATCCCGAATCCAGGACGAGCACAATGACTGTGACCACAAGCATCGAACCACCAAAGCGCACAGCCACCCTGTTTCTCCAACTCACGAACAGAACTGAAAACCACAGACAACAGCTCCAGTTCACAAAACAACACCCCCCGCTCACGAGCAGCTGCCGAGCACACGAGCAGAATAGCCAAGCTCCCAAGCTCACGAAACCAACCTCACGATCTGAACCAAGCTCCCAGGTCACGAAACCAACCTCACGATCTGTAACAAGACCAAACGCCCAACCAGAATCGAAACTCGAGCAACGACGAACCAAGCAAGAGACCGCTCAAGTCTCCACGAACTCAGACCGCAAGCCCGCACGAAACATAAATCTCAGGCATCCATGGATGCACGAACTCAGATCTCCACGAAGCCAAAGATGTGTTTCTCCATCGTATTTGGTCTATTACAAGCCAAAGATGTCTTCCCTCAATTACAAACCCTTTCCCCATCGTATTTGGTCTATTTTGGCCAAAGATGTGTTTCTCCACCTTCAAGCGTAGGGGTTTTGGGTTTTGGCTTATTGGCAACTTAGGGCTCAAGCCTAGTGTATGACAAGAATTTTAGATCCACCATGTCATCACATCATTGGCTCAAAGCTCTAAGGTGAATGTTTTCACTTTCGTTTTCCGAAGTAACGACCTCGGTGCGCCAAGCTACACACATTCTTGTTCAACTTCCTATAGGATGATAGGTAGGCTGTGTAAAAAAAAAAAGAAAAAGGTGCACAAGTGCATTTGAAAAAGTGGGTCACATTCAACACAACGTCCCACCCTTGCCACTCTTTTTTCGTAGCCACGCAAGCACAATCACATTCACCAAGGCATGATATAGAAATCATACATGAGAAAAGTAAGCACAAGTATATCAAGGAAATTTTAAAACACCTAGCATGCTCAATCTACACATGCATTCACACAAGACATCATACAAGCATAGGAGCATGATATTATGTTATACAAAAAAGCAATCAACCATGGTGAACATACTTGACATATTCAAAACATCTCTCAAAAAAAATTCAGATCTCATGCTCATGACATTTAATCACAAATCAAAGCATGCTATCATGGAAACATAGTGATCTAGCATGGTAAGACTAATTAGGCCATCCTAAGCATGGTTCTAAACATACTCAAGCATGGAAATCACATACCCTATTCTCATGGGTCTTGCATTCTCTAAAACAAGAGCATTCACATCAGCATGCTTATTACATCCAAACAAAACAGCAAACAATCGCACAAAATCAATCAAAACATGAGAAAGCAAACAAACATGGCTCAATTCCACTAGGTCCCCAGCAGAGTCGCCAGTTGTGAGACGTGGAAATGCAATCTCGGATGACCTCCGATATCGTCACGCGGGGATCGATAAATGTAAAGAGTCGCCACCATCCATCTTAAGGTGTGAATGGGCACCAAAGGGTTCATAGAAACCAAATAGAGCCAAAGTAGCTCTAATATCAGGAAAAATCCAGAGATCAGGTAAGGGGAATTATTTATGAGCTGGGGAAGGTGTTAGGCACCCCCACTCATCCGTCTAAGACGGTTGCCACATGCTTGCTTATGCTAAAGATTGTTTGCTAATAAAAATAGACAAAGGTTGCTTAAAAGTAAGCAAAATTTAAGTGATTATTCCACATGAGTAGTCCAATAAATATGAACTCTCTTCATGGATATATCACCTCTTAGAACTTCATGAGTGAATAAAAATCAAAGTGAAAATTGAAGCAAAACCAATTCAAGGCAAATTTGGAAAAATCTGACTAAAAGGGTTTGAAAGCTTCGATTAACCATAACTCATTCAATTTAAATTCAAATCCATTGAAACCAAAGCCATTTGAAAACTGGTATATAGTAGAGTATACAGTAAAAAATTCAGCTCAATCCGACTTAAAATGAGAGAGAAATCCACATCTGAAATCTGCTGTTATAACTTGGAAAAAGTGTTGAGAAGGCATTTTCAAAATCCTATTCGTGGAGTTTGGCTCAATACAAATCCATGAAAATTGGTATGTAGGAAGTATGTGGTGCCATCTTTCTAAAGAAAAAAACCCCATACCAAACTCTATCCGGATGTGACTTGTATGCTCTCTTGAACAGGCCTAGAAGACCACAGATTAGCTCTGGACTATACCAGCGAGCACCTCTGAGTCAACTGAGCACCCAAGGCACAAAACAGATCAAAATCTGCTGAAACCAGTTGGAAATGAAAATAGACTTCTCAGGGAAAACTCAGGAATTAGAATCACTCAAAACGGATTAAAATTGAACAAACAGTGCATCGTCAAAGCGGCGAGTTCAGCAATCTGGGCTGAACTGACTTACAAACTTTGAACAGATGGTGTCAAAAATTGGCTACATAAAAGTAAACGAAAATTTCCAGATATAAAGTAGGCCCACTCATCTATCACATGTCTTTGGAATCACTCAAAAATTCATCCGGAGGATGAAGTTATAAGCATTCCAAGACAGGCCACAGATCTGCCCCGTTTTGAAGATTTTTGGATAAAACATGGAAACCAGTGCATGTGGATTCGACCAAAACCTTAAAAATCAACAAAAAACCATCTCATGAAGTTCTAAGATTCATTTTGAAGCCAATGGATTCAGATTTCCCGTATTGAACATGGAAATCCAAGATCTAGCTTCTTTGATAAACAAAATGGTGGAAAGTGTGTGAATATGTGAAAATTCACTCCCTAGGAGAAGGATGGAATCCTTTGCTACTGAGAACAAGGATTCACATATTTCTCCATGAGCAAGTGCAAAACATCAGAAAATAAACATCCATAGGTTTAAAATAACCACATAGCATGCTCTTCATCACTTGTAGGTTCTAAGCCTAGAGGATCCATTCCACATTCCTTTTCCCAAGGCTCTCTCTTCACGTTTTACGGCTAGAGAGGATTCCCAGGTACTTTGGAAGGGGTTTGGGGCTTGCAAACAATCAGAAATTGGCTTTACACTACAGAAAGGTAGAAGTTGGGAGTGAAATATAAAGAGAGTGGATGAAATCCACTCTCTTTACATTGAGTGAAATCCACTCTCTTTATATTGCGTGTCGAGGAAGCGCAATATAGACAGAAATCCAGAATTCAGTGGATGAAAGAAGGTGACCAGAGTACTAAGTTCTTCTTTAACTCTATAGCTTTCAGACGGTCCCACAACTCCATATCCAGATTGACTGACACTACTGGAAGTGAGCTTACTGATCAGTCTCAGATAAGGCACCACATTGTGTCGCACTTCTCTAGGTTGTTGGGTGAGAAGGATTTGTCCCTTGAGTCGTTTGAGGCTAATTTTGACCGCTTTCTTGGACACGACCAGATCCAAGGGCTGCAAGCAGATGTCACTGATGAGGAGATCAAGACCACAATGTTCTCCCTTAAGGATGAAAAGGCTCCAGGCCCAGATGGCTTCACCCCAGCATTTTTTAAGAAAGCGTGGAACCTTGTGGGAAAAGATGTCACTGATGCGATTAGATCCTTCTTTTTCTCAGGAAAGCTCCTAAAGCAGGTGAATCACTCCATCATCAGCCTTGTCCCCAAGAAAGGTAAGCCCTCCTTGATATCGGATTATCGGCCTATCTCGTGTGTTAACACTATATACAAATGTATTTCAAAGATCTTGGCCAACAGGATCAAAGCAGTAATTGGGTTTTTGGTTGGCATTCATCAGTCGGCTTTCATTCCGGATAGAAGCATGGTGGATAATATACTTCTTACTCATGAACTTTTTAGAAGCTACCATCTCAATAAAGGTCCTCCCAGGTGTGCCCTCAAGATTGATATAAGGAAAGCATTTGACTCCATCGATTGGCATTGTGTTGAAGAGGTTCTCAAAGGTTTCAAGTTTCCCCCTCGATTTATCTCTTGGATCTTGGAATGTGTCTCTACCACATCGTTTTCAGTTATGATTAATGGTAGCATGGAAGGTTTCTTCAAGGGGGGCAAGGGCCTCAGGCAAGGTAATCCAATTTCTCCATATTTATTTGTCCTTGTTATGGAACTTTTTGACAAGATCTTGAAGGATAAGACAGCTGTGCATTTCAGGCCTCACCCCAAATGCTTTGAGCCGCCTATCAAGCAACTGTGCTTTGCCGATGACCTGTTTATTTTCTCCCATGGGGACTCTAGTTCCATTAATTGTGTTTCCACTGCTTTATCACTATTTGGCAGGTTATCTGGTCTGCATGTTAACAAGGAGAAAAGTGCTGTATTCATGGCTGGCATTCCTGATAGTGTTAAAAGTGAAATTCTGCAGACACTAGGTTTCATAGAAGGGCATATTCGTGTAAAGTACTTGGGGCTGCCTCTCATCTCCTCTCGTCTGTCGGCTAGAGATTGTGAGCCTCTTCTCCAAAAGCTTACATCCCGTACTCAGTCCTGGCAAGGTAGGCATTTGTCATATGCAGGCCGTCTATTGCTTCTTAAGTCAGTCTTGTTTTCCATTGCGGTTTATTGGATGTCTGTTTTCATCCTCCCCAAGGAGGTAATCTACAAGATGGAGAGAATATGCAGGCACTTCTTATGGTCTGGAAGCGCCCAAGATGCTAAACTCTCTAAGGTTAAATGGGACCATGTCTGTTCGCCTATCGACCAAGGCGGTTTGGGGGTCTTGAACCTTCATCTTTGGAATAAGTGTGCCGTGCTAAGACAAGCATGGCTTGTGGGAAGCAATGCTGTCAATCTTTGGGTTTCTTGGGTTAATAGCAACCTGCTTCGTGGAAGGAACTTCTGGAATGTCCCTATACCTTCCACAGCTTCTTGGGTTTGGAGGAAAACTCTTAAGCAAAGAGTTGTTGCATCCAGATATACAAAGCACATAATCAACAATGGAAGGAACACTTCAATCTGGTATGACAATTGGCACCCTTTTGGTCCTTTAGCTGCAAGATTTGGCAGGAGAATGATTTATGATTCAGGGTTTCCAGATGATGCTTTGGTCCATGAACTTATCATTAATGATGATTGGGACTCCCCAATTGCTACTTCTTTAGATTTGATTGGTGTCTGGGATCGACTTCAAAGTTTGCCTAGGCCTAACTCTAACATGGATGACAGGATTATTTGGTATCTCTCTCCTTCTGGTTTTTTTAGTATCAGGGCCACATATAAAGCCTTGGATGCTAGTAGACCTTCAGCACCTTGGGCGCGGTTAGTATGGTTTACTTGCAATATTCCCAGACATGTGTTTGTTACCTAGCTTGCCATAAGGACTGCGCTTCTCACAAAGGACAGACTCGTCAAATGGGGTACCATTCAAAATGCCGTGTGTGTGTTTTGCCGCCAAGGTAACGAATCCATCTCCCACCTTTTTTTCCAATGTGCCTACAGTTCTCATATTTGGCGATTTCTCTTGCACAAGAATGGTCTTGATGCCTCCACTCCTATCCCTCCATGGAATCTTATTGTTGAAGCGGCTACCTCATGGTGCACCAAATCCACTCTTCATCTTCTAAGAAGGCTTTCTTTGTCTGCTGCTGTTTACCACATATGGTGTGAGAGGAATCGTAGAGTCTTTAAAAGCTCGGCCTTGCCTGAAGAAGAGGTGTGTAAGTTTATTATGCAGGACATTTCATACAGGCTTGCTGGTCATCACTTTGCCCTCAGAGACAATGCTTTTCATAGGCAGATTGCCGTCAATTGGGGTCTTAATTGTAACCTCACTTAATGTTGGGCTTTTCCTTCTTTTGTAAGCTTGATAGTATCATGCGTCTCTAGTAAGGTGCTGAATGCTCCTTACTTTGTTTGGTGGGTATGCCCACTTTCTGCTTGTACATGTTCTTCTTTTTCTTTCTCTTTTTAATGGAATCTTTCTTAACTTCAAAAAAAAAAAAAAAAAAGAAATGTAAAGAGAGTGTTGGAAATGTAAAGAACTTTACCTTGGTAGCTTGGACACTTGAGTAGACAATCCAGCAGAGCTTCTCCTTCTTCTTGCAGAGCTTCTAAGCCTCAAATTGTCAGCCATTTGCAAGAGGAGGACCCCTCTATTTATAGGCAAAGCCAAGGGTAAAACGGTCCCAAGGGTATGCCCAAAAATCTCTCTAGATTGTTCCTATTCTCCTCCAAGGCTTGAATTGGAGTAATTCTGCAAGTTTCGGAGGGTGAAATAGGGAGTTCAAGTCCCTGAGAGAGAGGTAATATGCGTAAATAAGGCTCAGAGATCGAGCCATTTCGCAAATCCTCGAAACAGCCAAAACCGTATACTCAGTGCGGTTTCTACAGAACCGTCCTATATGTGCGGTTTCTATGCCAATTCATCTCAACCGCATATGCAGGGCGGTTCCAATTCAATTACGCTCGTCATGATTGCTGTCGACGTGTCTCAACGGCCGAAGCTTCGCGCAACAAGCATGGACATCAACCGTGCTGTGTATGCGGTTGCAACCGTACATACAGGACGGTTGAGACCAAATTCTCAAAAACCGCACATATACTACGGTCAGCACATTTTTGGTTGGTTTTGAGCCTTAGCTACACAGGCCAGGCTTATTTACATGTAATATCGTTTAAGTAAATCTCCATTTACTTAAGATATTACATGTAAATAAGCAAACACCCCCCAATTTGAATCCATTAAAAATACTTCCAGACCCAAATTCCAAGTGAATAAAAAGTCAACTTTCCAGTTCCAGGCTAAATTCCGGTTTTTCAGGTCTGGTAAAAAAATTCAACATGTTGATACAAAGGTATTTGTCAAGATTTAAAATCTCAAAAAATTCATTTATGCAATAACATTGCTAAAAACGTAATTACCGGGAAAAATTATCTTCAAATCTTGCTTTAAAAAATATTTCATTTTCTGGGGTCAAAAGTCAACAAAATTCAACCCGAAAAAGTTTGACTTTGCATAAAAGATTGAATTCGGGCCTTTTCCTTTGCAGCTTTGGATTCAAATGGGTTAAGGATCTCAAACCCAATGCTAAGAATTGAAAATTCAATAAAATATTTCTCTCCTTCAAGATTTATCAAAAATCGTGCAATTTTTTTGTGTCTACAAAACCACCCTGAAAAATTGGGTCAAGGTGAGAGAAAACCAAAATTGGGAAAGGGAACGCCCTTTGAGATGCCCCTCAACTCTTAAACCTTTGCTGGCACAAGTCAGGAATTTCATGGGAATGCGTGTCAAGCACATCGCCCCAAAACACCTCAAGTCAATAAGGCAATTCACCATGTTCACTGGTCTCACCTCTCTTTTAAAATCACTTGTACAAATTTCTAAAAAAATAAACAACTTCTTTTGGAAATTGTGTCATTTCAGTCATGTGCACTGGTACACACATTAAAAGCAAGTAAGCCGTAGGTGCTTACCCCTGTTCAAATTTTAGATACCTCACGACTTTGTCAGAATTTTGTAGGCCCAGGCAAGGAGAAAGAACCAGGAAAAGTCAAGAAGTGACCAGAAGCCAAGACCAGAAGAAAGGCAAAACAGAGAAAAGCCAAGGCAGGAATACCTTGATAGGAAAATGGCGAAGATTTCCTTTCCTTTCCCAGCAGAGTTTTCAGGAAACCTAAAGCAACATGTCAAGACCATACTCAGTCTGAAGAGGTTGGTTTTGCAAATGAGTAACAGATACAAGAAGGTTTCCATAAATTCCTAGTGAAGTAGTCCCAATGCCTGCTTAAATGATGATCTCCTCCTCAGTACAAGGGGGGCCTTCTCCCAGAAAGACAAAGGCAGAAGTCAGATCCCCCATGCCCATGGTCTCCAACGGAAAAAGCCTCGTGGAGAGAAGTCTAGACATAATCAGACGATGGCCCTGTCAGAAGAAAGAAAGAGAGAAAGAAGAGCAGAATGAAGAACGCTTGGGCAAATTGGCCCAATTTGTAAATTTTTTATTCCTCACTTTTGTAAATAGAATAGGACAGGTGTGTGAGCTCCCTTGAGGCATTGAGCAGCACTGAGAGCACCTCCTCGCCAAGAGCACCTCCTCCGTCTTTCCTTCCAGTCCCTAATCAAAACTCTCTTTTAAAAATAAAAAAAAAGACCGTCCTCAAAAGTCCGAAGTCCGAAAAATGATAAAATAAATCAAATCTGAAAACACCTAAAAAAGCTTTAATGGAACAAATGAGAAAAAGAAAATTGTTGAGCGCTTTGCATCAACGTCGAAAAGGTTGGCGAGCTTGAGTCCCACCTAATCCCTTCAAAACACAAATTAAATGCTAAGAATTGGCTCCAAAAAACCCGAGACTTAAGGGTGAGCCCGCTTCAAAGCCTAGTAGAAACCATTTCGTGTTTCTACTAATTCGGAGATCAACGCGTTTGCGGCTCCAACCCCATTGAAAACATCAAAAGGACTAAGCTCATCCATCATGTCGACAGAAATGCAAGGCGCAAAAACGAGGCTCTTCTTTTTCTTTGCCGTTCATCCCCAAGGTGACTTTAACAAAGAGGGACTGCTGTAAACACCTCATTTTTGCACCCCCCCGGAAAAGCTAGAAATGCAACCCCGGGTAGAAAGTCAAATCCTAAGGGGTGAAAAGTTGACTTTTTGATCAAGTGATAATTGGCCACCTTACTTTATCTCAATGGATAAAGAATCCCGACACGTGTCCAATGCAACTGAGTTTGCTGGAATTGGAGTCCGGATGAAGGATCTATGAGCTAGTCAAACTTGAGGGTGAGCCGAAAGTTGACCTTTTGCTAAACCCCGAGCTAGGTGCTTAGCCCTATGTTATTGGATAGAGAGCTCCGATACGGTTCTAACGCAATTGAGTTTGCCCAAATCAGAGTCCGGATAAAGAAGATATGAGCTGTCGAAGTTCCCGAGCAGCAAAACCCAGAAATTGCACACATGGCAGCAAACACTGCAAAATATATTGGGGGTAATCTTTAAAAATCAAAAACTTGCTAAATATCTCAGGGACTAAACCAAAATTCGCAGGGGGAAATCTGTAGATATCCAAAAGTGTCAAATCGGTCAAATCGGTCAAGTCGAGGGGCAAATCTGTAATTTTTTTATTTTTATCCTACCAAATATGTCAGATACACATATTTTGTGTGTATCCGACATATATTGTCGGATACAAAAGATTTTCTAAGCGAGATTCGGGCCGATTCCCCGACAAATTTCTGTGTCATTCAAATGTGGGAGACGCCTTGCTCCTTAGGGATTTTAGATGTGGGAGTCGCCTTGCTCCTTAGGGATCTCAAATGTGGGGAGTCGCCTTGCTCCTCAGGTCTTCAATCTTTGGAGACACCTTGCTCCATTAGTTGAGGAGTTGCCTTGCTCCAGGGACGCCTTGCCCTTTTTTGTTTTGGAGTCGCCTTGCTCTAGGGACGCCTTGCCCTTTTTTGTTTCGGAGTCGCCTTGCTCTTGGTGGTTGGGAGATACCTTGCTCCTTAATTTGGTTTTTTGGAAGACATCTTGCTTCTATCTTCAATTCTTGGAGGCACCTTGCTCCGTTTTGTTTTGAATTTTCGGAGACACTTTGCTCCATTTTGTTTTCAATTTCTTGGGAGATGCCTTGCTCCATTAGGGTTGGGAGACGCCTTGCTCCTGCTGTCTTTGATTCTTAGAGGCACCTTGCTCCTGTTGTCTTCAATTCTTGGAGGCACCTTGCTCCATTCTGTTTTCAAATTTCGGAGACACCTTCCTCCGTTAGGGTGGGGAGACGCCTTGCTCCTTAATTCTTCAATTTTGGGGAGACATCTTGCTCCTTTGGGTTGGGAGACACCTTGCTCCATAATTCTTCAATTTTGGGAGACATCTTGCTCTTTCTGTCTTGGGAGACACCTTGCTCCTTACGTCTTGGGAGACACCGTGCTCTTTATATCTTGATTTCTTTCTCTGTCTGGGTTGTTCCTGAGGTTGCCTATAGCAATCTCCAACTCATCCGTCGGTGGCTTTGGCATTAATCTCTTCTGTGCCTTATGTGTGAATACATGATGACGGTTCTTTCTTTGCATTAACATGTCACTACGCTGTGATCCTTTTTCGGTCCGTCTCAAGTTCTGTTAGTACCTACAAAAGTTTAAGTGAAATTTAGTTAATCAGAATTTGTTTGTCATCAAAATTATGTTCAAATTCAAGCAATATCTTTCTTCTTCTTCTTTTTTTTTTTTTTTTTGATAGAAATCTTTTGGAAGTTCACCAAATGTTTGGAGTTTCCTCTTTCAAAGTGGGTCCATGGCAAGACTAGTAATCTTTGGGTCAGTTACTTGACACTCTCATTTAGACTTAGGAAGTGGCGCCTCCCGACACTCCCTGTGAGGGTCTCAACATTTTTGCCTTCAATGGCTTGCCCCGAGTTGAAATGAAGTGAATTGTTTTGGTTCAGGGGGATTGTTTGGCACTGCCCTCCCCTAGTTCTTTTGACTTTCTCTCTTGTTTTTTTTTTTTTCCTTTTTCCCACCCTTGGTTGGGGGTTGTGGCTTGGTTTTTCTCATGCGTGTCACCCTACGTAGTTTATCACACAAAAAAGCGGGAAATTAAATCCATCCACGGTGTGGTGGTGTGCCCATGTGTGCAGTTGGGCCGCGTGCCGTGTCTAATCGGGTGAGTTTTGCTTGGATTTTGTTGACAAAGGAATTTTTACCGCCTCGTATAGTAAGGTGCAGAATTGGCACGTATTACGATGTTTCGGGAAAATCCCCAGGTAAGTGGAGGGTCACAGGGGACCGCTTAAATTCCACTTGCCTTGGGCAATTTTCGCGTCTCTTTGGCAGGATTCCCCAGAACAGGTAATTACACGTATTCTGTATCTTACTAAAAACGGGGTAGTAAGAATCCTAAATATCAACTAAATCCCTCTTACACTGACTCAATCTAACCAGGGTTCTACTGGGCTGAGATTCCCCAGCAGAGTCGCTAGGCTGTGTGCGCGTCGGAAACGCCGCACGGGAAAATTCGGAGTCGCCACCGCCTGATGGGGTGCAGGGCAAACACTTGGGTGCCTAAGTTAGTCTATAGGGCTGGTCTGCGGCTTGAGAATCTGAGAAAGGTCTCGGTTACAGTCTGGGGAAGTCCGTAGACACCCCAGACCACCCCGTTGGATGACAGGTCCCGTGGGTTCCCTGGTTTGAGTCAGCTTGCTTTGGTTTCTTACCCGATTCCTAATCTGATATGCAATTTGCTTAAGTCGGGTGGGACCACCTGAGTGGTGTGGGTCCCGTTTAGTTGATTTTATCTTATTAATTAGGTGATCTGAGTCTGATTGGGTGGGCCCTGTTGGAGGCCCACTGTGTCCTTGGTGGGCTTGGTCAAGTCCATGCCTTTGTGGGCCTCCGTCTAAGCCTAGGGGTCCCTTTGGGCTCAGGTTTAATGAATTGATTTTACTTAATTTATTTAAGTTGGAGACTTACGTGATTTTTATGCAAAAAGTGGTTCTGCATTGGTTTGCGGGCCCCTGGGTGGGCCCATGTTGGCTGCAAAAGTATTTTCGAATTATCTTATTTAAATTTGCCAAGGTGAGTTGGAAATTGGGCTTGGGGCCCGCAGTCCAAATTTGGGCTTGAAGGCCATGTTCTTGAAGTTTAGGGTTTTGGACCCTCACCTGGTTGGTTGGTGGGCTTTGGCGGGCCCGATAGGCCCTTGGCCTTGGTCTCGCCCAAACCACACAGTTCAAACATCATTCCACAAAACAAGGTTTGGGTGGGCCGCATCGGGTTTGGCCAACCCGGTTCGATTACTTGCTTAAGTTGCTTAATTGCATGTACAAAGGTTTACTGGGCTTGGTGGGCCCCGTTGGAAGGCCCACTAATTGTTCCAAATTGGACCTGTGGTCCAAGTCCCATGTTGGGTTTCCGGGTCACTCTTAGTTTACTTGGTTCAGTTGAAGTCATCATCAAAATGCAACAAAATCAAGAAAATGTCAAAATTGGCACTTCTACCATGTAGCCAACCATTATGGTCGGCTGTGCACAAATGTTAATGTAGCCGACCATTAAGGTCGGCTATAAACAGATCCAAAGTGATCTGACCTGAGTTGTTGGATCACTCTGGAATGGCATTTTTCGGGGTTTGGCTGTGGGGGTTGCTTCTGTGGGCTTCCTAGGGACCTCCTACTAGTTGTGTGGGCCCTTAAGAGGCCTGCGGTGGTCCAGGTATGGGGTGTAGCCCTTTGGTTCTCCCTTGGGGTCTCACAACAAAGGTAAGTGGGTGGGCAAGGGGGCATGGAGCTGCCGGCCCTTTCTCACTTCTCTTTTGGTTATACAACAGCAGCCAAGGGGACATGGCTCCCCTAATTCATGGTTCCTTACTATCAATTCATAAGCAAACAAAGACAGATGATCATGCATCTCAAGTGGAGCAAACTAATCACAAAACCTTCATGTTATAAGGCCTAGGCCGGCAATTCCCAAGCAAATTTTCAAATCTGGTTTTAGCACACAAACAGGGGGGCATCAATGCATGGTGGAGAAGGGAAACCTACCGATGCTGAGGTGTAGGTGGATATGCAAATAGGTGGCCATTTCTGCAAGGACAACTGCTGTCCAGGAAGGGGTTGCTCATGCTAAAAGGCTGGGAATGGTGTGGGGTTGGACACTTATCCTCATGGTGCTGGTGGGGAGTCTTGGGAGAGAGGGTACATGCATGGACCTGCTGGAACAGCAGGTTGGAAGGGTACACAACCTCATGATAATCCCACAAGACAAGGGCACATCATGCATGCATCAACCGGAGACAAAACCTGCTGCAGGTGCTGGGAACAGCCACTGTTTGGGGGGATTAAGATGCTTCCAGGAGCTGGGATTGGTGGGCAAGTGGGGTGGGGATCATGGCAACGGGATCTCCCACTCATGGTACTAGCATTGCATACACAGCACATGAGTTAAGCCTACTGAAAAAGGGAACCACGGGGGACTTTAGCTGCTGCCAAAAGCAGCCCCAACATACCCTATGTACTTACTAATTTCACATAAAAACCATGGAGGGCAGAAAAGAAAACATAACTCGCCATGTGGGCTTCAAGAACAGCAACCGTGGATGATAGGGAAAAGACACAACAATGATCCACAACCCGTTGTCTCCAAAACAAAAGGACAGCAAATGACAATCATGCATAGATCCTACTAGCTAAAAACATACGAGAGAACTCATGCTCAAACACATCCAAGGATGCACCCTAAGATCTGTAAACTAGTTTACATTCATGCAATTGTTAGATGGAAACAAACACCATGAGCCAAGCATGTTGGCATCTCTTTAATGCCTGAGAACACATGCATACACATCTAGCATGCTCACATGGGCTGACTTTTAAATGCTGAAAACAGTAGCTAGCATTCAAGGAAAGCCTGGTCAGTCATGTAAAAAACAGCAAGAGACAAGGGCTCAGATCATCCTAGCATGCATGCCACTGCGTATGCAAATGCAACAAACCATACTCTGGCACTCGTTGAGTTTGCTAGTGTTTCCTTGTAGGTTTATGTATATTGCCATGCGTCTGGGTGTTGCCTCCACCTTGGACGCTTGATTTGGCTCATTGTATATTTTTGTTTATTAATGCAATTTTGAATTAACGTTCAAAAAAAAAAAAAAAACCATGCACACACAGAAAATATCACAGCTGAGCTCACACGCAGCACTTGTGACCTCTAGCAAGGTCTGAATCTGGGCTCCATGCTCAAAGCACATGACTCTAGAGAAGGGGAAGAGAAGGGGGGTTTATACGGGTACATTGGATGGGGAAAGGAGGAACTTGCTCCTCCTGAAAAAGACTTAAAATAAACCCATGAACAGCAACTAAAGAGCACCAAAAATGTGTGATAATAGGACTCTCATGCTCCCATGGATCCATACGTAGACTTCTTACTTTTGGTGATTTTCATGATTTGAAAGATAGAGCAAATACATGCTTAAAATGCCATGGCAATGAGTTCATGCAAAAGAGGAGGACAAGCTGGGAAAATCCTTTGAAAAATTCTGGTTTTAATATATGTGAAGTACAAGGTGTTTAGGAGCATTACCTGGTGGCTTTGAGACTCTCTTGAGGTATGTAGACTTCCCCTGGAGCTCCTACAACAGCTGTAAAGTCCCTTTGCTCCACCAACAGCAGCCAAACTTCTTCTTGCTTGAGTGAAGATGGAGAAGAATGGAGGAAGGAGGGGTAGGAATAACTTAGGATAGTCCAAGGGGGTATTGGGGGCAAGGAGGGCTGGAGAGAAGAGTATTCGGATGGAAACAAGTGGTGGAAGAAAGCCAAAAATCAGCAAAGGAAGCCAACCCCAAGAAAGGGGGCTGCTGGCCCCTTTTATAAGCAAACTTAATGTATCCGACCATATAGGTCGGATACACTAAGTCCCATTTGTATCCGACATAAAATGTCGGATACAAAACATAATAATTTTGAAAATTAAATGCCGCCGCGAATTTGTCAAGGAATCGGCGCGAATCTTGCTAGCGGATCTCTTTGTATCCGATGAATAGTTTTAGATACACACAAAACTATGTGTATCCGACATATTTAGTGGGATAAAAATCTAAAAAATTACAGATTTTCCCCTCGACTTGACCGATTTGACACTTTTAGATATCCACAGATTGCCCCCTGTGAATTTTGGTTTAGTCCCTAAGATCTTTTGCAAAGTTTGGATATTTGAGATTTAGTCCCTTAGATATTTTCCTGCGTTTGCTGCCACATGTGCAGTTTTTTTTCCACGTGTGCAGTTCCCGGTTTTGCTGCTCAGAAACTTCAACATCTCATATCTTCTTCGTCTGGACTCCGATTTGGGCAAACTCAATTGCGTTAGAACCGTATCGGAGCCCTCTATCCAATGACAATGGGGTAAGCACCTGGCTCGGGGTTCGGCAAAAAGTCAACTTTCGGCTCCCCTTTAAGTTTGACTGGCCTGCAGAACCTTCATCCGGACTCCGATTCCAGCAAACTCAGTTGAGTTGGACTTGTGTCGGGATTCTCTATCCATTGAGATAAAGCAAGATGGCCAATTTTCATTTGATCAAAAAGTCAAATTTTCACCTCTTAGGGTTTGACTTTCCGTCCAGGGTTTGCATTTCTGGCTCTTCTGGGAGCGCAAAAATGAGGTGCTTACAACTGCCCCTCTTTGCCGGAGTTACCTTGCGGATGAACGGTAAAGAGAAAAAGAATCTCGTTTTTGCGCCTGGTATTTCTGTTGACATGGTTGACGAGCTTAGTCCTTTGAAGTTTTCATTTAAAAGGGAAGCATCCAAATGATGTGGAGTCACTTCCTTGCTTCGGAGTTTCCTTGCCTTTTATTTTCGAGTTTTTGTAGGGCAACTCTTCAGCGTTTGATTTAAGTTTGAAAGAGATTAAATTGGAATTGAGCTCGCCAACTTGTTTCGGTGTTGATGCCAGATTGTGTAGACAGTTCCTTTGGGCAGGTGCAGGTAATGAGAGGAAAGCAAGCAAGGTTAAGTGGGAGCATGTGTGTGCTCCTAAAAACCAAGGCGGCCTAGGGTTGGTGAGCTTGCACTTGTGGAACAAATGTGCAACATTGAGACAGGCGTGGCTGGTAGCAAGTAGAGCCAATAACCTGTGGGTAGCATGGATGAATAGAAACTTGCTTCGGGGAAGGAACTTTTGGGTGGTTCAAATCCCGTCGGCTCCATCTTGGGTGTGGAGGAAGATTTTGAAGTCAAGGCCTGTGGCTAGTACTTTCATCAAGCACCGAATTAATAATGGGAGGAATACGTCATTGTGGTATGATAATTAGCACCCAGTAGGTCCGCTTGCTCAGATGTATGGTACACGGTTGATTTATGATTCCGGGCTTCCGGCGACAGCTACAGTGAGTGATATTCGGGAAGGGGAAGAGTGGAACCTACCAGTGGCGGTGTCGGCTGACCTTCTTGAGGTGTGGGCGAGAATCCATGAAGTACAAAGTCCTTGTGCAGGTGAAGAGGTTAGGATCATGTGGACGACATCGGATACAGGTTTGTTTCATCTTAGTAGCACTTATATGAAGCTTGATACTAGACGTCCAGGAGTGAGTTGGAGTGGGTTGGTGTGGTTTCCAAATAATATCCCCAGGCAAGCCTTCATACTTTGGATGGCTATCCGGCTGGCTTTACTAACCAAGGATAAGCTACTGAAGTGGGGTCTTTCCTATGGGACGGTTTGTGTACTGTGTAGGAGGGGGGATGAGACTATTCAACATTTGTTCTTTGAGTGCAGCTATTCTAAAGCCATATGGAGACAGCTGATGAGAAGAAACTGCTTGCGTAACCCAAGCTTGACATGGGAGGCCTTGATCCAGTGGGGCTCATCAAATTGGGTATCTAATAACCCCATTAATCTTATTAGGCGGCTTTCACTAGCAGCGGCTGTGTACCACGTTTGGAATGAGAGAAATAGACGGATCTTCAAGAATTCGTCTCTTCCTCATGGGGATGTGTGTAAGTTCATTTATCAGGATGTGCTCTGTCGTTTACATGATAGTAGGGGTGTACTTAAGGATAACGATGTCCATAGGCAGGTGGTTAATAATTGGGGTCTTACTTGGTCATTGGTCTGAGTAGGGTCTGGGGGTTTTGCCATGATGTGTCTTGTGTGGCCTGTTTAGGGCTTTGTCTGTCGTTTCGGTTTGGTTGGGTGATGTGAGCACCCCTTCTTTGTACATATTGCCTATTTCTCTCTAATGGAACTTACTTAATTTCCAAAAAAAAAAATTTTCTTTTCTTCTTGTGACGTTTTTGGGCACTCAGAAATCAGATGCTCCAAGGTAAGGGCTAGGGAATGGAGACCCACCGGCAGGAAATTCACCTCTATGCTCAATATTTCTGAATTCTCTGATGGAAGTTATGCTGGGGAACAACTTCAAGAACAATTGATTGCTCCTTCCGTCACTGAAAATCCAGAGAATCCCCGTAACCATCATGTAGAACCAATGACTAAGGAAGTGGAACCTATGGTATCAAAGACATGTGTTCACGTGGAACATGGGGAGGCGGTTGTAGATTCCGATTTCATTCCATCTGATCCAAGAGAAGTCGTTGAGACGGGTGGTGGACAAGCGGAACTCGCGGAACTTGGCTTAGTTGGGTGGTGGATGAGGCCACCGACCATACATCCAAAGGCAAGCAAGCTATGGTCGTCGACACCACTCAGTACACTAACAATGCTGTTATTAGCTCAAGGTCTTTGTCTCAAGCTTCTCACGATGGAATTGAATCCCCCAACAGGTTTGACCTTTTGAGTGATGTCCTGAACCCATGCTTGAGCTCTAATTCTCTCTCAAAAAAGCAACGTAAGAGAATTAAGAAGAGATTGTTGGTGGATGAATTTGCAATGAAGGAGGCTAGGAATGCACGCTTATCCCTCTCATCCGGTTCAGGTAGCTCCTGTAGCACCCCTGCCAACCTCCTTCCTACCAATGATCAAATTGCAACCTGGAACATTAGGGGTCTCAATGACCCCTCCAAGCAGCGAGAGGTTAAAAATCTTGTAGCTACTCATAAGCTTGACATGCTATGCCTGGTGGAGACGAAGGTTAGAAGAGTGAATGCTGACTATGTTAAGAGTGTCATTTGCCCATTTTGGAACTTTATCACTAACTATGATCATGCATTGAAAGGACGCATTTGGGTTTGTTATGATCCATCTGCCATCTGTGTTACTAAAGTGTTTGAATCTCATCAACTTATCCATTGTTGGGTAGAGTTCAAGGCTTCTGGAAAAACGTCTTTCTTGTCTTTTGTTTATGGGGACAACGATGCTTTGGTGCGAAAAGGCCTTTGGCGCAGCTTGCGCCTATGTTTTGTGGACAGACCATGGATGCTGATTGGAGACTTTAACTGTGTCAGGAAAGCTTCTGAGAAGGTTGGTGGAAAGCAAATAAACATGGCAGCTGTTCAGGACTTCAACTCATGCATTAATGATTGCTTTCTGATTGAAATGAACTACAAAGGTTTCATGCACACTTGGAGCAACATGAGTGCCGGTCACAGGCGTATCTCTTGTAAGTTGGACCATGCCCTGGTTAACATAGCATGGATTAATCAGTTTAACCACTCTGAGATTGAATTCCTGCCTCCTGGAGTATCTGATCACAGTCCTGTTCTAGTCACAGTTGACCCTGATATGCTGAAGAGTAATAGACCTTTCAAGTTTTTCAACTTTTGGACTGCTTCTGATGACTTCCTACCTTTGGTTGCTGACGTCTGGAGACATCCGGTTGCCGGTAAGCCTATGTTTCAACTAGTTTCTAAGCTTAAGAAGCTGAAAGTCCGTCTGAAAGAGTGGAGCTCGAAGAAGCAATTCTCTCAAGTTTCCATTAAAGCTATTGAAGTTAGAAATAAACTTGAGTTATGCCAGAAAGCTTTGCAAAGCAACCCTTTTGACACTCATCTGTCTATTACTGAAGTGAAGATCAGGAAGGAGCTAGCAGACCTTTTGCGTGTTGAAGAAGCTCAATACCGGCAGAAATCCAGAATTCAGTGGATGAAAGAGGGTGACCAGAACTCTAAATTCTTCTTCAACTCCATCATTTTCAGGCGTTCTTACAATTCCATCTCCAAATTGTGTGATAATGGCAGGGAGATCACTGACCAAGCCCAAATAAGGCAGCACATTGTTTCACACTATTTTAACTTGTTGGGGGAAAAGGATACGTCTCTCGAGTCCTTTCAGGCTGATTTTGCTCGTATTCTCACTCAAGACCAGATACAGATGCTACAATCTGATATTTTTGTGGATGAGATTAAGACCACAATGTTTTCACTCAAAGATGAGAAGGCACCAGGCCCAGATGGCTTTACCCCAGCTTTCTTTAAGAAGGCATGGGATCTTGTTGGGGATGATGTCACGGCTGCCATCAGCTCTTTCTTCTCTTCTGGGAAGCTTCTCAAGCAGGTTAACCACTCTCTTATCACTCTTGTTCCTAAGAAAGGTAAGCCTTCTTCGATTTTAGAGTTCAGACCCATCTCATGTGTTAACACAATTTATAAATGCATCTCCAAGATTTTAGCCAACAGGTTTAAGATTGTAATTGCGTCCCTGGTTGGCACTCATCAGTCAGCTTTTATCCCTGATAGAAGGATGGCCGACAATATTCTTTTAACGCACGAGTTGTTCAGAGGCTATCATCTTAATAAGGGCACGCCCAGATGTGCTCTCAAGATCGACCTTAAGAAAGCCTTTGATTCCATTGATTGGCTTTGCATTGAAGAGGTCTTGAAAGGTTTCAGGTTTCCTTCACGATTTATCTCATGGGTCATGGAATGTGTCACTACTACATCATTCTCTGTTATGATTAATGGAAGCATGGAAGGGTTCTTCAAGGGAGGGAAAGGCCTCAGGCAAGGAGATCCTATCTCTCCTTACTTATTTGTTCTTGTTATGGAGCTATTTGACAAGGTCTTGAATGATAAGACAGCTGTGAATTTCTTATCTCATCCCAAGTGCCGCCAGCCTTCTATCAAGCATTTGTGCTTTGCTGATGATCTTTTCGTCTTCTCTCATGGGGATCTCAACTCTATTACCTGTGTCTCTTCTGCTCTTGATCTCTTTGGCAGATTATCAGGTTTGCTTGTCAATAAGGAGAAAAGTGCTGTGTTCATGGCTGGCATATCTGATCGTATGAAGGATGAAATCATACAAGTTTTGGGGTTCAAGGAAGGACATATCCCTGTGAAGTATCTGGGTCTGCCTCTCATCTCTACAAGACTGACAGCTACTGATTGTGAGCCCCTCATTCAAAAACTTACTGCCCGCACGCAGTCTTGGCAAGGTAGGCATTTGTCTTATGTAGGCCGTTTGTTACTTGTCAAAGCAGTTCTTTTCTCCATTGCAGTCCATTGGATGTCAATATACATCTTGCCCAAGGAAGTCATCTACAAGATGGAGAGAATATGCAGGCACTTCTTGTGGGCTGGTTCTTCCCAAGAGGCTAAGATATGTAAGGTCAAATGGGATCATGTTTGCTCCCCCACTGATCAAGGTGGTTTGGGAATCTTGAATCTCCACTTATGGAATAAGTGCGCCATCTTAAGACAAGCATGGCTTGTGGGAAGCAGGGCTAATAACCTGTGGGTCTCTTGGGTTAATGCCAACCTACTTAGAGGTAGAAGCTTTTGGGTAGTACAAATCCCTTCCACTGCTTCTTGGGTATGGAGAAAAATACTTAAGCAGAGAGATGTTGCTTCCAGATACATTAAGCACCGAATTAACAATGGGAGAAGCACTTCATTATGGTATGATAATTGGCATCCATTTGGTCCTCTAGCTCCAACGTTTGGTAGGAGACTGATCTATGACTCGGGTCTTCCTGATAGTGCTTTGGTCCAAGATGTTATAAATGGTGATGCTTGGGACACTTCGATTGCCTCTTCCTTTGACTTGACTGAAGTGTGGGCAAGAATTCAAGATCTTCCAACGCCTAATTCAGACTTGGAAGATAGGATCACTTGGACCCTCACCCAGTCTGGTAACTATAGCACTAGTGCAACTTACTATGGAAGCTATTCGGTCCTCAGTTCCTTGGGCTCGGTTAATTTGGTTCTCTCTCAACATTCCAAGGCACGCGTTCGTGACATGGCTTGCGATTCGAAACGCGCTCCTCACCAAGGAGAGACTCCTGAGATGGGGCACCATTCAAAATGCGGTATGTGTTCTATGCCGTAAATACAATGAATCTGTCCACCATCTATTTTTCCAATGTGATTACAGCAAGCACATATGGAGCTTTCTTTTGGGTATGAATGGTCTCAATGTCTCAGCCCCCATTCCCCCCTGGAACCTTATTGTTGAGGGTAGTGCTAGATCATGGTGCTCCACTTCCCCTCTTCACCTCCTACGGCGCCTATCTCTGTCTGCAGCTGTGTACCATATATGGTGTGAGAGAAATCGCAGGGTCTTAAAAAATGCAGCTCTACCTGAAGAGGAGATTTGTAAGGTTATCATTCAAGATATCACGTACAGAGTCAATGGCTTTCCACTTGTCCTTAAGGACAACAGTTATCATAGGCAGATTATGTTGAAATGGGACCTTCTATATCGGTTCATCTAAACTTCACCATTGGTCTTATTATGTTGATTTTCCTTTAGCAGGGTGCATCTAGCTCCTTGTTCTGTTTAGTGGGTATGCCCACTTGCTGGTTGTACATATTTCCTTTTTGCTCATTAATGGAACTTACTTAACTTCCAAAAAAATATATATATATTCTTTTCTTCTTGTTTGTTCCATTAAAGCTTTTAGGTGACTTCAGACTTTTGATCCATTTTGTGTCTTTTACTTGAGGCTTGCTTGCATTTTTTTTTCTTTTTTCTTTTTTTTTTCTTAAGGATTTGATGGCCAAGGGTTGGTTTAGGATTTGGGACGGATGGAGAAAGGAGGAGGGAAGAGTGGAGGAGGAGCTGCTGTTGGTGAGAAGGTGCTTCCAGCACTGTCCGGTGCCTCAAGGGAGCTCACACACCTGCTCTATTTTATTTATGTAGGTGTGAAATCAAAAATTACAAAAGGGCCATCTCGCCCGATGAGATCTTCATCTTTGCTTGTTCTCCTTCATGTCTCGCCGCTTCTTTCTTCTACGGCGTGCCTTCAGGTTGGCTTTCCTTTCCGGGATGAGGCAGAGGCCTCCTAGCTCGGAGTGACTATTGCTGGGCATTAGGCCAGAATCCCTACCTCATTGTTTTTTTTCTCTTGGGTCGGGCCTTGTTCCTAACAGGCATGGGAGTTCCCTTGGGAAGGGTGCTCTGCTAGGGATGAGTGGGGTCCCTCACGCCGTCACTTTTTCTTTGTGAGGTCTTTTCCTTTCTGCTTGGGCATGAGTTCCTCATGTTCGTTCGAACTCCTGTTGAATACAAGAAAACTCCACCATGGATTGGCGCGAGCTTGCTTTGTCTTCTTTCCACTCTTCTTCGCAAAGCTGGCCTCTTCAGACTAGGCGAGGCTTGGGAAGATTACATCATCATGCATCCCTCTCTCTTATTGTCGGAACAAGCTCCACTGGGGATTAGAGGATCTCATCCTCTGTTGGTTGAAAGCCTTCCACTGGGGATTTTGGAGGGTATTATACTCTGTTTACTGAGGGAACTCCACTGGGGATTTAGGAGATGTCCGTCATCCCCCTTTCGCTGTACCTGTGAAGGAGGGAAAAGACAACATGTTAGCCGTGGAATAGCTGGGGAATGCAAAACACTTCTCTTATTCTCTTCTTGCTCTGAGCCTTTTGCCCATTGCAGCTAGGAGCGGCCTCTGCCAAGGTTGAGAGATTATCAACTTAGGTTAATAGCACATTATGGAGCTTAAAAATAGTTAAGCAGAACAATTACAGAGAGAACAGGTGTGTCAGTGTGTGCTTGTGTCTGCAATATCAAAGAAATTTCCAAAGTCAAATGGGACTTGGAGTGCTTGGTATTTTCAGTAGCATTGTCATCACAGGCCACTGTGAAGTCTTCGGCTTGGGCACAACCTGCCGGTCTAGACCCCTCAAATCTGTCCATTCTTTCTCAGTTTACTGTCTACCCCTGTCATTGCTCTTTCTATATCTTGTTCTGCTCAATTCTAGATGCCACTAGCTCTCTTCTCTCTCTCTCTTTTCTTTTTTTTTTGGTGACTGACCACACAACGCCCTTTTTTCTGGTTTTCACTGTGTCCAGCCCTTCTGGGAGATTTTGAATTCCGTCGTTGTTGATGAACACAGACTTAACTGTTTGCCCTGATCATTCCTTTTGAGATCCGAGAGGTCTAAGAGATAAGACGAAAGGTAGGCTTGGTCTTGGTTATGAAAGAAAGGGTGAGTGGCTCAAAAAGGCTTATTTATTTGGGTTTGCAAAGTGTGCTACTTTTATTGTTGGTGGGACTTAGATCCTAGCTTATTGGCATCTCTATTTTTTTTGTTGGGTAAACATTTCCCCATTTTTCTCTGTTTCTTTCCTTTCTTCTTTTTTCTTTCTTTTTCTATTGCACTTTCTCCTCTTTTTGAGGTTTTTCTGGACAAGAATGCCCTGTTTCTCTTAATTGCTTTGCCAGGAATGCCCTGTTTGATGTGTAGAACACTTGCAATGGGTTGAAAGAATTTTAAGGCTCAAAATTGTTTAACTAGGGGAGAATTTAAGGTATTTGGGAGGATTTATAGTCTAAAGGAGAGTCAAGGATGGGCTCCCTTCATTTCCCAATCAGAATGATCTTAGGCGTAGTACAGTTTGACTGCGTATGCATTTATCGGCTTAGGAAAGATTGCCTCGTCCATTTCTTGTAGGATAAGTGCTCCTCGAAACAACACTTTGTGGACTACAAATGGCCCTTCATAGTTTGGCTTGAATTTCCCTCTGTTGTCCTCTTGATGGGGGAAGATTCTTTTCAGTACAAGATCTCCAATTTTGAAATATTGTGGCTTTACTTTCTTGTTGTAGGCTCGTGCCACTCTCTGTTGATAGAGCTGGCCATGGCACAAAGCCTTGATCCTTTTCTCATCCAACAATTTCAACTAGTCGAATCTGGACTCTTCCCATTCCACGTCACTGACTTCAGCTTCCTTTAGAATTCTGAGCAACAGAATCTATACCTCCACAGGGAGGATTGCTTCCATTCCGTATACCAGGGAGAAAGGGGTTGCCCTGGTCAATGTTCTGATCGACGTCCGATAGGCGTGCAATGCATACGGCAGCTTCTCATGCCAGTCTCTGTAGGTAACCGCCATTTTCTCGAGTATCATCTTCAGGTTCTTGTTGGCAGCCTCTACTGCCCCATTCATCTTGGGCCGGTATGCCGTGGAGTTCAGATGTCTGATCTTCAGATCTTCACACATCTTTTCCATGTCCTTATTATTCAAATTCTTTTCATTGTCAGTGATGATTGCTTTTGGCACCCCGTAGCGACAGAATATATTGGTTCTGATAAACTTGAGTACATGAGATTTATTCACATCCACAAAGGACATGGCTTCTACCCACTTGGTAAAATGGTCGATTGCCACTAAGATGAACCGGTGGCCGTTTGAAGCCTTCGGATGGACTTGGCCTATCATGTCAATTCCCCAGATGGCGAATGGCCATGGTGACGTCATGTAATACAGCGTATTTGGCGATGCATGTATGTTATCGGCATAAATCTGGCACAATTGGCATTTTCTAACATGAGCGTAGCAGCCTGCTTCCACGGTCATCTAGTAATAGCCCATTCTTAAAATCTTCCTTGCTAGCATATGCCCATTCATGTGCGCGCCACACAGCCCTCCATGGACTTCCTCGATCAACTTCTGTGCCTCGACTTCTCTGACACATAGCAGTAGAGAGTCGTTGTGTGACTTCTTGTACAGCCTACCTCCATTGTAGAAGTATTGCCCTGCCAACCTTTGTATGGTTCGCTTCTTTGCAGCCGAGGCGCCTTCTGGCAGAATTCTGTTCCTTATGTATCTCTCAATGTCTGCGTACCAAGGCTCTTCTTCGGGTGTGCTTTTCTAAACACTGAAGCAGTAAACAGGGTAGCGTCGAATTTCTATCTCCAATGGTTGCACCCAAGTATCATCTGTGATGGTGGCCATTGATGCCAGCGTAGCTAGTGCATCTGCAAACCGGTTCTCGTCTCGTGGCATGTAGTCGAATGTCACGCTCTCGAATTGCTCTTCTAATTCCTTGACCAGTTCCTGGTATGGCACTAACTTCACATCTCTGGTCTTCCAGTCTCCCATCACTTGGTAGATGATAAGACTTGAATCACCAAACACTTTTAACTCTTGTATACGCATCTCAATTACCGCTTGAAAGCCTAACACACATGCTTCATATTCGGCCATGTTGCTAGTGCAATCAAAAAGGAGTTTTGCTGCTATGGGGTGATGGACACCATCTGGGGAGATTAGCACTGCTCTGATTCCTTTTCCATTTACATTGACTGCCCCGTCAAAGAACATTTGCCATTTGGTTTCCTCTATCTCCTCTGTGGCCTCGGTACACATCACATCTTCGTCTGGGAAGTGAGTCAAGAGCAGTTGGTAGTCCGGTAGGGGGTACTCTGCCAAATGATATGCCACAGCTTGCCCCTTTATTGCCTTTCTAGTTGTATACACGATGTCGTACTCTGATAAAAGAACTTGCCACCTGGCAACCCTACCAGTGGAGATCGGCTTCTCAAAGATATACTTCAACGGATCCAGATTGGAGATCAGTAAGACTGTGTGACTGAGCAAATAATGCCGAAGCTTCTGAGCTGCCCAGACCAAGGCGCAACATGTCTTTTCAAGCACTGTGTACCTAACTTCAAAGTTAGTAAATTTCTTGCTCAGGTAGTAGATTGCTTGTTCTTTTCGTCCTTTTTCATCGTGTTGTCCTAGCACACATCCCACAGCCGTCTCTGAGATTGTCAGGTACATAATCAATGGTCGTCCCGGGACTGGTGGGACCAACGTCGGCGGACTCATCAGATAGGCCTTGATCTTATCAAACGCTACTTGGCAGTCTTCATTCCAAACCACAGGGTTATATTTTTTTAGCAGCTTGAATATGGGCTCACACACAGGAGTCATTTGTGCAATGAACCGACTAATGTACTGCAGCCTGCCCAAGAACACTCTCACTTCCTTTTCAGTTGATGGAGGAGGCATGTCCAGAATTGCCTTTGCTTTGACGGGGTCAACCTCAATGCCCCGCTTGCCCACTATGAATCCAAGCAACTTTCTTGAAGTAACCCCGAACACGCACTTGTTCGGGTTGAGCCGGAGCTTGTGTTCTCTGAGTCTGTCAAACATCTTCCCAAGGTTCACCAAGTGGTCCTCTTCTTCCTTAGACTTTGCTATCATGTCGTCCACATACACTTCCATCTCTTTGTGCATCATGTCATGGAATATTGAGGTCATTGCACGCTGATATGTAGCACCCGCATTTTTCAGTCCGAACGGCATCACACGATAGCAGTAAGTGCCCCAGTGCGTGATAAAGGATTTCTTCTGCATATCCTCAGGTGCCATCCTTATCTAGTTGTAACCAGAGAATCCATCCATAAAAGAGAACATCGAATGTGTTGCTGTATTGTCAACCAGTACATTGATGTGCGGCAATGGGAAGTCGTCCTTTGGACTTGCTCTATTCAGATCTCTGTAGTCGACACACATCTGGAATTTCCTGTCTTTCTTGGGAACTGGCACAATGTTAGCTAACCACTCTGGATAGTGGGTTACTTTCAAGAATCCTGCATCCAACTGCTTGGTGACTTCTTCCTTGATCTTCAGGGCCCATTCCGGCTTCGTGTGCATAAGCTTCTGTTTCACAGGTACGGCCTCAGACTTCGTTGGTAACCGATGCACAACCAAGTCCGTGTCTAACCCGGGCATATCCTCGTATAACCATGAAAACACGACAAAATAAGATTTAAGAAAATCAAACATCTGTTTTCTCAATAATGGTGACTGCTTTTTACCAATTTGGAGGATCCTTGGTTGTGCTATTTAACCTATGTCAATTGGCTCTGTTTTCTCAATGTTAGCCTGGGGACCCTTTTCATGCCTTTCCAATGCAAGTTGGATTTCAAGCGGGGTCTCCCATGATTCATCGTCGTCCTCCTGCTCGAAAGGCTCACAGGGGACGATGTCTGAATCTCCTTGCTGTGATGGGCAAGTGCCCCAATCTGACTTGTCGAGTTCTTGCTCGTTTTCAGGATTGGACACTGGCTCATGCATTTCATTTATCATTGCCATATGCACTGGCTTTTCAATTTCTTTTTGCTCTTTTTGTTCAATTATGGCAATCTTATTACCTATCCCGTGCCCCAGATCTTCCAGGTGTGCGTTGGGATTGACACTAAGATTGTGATGCTCAAGTTGCTTATTTTTGTTATTTTCGTTTTCAAACAGATGCAAGTAGTAGGAAGCATTCAGATATTCATTAAAAACTTCACTAGTAGCTACAACAGAAATTTCAGAGGTGATAGAAACCCCCTTTGGGATAGTAGCTTTGTTGATGGCAAAAGGCGTGGCACTTTAGTTTTTCAGTGGTGCCCCGTCTTCCTTGTTGATAGCAATCGTCTTCTCTGGTTCTCCAGCTAGCACCATGTTGGCGCTGTTGTCAGATGAGATGTAGATGAGATCATTTGCCGTGCCCGCCGACTTGTTCTGGCTTCTCTCTGATCAGGGAGCGCTGTCTGATGATACCCTCACCCATGATCTACTGAGGGGAATTGCCATTGGTATCTCGTCCTCAGGTGGCATGTATGCGATAGTGACCTCGTTGGCCGGGTCAACTCTGGGTGGTGCAAAGGCTATGGGTATTCCAGTCGGTATCCTCCTACACAGTAGAAGAGTAAGTTGGTGGTGCCCATTTGACGTAAGCTGCATGGTACACTTCTTCGGGCATTGGCCCTAGCACTTGAGTCATGCTACGAAACATCCGGTTCAAGCCGTCACAAGTCCCCGAGTGTGGGATATAGGGAGGTGGAGGAGGCGACCTTGGCCTGTGGGTTGGCGTCCTTGAGCTGTCTCGCCCTTCCATCATGCAGACATACATGATTGGGCCTTCTTTTTTGGATTCTTCAATGGGAGCAGGTGGTGGCACTTCCATCACAATTGCAGAGTTGATCGGGATCTCATAAGGGATGAACTGTTCATCTGGTGGGGCGAAGGCCATGGTGACTTCGTCAACAGAGTCCAGGGTGACCAGTGCTAGCAGGCCATCTGGCAACCCCTCAGGAGCCAATGGGTCTACTTCCACTGCATCTCCAATCATTTCCATAGATGGTGGCTCTTCCCAGAGCCTCTGATCCAGGCCTTGCAGGTAGTCCTCTTCCATGGCAGGGGTGTCCAGAAACTCATCTCCCCACCCTTGGGGGACTATGTTCTCGATGGCTTGGGCTGCTCTACGCTCCATGTTGGTGAAGCGGTGGTACAAGTTCTCGTGCACGCATATGGGCCAATGGGGGTCTTTTCCTTCAATTCTGGCTCTTTTCCTCTCGGCATGGTTCCCAAAGAGTCGGGAGTAGTCTTCTGGCTGCGGCTTGAACCCCAGTCTGAACCCAGTGGTCTGCTCATAAGGCTGGACAGCTGCCTTAATTCCATGCTTATACTTGCCCAGTCCATCACCGGCTCTGAGACCCCAGTTTGCGCAGTCAGCAGCGCTAAACATGTACTTTCTTCTCCTCTTAGAGAGTCGTTGCCCCCTTTCAGATTCAGGGATGTGATTCATCTGCACCATCTCCGCTGCCTGGAAATTGAGTGTGGTGGGCAACTCATAGTCCACAAGGGTACTCCGACCCTTTCGAATTCCCAGTGATCCTCTGCATGTACCTTGATCAACTCATTTCCCGATACAAATCGGACCATCCTATGCAGTGTGGAAGATACTGCTCCTGCCTGATGCAGCCAAGGCCTCCCGATCAGCAAATTAAATGAGGCGTTGATATCCATAAGTTCAAACTCCATGGTAAAGGGCCTATCTGCAATTATGATCACCAAAGTGGCCTCTCCCAGTGAATCTCTTCTAGCGTTGTCGAAGCCTCTGAAATTATGAGCGCTCGGTTTGATAATCAAAAGATTCAATTGTAGGCTATGGAATGTCCTCATTGGACATATATTCAGTTCCGATCCATTGTTGATCATGGCCCGCTTTACAATGAGATCTACACATTTCGGATCACTCTCCAGTAGTTATCTCTCTATATCCTAAGCCCCCTCAAGGTAACAAACCTTTCAGGTTCTTTAACTTTTGGTTCGAACATGAAGAATGTATGCATATTGTCCAAGAAGCTTGGCAGGTGCAGGTAGTGGGGACCCCAATGTTTAGGGTGGTGAAGAAATTACAGCAAGTTAAAGTAAAACTCAAAGCTTGGAGTAAGAGAATGAAGTTCTCACATTTAGAAGCCAAGGTAAAGGCGGTTCGTGATGACCTTGACCAGTGTCAGAAGGAGATTCAATCTAAACCCATGTGTCCAGATTTGCATAGAAGGGAGCAAGCCATGAGATCTGAACTAATGCAATTATTGAAAGATGAGGAGGCGCAAGTTAGACTGAAGTCTCGTGTACTTTGGATGAGAGATGGGGACCTTAATACAGCATTCTTCCACAACCACATGGTAGCTAGAAGGGCATTCAATAGTGTGCAGAGTGTCAAGGATTCTGAAGGGAAGACAATCACGGATCCTCCAAGGGTTAAAGATACTTTTGTGCAGCATTTCCAAACGCTCCTGGGCAACTATTCAAGTCCCATACATGAGGAAGTTGATATGCCTGAATTCTATAGTAAACTGACTGAGGAGCAAGCTCGAGTGATTCAAGTTGATATCACGATGGAAGAGATTAGAAGCACCATGTTTTCCCTCAAAGATGACAAAGCGCTAGGACCTGACGGATTTACAGCTAAGTTTTTTAAACGGGCATGGGCAGTAGTAGGAAATGATGTCTCTGAAGCAATAAAGGACTTCTTCACTTCAGGTAAGTTGCTCAAGCAAGTGAATGCCACATCTCTCACTTTGGTTCCCAAGTGTAGAAATCCAGAAAAGGCTAGTGATTATCGGCCTATCTCCTGTGTTAACGTATTGTACAAATGCATCTCAAAGATTTTGGCAAACAGAATTAAAGGGATCATATCTTCTTTAGTTGGACAGTATCAGTCAGCATTCATCCCAGGGAGACGTATATCAGATAATATATTACTCACTCATGAGTTGATGCATAACTACCACTTGCAAAGCCCACATGCAAAATGTGCCATGAAAATTGATCTTTGCAAGGCGTACGACTCCGTCAAATGGGTATGTATTAGAAGTATTCTCATTGGAATGGGGTTCCCCCCAAAATTTACAGAATGGGTCATGGAATGCATATCTACTCCCTCATTCTCACTAATGATAAATGGAGGTCTAACAGGGTTCTTCAAAGGAACAAATGGGATTAGGCAGGGAGATCCACTCTCCCCATACCTGTTTGTGCTGGTAATGGAGATGTTCAAAATGCAGCTTGAGGAAACAACGAGTGTAGGCTTCAAGTACCACCATAGATGCCAAGCTCAAAACATCAAGATGTTGTGTTTTGCTGATGACCTTTTTCTCTTTTGCCATGGGGACAAGCAATCCATGCAGTGTATGCTTCAAAGTCTTCAGAAGCTTGAGAAGGTGGCAGGGTTGAAATCTAATAAGGAGAAGAGCTCGATTTACTTCTGTGGGGTTGAAGAGAATATGAAGCTCTCAATGCTAGAGAGTTCTGGCCTGCAACTGGGTGATCTACCAGTAAAGTACCTTGGGTTACCACTTACACCAACTAGACTATCGGCAAAAGACTGTCAGCCACTTGTGGACCGAGTTCAAGCTAGATTGCAATCATGGAAGTGTAGAAACCTTTCTTATGCAGGGAGACTCATCCTTGTAAAGTCAGTGCTCCAATCTATATGTATCTTCTGGATATCAAATTTTATACTCCCTAAAGGAGTGCTGAAGGAAATTGATAAAACCTGCAGATGCTTCCTATGGACAGGGTCAAATACCAAGAAGAAGATTGTTCCAGTGAGCTGGGATTCGGTTTGTTCCCCGAAAGAAGTTGGAGGACTTAGTCTATTCAGAATGAACGAATGGAACAAAGCTGCTGTGTTCAAACACATATGGAGAATCTTAGCAAGGGAGGACTGCTTGTGGATTGCATGGGTGTATAAATGGCTTCTCAAAGGCCATAATTTCTGGGAGCTGAATATACCATCCTCATGTTCGTGGGCATGGAGGAAGATCCTGCGAAATAGAGACAAAGTTCGACCATTTGTGAAGCATATTGTTCATAATGGGAGAGGCACATCACTATGGTATGATGCTTGGCATGTGGATGGTCCTCTCTTTGACAGGTATGGGCAGAGAATGATTTATGACTCTGGCATTCATAAATCAGCATTGGTGGAGCAGATTATTAATCAACAGGAATGGGATCCGCCAGTTGCTGCCTCACCAGATCTGATTGACATTTGGGATAAGCTTGACCTCATGCCTAAGCCTGATAGTAGTCTTGATGATGAGGTTATTTGGACCCCATCATCGTCTGGAAAATTTGACATGGGAGCAACGTACAGAGCATTACTACCTCATAAACCAGCTGTGATATGGTCAAAGTTGGTATGGGCCACGCCTTGTATTCCGAGACATTCCTTCATTCTCTGGCTTGCTTTTAAGAAGGGCTTTGCTACAGTCAACAGACTCTATGATTGGGGCATTGTGGGGACCAAAACATGTGTCCTTTGCAGACAGCAGGAGGAGTCCATTCCACATCTCTTCTTTGAGTGCGCATACAGTTGGAAAATATGGAAGCAGCTTCTACAAAAGAATTGTATCCCACCATTGCAGAGGACTTGGGTGGACCTCATTCAATGGGCATCGATCGAGTTCACAAGACCAGGGTTAGATAATACCCTTGCTAGACTTTCTCTCGCAGCAAGTGTGTACCACATTTGGAAGGAGCGGAACAGACGAGTATTTAAAGCAAGTTATCTCCCAGCACAAAGGGTTCATACGATTGTGATAACTGATATCAAGGACAAAGTTGCAATGATTAGTATCTCCCCCCCCCCCCCTGTTAGTGTAAGAGCAAGACAAGTCCTGCATAATTGGGGGATTTCGTGGAAACCACATAGTGCTCATGCATGAGTGTTGACATCTCTCTAGGCCGTGTGAAACTTATTGGGGGCTGGTTCGTTGTAACTATGTTGCATAGGTGAGTAGGTCTATGTTTTGTTGTGGTTGGAGATTGGACTAATCTCCTTGTCGGCATCGGCCTAGGTTGTACATTACCTTTCTTTTTTCCCTTTACTAATGGAACTTACCTAATTTCCAAAAAAAAAAAACCCTCGGGTGGCAAATCTGTTGCAGAAAAGGAGATGGCTTAGGGTGCCATGATCACTGATACCACTGCTCCTAATTGCTCAGGGTCAATGCTTTCTAGGACATGTACGTCACCCAGAATCTTCATTAGCACTGCCCTATGCTTTTCTAAATCAATCAGAAGTCGCATTATGGAGATTTGGGCAGGCACCTTGTTCAACTGCTGGAGGATGTCGTACTCTGGAGTGAAAACACTGTGGTGCAAATCTATGATTTCCTCTTCGGTGGCCCTTCCCTTTCTCTTGAGGGTTTGTGGCAGTTTTGTAACCACGTCCTTCCCTTTTTCTTTCCTCTTAGCTTCTGCTTTTGCTCCCTCCTTTGGTGCGGGTGAGGGGTTTGTATCTATGTATCGACCGGATCGGGTGATTCGGTCGATTTTTGCTTCAATGGTGGTGGTGGTGGATGGATGATAGGGGGATTGAGTGGGGTAGGGTGGTGGTACGACATTATACGAAGGTGGTTCCAGGTTAAGCTTGGAGAGGTTCAAGGTAGGTGGTTCGAATGAAAGGGAGAAGGGGTCTTGTGGAGGCGAGTCCATGATGTCATGGATGTTGAGAGTTAAAGGGCTAGGGTGAGAGATGGGTGTAGGGTAGAAGCATTCTTGGTCTTCATATGGGTGGAAGTGCACCAAAGGGAGACCTGTAGGGGAGTCACCGCCATCTGCTTCAATGGCGTTCACTGTCTCACTTCCTTTTGCTGATGTATCTTCTGAGTCTGTATCAGCGGACTCATTCGAGCTCTCATACAAATTAGGCAGGTTTGCGAGTTCAGTAGTGGATGGTGGTTCCCCTTCTTCTGCGGCATGAGGGGGGCCGAACCACTCATGCATATCATATGGGAGGGGGGCGGGATTAGACTCAAGTGATGACGAGTCGGCATAGTATGCCAGATAGGGGTGCGGTTCTGATGTCGCAGACATGCCCTCTGGCGGCCATTCGGTAGATAACTAGGGTGGCACCCCCAAACTACCCACGGATGCGTCCGAGATCTGAGGTCTATCCCGAATCTAGAGCCCATTGGAACTGCCCACTCCTTCTCTGTGCCCACGGGGAGTCACTGATCCATCCGCACTGCATTGGGTTCCATGGCCCAGTGGCCTCTTCACTGCTTTGTGGTTCGTCCTCGATCGCACAGGTGTAGACATCTGTATTCTCCTTAACCTCGAGTTCTTCCCACAGCGTGTCCTCTTTGTTCTCTCCGACAACTGTAATTGCTATCGATTGGGTTCTCGTTCGAAGCTGTACCTTCACCGTCTGCCCTGGTTGGCCAATCAGTACTGAGGGGTTGAGCTACCCGGTGCCCTGATCACTGCTCACTTGATTTGCCGTCTTGCTAGTGGAGGCCCTTGAGTGATCTAGGAGAGGATTGGTGATCATGCCTGCTGCTGGAGTTTGAGCAGGTGGTGCTGGAGGGTCGACCGTGATGCGTTTACTGTCAATCAGGTTCTGGATGTCATGCCTTAGATCCCAACACCGATTGGTATGGTGTCTTGGAGCGCCAGAGTGGTACTCGCATCGCTCAGCTGCATTATAGCTTCTAGCATTGACCAGTCGAGGATTCGGGGGTTTGACTTGCACGTACCCCTTCTTTAGCAGAGTAGGCAGCAACTCTGCTGGTGCATAGGGGAGGGGAGTGAAAACCCGTTTCATCCTGGCCTCAATTTCTTCTCTTGTCCTTCTTACCCCTTGGTAAGCAGTCTGCCCGGTCCCTTGAGGTGCCACTGCCTCCAGTCCTTGGGAGAAGTGGTGGCGGGTATACACAGTTTACCGCGTGTTGTTCCTGCCTCCTGGGTTCCTGCCCCTGGCTTCTATTGGTTTGCCCTGTTACTGGCCTTTTGGGTGCAGAACTCTGCCCACTGCCGTCAATTTTCCCGGCTCTTACTGCGTCTTCAATCCGATCTGCCGTCAGGATTAGGTCGTTGAAATTTGACGTACTCTGCCCTAGCAACAAAGTGAAGAAAGGCTGACCCAATGATGCAATAAACAGCGACGTCATCTCTTGCTCCAGCAATGGCGGCTGTACCAACGCCGCTAGTTCCTTCCAGCGCTTGGCATACTCTCTCACTGACTCCTGGCTCTTCTTAGCTAGCCTCTACACTTCTGCCTTGGTTTGCACAATCTAACTATTCAGGCAGTACTGCTAGATAAAGACTGCTGCCAGGTCATTCCATGTTTTTTCTTAGCCTTGTCCAAGCTCAAGAACCAAGAATACGCCGCCCAGTTAATGATTTCTGAAAGAACTGCACCATGATCTGTTCTTCCTTCGCGTACTGGCACATGTCGCTAGAATAAAACCTCAAATGGTCTAGTGGGCAACCCGTGCCGTCAAACTGGTGCAACTCCGGGTAGTTGAACTTAGCCGGGAGCTGGATGTCAGAAAAGAAACAGAGGTTTTCAAGCGTAGCCTCGCTCTGCACTATACTGGGTTGGAGCTGTTTGAGAAGCTCTCTTATGGTGGCCAGTTCTGCTTTGTTTTCTTCTCTTACTGCTGCCAATTTTCCCTCAAACTGCGCTTCCTGGGTTCTGTACCAGTCTTCGTCATCCTGCCCCAGATGGACAGGTAAAAACTGATCCTGCTGTGGTATGTGGAACGGAGTTGCTGCTGCTGGTGGTGCCATGGGAAGGGCATGTACTAGATGCGGTGGTGGTGCCTGTGAGCATGTGAAAAATCGCACGACGCGGGCTAGAATCTCCTGAAGGGAAAAATGGGAATTTTGGAATTGCCACTGCCTGATGGGGTGCAGGCAGACACCTGGGTGCCTATGTTTTTCTATTAGGTGGTCTACGGCTTAGAGATTCTAAGGTAGGGTCTCGGTTACGGTTCGGGGAAGTCCATAGACACCCCGGTCCGCCCCGTCGAATGACGGGTCCCATAGGTCTTCCTGGTTTTGAGTTAACTTTGGTCTTTTTTTTTTTTTTTTGGAAAGTAAGGAGTTTATATATATAAATGAGAAACTATTTACAAGTACAGAAGCCTGACACGGCTCACATCAAAAAAAGGAAAAAAACCCTAATGCACATAGTGCTTAGGTTACAAAAACTAGGTTGATTCTCCAGTTAGCACATATTTCTCTGTTTTCCGGAGTATCTTTGACACGTTCCTCCATGTGAGAGTGCCTCATGCTAACATCAGACACAATGAGCTGAATAATCTCCTCATGTGGTAATGCATTGTTCTGGAATACGCGTCGGTTCCTTTCTCTCCAAATATGGTAGACCACAGCTGCCATAGATACCTTTTTTAACCTCACTGTTAAGGATTTACCCTTCAAATTTTGGGAGGCCCACTGTATCTCATCCTCCCAACTAATGTGTTGCCTTCTGATGCAATTTAACCTCTGTATACTTATCCATATTGTTCTTGAGAACCGGCAAGAGAAAAAAAGATGATTCAGGTCCTCTACATGTGTTCTACAGAAAACACAGTTTGAGGACAGTAGTATATTTAGGTTGAGAAGAAGGCTCTGAGTGAGCAACCTTCCATGGAATGCCAACCAAAGTATAAAAGCTTGCCGCGGAATATTCTGCTTAAACCACACATCATTCCATCTTACCTTCGGTGATCTGGTACGCAAGTTCTCATAAGCTTCTTTGATGCTGTAATCTCCTGATTTAGCTGGTTTCCACGTAATACTATCCGATTGGGGGGTACAAAACTGAATTGGCAAGGAAGTTCAAGAGATCTGGAAAAGTTTATACACAGGAGAATTTCTGAAATTCAAAGGGAGGCTCTAAATGCAGAAGTAACTGATGAGGAAATAAGGAAGACTATGTTCAGTTTAAAAGACGATAAGGCCCCTGGGCCTGATGGGTTTACTCCCAAGTTGTTCAAGTGTGCATGGAATGTGGTAGGGCAGGATGTCATAAGGGCCATCAAGAGTTTCTTCATATCTACCAAGCTTCTTAAACAATCAAATGCTACTGTGCTTACCTTGGTGCCTAAGTGCGGAAACCCAGCAAAGGTAACTGATTATCGACCTATATCTTGTGTAAATACCATTTACAAGTGCATATCGAAAATCATTGCAAACAGGTTAAAGATCCTAGTAGGTGATCTGGTGGGTCCTCAACAAAGTGCTTTCATTCCTAGAAGGAAAATTTCGGACAATGTGATGCTCACTCAAGAATTAGTTCATGACTACCACCTGCAGAAGGGGAAGCCAAGAAGCACAATCAAGGTGGATATAATGAAAGCCTACGACTCGGTGAACTGGCAAGTTCTGCCTTTATTGATGGAAGCTATGAATATACCGGGGAAGTTCATTGGGTGGGTGATGGAGTGTGTGTCAACTACATCTTACTCATTGAATATGAATGGTACACTAGTGGGTTTCTTTAAAGGCACAAAAGGACTAAGGCAAGGAGATCCGGTGTCGCCTTATTTGTTTGTGTTGATAATGGAGTTATTGATGGGTATCCTTTGTAAGAAATCTCAGCAAGGATTCAGTTTCCACCCACGATGCAAAAGGCAAGATATCAAAGCATTATGTTTTGCTGACGATTTGGTGATCTTTTCTAAAGGAGACGTTCAATCACTGAACTGTATCTTTGAAAGCTTGAATGAGTTTGCTGGTATAACAGGTCTCAAAATGAATATGGAGAAAAGCATGATGTTCCCATGTGCGATGGACCAAGAAGTGAAGGATCAGATTTCTGGTAGGTTTCACATTCCTTTGGGCTCACTACCTATAAAGTACTTGGGGTTGCCACTAATCACTTCTAGGTTAAGACCTAGGGACTGTGAGCCACTTGTTTTGAAGATTAAGGCGAAGATCCAAGGCTGGAAAGCAAGATTTCTGTCATATGCAGGAAGAACTCAACTCATCAAATCTGTCTTGTTCTCATCGGCTGTATATGGTTGACAAGCTTTCAACTTCCAAAGAAGATTGTCATTGAAATTGAAAGCTTATGTAGAAGTTTTCTTTGGGCTGGACCTGATCTAAGGAAGAAGATTAACCCTATTAGCTGGGCAAGGATTTGTTCGCCAAAAGAGGAAGGAGGTCTAGGTATTATTAATCTACAGCAGTGGAACCAAGCGGCAATCACTAAGCATTTGTGGCGGATCATTAAGGGAGAAGCTTCTTTATGGGTTGAGTGGACCACCTCACACCTGTTAAGAGGTAGGAATATCTGGAGTTGTCCGGTCCCGGTGAAAGCATCATGGATTTGGAGGAAGATCTTGAAGCAAAGAACAAAACTGTTCCAGCAAGTGCACTACAAGGTTCGGAATGGGGCGAATACGTGGCTTTGGCTAGATCATTGGCACCCCTTGGGGTCACTTTTTCAGAAGTATGGTAGAAGGATAATGTATGATGCAGGACTTCCTCTACATTCAAGAGTGTCTGCGATTATCCAAGATAACTCATGGAACCCACCGGTGGCTGTTACACATGAACTCCAGGAAATATGGAGCTACCTGAGCATGCTACCAAGACCTGATCAGCACCAATCGGATAGTATTACGTGGAAACCAGCTAAGTCAGGAGTTTACAGCATTAAAGAAGCTTATGAGAACCTGCGTACCAGATCACTGAAGGTAAGTTGGAATGAAGTTGTGTGGTTTAAGCAGAACATTCCGAGGCAAGCCTTTATACTTTGGTTGGCATTCCATGGAAGGTTGCTCACTCAGAGCCTTCTTCTCAACCTAAATATTCTACTGTCTTCAAGCTGTGTCTTTTGTAGAACACATGTAGAGGATCTGAATCATCTTTTTTTCTCTTGCCGGTTCTCAAGTACAATATGGATAAGTATACAGAGGTTAAATTGCATCAGAAGGCAACACATTAGTTGGGAGGATGAGATACAGTGGGCTGCCCATAATTTGAAGGGTAAGTCCTTATCGGTGAGGTTAAAAAAGGTCTCTATGGCAGCTGTGGTCTACCATATTTGGAGAGAAAGGAACCGACGCCTATTCCAGAACAAAGCATTACCACATGAGGCGATTATTCAGCTCATTGTGTCTGATGTTAGCCTGAGACATTCTCACATGGAGGAACGTGTCAAAGATACCCCGGATAACAGAGAAATTTGTGCTAACTGGAGAATCAACCCAGTTTTTGTTACCTAAGCACTAGGTGCATTAAGGTTGTTTTTGTCCTCCTTTGAGGTGAGCCGTGTCAGGCTCTTGTACTTGTAAATAGTTTCTCATTTTTATACGAACTCCTTACTTTCCAAAAAAAAAAAAATACTATCCGATTGGTTCTGATCAGGTCCTGGTAGCATGCTCAGGTAGCTCCATAGTTCCTGGAGTTCATGTGTAACAGCCACTGGTGGGTTCCATGAGTTATCTTGGATAATCGCAGACACACTTGAATGTAGAGGAAGTCCTGCATCATACATTATCCTTCTACCATACTTCTGAAATAGTGACCCCAAGGGGTGCCAATGATCTAGCCAAAGCCATGTGTTCGCCCCATTCCGAACCTTGTAGTGCACTTGCTGGAAAAGTTTTGTTCTTTGCTTCAAGATTTTCCTCCAAATCCATGATGCTTTCACCGGAACCGGACAACTCCAGATATTCCTACCTCTTAACAGGTGTGAGTTGGTCCACTCAACCCACAAAGAAGCTTCTCCCTTAATGATACGCCACAAATGTTGAGTGATTGCCGCTTGGTTCCACTGCTGTATATTAAGAATACCTAGTCCTCCTTCCTCTTTTGGCGAACAAATCCTTGCCCAGCTAATAGGGTTAATCTTCTTCCTTAGATCAGGTCCAGACCAAAGAAAACTTCTACATAAGCTTTCAATTTCAGTGACAATCTTCTTTGGAAGTTGAAAGCTTGTCAACCAATACACAGCCGATGAGAACAATACAGATTTGATGAGTTGAGTTCTTCCTGCATACGACAGAAATCTTTTTTTTTTGGAAGGTAAGATTCCATTAAGAAGAAAAAGCAAGAGCGAAGCATATACAAGCAAGAAGTGGGCATACCCACCAAACAAACAAAGAAGCCTTCAGCTTCTTTCTAGAGAAACATGAAACAATGGACCAAAGAAAAGAAAACCGAATACAACATTAGGTAAAGTTACATTTAAGAAAACCGCATACGACAGAAATCTTGCTTTCCAGCTTTGGATCTTTGCCTTAATCTTCAAAACAAGTGGCTCACAGTCCCTAGGTCTTAACCTAGAAGTGATTAGTGGCAACCCCAAATACTTTATAGGTAGTGAGCCCAAAGGAATCTGAAATCTACTAGAAATCTGATCCTTCACTTCTTGGTCCATCGCACATGGGAACAGCATGCTTTTCTCCACATTCATTTTGAGACCTGTTATACCAGCAAACTCATTCAAGCTTTCAAAAATACAATTCAGTGATTGAACGTCTCCTTTAGAAAAGATCACCAAATCGTCGGCAAAACATAATGCTTTGATATCTTGCCTTTTGCATCGTGGGTGAAAGCTGAATCCTTGCTGAGATTTCTTGCAAAGGATACCCATCAATAACTCCATTATCAACACAAACAAATATGCGACACCGGATCTCCTTGCCTTAGTCCTTTTGTGCCTTTAAAGAAACCCACTAGCGTACCATTCATATTCAATGAGTAAGATGTAGTTGACACACACTCCATCACCCACCCAATGAACTTCCCCGGTATATTCATAGCTTCCATCAACAATGGCAGTACTTCCCAGTTCACCGAGTCATAAGCTTTCATTATATCCACCTTGATTGTGCTTCTTGGCTTCCCCTTCTGAAGGTGGTAATCATGCACTAATTCTTGAGTGAGCATAACATTGTCTGAAATTTTCCTTCCAGGAATGAAAGTACTTTGTTGAGGACCCACCAGATCACCTACTAGATTCTTTAACCTGTTTCCAATGATTTTCGATATGCACTTATATATGGTATTAACACAAGATATAGGTCGGTAATTAGTTACCTTTGATGGGTTTCCGCACTTAGGCACCAAGGTAAGCACAGTAGCATTTGATTGTTTAAGAAGCTTGGTAGAGATGAAGAAACTCTTGATGGCCCTTATGACACCTGCCCTACCACATTCCATGCACACTTGAACAACTTGGGAGTAAACCCATCAGGCCCAGGGGCCTTATCGTCTTTCAAACTGAACATGGTCTTCCTTATTTCCTCATCAGTTACTTCAGCATTGAGATCCTCCCTTTGACTTTCAGAAATTCTCCTGTGTATAAAATTTTCCAGCTCTCTTGAACTTCCTTGCCAATTCAGTTTTGTACCCCCCAAGGTTTCCTTGTAGTGCTGTTCAAATCTAGCCTTAATTCAGTCAGTGATTTTGGTGCCATCCTCCTCATAAAGACTAACAATTCTGTTATACTCCTGCCTCCCTACCAAGGATTTGAAGAAGAATTCAGTGTTAGCATCACCCAGCTTGAGCCATTGAATGCGAGACTTCTGTCTCAACTGTGCTTCAACATTCCTGGACTTCTCTGCAAGCTTAGTCCTAAGCTCACTCTCATTCCTTAGCAGCTCCTGATTTAAAGGGTCAGCAAATAACTTCTCTTGACAGTTCTGGAGTTGTAACCGGCACTCATAAACCTGAGCTTCAAAGTTTTGAAATTTGCCTCTACTCCATTCCTTTAACTTCATCTTTAAACTCTTTAGCTTCTTATATAGGCAGTACATAGGCTGGCCTTCCACTTGGATACCCCATGCCTCCTTCACAATATCAATGAACTCACTGTGTTCAGTCCAGAAATTGAAGAATTTGAACGGCTTTGGACCTTTGGATAAAGAGTTAGTAACTGTGATTACCGCCGGGCTGTGGTCAGATATGTTTGGAGCAAGAAAATCCACCTCAGAACCTGCAAATTAGTGCACCCACTCATGATTTACCATGACTCTATCCAGCTTACATTGTATTCTTCTATCACCTTCTGACCTATTGCTCCACGTGTATAAAAAGCCTTTACTCTTCAATTCAAGTAGCATATAGGGGTCTGAAGAGATCCACTCCCCTCATGATTAAGTTGGCTACTTGGAACATTAGGGGTCTGAACGATCCCTCTAAGCAAAGAGAAGTTATGAATTTAATTGCTTCTCAACGGCTCACTATGTTATGTCTTGTGGAGACGAAGGTCCGAAGAGTGAATGCTGATTTTGTCCAAAATTTATTATGCCCAACTTGGTCCTGTATTACGAATTATGATCAGGCTTTGAAAGGGCGTATCTGGGTTTGCTATGACCCTTCAGTTATTTCCGTTTCTAAATTGTTTGAATCTCACCAACTTATCCATTGCTGGGTCGAGTTTGTGGCTTCTGGCAAAACATCTCACATATCCTTTGTTTACGGGGATAATGATGCTATGGTTCGGAGAGATCTTTGGAGAAACTTGCGTCTTTGCTCGGTTGACAGCCCTTGGTTATTGATTGGGGACTTTAATTGTGTTAGAAAACACTCTGAAAAAATTGGAGGTAACAAAATAAATATGAGTGCCACTCATGACTTCAATTCTTGTATAAGCGACTGCTTTCTGATTGAAATGAACTATAAAGGATTTATGCACACATGGAGCAATATGAGCTCTGGCCAAAGGCGTATCTCTTGCAAGCTAGATCGGGTTCTTGTTAATATTGCTTGGATCAGCCAATTCAACCATTCTGAGATTGATTTTTTGCCTCCTGGTATTTCTGATCACAGCCCTGTTATTGTCTCTGTGGACCCAGTGATGCTGAAAAGTAACAGGCCTTTCAAGTTCTTTAACTTTTGGACCTCCACAGATGAATTCCTACCCTTGGTGGCGGAAGTCTGGCAAGCGCCGGTTGCTGGTAAGCCTATGTTTCAACTCTATTCCAAGCTTAAAAAGCTTAAACTCAGACTCAAGGAGTGGAGTAGGCAGAAGCAATTTGCCCAAGCGTCTATCCAAGTGGTTGATATTAGGGAGAAGCTTGAGCTTTGTCAGAAGGCTTTGCATTCTAGCCCTTTAGATACCCATCTTTCCTCTCATGGCGGACCTCTTGCATGTCGAGGAAGCGCAATATAGACAGAAATCCAGAATTCAGTGGATGAAAGAAGGTGACCAGAGTACTAAGTTCTTCTTTAACTCTATAGCTTTCAGACGGTCCCACAACTCCATATCCAGATTGATTGACACTACTGGAAGTGAGCTTACTGATTAGTCTCAGATAAGGCAGCACATTGTTTCACACTTTACTAATTTTGACCGCTTTCTTGGACACGACCAGATCCAAGGGCTGCAAGCAGATGTCACTGATGAGGAGATCAAGACCACAATGTTCTCCCTTAAGGATGAAAAGGCTCCAGGCCCAGATGGCTTCACCCCAGCATTTTTTAAGAAAGCGTGGAACCTTGTGGGAAAAGATGTCACTGATGCGATTAGATCCTTCTTTTTCTCAGGAAAGCTCCTGAAGCAGGTGAATCACTCCATCATCAGCCTTGTCCCCAAGAAAGGTAAGCCCTCCTTGATATCGGATTATCGGCCTATCTCGTGTGTTAACACTATATACAAATGTATTTCAAAGATCTTGGCCAATAGGATCAAAGCAGTAATTGGGTTTTTGGTTGGCATGCATCAGTCGGCTTTCATTCCGGATAGAAGTATGGTGGATAATATACTTCTTACTCATGACCTTTTTAGAAGTTACCATCTCAATAAAGGTCCTCCCAGGTGTGCCCTCAAGATTGATATAAGGAGAGCATTCGACTCCATCGATTGGCATTGTGTTGAAGAGGTTCTCAAAGGTTTCAAGTTTCCCCCTCGATTTATCTCTTGGATCTTGGAATGTGTCTCTACCACATCGTTTTCAGTTATGATTAATGGTAGCATGGAAGGTTTCTTCAAAGGGGGCAAGGGCCTCAGGCAAGGTGATCCAATTTCTCCATATTTATTTATCCTTGTTATGGAACTTTTTGACAAGATCTTGAAGGATAAGACAGCTGTGCATTTCAGGCCTCACCCCAAATGCTTTGAGCCGCCTATCAAGCAACTGTGCTTTGCCGATGACCTGTTTATTTTCTCCCATGGGGACTCTAGTTCCATTAATTGTGTTTCCACTGCTTTATCACTATTTGGCAGGTTATCTGGTCTGCATGTTAACAAGGAGAAAAGTGCTGTATTCATGGCTGGCATTCCTGATAGTGTTAAAAGTGAAATTCTGCAGACACTGGGTTTCATGGAAGGGCATATTCCTGTAAAGTACTTGGGGCTGCCTCTCATCTCCTCTCGTTTGTCGGCTAAAGATTGTGAGCCTCTTCTCCAAAAGCTTACATCCCGTACTCAGTCCTGGCAAGGTAGGCATTTGTCATATGCAGGCCGTCTATTGCTTCTTAAGTCAGTCTTGTTTTCCATTGCGGTTTATTGGATGTCTGTTTTCATTCTCCCCAAGGAGGTAATCTACAAGATGGAGAGAATATGCAGGCACTTCTTATGGTCTGGAAGTGCCCAAGATGCTAAACTCTCTAAGGTTAAATGGGACCATGTCTGTTCGCCTATCGACCAAGGCGGTTTGGGGGTCTTGAACCTCCATCTTTGGAATAAGTGTGCCGTGCTAAGACAAGCATGGCTTGTGGGAAGCAATGCTGTCAATCTTTGGGTTTCTTGGGTTAATAGCAACCTGCTTCGTGGAAGAAACTTCTGGAGTGTCCCTATACCTTCCACGGCTTCTTGGATTTGGAGGAAAACTCTTAAGCAAAGAGTTATTGCATCCAGATATACAAAGCACATAATCAACAATGGAAGGAACACTTCAATCTGGTATGACAATTGGCACCCTTTTGGTCCTTTAGCTGCAAGATTTGGCAGGAGAATGATTTATGATTCAGGGTTCCCAGATGATGTTTTGGTCCAAGAACTTATCATCAATGATGATTTGGACTCCCCAATTGCTACTTCTTTAGATCTGATTGGTGTCTGGGATCGACTTCAGAGTCTGCCTCGGCCTAACTCAAACATGGATGACAGGATTATTTGGTCTCTTTCTCATTCTGGTTTTTTTAGTATCAGGGCCACATATAAAGCCTTGGATGCTAGTCGACCTTCAGCACCTTGGGCGCGGTTAGTATGGTTTACTTGCAATATTCCCAGACATGCGTTTGTGACCTGGCTTGCCATAAGGACTGCGCTTCTCACAAAGGACAGACTCGTCAAATGGGGTACCATTCAAAGTGCTGTGTGTGTGTTTTGCCGTCAAGGTAACGAATCCATCTCCCACCTTTTTTTCCAATGTGCCTACAGTTCTCATATTTGGAAATTTCTCTTGCACAAGAATGGTCTTGATGCCTCCTCTCCTATCCCCCCATGGAATCTTATTGTTGAGGTGGCTACCTCATGGTGCACCAAATCCACTCTTCATCTCCTAAGAAGGCTTTCTTTGTCTGCTGCTGTTTACCACATATGGTGTGAGAGGAATCGTAGAGTCTTTAAAAGCTCGGCCTTGCCTGAAGAAGAGGTGTGTAAGTTTATTATGCAGGACATTTCATACAGGCTTGCTGATCATCACTTTGCCCTCAGAGACAATGCTTTTCATAGGCAGATTGCCGTCAATTGGGGTCTTAATTGTAACCTCACTTAATGTTGGGCTTTTTCTTCTTTTGTGAGCTTGATAGTATCATGCGTCTCTAGTAAGGTGCTGAATGCTCCTTACTTTGTTCGGTGGGTATGCCCACTCTCTGCTTGTACATGTTCTTCTTTTTCTTTCTCTTATTAATGGAATCTTTCTTAACTTCCAAAAATATATATATATATAGTCGTCAATGAATCTGTTAAAATCCATAACAGCAGCTTCATGGATTGGTCTACCCCCAGTTTTCTCATTAGAATTCCTTTCACAATTGAAATCACCTACTACAATCCAAGGGCAGTTCGGAATTAGAGCTTTCAGATCTTGCCACAGTGTTTTACGAAGCTCATAGCCATTTGCTCCATACACAAAGGAGGCCACACACTGCTGGTCTGTAGCCTTGAGAACAACCTGACAATGGATGACCTGATGAGAATTGAAGATTTTCTTAATATCAATTGCAATCGGGTTCTAACATATCCAAAGTCTTCCTTTTAAAGCACATGAATAGTTATCAATAGAGTTCCACCTAGGACAAAGTGCATCTTCTGTCAAGGTAACCAAGAATCCATATCACATTTGTTTTTTGAATGTCAATATAGTAAGTATACGTGGGAACAAGTGTTGTGGTTACTTGGGTTTAATCGCACTATTAAGCCTTGGAGGGAAGAGGTATGTTGGGCGTCCCACAAGTTCAAAGGAAAGACGGTGAAGGCAAACATTAAAAGGGTGGCGTTTGCTGCCACCATTTATAACCTATGGCTTGAAAGAAATAGGAGACGTTTCCAAAACGCGTTTTTGCCAAGGGATCTGATCGCCAAGCGCATAAAGGAGGAGGTCTTTCACAAGTTTGCCGATGAAAACTTGGTCATGCCAGATAGCCCATCTAATAGGGCGTTCATGGAGAGGTGGGGATTTACTGTAAACTTCATTTTGTAGCTTCCTAGCCTCTTTTACATGGGCTAGTCTCCTCTTTGCTTGTTTGTAAGCCTATTGGCTTTGGTGGTTTCCTCCACCTTGTTTTGTACACTCTTTGTATTATCTTTTAATGCATTCTTTCTTACTTTCCAAAAAAAAAACCACATTCAGATCATATCTATGAATTAAATCCTTCACTTCGTATATTTTTGCGGGATCATTCAACCCCCTGATGTTCCAGACCCCCCACTTAATCATGGAACTTAATTGGTATGTTCTTCATCTTCTGCATAGCAGAAATCTCAGCTCCCTTGGAGTATGCTTTCCCTTTGGCTTCCTTCATTGCAATTTCATCCACAAGGATACCCTTCTTCTTTTTCCTACTTCTTTTACCTTCACTACCTGAGGATTCAAACACCTCCTCACTAGTGTGATTCTCCAGGACTGAAAATCTGCTTGGGCTCTCAATCCCTGATAGACTTCCTTGACTTAGCCCAGCCACTGCATGAACAGTATTATTCTGGACTTGTACCCTTTCATTCTCCACTACATTATCCACAGCAGGCATCTCCATACATTCTTCCACTCTAGGTTCTGTACTTGCCATAGCAGGCATCTCCACTGCCCTATCCACCATTGCCGTAACCCTTGCAGGTTCGTTTGATATTGTTACTTCATGTTCAGCATTAACATTCCTATCCACGATTGAAAGGTTCCCAGAATCTTTGTTTACATGCTCCGAGTTAGGTGAGCTTAGGACAGCATCTATCTCCACCCTATTCCCTGTTGGTTTCCAAACTTGAGTGGGGGCCTTGGGGCACTTTGCTAACCCATGTCCAAACACTTTGCAATTTGTGCAGCATAGTGGCTTCCACAGGTACTCCACTTCGATTTCCAACACTTTCTCTGCAGACTTAAGAAGAAGCTTTCCAAGTAGTGCACACCCAGCTTCAATTTCAACACACACCTTAGCATAGCTGATACGAGTCCTCTTTTCTGTGTTTTCATCCATAAACAATGGAACTCCTACACCACTAGCAATATGACTAATGCCTTTAACAGTCCAAAATTCTAAAGGGATATTAAACATCTTGATCCAAATTGGGATTTTCTTGAGTTCAGATTTGATAAATTGCATTCCAGGTTGCCACTCCTTCAACACCATTAACCGACCTCCTATATGCCAAGGGCCTGCCTCAAGCACTCTTTGCTTCATCTGCACATTAGAGAACCTGAATATGAAAAAACCTTCATCGTTTATACTGGTTTCAACAGAGCTGCCCCATATCTTTCCCACAATCGACTTAACCACCGCGAGAGGCACTTTCCTATCAATAAAATGGCCAACAAGACATCCCTCCCAAGACTTTATGCCTTCTTCTACCACCTCTGTCGGGGGAGAGATGACCGGCACTCCATCAAAAAAAGATGGGGCAAAGAACTCAAGCTTTGATCTGGAGAATGCCTTATCTCCAAATAACGAATTCCACTGTCTAGTGGAAGAGAAGCCTCTCTTAGCTGCAAGCGAACCTGCAGTATTATCCTTTGGCAAATAGTCACTCCCGCTCCCCACCTTTAAACCACTCGGGTTAACATTCTGTCTCGGGTCGGGGTTGGCCTCAAACGCAAATCCAGAATCCGGGTGTGATGAAGCATTATTGGTTTGACCCGGCTGAGCAATTGGCGGAAAATTTGAATTTGAAAGGTCAAAACCAGACATGGTGGAGCTAGGTTATTGGCTACCTGTTTTGGCGTTATCGGAGTTATTGAAGCGTTATCTGTTTTGGCGTTATTGAAGCGTTATCTGTTTTGGCGTTATCGGAGTTATCGGAGTCCCCTGTTTGAAGCGTACTTGGTGGAGCTGGGTTATTGGCTACCTGTTCGGAGCCGACTATCGTTATTGCTCCTTTGATGGCACTTCGGCATCCTCTCTGAGATGACGACAGTGGTTTCTGCAGGTGTTCCTCCGGCATCCGTCTCGGTGCCGGCTACTGCTCCGTCAGTAGTCCCTTCTAATCGGCGCGTTTTAGATGAGCCGATTATTGACCATGTTCCAGATCGCCGATCTTCGTTTGATCTGTTCCCGCCTCTGCGCTCTCTTTCTCGGGCTGACTCTGGGCAGTGTTGCAGCGCATTTCCTGCTGATTCTTCCGGCTACACCCAGCATCAGCAGAGCAGTGTTCCTTGTTTGGGGGGTTCTTCTGTGCAGCAGGATGTGCTGAGTCCTTGCTTGCCTCAAAGAGGAAAGTCCTGGTCCGACTTATTCCAAAACGATTTGGCGGATAAACCCAAATTATCCTTTCATGCACCTAAGACTGTTGATGGCATGGTCACGGTTTCTCCTCCTCCAGAGGTATTTAATCAAGGTGTCCACTTATGGAAGGGCTGTCTCATTGGGTATTTCTTAGATAGAAGCCTCCCCCTCAACGTCATCAAAAGCCTGGCACTTAAGATTTGGGGGAAAGCAGATGTCTTCAGTATCGATAATGGATTCTTTATCTTCAGGTTTTCCTCCTCCTCTGTTAGAGGCAAGGTTCTCTTCCAAGGCCCCTGGTATATGGCTGGTCGGTTGATGGTCTTTAAAGAATGGGAACCCAATCTTTCTCTTGAAAAAACCCAGCTTTCTAAGGTTCCCATTTGGGTGAAGCTATTCAATGTCCCTCTTGAATTATGGACTCCCACTGGGTTAAGTTTTATTGCTAGTGGTATTGGTAAGCCGCTGTTCCTTGATGAGCCGACTGAAAAACGCTCCAAATTAAGCTATGCCCGCGTTTGTGTCGAAGTTGATACCTTGTGTTCCTTCCCGGATAAGATCATCGTTCAGCATGGTGCCGAGAATGTCACCACAGTAATCCACATAGAATTCGGTTGGAAGCCCATCAAATGTAAGGTTTGTGATGTCTTCGGTCACTCCGACTCTAGATGCTCCAGGGTGAGAGCTAGGGAATGGCGACCCACAGGGAGGAAGTTCTCGTCTCTGCCCGATTTAATAGCGACATCTCTTGACGGGCTCGTGCAGGGGCAGGTCGGGCCTGACCTGTTCGGGCTCGGTACATCTTCATCTTCTCCTATCCTTGAGCAGGCAGCGCAAGTTGGGACTGTTGGGGCTGTTAATTCTGTTGAGACTGTTGGGGCTGTTATTTCTGTGGAGCAGGGTGGGGCTGTGGACTCAGTTGGTTCAGTTGCTTCTCAAGACTCAGTTGACCAAGTAACGCTTGCGCATGTGGACAATTCAGTTGACTTTGGTGATAAGCATGTAGAGCATGTGCATGTCGTGGATAACCCTGTTGGGTGCAGTTGGGATAAACCTCTTGATCAAATGGTATCCAAAGGAGCAGCTGGAGTTCTCGATCACGTGGATCACCTCAATGCCTCTATGCATGTCGAGGCTACCGATAATGTAATGTCTAAAGGTAAGCAGATTGCTTCGTCTCCATCCCCATCAACTCATCCTTTCCCGATTCCTCAAGCTGGAATCGAGACGAGTCCCAACCAGTTTGACCTCCTCAATGAGTTGCCCTTCATGGGCTTGAGTTCCAGCTCCCTCTCAAAGAAGCAGCGCAAGAAGGCTAGGAAACGTCTTCTGGTGGATGAAATAGCAATGAAGGAGGCTAAGAATGCTTGCTTGGTCCTCTCTTCCAAATCAGGAGTTTCCTGTCGTGGCCCTAACGAGATCCACTCCCCTCATGACTAAGTTGGCTACTTGGAACATTAGGGGTCTGAACGATCCCTCTAAGCAAAGAGAAGTTATGAATTTAATTGCTTCTCAACGACTCACTATGTTATGTCTTGTGGAGACGAAGGTCCGAAGAGTGAATGCTGATTTTGTCCAAAACTTATTATGCCCAACTTGGTCCTGCATTACGAATTATGATCAGGCTTTGAAAGGGCGTATCTGGGTTTGCTATGACCCTTCAGTTATTTCCGTTTCTAAATTGTTTGAATCTCACCAACTTATCCATTGCTGGGTCGAGTTTGTGGCTTCTGGCAAAACATCTCACATATCCTTTGTTTACGGGGATAATGATGCCATGGTTCGGAGAGATCTTTGGAGAAACTTGCGTCTTTGCTCGGTTGACAGCCCTTGGTTATTGATTGGGGACTTTAATTGTGTTAGAAAACACTCTGAAAAAATTGGAGGTAACAAAATAAATATGAGTGCCACTCATGACTTCAATTCTTGCATCAGCGACTGCTTTCTGATTGAAATGAACTATAAAGGATTCATGCACACATGGAGCAATATGAGCTCTGGCCAAAGGCGTATCTCTTGCAAGCTAGATCGGGTTCTTGTTAATATTGCTTGGATCAGCCAATTCAACCATTCTGAGATTGATTTTTTGCCTCCTGGTATTTCTGATCACAGCCCTGTTATTGTCTCTGTGGACCCAGTGATGCTGAAAAGTAACAGGCCTTTTAAGTTCTTTAACTTTTGGACCTCCACAGATGAATTCCTACCCTTGGTGGCGGAAGTCTGGCGAATTCCTACCCTTGGTGGCGGAAGTCTGGCGAGCGCCGGTTGCTGGTAAGCCTATGTTTCAACTCTATTCCAAGCTTAAAAAGCTTAAACTCAGACTCAAGGAGTGGAGTAGGCAGAAGCAATTTGCCCAAGCGTCTATCCAAGTGGTTGATATTAGGGAGAAGCTTGAGCTTTGTCAGAAGGCTTTGCATTCTAGCCCTTTAGATACCCATCTTTCCTCTTTGGAACGGAGCCTCAGGAAGGACATGGTGGACCTCTTGCATGTCGAGGAAGCGCAATATAGACAGAAATCAAGAATTCAGTGGATGAAAGAAGGTGACCAGAGTACTAAGTTCTTCTTTAACTCTATAGCTTTCAGACGGTCCCACAACTCCATATCCAGATTGACTGACACTACTGGAAGTGAGCTTACTGATCAGTCTCAGATAAGGCACCACATTGTGTCGGACTTCTCTAGGTTGTTGGGTGAGAAGGATTTGTCCCTTGAGTTGTTTGAGGCTAATTTTGACCGCTTTCTTGGACACGACCAGATCCAAGGGCTGCAAGCAGATGTCACTGATGAGGAGATCAAGACCACAATGTTCTCCCTTAAGGATGAAAAGGCTCCAGGCCCAGATGGCTTCACCCCAGCATTTTTTAAGAAAGCGTGGAACCTTGTGGGAAAAGATGTCACTGATGCGATTAGATCCTTCTTTTTCTCAGGAAAGCTCCTGAAGCAGGTGAATCACTCCATCATCAGCCTTGTCCCCAAGAAAGGTAAGCCCTCCTTGATATCGGATTATCGGCCTATCTCGTGTGTTAACACTATATACAAATGTATTTCAAAGATCTTGGCCAATAGGATCAAAGCAGTAATTGGGTTTTTGGTTGGCATGCATCAGTCGGCTTTCATTCCGGATAGAAGCATGGTGGATAATATACTTCTTACTCATGAACTTTTTAGAAGCTACCATCTCAATAAAGGTCCTCCCAGGTGTGCCCTCAAGATTGATATAAGGAAAGCATTTGACTCCATCGATTGGCATTGTGTTGAAGAGGTTCTCAAAGGTTTCAAGTTTCCCCCTCGATTTATCTCTTGGATCTTGGAATGTGTCTCTACCACATCGTTTTCAGTTATGATTAATGGTAGCATGGAAGGTTTCTTCAAGGGGGGCAAGGGCCTCAGGCAAGGTGATCCAATTTCTCCATATTTATTTGTCCTTGTTATGGAAATTTTTGACAAGATCTTGAAGGATAAGACAGCTGTGCATTTCAGGCCTCACCCCAAATGCTTTGAGCCGCCTATCAAGCAATTGTGCTTTGCCGATGACCTGTTTGTTTTCTCCCATGGGGACCCTAGTTCCATTAATTGTGTTTCCACTGCTTTATCACTATTTGGCAGGTTATCTGGTCTGCATGTTAACAAGGAAAAAAGTGTTGTTTTCATGGCTGGCATTCCTGATAGTGTTAAAAGTGAAATTCTGCAGACACTGGGTTTCATAGAAGGGCATATTCCTGTAAAGTACTTGGGGCTGCCTCTCATCTCCTCTCGTCTGTCGGCTAGAGATTGTGAGCCTCTTCTCCAAAAGCTTACATCCCGTACTCAGTCCTGGCAAGGTAGGCATTTGTCATATGCAGGCCGTCTATTGCTTCTTAAGTCAGTCTTGTTTTCCATTGCGGTTTATTGGATGTCTGTTTTCATCCTCCCCAAGGAGGTAATCTACAAGATGGAGAGAATATGCAGGCACTTCTTATGGTCTGGAAGCGCCCAAGATGCTAAACTCTCTAAGGTTAAATGGGACCATGTCTGTTCGCCTATCGACCAAGGCGGTTTGGGGGTCTTGAACCTTCATCTTTGGAATAAGTGTGCCGTGCTAAGACAAGCATGGCTTGTGGGAAGCAATGCTGTCAATCTTTGGGTTTCTTGGGTTAATAGCAACCTGCTTCGTGGAAGAAACTTCTGGAGTGTCCCTATACCTTCCACGGCTTCTTGGATTTGGAGGAAAACTCTTAAGCAAAGAGTTATTGCATCCAGATATACAAAGCACATAATCAACAATGGAAGGAACACTTCAATCTGGTATGACAATTGGCACCCTTTTGGTCCTTTAGCTGCAAGATTTGGCAGGAGAATGATTTATGATTCAGGGTTCCCAGATGATGCTTTGGTCCAAGAACTTATCATCAATGATGATTTGGACTCCCCAATTGCTACTTCTTTAGATCTGATTGGTGTCTGGGATCGACTTCAAAGTCTGCCTCGGCCTAACTCAAACATGGATGACAGGATTATTTGGTCTCTTTCTCATTCTGGTTTTTTTAGTATCAGGGCCACATATAAAGCCTTGGATGCTAGTCGACCTTCAGCACCTTGGGCGCGGTTAGTATGGTTTACTTGCAATATTCCCAGACATGCGTTTGTGACCTGGCTTGCCATAAGGACTGCGCTTCTCACAAAGGACAGACTCGTCAAATGGGGTACCATTCAAAGTGCTGTGTGTGTGTTTTGCCGTCAAGGTAACGAATCCATCTCCCACCTTTTTTTCCAATGTGCCTACAGTTCTCATATTTGGAAATTTCTCTTGCACAAGAATGGTCTTGATGCCTCCTCTCCTATCCCCCCATGGAATCTTATTGTTGAGGTGGCTACCTCATGGTGCACCAAATCCACTCTTCATCTCCTAAGAAGGCTTTCTTTGTCTGCTGCTGTTTACCACATATGGTGTGAGAGGAATCGTAGAGTCTTTAAAAGCTCGGCCTTGCTTGAAGAAGAGGTGTGTAAGTTTATTATGCAGGACATTTCATACAGGCTTGCTGGTCATCACTTTGCCCTCAGAGACAATGCTTTTCATAGGTAGATTGCCGTCAATTGGGGTCTTAATTGTAACCTCACTTAATGTTGGGCTTTTCCTTCTTTTGTAAGCTTGATAGTATCATGCGTCTCTAGTAAGGGGCTGAATGCTCCTTACTTTGTTTGGTGGGTATGCCCACTTTCTGCTTGTACATGTTCTTCTTTTTCTTTCTCTTATTAATGGAATCTTTCTTAACTTCCAAAAAAAAAAAAAAAAAACCAGACATGGTTTAGGCGGATCAGAAAACCATCACCCCTGTCTGCAAACCCGGCCTGAAAACCACCTCCAACAACCAACTACTGCAAAGAGCGCCTCACCAAGCAGCGACCCACGAACCTTCACTTGTTCAGCCTATGACTACCTTGCTCCACGAGCACTCCTCTTTCGCCACAGAAGAGGAGCTACAGATACTTCCGAACCTTACCGAACTCCTTCACGCCTTGACAGAGCACACCTCGCACCTCCGACCCCTTCCTCGAACACCTCCACCTCTTCGACGACCTCCACACCTCAAACACCTCCACTAAAACACAACCTTTCCCCACAGAATCGATGATGCTCCACGAACCTTCAAACTGGTGCTCCACGACCTCCTCGAAGCACCCAGTTGCTGGAACCAGAGACTGCTCCACAAGGACACCATCAAGGGTCCTCCACAAACAAACCTTGCTGCACGAAAACCACGAACGATCCTTGCTGCACGAAAACCACGAACAACCTTGCTGCACGAACACGAACCAAAACCCTCCACGAACAATCCTGCTACACGAGAACGACGAACAATCCGTACTCCACGAGAATCACGGCCGATAGAGTACCGGCAAGAGTCGCCCAATTCCTAGTCCGATATGCAGTTTTTGGTTAAGTTTAGTCGGGACTGCCTAATTGGTGTGAATCCCTTTACTTGATTTTATCTTTTTTTACCTGAGTGATCTGGGTCTGGCGTGTGGGCCCCGTTGGAGGGCCCATAGGATGCCAATTTGAGCTTTAGTGGAAGCCCAAGTCCCGTTTGGGGTTACGTTGGATAACCCCTTTTGGACTTTCGTTGATTTGATGGATTTTATTTGAAGTTCAAATTGGGATTTTAAGTATTTTTTGTGCAAAATGTGGGTCTGGATGGTTTCGTGGGCCCTTGAGTGGGCCACACAGTGGTTGTCAAGTATTTTGGCTTATCTTGTTAAGTTTGCCGAAAGGGGCTGGATAATGGGCTTGGGGCCCATGGTCTAGACTTGGGCTGAAAAGCCGAAGGTTTCCTGGGTTAGGGTTTTGAACCCTATCCTTGTACGGTTGTGGGCTTGGCTGGCCCGATAGGCCCTTGCCCATGGTCTTGGCCAAACCACAACTTAAACTTCACCTGCATGTCCCAAATTGGGCTTTTAGTGGGCCTTAAATGGTTAGGCCCACTGGGTTCAATTTATTTTATTTATTTAAAACAAACGAGTTTGTCGAGCTTGGTGGGCCCCGTTGGAAGGCCCACAGAGAGTCAAGTTGGACCGGTGGTCCAAGTCCCATCTTGGGTTTCCGAGTCAACTGGAAACCCTTCTGGTTCACTCAGTTCGATTGGAAAAGTAAAAATTTGCACAAAATCAAGCAAAATGAGAAACAATGAAATTCAGGCCCGTGTATCCGGCATTCTTCGTCGGTTACAAACAGGTCTCTGTTGATCCGACCTGAGTTGTCGGATCAACATACAGAGGCTATTTTTCTGGATTTTGACAATGGGGTTGGGTTTCTAGGCTTCATGGGGTGCTCCGGGATGACGGCAGGGACTTGAGTGTCCCTGTTTGGGTCTTCATCTTTCACATATGAATGAATTAAACATGCAAATGGAGCTCTACTAATCCAATCTAGCATGCATCTAAGCCATTATAAACACATGCATTTTTACGGAGTTTTGCACATGAAATAAAGTGTGTATGTGAGCATGTGATAGAAAGGAAACAGAAGGGGGTTTACATGGGGGAACAAACTCCCCCTTTCGAATAAGACCATCTCATGTCAAAACAGTATGTAAAAGAGATCCCAAAAGTGGGTAAAACCACTTCCTCATCCTTCCATGGAATCATCCATGTGTCTTCCCCTTACCATGGGAGTTCCCGCCTTCAACATAAAAAGGGAAATAGTGGGGAAAGGACACTACTCATGCTTGAAATACAAAGAATACTATGCTAAGAACGGAAAACATCCAATATGCTTGAAATGTGCTCATATCCATATATGATGAACAAAATACATAGGGAGGGTTTACCTTGGGGTTAAAACCCCCTTTTGAGACGTGGTTGAGCTCCCTTGAGATGAAAATCGTGGCTGGAGCACCTCCTCTTGGCCCCAACAGCAACTTCTTGAAGTGGTTTTCAAGTGAGAATGAAGGGAGAAAGGAGAGTGGAAAGGTATAATGGTCTTGAGTGGTGCTTGGAGGGCTTGGGGAGCAAGGAGGGGTGGAAAGGATGGGTTTCCACACCAGGTGGTCTGGAGGAGAAGGGGTGGAATCAACCCAAAAAAAGCCAACCCCCGAAATGGGGTTGCTGTTGCCTTTTTATAACAAATTTTTTGTATCCGGTATTTAATGTCGGATACGCTATACCTCCTTTGTATCCGGTATTTTATGTCGTATACACAGAACCTCCTTTGTATCCGGCATAAAATATCGGATACAAGATATAATCATTTCGAAAATTCCTAAAGGAGTGATTGATCTTACCTAAAGGAGTGATTGATGAGCTTGGAAAGATATGTAGAAGATTCCTTTGGACAGGGCCGCAGCTCAAGCATAAAATGAATCCCATAAGTTGGGATGTGGTGTGCACACCACGCAAGGAGGGGGGCCTTGGTTTGTTTAACCTGTACACATGGAACAAAGCTGCCACCATGAAGCACGCATGGAAGATTCTCTCCTCCCATGACTCCCTATGGGTTAGATGGGTGCACAAGTACCTTGTAAAGGATCGTAATTTCTGGACCCTTAACATACCATCAATTTGCTCTTGGGCATGGAGAAAAGTGCTTCGAACAAGGCCTTATATGGCTTTGCAGGTCAAGAGGAAGATTCATAGTGGCCAACAAACATCGTTGTGGTATGACAACTGGCATCCTGATGGCCCTTTGTACTCAACCTATGACCAACGGCTTATTTATGATTCTGGGCTTCCAAGCAACGCCAAGGTGAGTGCTATTATTGCAGGAGATGATTGGGACCCGCCAGTTGCTGTGTCCCTTGATTTGCTTGAGGTATGGGACAAACTTGACCAGCTTCCCAAGCCAATAGCTGATATTGATGATGTTTTGCTTTGGGTACCTTCAAAGACAGGGTTCTTTAGCATCAATAGTGCCTACCAAAGCTTACAAGTTCGAAGTGCCTCAGTTGTGTGGCATGACTTGGTATGGTTCCACAACCACATCCCAAAGCATGCTTTCCTTTTGTGGCTGGCCATAAACCAAAGACTTCTCACATGTGATCGGCTCCATAGAATGGGAATTGTGCAACAGCCCAAGTGTGTCTTCTGTAGGCGAAGAGATGAATCTCATGACCATATATTTTTTGATTGTGACTACTCTAGGGAAATCTGGAGTCGTCTCATGTCACTTAACTGTGTCCACAGTCCAAACCAGCCTTGGAGGGACCTTGTGCAATGGATTGCAACACTTCGGGTGGGAAATACCAAAGCACGTTCGCTTCTCCAACTTTCATTGGCAGCCGCGGTGTACCATATCTGGAGAAAAAGAAATAGGCGGATCTTCCAAAATTCCTATCTTCCATGGCAAGTACTTGAGAATGCTATCATCTCTGACATTCATACAAAGGCCAATATGGATCGAGTCCGACTACCAGACACACCTTTCCATAGGCAGCTCGTCAGCAACTGGAGATTGGCATGGGAACTGGTACACTAAGTTAGTCTAGTTGTTTTTGCTCTCTACCCACGGTTGGGGCACTTGTATTTGTTTGCCTTACTTTAAGGCACTGGTTGGTCTAAACCAGGATGCCACCTCATTGCAAATTTCTGTTTCATTAATACACTTTGGACTTACCTTCCAAAAAAAAAAATCATTTCGAAAATTTAATTTTCTGCGCGAATCCAGCGAGGGCATGGAAATGTATCCGACATTAAATGTCGGATATGAAGAAGTTCCTGTGTATCCGACATATGTCATCGGATACAAACAGGGTATTTACGGATTTGCCCCTCGACTTGACCGACGGGACCGATTTGACCAATTTGACACTTTTTTTTTGAAAAGTAAGTAAATTAATAAAAAGAAGAGAGAATATACAAAAGGGATCCTCACCCACACTGTGGTGCAAGGTACAAGAGTCAAAGCTCACATCAAGGACAAACAAGTATACAAATACACTCTAATCCATCCCCATCTGGTTAGTCTCCACCTCACCTCACACCCCGTCAAACCACACCTCACCTATGCGTCACTGAGGCTCCTAAGCAACTTAGATCCTAGTTGCTTACCAATTGGTGGTCACGTGGGTTAATCTGGACCCTTACTTTGCTGTACTTCAGTTTCCCTCTAATGTCGTTCACTATATGCCTCAACACCTCTTGGTGAGGGAGATAGCTATTGTTGAAGGTCCTCCTGTTTCTTTCAATACAAATGTTATAGATGGCAGCTGCAAAGGATAATTTCATAAGTACCTGTCCAAAGGAAGATCCAGCACATGTGTTCTCCAGCCATGCGTAAATCCATTCATATAAAGAAGACTATGCCAAATTGCTTCACTATACTCACACTCGAAGAATAGATGGTGCTGCGTCTCAGTAACCTGTCTACATAGGCCCTCACCAGACTTCCTCATGCCAAGACGATAATAACACATATGTTGATACGAATGTCACTAGTCCTGAGACAAGGGACAATTCTTGTAACGATGGGAGTGCTTGGGTGAGTGGTAACCAATTTGAACCACTGGCAAAAGATTTAGTGTGAAGAAGTCTGTCACCTCATCAAGGAAAAAATCCAAATGCAAGTCCAAGAAAGTCATATTGGTTGATGAAATTGCCATGAAACAGGCCAAGGCTGCAAAATCAGGTTTGAGTAGTGAGGTCGACCCCACCAATGTTCTCCATGATTAAAGTTGCATCTTGGAATCTTAGGGGTCTAAACGACCCAGGGAAGCAAAAGACGGTACGGGATTTTTTGGAAACTAATGGTATTGGTGTGGTAGGTTTACTTGAAACAAAGATCAGATCGGTCAACACTACTTCTATTATAGCAAGAATTTGCCCTCTCTGGAACTATGTAGCCAATTACTGCTCAGCGATCAAGGGAAGAATTATTCTATGCTGGAATCCAAACATTGTACATGTTATGCCTGTGTTCACATCTGACCAACTTATTCACTGTGCTCTTCAATGGGATCAAAGTAAGTGTTTCATCTCCTTTGTTTATGGTCACAATGATTATATCTTGAGGAGGCAACTTTGGGCGGACTTGAATTCAATTAGAACTTCAAAACCGTGGCTTGTCATTGGCGACATGAATTGTGTTAAGATAGCAGGGGAGAAAGTAGGTGGAAGGAGGCCGAAAACAGGTCCTATACAGTACTTTAACTCTTGCATTAAAAGCAACTCCTTATTTGAGTTGAAATACAAAGGAAGCAACCTATCCTGGAGTAACTGCAGCTTGGGGAGTGAAAGAATTGCCTGAAAATTGGATCATGCTTTTGTCAATTATGAATGGATTAAGGAGTTCATAGATTCTGAAGCTGACTTTCTCCAACCCGGAATTTCTGATCATAGCCCATGCATTGTCAATATTGGCACAAGGCAGCAGAGGGGAGCAAGACCCTTTAATTTCTTCAACAACTGGGCTTCGGAACCAGATTTCCTAAATTTAGTGAGCGAAGCTTGGACTGTTCCGGTTTCAGGCACTCCGATGTTCCAACTTGTCTATAAGTTAAAGCATTTGAAACTCAAGCTCCGTGAATGGAGTAATTCTAAGTTCAAGAACATGAATGGGAAACTTTTAGAGCTGCAATCCGAGCTTTCCACTTGCCAGAAAGCCCTTGATTCTCATCCACTTGACTTGACTCTTGCGGCCAATGAAAGGGATTTGAAGCGGCGGATTGGGAGTTTAGCTAGAGCTCATGAAGAACAGCTGAGGCAGAAGTCTAGATTACAGTGGCTCAAGGCGGGGGACAGCAATACTGCTTTCTTCCATCAGTCTGTCATTAGCAGAAGGGCTTTCAATAGAATAAATAGCATCTATACTGACCAGGGCACCAGGGTTGATGATCAAGCCCAAATTAGAAGGCTGTTCTCGGACCATTTTTGCAATATCCTTGGTAATTGCAGTGGCACCACTGGTATTATGAGTGCAGATATCCAGGATTTCATCCACAAAAGACTTGCTGACACCCAAAGGGTTGCTCTTGAAAAGCCTGTGGAGGAAGATGAGATAAAGAATGTTCTTTTTAATATCAATGAATATAAATCTCCAGGACCCGATGGATACACATCAAAGTTCTTCAAAGCGGCATGGCATGTTGTTGGCAGTGATGTTGTAAGGGCCATTATGAGTTTCTTTCAGTCCGCCAAGCTTCTCAAGCAAATGAACCACTCCTTCATTACCCTCATTCCTAAGGTACATAACCCTACTCGTATGGGGGACTTTCGTCCCATCTCTTGCATCAATACCATTTATAAGTGCATTGCAAAAATCTTGGCTAATAGACTGAAGCTGGTTATTGATGACTTGGTGGGTGAGTACCAATCGGCGTTTATACCGGGCAGAAGCATATCCGATAACATCTTGCTAGTCCATGAGCTCGTCCACAACTATCACTTGGATAGTAGGCAGCCAAAGTGTGCTCTCAAAGTTGACTTGAGAAAGGCGTTTGATTCCGTCAATTGGAGCATCATACCTGCTATTCTTCAATGTATGCATTTCCCTCCAGTTTTCATATCTTGGATCCAAGAATGCATCACCACCACCTCCTTCTCTGTAGTAATGAATGGTAGTCCTGAGGGCTTCTTCAAAGGTGCAAAGGGGCTGAGGCAAGGTGACCCTTTGTCACCTTATTTGTTTGTCTTGGTCATGGAGCTGATTGTTGGCATCATCAAGAAGCATACGGAAACTGGGTTCCACTTCCATCCTAGATGTGCTGAAATGAGATTGAATGTGGTGTGCTTTGCAGATGATATGTTCTTATTTTCAAAAGGGGAGCTGCAGTCCGTCTCCACATTGTTGCAAGCTCTAAAGCAGGTGTACGATATTACAGGATTGGCTTGCAATGAAAACAAAAGCCAGGTGTTCTTCAGTGGGGTTCATCAAGATGTCATAACATCTATCCTAAGTGCTTCACACTTCAGCCAAGGAAAACTCCCGGTGAGGTATTTGGGTTTGCCTCTTGTCACTAAAAAATTGTCCAAGCATGATTGTGAGGAGTTGGTGCTCAAGATACGATCTAGAATTCAGTCCTGGAAGAGAAATATTTTATCTTATGCTAGACGCCTACAGCTTGTCCAATCAGTTTTGTTTGCCACACAAATACATTGGTTATCATCTTTCTTGCTTCCCAAGAGTGTGATAAGGCAGATTAACAAGTTATGCTCAGCTTTTCTTTGGGGTGGTAATGACTTAAGGCACAAAATCGAGCTCATAATGGGGCTGTGGTCCGATACACCAGGGGCTATAATCTCAGCTTCCGATGCGTTGAATTCATTAATCCATCCCAGTTTGGTGCTGTACGTGGTTGTCTGTGGTGCTGTTCTGGGGCGGTCTAAGGTGCTGTGCGTGGTGGTCTGAGCATCAACTGGTCTGAGGTGCTGTGCTGTGCTAGGGTCCTGTTTGCGACGGCCTTCCTGCATGTTCCTGGCTCGTTTTGTGCGGTGGCGCTCGTGTGTGGGTGGTGTTCGCTGCGGCTATTGATGTTCATCTGGTGTTGTTCGTTTACTGTTTCTGGTTGCTGGCGTTACTCGTGAGTGCTCGTCACTTCGCGATTGCTGTTGGTGGTCGGTGCTGCTGTTGGTGGTCTCGGTTTTATTCGTGTGTTGCTGGAGTTGCTCGTGAAGTCGTCTCCGTTTGGTTCGGGGGTCTGTTCCTTGTTCTTGCCGACGCGCTCGGTCTCCGGCAGTTCGGGCTCAGTTGGCAGTTTTCGTTCGCAACGTTCTCAGCATTCTGGGATATCGGGTTTTAGGCTGGCTTCCGTTATCTGGGTTATTGGTTATCAGCTGGTCTTCGTCCGCAGGTTTCGCCTTCCAGGCTTTGGTTATCTGGTTCTTCGCAGTTTTTGGTGCTCAGGGTCTTCGGTTCTCAGTCCTCGGTTCGTGGGAGCTCTGTTGGATTGGGGCTGTAGAGTGCGAAGCTTCTGTTTCTGCTTTGCTTGTCCCTGCATGGCGATTATTTTCTGAGATTGTTTGTGCTAATGTTGCCTGAGATGGAACAGGCTGCTCCTGGTATTGCTGTTCCGGGGCCCTCCCGGTGGCCTGTAACTTCGGCTCTTGCTCCGGCGAGTAGTGCATCTCTCGAGACTATGTTTCCGCCTCTGCGTCCTTCTGCATGCTCAGACCTTCGGCAGAGAAGCAGCGGAAATGGTGCTGATCCGGTTGGCTCTGACCCGCAGGATCTTGGCAGTTCCCCTCTTCCTCATTCTGGTATGCCTCCTCTGCAAGGAGCCTCGGTGCGCTCGTCCCATTCTCTTTTGGGAAAGCCTTGGTCTGACCTATTCCATAACGAGATTGCTAGTAGGTCTAAGCTCTCGTTCTTTGCTCCTGAGATAATTGAAGGCAAGGTAGTCGTCTCCCCTCCTTTAGAAGTGATAAATGAGGGTATCCATTTATGGAAAGAGTGCCTTATTGGGTACTCATGGACCGAAGCCTCCCCATTAACGTCATCAAGTCCTTTGCACTAAAGATGTGGGGGAAAGTGGAGATTTCTAGTATTGAAAATGGGTTCTTCTTACTCAGATTCTCGTCCAATTCTATGAGAGATAAAGTGCTGCTCCAGGGGCCCTGGTACATGGCTGGGCGTTTGTTTGTAATCAAGGAGTGGGAACCCAACCTCTCGCTTGAAAAATCTCAACTATCTAAGGTTCCTATTTGGGTCAAGTTATTCAATGTTCCCCTTGAGCTATGGACCCCTACTGGGTTAAGCTTCATCGCTAGTGGCATTGGCAAGCCACTGTTCCTTGATGAGATGACGGAGAAGAGAGCTAAGCTAAGCTACGCCCGGGTCTGTGTGGAAGTCGACACCAACTGTTCTTACCCGGATAGTATTTATATTCATCATGGAGCCAATAATACACAGATGGTTATCTCTACAGAGTTCGGCTGGAAGCCAATCAAGTGTAAGTTATGTGAGGTATTTGGTCACACTGATTCAAGATGTTCCAAGGTAAGGGCTAGAGAATGGCGGCCCACGGGGAAAAAATTCTCATCGGTCCTTGATGTATCTGAATTCTCTGCTGGTTCACATGCAAGGGAGCAATTCCAAGATCAATCTTCTGATATATTACCTGGGGTTCCAGGTGCTCCAATGGCTCCTGTCCCTGAACAAGTGGATCACGGTGTTCAAGTCGCTCATGGTGTGGAGCAAGCTGTTTCAATGCCACCTATAGATGAATGTGCGGAACCTGTAGATGAATGTGCGGAACTTGGGGCTTCAGTGGACCATGTTGACCGTGTTAACAATATGGCTCTTGTCGAACAAGCTATACCTGTTGGGGAACCTGTGGAAGGTGCTAAGACGGTGGAGCTTGAGCACGTTGATACGCATGCTGGGGCTATTGGTGAATTGGACCATAATATTGGAGAAGTTGGAGATGTACGAAATATGGACTTGGTCTACCCTGTTGGGGATTGTAGGAACCAAGGGGAAGCTTCTTTGCATGTTGAGGACACCAGTTTGGCATGGACAAATGTAACCAAAGGCAAGCAAGCAGCATCGTTGGGTTCCATTGACTATGGATCTACGCCTATCATGCATTCAACTTTGGATCACCCAACCCAGGAACGACTCGTTGGTATTGGGATGAGCCCCAACCAATTTGATCTACTGAACGAGATGCCTTTCATGTCCTCAAGTTCTAATTCTTTATCGAAGAAGCAACGTAAGAGAGCTAAGAAGCGTTTGCTGGTGGATGAGATTGCAATGAAGGAGGCCAAAAATTCCACCTTGGCTCTTGCCTCCAATTCAGTTATCTCCTGTGGCTCTAAACCTTACCTCCCTTCCCATGATCAAGCTCGCAACATGGAACATTAGGGGTCTGAATGACCCCTCTAAGCAGCGAGAGGTTATACACCTCGTCGCTTCTCATCAACTTAACATGCTATGTCTTGTGGAGATGAAAGTGCGTAGAGTAAATGCTGATTTTGTTCAAAGATTAATCTGCCCATCTTGGACATGTATCTCTAACTATGATCATGCATTGAAAGGGCGTATTTGGGTTTGTTATGATCCCTTGGCTATTTATGTTTCTAAAGTGTTTGAATCTCACCAGCTTATTCATTGTTGGGTTCAGTTTGTGGCCTCTGGAAAAACCTCCTACTTATCCTTTGTCTATGGGGATAATGATGCTTTGGTTCGGAGAGATCTTTGGAGAAGCCTTCGCCTTTGTTCGGTGGACAGCCCTTGGTTACTGATTGGGGACTTTAACTGCGTTAGAAAGAAGTCTGAAAAAGTTGGAGGTAAGAATATCAGCATGGTTTCTACTCAGGACTTCAACTCATGCATTAGAGACTGCTTTCTGCTCGAAATGAACTATAAAGGATTTATGCACACTTGGAGCAATATGAGTGCTGGTCATAGGCGTATCTCATGTAAATTGGATCGTGTTCTTGTTAATATTGCCTGGATCAATCAATTCAACCATTCTGAGATTGACTTCTTACCTCCTGGAATCTCTGATCACTGTCCTGTCCTTGTATCACTTGACCCAGTTATGTTGAAGAGCAATCGACCTTTTAAGTTCTTTAATTTCTGGACTTCCTCAGATGAGTTCCTGCCATTGGTTGCTGATGTCTGGAGAGCGCCGGTTACTGGTAAACCCATGTTTCAACTTATTGCCAAGCTTAAGAAGTTAAAACTCAGCTTGAAGGAGTGGAGTAGGCAGAAGGAATTTGCCCAAGCTTCAAGTAAAGTTGTTGATGTTCGGGACAAGCTTGAGCTTTGTCAGAAGGCCTTGCAATCTAACCCTTCTGATTCCCATATCTCCTTAATTGAAGGGAAGCTCAGAAAGGACTTGGCAGATCTCTTGCGTGTTGAGGAAGCTCAATACCGGCAGAAATCCAGAATTCAGTGGTTGAAAGAGGGAGACCAGAATTCTAAGTTCTTCTTCAATTCTGTAGTCTTCAGACGCGCCTACAATTCCATATCCAAATTGCTTGACCATAATGGCGGGGATCTTACTGACCAAGCACAGATAAGGCAGCACATTGTCTCTCACTTCTCTAGTTTGTTGGGTGAGAAGGATTCCTCTCTTGAGTCCTTTGAGGCTAATTTTGACCGTCTTCTTAGTCACGACCAGATTCAAATGTTGCAAGCACCTGTCACGGAGGATGAGATCAAGTCCACAATGTTCTCTCTCAAAGATGAGAAGGCACCAGGTCCTGACGGCTACACCCCAGCATTTTTTAAGAAATCATGGGACCTTGTTGGGGAAGATGTCATAAATGCCATTCAATCCTTCTTTTCTTCAGGCAAGCTTTTGAAGCAGGTGAATCACTCCTTAATCAGTCTTGTGCCTAAGAAGGGTAAGCCTTCTATAATCTCTGATTATCGCCCCATATCCTGTGTTAACACCATCTATAAGTGCATTTCAAAGATCTTGGCTAACAGGCTTAAAGCTGTAATTGATTCCTTGGTCGGCATGCACCAGTCGGCCTTCATACCTGATAGACGGATGGTGGACAATATTCTCCTAACCCATGAGCTTCTCAGAAACTATCACCTCAATAAGGGTTCTCCTAGATGTGCACTCAAGATTGACTTAAAGAGAGCCTTTGACTCCATTGATTGGCACTGTGTTGAAGAGGTCCTCAAAGGCTTCAAGTTCCCATCTCGATTTATTTCCTGGGTCATGGAATGTGTCTCTACCACATCCTTTTCAGTTATGATTAATGGTAGTATGGAGGGTTTCTTCAAGGGGGGCAAGGGCCTCAGGCAAGGCGATCCCATTTCGCCATACTTATTTGTCCTAGTCATGGAGCTATTCGATAAGGTTTTGAAGGATAAGACTGCTGTGACTTTCAGGCCTCATCCTAAGTGCACTGAACCGGCTATTAAGCAACTATGCTTTGCTGATGATCTTTTTGTTTTCTCCCATGGAGACATTGATTCCATTAACTGTGTATCCTCAGCTCTTGCACATTTTGGCAGGTTTTCAGGTCTGCTTGTTAATAAGGAGAAAAGTGTCGTGTTCATGGCCGGCATTACTGACAACGTGAAATATGATATCCTGCAGACACTGGGGTTCACGGAAGGTCACCTACCTGTTAAGTATTTGGGGCTGCCCCTGATTTCTTCTCGTTTGACCACTAGTGATTGCGAACCACTTCTCCAAAAGCTTGCATCTCGCACCCAGTCCTGGCAAGGTAAGCATCTGTCTTATGCTGGTCGCCTATTGCTGGTTAAATCAGTCCTTTTCTCTATTGCGGTGTATTGGATGTCTGTCTACATTCTTCCGAAGGAAGTTCTCTATAAAATGGAGAAGATTTGCAGGCACTTCTTATGGTCTGGTAATGGCCAAGTTGCCAAGATTTCTAAGGTCAGATGGGACCATGTTTGTTCGCCTATTGACCAAGGAGGGTTGGGCGTCTTGAACATTCACCTATGGAATAAGTGTGCTGTGTTAAGACAAGCTTGGCTTGTGGCAAGTAAAGCCGCCAATCTGTGGGTCTCCTGGGTTAATTGCAACCTTCTTCGTGGAAGAAACTTTTGGAAAATACCGATCCCTTCCACAGCTTCTTGGGTTTGGAGGAAAACTCTTAAGCAAAGAGATTTTGTCGCCACATACACAAAGCACCTAATTAACAATGGGAGAAGTACCTCAATTTGGTATGATCATTGGCACCCCCTTGGTCCTTTAGTTGGACGATTTGGTAGGAGATTGATCTATGATTCCGGTTTTCCTGATGATGCTACGGTCCAGGATCTTATCATCAGTGGTGAATGGGATCCTCCCATTGCTACTTCCTTGGACCTGATTGACGTATGGGCAAGACTTCAGGATATGCCAAGGCCTAACCCCAGCTTGGATGACAGGGTTATCTGGACCCTATCTCACACTGGACAGTTCAGTATCAAAGCCACTTACAAAGCGTTGGAGGTTAGCCGACCAACTTAACCTTGGGCAAGGTTATTATGGTTTTCAGGTAACATTCCGAGGCATGCGTTTGTGACATGGCTGGCCATAAGGAATGCTCTACTCACTAAGGATAAACTTCTCAGATGGGGTACCATTCAAAATGCGGTATGCGTGCTTTGCCGCAAAGGTAATGAATCAAGCCCTCACCTTTACTTCCAATGTGATTACAGCTCACATATTTGGAGATTTCTTTTGAACAAGAATGGTCTTAATGCCCCCAATCCATTACCCCCGTGGAATCTCATTGTTGAGGACGGTACCTCATGGTGTACCAAAACTGCTCTTCATCTCCTAAGAAGGCTCTCTTTATCCGCAGCTATGTACCACATATGGTGTGAAAGGAATCGTCGAGTCTTCAAGAACTCTGCCTTTCCTGAGCATGAGGTGTGCAAGTTTATTATTCAGGATATCTCATACAGACTTGCTGGACGTCAGTTTGTTCTCAGGGACAGCGCCTACCATAGGCAGATTGCCTTCAACTGGCATCTCAAATGTAACTTTACCTAATGTTGTATTCGGTTCTCTTTTCTTTGGCCCATTGTTTCATGTTTCTCTAGAAAGAAGCTGAAGGCCGCTTTGTTTGCTTGGTGGGTATGCCCACTTCTTGCTTGTATATGCTTCGCTCTTGCTTTTTCTTCTTAATGGAATCTTACCTTCCAAAAAAAAAAAGCAAATCTGCACACCAAAAGAGGTGGGGGGTCTGGGCCTCAAGAACATTGATGTTTGGAATACGGCAGCAATGCTAAAAAAGGTATGGCTTCTCATGTCTTCTGCTCCTTCACTTTGGGTTCAGTGGGTGCAAAAATTCCTAATCAAGAACAGAAATTTCTGGTCTTTAAAGCTCCCCAACTCTTGTTCTTGGGGCTGGAGGAAGATCCTCAAAGCTAGACCGCTTGCTCTTCAACTTTCCAAGCAGGTGGTCCACGATGGCAAGTCTACTTGGTTGTGGCATGACAATTGGCTCCCTTGTGGCCCTTTGATCACGAGATATAGGAATCGTATTATTTATGATTCGGGCCTTGGCCATGATGCAAGAGTTGAAGAGATTATTTCTGGCAATGACTGGTGTATTCCACCTTCGACCTCTCACCAATTAATGGAAGCATGGCAGCAACTACAGCATATTCCAAAGCCGGATGCCACTCGTTCGGATACTTTCTTTTGGCTGCCAACAAATGGCAACATATTCACTATCAAGGATACCTACACAAGCATCTGCCAAATGTCACCAGCACCATCTCCAGTGGTTTCGTGGGACAAGCTCATATGGTTTGCAAGTAACATTCCTAGGCATGCGTTTATCACTTGGCTTGCGATCAAGGAGCGACTTCTAACCCAAGATCGATTGTGCCAACTTGGCATCCTTACCCATTCAAAGTGTATCTTCTGTCAAGGTAACCAAGAATCCATATCACATCTGTTTTTTGAATGTCACTACAGTAAGTACAATTGGGAGCAGGTGCTGTGGTTACTTGGCTTCAACCACACTATTAAGCCATGGAGAGAGGAGGTAAGTTGGGCATCCCACAAGTTCAAAGGTAAAAGGGTGAAGGCAAAAATTAAACGGGTGGCGCTTGCTGCCACCGTCTACAATCTATGGCTTGAAAGAAATAGGCGAAGATTCCAAAACACATTTTTGCCAAGGGAGCTGATTACCAAGCACATAAAGGAGGAGGTGTTTCACAAATTCACTGGTGAGAATTTAGTCATGAAGGACAGCCCATCTAATAGGGCGTTCATGGAGAGGTGGGGATTTAATGTAAACTTTGTTTTGTAGCTTCCTAACCTTGCCTCAATGGGCTAGTTTTCCTTTTGTTCTTACTTTGTAAGCCTCTAGGCTTTGGTGGTTTCTTCCACCTTGTTCTTGTCCCCTCATTGTAATTATTTTCTATCAATTCACACTTTCTTACTTTCCAAAAAAAAAAAACCTGTCTACATAGGATACACATTGCTGACTGTATAACCACCCACTCCAGGAGTTGATTCTTGGTTAGGAGTCTGCCTCTTATCACCATCCATGCAATAAAAGAATGCCTTGGTATAGCCAAGTTGTGCCAAATTAGCTTCTTCCAGTGAACCTGCTGTCCAGTCCCGGCAATTGCCTTATATGCACTCTTAGTATTAAATATTCCTGCTTGATCTGGCACCCATATCGTTTGATCATCCTTTTGAGGGTCTGGTCTTGGTAGTTCATGAAGTCTTCCCCAAATCTCCATAAGGTCCATAGTCCTTGATGGAGGTACATCCCACTTCGCCTCTCCTACAATACTACTCACTGCTGCATGGAGTGGTATGCCCGAGTCATAGCTTACTCTCCTTCCAAACCTTCTATAAAGTGGCCCCATTGGGTGCCAATTATCAAACCATAATGACGTGTCCCTCCCGTTATTAATCCTCTTTCTCACAAGAGGAGCAACGTCATTTCTGAGCTTTAACACTTTCCTCCATACCCAAGACCCTCTAGCTGGAACTTTTAACGCCCAAAAGTTCCTGTCCTTGACAAGGTAAGTCCTCACCCACCTCAACCAAAGACTAGATGCCCCGCTTGCAATCAACCATATTAGCCGCATTAACGCACATTTATTCCACACATGCAGTTTGACAAACCCCAATCCACCCTCCTCCTTTGGTGTGCACACAACATCCCAACATACCGGAATGACCTTCCTTTTCATATCAGGACCTGCCCATAAGAAGTTTCTGCAAATTCTCTCCAACTCATTAATCACCTTCTTAGGAATGCTGAACACCGAAAGCCAGTAGACCTGAATTCCAAACAGAACTGTCTTCACCAATGTCATCCTCCCTGCATATGATAGTGCCCTTCCTTTCCACGATTGGGTCTTGGATCTGACATTATTAAGTAGTGGTTCACAGTCAGCTACTGATAATCTGGTAGAAATAAGGGGGAGGCCCAAGTATCATACTGGCAACTGAGCTAACTGAAACCCCAACTGATTTGCAATATCTTGCTTCTTGTCCTCCTCCACTCCACTTACAAATATAGTACTCTTCTCACTGTTAACCTGGAGGCCCGCCAAGCTATTCAACCTTTGTAGCGCTGTCTTGAAGCACTGAATTGATGATGAGTCGGCATGTGCAAACATAAGCAGATCATCTGCAAAACATAGTTGTTTTATATCATGTGCCTCACATTTAGCACGATGTGTAAACCCTTGTCGGGTCTCCTCCTTGAGGATCATATTGAACATCTCCATTGTCAACACAAACAAGTATGGAGATATTGGGTCTCCTTGGCGAACCCCCCTGGCACTTGAGAAGAATCCAACCATACTCCCATTTTTTATTATAGAGAACCTTGGGGTTGAAATACACTGCTCAATCCAATTGATAAACATCAGCGGAAAATTCATCTTGTGAAGAATTGCTAGTATACATCTCCAGGATACCGTGTCATAAGCTTTCCTCAGGTCAACTTTGATAGCTACCTTCTCTTGATTACCTGCCCCATGGTAACGGTGCAATAGCTCATGAGATAGCAAAATATTATCCACAATATTCCTTCCCGGCACGAATGCTGATTGGTATTCGCCCACCAAATCTCCAATCACCCTCTTCATCCGGTTTGCCATGATTTTAGATATGCATTTATATATAGTATTGACACATGATATGGGTCTAAAATCACTCACCTTAGATGGATTTCTACATTTTGGGATCAGCGAAACTGATGTGCAATTAATCTGCTTCAACATTTTGCCAGTTATGAAGAAGCTTTGTATAGCTTTCACCACCTCGGTCCCGACAATGCTCCATGCTTTCTTAAAGAATACAGGAGTAAATCCATCCAGTCCTGGCGCTTTGTCCTCCTCTTTGAGCCATTGTATCCTGGACTTCTGTCTAAGCTGCGCCTCCTCAATTCTAAGAGCATATGACAAATTATTCTGGAGATTTTTCTCTTGTTGCCCAAGGCGTTCATCATCCCATCTTTTTTTTTTTTTTTTGGAAGTTAAGTAAGTTCCATTAATGAGCAAAAAGGAAATATGTACAACCAGCAAGTGGGCATACCCACTAAACAGAACAAGGAGCTAGAAGCACCCTGCTAAAGGAAAATCAACATGACAAGACCAATGGTGAAGTTTAGATGAACCGACATAGAAGGTCCCATTTCAACATAATCTGCCTATGATAACTGTTGTCCTTAAGGACAAGTGGAAAGCCATTGACTCTGTACGTGATATCTTGAATGATAACCTTACAAATCTCCTCTTCAGGTAGAGCTACATTTTTGAAGACCCTGCGATTTCTCTCACACCATATATGGTACACAGCTGCAGACAGAGATAGGCGCCGTAGGAGGTGAAGAGGGGAAGTGGAGCACCATGATCTAGCACTACCCTCAACAATAAGGTTCCAGGGGGGAATGGGGGCTGAGACATTGAGACCATTCATACCCAAAAGAAAGCTCCATATGAGCTTGCTGTAATCACATTGGAAAAATAGATGGTGGACAGATTCATTGTATTTACGGCATAAAACACATACCGCATTTTGAATGGTGCCCCATCTCAGGAGTCTCTCCTTGGTGAGGAGCGCGTTTCGAATCGCAAGCCATGTCACGAACGCGTGCCTTGGAATGTTGAGAGAGAACCAAATTAACCGAGCCCAAGGAACTGAGGACCAAATAGCTTCCATAGCTTTGTAAGTTGCACTAGTGCTATAGTTACCAGACTGGGTGAGGGTCCAAGTGATCCTATCTTCCAAGTCTGAATTAGGCGTTGGAAGATCTTGAATTCTTGCCCACACTTCAGTCAAGTCAAAGGAAGAGGCAATCGGAGTGTCCCAAGCATCACCATTTATAACATCTTGGACCAAAGCACTATCAGGAAGACCCGAGTCATAGATCAGTCTCCTACCAAACGTTGGAGCTAGAGGACCAAATGGATGCCAATTATCATACCATAATGAAGTGCTTCTCCCATTGTTAATTCGGTGCTTAATGTATCTGGAAGCGACATCTCTCTGCTTAAGTATTTTCCTCCATACCCAAGAAGCAGTGGAAGGGATTTGTACTGCCCAAAAGCTTCTACCTCTAAGTAGGTTGGCATTAACCCAAGAGACCCACAGGTTATTAGCCCTGCTTCCCACAAGCCAAGTTTGTCTTAAGATGGCGCACTTATTCCATAAGTGGAGATTCAAGATTCCCAAACCACCTTGATCAGTGGGGGAGCAAACATGATCCCATTTGACCTTACATATCTTAGCCTCTTGGGAAGAACCAGCCCACAAGAAGTGCCTGCATATTCTCTCCATCTTGTACATGACTTCCTTGGGCAAGATGTATATTGACATCCAATGGACTGCAATGGAGAAAAGAACTGCTTTGACAAGTAACAAACGGCCTGCATAAGACAAATGCCTACCTTGCCAAGACTGCGTGCGGGCAGTAAGTTTTTGAATGAGGGGCTCACAATCAGTAGCTGTCAGTCTTGTAGAGATGAGAGGCAGACCCAGATACTTCACAGGGATATGTCCTTCCTTGAACCCCAAAACTTGTATGATTTCATCCTTCATACGGTCAAATATGCCAGCCATGAACACAGCACTTTTCTCCTTATTGACAATCAAACCTGATAATCTGCCAAAGAGATCAAGAGCAGAAGAGACACAGGTAATAGAGTTGAGATCCCCATGAGAGAAGACGAAAAGATCATCAGCAAAGCACAACTGCTTGATAGAAGGCTGGCGGCACTTGGGATGAGATAAGAAATTCACGGCTGTCTTATCATTCAAGACCTTGTCAAATAGCTCCATAACAAGAACAAATAAGTAAGGAGAGATAGGATCTCCTTGTCTGAGGCCTTTCCCTCCCTTGAAGAACCCTTCCATGCTTCCATTAATCATAACAGAGAATGATGTAGTAGTGACACATTCCATGACCCATGAGATAAATCGTGAAGGAAACCTGAAACCTTTCAAGACCTCTTCAATGCAAAGCCAATCAATGGAATCAAAGGCTTTCTTAAGGTCAATCTTGAGAGCACATCTGGGCGTGCCCTTATTAAGATGATAGCCTCCGACTTCATGGAGAATCTCACCAGCACCTATTCTTTGAATGTGAGTTCAGCCGTCACATATGGGAAGGTCTTCTAAGGCTTTCTTGTATCTCCAGAATCAATAGGCCATGGAGGGATTTGGTTGATTGGGCTTCGAATGCTTTCGTGGCATCTTCAAAAACTAACTACCTGTTCAAGCTCTCTCTGGGAGCTGCAATTTATAACATATGGGCTGAAAGGAACAGGCGTATCTTCAAAAACAGTTATCACCCACATGATTGGATCCTTCACCAAATAAAATTTGAGATACAGCTCAAGTGTGGACTTGACAAAGTGGTTCTCCAAGACTCAAGTTTGAACAGGCAAATTGTTAGCAATTGGGACCTTCATTGGTCTTTATTGTAATCATGTTACAACTTTGAGTAGGTTCTTTTTTTTTTTTTTTTTGTTTTTTTTTTTTTAGCTTGTTGGAGACTTGTTTAGTCTCCTTGTGGGCATTGACTTGATTGTACATATCTCCTATCTTTCTCTTTTATTAATGGAATTTACTTACTTTCCAAAAAAAAAAAAAAGATGATAGCCTCTGAACAACTCGTGCGTTAAAAGAATATTGTCGGCCATCCTTCTATCAGGGATAAAAGCTGACTGATGAGTGCCAACCAGGGACGCAATTACAATCTTAAACCTGTTGGCTAAAATCTTGGAGATGCATTTATAAATTGTGTTAACACATGAGATGGGTCTGAACTCTGAAATCGAAGAAGGCTTACCTTTCTTAGGAACAAGAGTGATAAGAGAGTGGTTAACCTGCTTGAGAAGCTTCCCAGAAGAGAAGAAAGAGCTGATGGCAGCCGTGACATCATCCCCAACAAGATTCCATGCCTTCTTAAAGAAAGTTGGGGTAAAGCCATCTGGGCCTGGTGCCTTCTCATCTTTGAGTGAAAACATTGTGGTCTTAATCTCATCCACAGAAATATCAAATTGTAGCATCTGTATCTGGTCTTTTTTGTTTTTTTTTTTGGAAAGTAAGGATTCCGTATATAAATGAAAAACTATTTACAAGTACAAGAGCCTGACACGGCTCACCTCAAAGGAGGACAAAACAACCTTAATGCACATAGTGCTGAGGTAACAAAAACTGGGTTGATTCTCCAGTTAGCACAAATTTCTCTGTTATCCGGGGTATCTTTGACATGTTCCTGCATGTGAGAATGGCTCATGCTAACATCAGACACAATGAGCTGAATAATCGCCTCATGTGGTAATGCCTTGTTCTGGAATAGGCGTCGGTTCCTTTCTCTCCAAATATGGTAGACCACAGCTGCCATAGAGACCTTTTTTAACCTCACCGATAAAGACTTACCCTTCAAATTATGGGAGGCCCACTGTATCTCATCCTCCCAACTAATGTGTTGCCTTCTGATGCAGTTTAACCTCTGTATACTAATCCATATTGTACTTGAGAACCGGCAAGAGAAAAAAAGATGATTCAGATCCTCTACATGTGTTCTACAGAATACACAGCTTGAAGACAGTAGAATATTTAGGTTGAGAAGAAGGCTCTGAGTGAGCAACCTTCCATGGAATGCCAACCAAAGTATAAAGGCTTGCCTCGGAATGTTCTGCTTAAACCACACAACTTCATTCCAACTTACCTTCGGTGATCTGGTACGCAGGTTCTCATAAGCTTCTTTAATGCTGTAAACTCCTGACTTAGCTGGTTTCCACGTAATACTATCCGATTGGTGCTGTTCAAGTCTTGGTAGCATGCTCAGGTAGCTCCATAGTTCCTGGAGTTCATGTGTAACAGCCACTGGTGGGTTCCATGAGTTATCTTGGATAATCGCAGACACTCTGGAATGAAGAGGAAGTCCTGCATATTATCCTTCTACCATACTTCTGAAAAAGTGACCCCAAGGGGTGCCAATGATCAAGCCAAAGCCACGTATTCGCCCCATTCCTAACCTTGTAGTGCACTTGCTGGAACAGTTTTGTTCTTTGCTTCAAGATCTTCCTCCAAATCCATGATGCTTTAACCGGGACCGGACAACTCCAGATATTCCTACCTCTTAACAGGTGTGAAGTGGTTCACTCAACCCACAAAGAAGCTTCTCCCTTAATGATCCGCCACAAATGCTGAGTGATTGCCGCTTGGTTCCACTGCTGTAGATTAATAATACCTAGACCTCCTTCCTCTTTTGGCGAACAAATCCTTGCCCAGCTAATAGGGTTAATCTTCTTCCTTAGATCAGGTCCAGCCCAAAGAAAACTTCTACATAAGCTTTCAATTTCAACTACAATCTTCTTTGGAAGTTGAAAACTTGTCAACCAATATACAACCGATGAGAACAAGACAGATTTGATGAGTTGAGTTCTTCCTGCATATGACAGAAATCTTGCTTTCCAGCCTTGGATCTTCGCCTTAATCTTCAAAACAAGTGGCTCACAGTCCCTAGGTCTTAACCTAGAAGTGATTAGTGGCAACCCCAAATACTTTATAGGTAGTGAACCCAAAGGGATGTGAAACCTACCAGAAATCTGATCCTTCACTTCTTGGTCCATCGCACATGGGAACATCATGCTTTTCTCCACATTCATTTTGAGACCTGTTATACCAGCAAACTCATTCAAGCTTTCAAAGATACAATTCAGTGATTGAACGTCTCCTTTAGAAAAGATCACCAAATCGTCAGCAAAACATAATGCTTTGATATCTTGCCTTTTGCATCGTGGGTGGAAACTGAATCCTTGCTGAGATTTCTTACAAAGGATACCCATCAATAACTCCATTATCAACACAAACAAATAAGGCGACACCGGATCTCCTTGCCTTAGTCCTTTTGTGCCTTTAAAGAAACCCACTAGTGTACCATTCATATTCAATGAGTAAGATGTAGTTGAAACACACTCCATCACCCACCCAATGAACTTCCCCGGTATATTCATAGCTTCCATCAATAGAGGCAGAACTTGCCAGTTCACCGAGTCGTAGGCTTTCATTATATCCACCTTGATTGTGCTTCTTGGCTTCCCCTTCTGCAGGTGGTAGTCATGAACTAATTCTTGAGTGAGCATCACATTGTCTGAAATTCTCCTTCCAGGAATGAAAGCACTTTGTTGAGGACCCACCAGATCACCTACTAGGTTCTTTAACCTGTTTGCAATGATTTTCGATATGCACTTGTAAATGGTATTTACACAAGATATAGGTCGATAATCAGTTACCTTTGCTGGGTTTCCACACTTAGGCACCAAGGTAAGCACAGTAGCATTTGATTGTTTAAGAAGCTTGGTAGATATGAAGAAGCTCTTGATGGCCCTAATTACATCCTGCCCTACCACATTCCATGCATACTTGAACAGCTTGGGAGTAAACCCATCAGGTTCAGGGGCCTTATCGTCTTTTAAACTGAACATAGTCTTCCTTATTTCCTCATCAGTTACTTCTGCATTTAGAGCCTCCCTTTGACTTTCAGAAATTCTCCTGTGTATAAACTTTTCCAGATCTCTTGAACTTCCTTGCCAATTCAGTTTTGTACCCCCCAAGGTTTCCTTGTAGTGTTGTTCAAAACTAGCCTTAATCCTGTCCCAGTCAGTGATTTTAGTGCCATCCTCCTCATAAAGACTAACAATTCTGTTATGCTCCTGCCTCCCTACCAAGGACTTGAAGAAAAATTCAGTGTTAGCATCACCCAGCTTGAGCCATTGAATGCGAGACTTCTGTCTCAACTATGCTTCAACATTCCTGGACTTCTCTGCAAGCTTAGTCCTAAGCTCAGTCTCATTCCTTAGCACCTCCTGGTTTTAAGGGTCAGCAAATAACTTCTCTTGACATTTCTGGAGTTGTAACCGGCACTCATAAACCTGAGCTTCAAGGTTCTGGAATTTGCCTCTACTCCATGCCTTTAACTTCAACTTTAAACTCTTTAGCTTCATATAAAGGCAGTACATAGGCTGCCCTTCCACTTGGATACCCCATGCCTCCTTCACAATATCAAGGAACTCACTATGTTCAGTCCAGAAATTGAAGAATTTGAACGGCTTAGGACCTTTGGGTAAAGAATTAGTCACTGTGATTACCGCCGGGCTGTGGTCAGATATGTTTGGAGCAAGAAAGTCCACCTCAGAACCTGCAAATTGGTGCATCCACTCATGATTAACCATGACTCTATCCAGCTTACATTGTATTCTTCTATCACCTTCTGACCTATTGCTCCACGTGCATAAAAAACCTTTACTCTTCAATTCAAGTAGCATACAGTCGTCAATGAATCTGTTAAAATCCATGACAGCAGCTTCATGGATTGGTCTACCTCCAGTTTTCTCATTAGAATTCCTTACACAGTTGAAATCACCTACTACAATCCAAGGGCAGTTTGGAATTAAAGCTTTCAGATCTTGCCACAGAGTTTTACGAAGCTCATAGCCATTAGCTCCATACACAAAGGAGGCCACACACTGCTGGTCCATAGCCTTGAAAGCAACCTTACAATGGATGACCTGATCAGAATCAAAGATTTTCTGAATATCAATTGCAATAAGGTTCCAACATACCCAAAGTCTTCCTTTTAAAGCACATGAATAGTTATCAATAGAGTTCCACCTAGGACAAATGGATGAAAGAATAAGGCTTTTGTTAATCTGCCGCACCTTTGTTTCTATAAGACACACCACAGTCAGATCATATCTATGTATTAAATCCTTCACCTCGAATCTTTTTGCGGGGTCATTCAACCCCCTGATGTTCCAGACCCCCCACTTAATCATGGATCTTAATTGGTAAGTTCTTCATCTTCTGCATAGCAGACATCTCAGCTCCTTTGGAGTATGCTTTCCCTTTGGCTTCCTTCATTGCAATTTCATCCACAAGGATACCCTTCTTCTTCTTTTTCCTACTTCTTTTACCTTCACTACCTGAGGATTCAAACACCTCCTCACTATTGTGATTCTCCAGGACTGAAAATCTGCTTGGGCTCTCAATCTCTGATAGACTACTTTGACACAGCCCAGCCACTGCACTAGCAGTATTAATCTGGACTCGTACCCTTTCATTCTCCACTTCATTTTCCACAGCAGGCACCTCCATACATTCTTCCACTCTAGGTTCGGCATTTGCCACAACAGTCCTCTCCACCGCCCTATCCTCCATTTCCATAGCCCTTGCAGGTTCTTTTAAACTTGTTACTTCATGTTCCACATTAACATTCCTATCCACAACTGAAATCCCAGAAACATGGTTAACATGCTCCGAGGTAGGTGGCCTGAGGACAGCATCTATCTCCACCCTATTACCTGTTGGTTTCCAAACTTGAGTGGGCGCCTTGGGGCACTTTGCCAACCCATGTCCAAAAACTTTGCAATTTGCGCAGCATAGTGGCTTCCACAAGTACTCTACTTCAATTTCCAGCACCTTCTCTGCAAACTTATGAAGGAGCTTTCCAGGAAGAGCACACCCAGCTTCAATTTCAACACATACCTTAGCAAAGTTGATACGAGTCCTCTTTTCTGTGTTTTCATCCATAAACAATGGAACCACCTACACCACTAGCAATATGGCTAATGCCTTTGACAGTCCAAAATTCTAAAGGGATATTAAACATCTTGATCCAGATTGGGATTTTCTTGAGCTCGGACTTGATAAATTGCATTCCAGGTTGCCACTCCTTCAACACCATTAACCGACCTCCTATATGCCAAGGGCCTGCCTCAAGCACTCTTTGCTTCATCTGCGCATCAGAGAACCTGAATATGAGAAATCCCTCATCGTTTATACCGGTTTCAACTGAGCTGCCCCATATCTTTGCCACTATCGATTTGACGACTGCAAGAGGCACTTTCCTATCGATAAAATGGCCAACAAGACATCCCTCCCAAGACTTAATGCCTTCTTCCACCACCTCCGTCGGAGGAGAGATGACCGGCACTCCGTCAGAGAAATATGGTGCAAAGAACTCAAGCTTGGATCTGGACACTGGCTTATCTCCAAATAACGTATTCCACTGTCGAGTGGAAGAGAAGCCTCTCTTTGCCGCATGCGAACCTGCATTATTATCCCTTGTGCCACTTGGTTTAACAGTCGGGTTAACATTCTGTCTCGGGTCGCAGTTGGCCTCAAACTCATTTCCAGAATCCGGGTGTGAATAAGCACTTTCGGTTTGACCCGGCTGAGCAATTGGCGGAAAATTTGAATTTGAAAGAACAAAACCAGACATGGTTTAGGCAGCTCAGAAAACCATCACACCTGACTGCAAACCCGGCCTGAAAACCACCACCAACAACCAACAACTGCGATGAACGTCCCACCAAGCAGCGACACCACAGAAGCCACAAACCTTCACTCGCTCAGTCAATCTGCCTTTACTCCACGAAACACTCCTCTTTTGCTACAGAATAGGAGCTACGAATGCTACCGAACCTTACCGAACCTTACCGAACTCCTCTTTGGTCTTGAGTGAGAATACGAGCAAAATCAGCCTGAAAGGACTCGAGAGACGTATCCTTTTCCCCCAACAAGTTAAAATAGTGTGAAACAATGTGCTGCCTTATTTGGGCTTGGTCAGTGATCTCCCTGCCATTATCACACAATTTGGAGATGGAATTGTAAGAACGCCTGAAAATGATGGAGTTGAAGAAGAGTTTAGAGTTCTGGTCACCCTCTTTCATCCACTGAATTCTGGATTTCTGCCGGTATTGAGCTTCTTCAACACGCAAAAGGTCTGCTAGCTCCTTCCTGATCTTCACTTCAGTAATAGACAGATGAGTGTCAAAAGGGTTGCTTTGCAAAGCTTTCTGGCATAACTCAAGTTTATTTCTAACTTCAATAGCTTTAATGGAAACTTGAGAGAATTGCTTCTTTGAGCTCCACTCTTTCAGACGGACTTTCAGCTTCTTAAGCTTAGAAACTAGTTGAAACATAGGCTTACCGGCAACCGGATGTCTCCAGACGTCAGCAACCAAAGGTAGGAAGTCATCAGAAGCAGTCCAAAAGTTGAAAAACTTGAAAGGTCTATTACTCTTCAGCATATCAGGGTCAACTGTGACTAGAACAGGACTGTGATTAGATACTCCAGGAGGCAGGAATTCGATCTCAGAGTGGTTAAACTGATTAATCCATGCTATGTTAACTAGGGCATGGTCCAACTTACAAGAGATACACCTGTGACCGGCACTCATGTTGCTCCAAGTGTGCATGAAACCTTTGTAATTCATTTCAATCAGAAAGCAATCATTAATGCATGAGTTGAAGTCCTGAACAGCTGCCATGTTTATTTGCTTTCCACCAACCTTCTCAGAAGCTTTCCTGACACAGTTAAAGTCTCCAATTAGCATCCATGGTCTGTCCACAAAACATAGGCGCAAGCTGCGCCAAAGGCCTTTTCGCACCAAAGCATCGTTGTCCCCATAAACAAAAGACAAGAAAGACGTTTTTCCAGAAGCCTTGAACTCTACCCAACAATGGATAAGTTGATGAGATTCAATTTGGGAGTAAGGATGGACGGTTAAGGGGATGAGCTATGTGGCAAGTGGGGTGGGCAGACCTCTGTTCATGGATGAGGCGACTGAAAAGCAGTCCAGATTGTCCTATGCCCGGGTATGTGTGGAAGTTGATGCCAGTTGTAAGTTTCCTGAATCCCTGCTGTTAAATTTGGGAGTAAGGATGGAGGAGGTTCGGGTTGAGTATACATGGAGGCCGGCGGTGTGTTTTGACTGCAAGGTATTCGGCCACTCGGCTAACAGATGCCCTAAGAAGGTAGCTAAGCAGTGGAGACCAACTGGAAATTATTTTGCCCAAGTTCCATCGGGGGTTGACAATGATGAACACCAGCAACAGGGAATGGGAGGCGATGTAATCCCTAATGGTATTGTGGGGAATGATAGAGCTCATGAGGTGGGGGAGGAGACATGGACCAATGAAGAGAGCAGGCAGGAGGAGCCCGAGGAGCAATGGCAATTGGTGGTGCATAAACCTAAGTCACGTATCAATGAAGTGGTATCTACTCATGATCGCATGATGGATAACGGGATGAATGGTATGAAGGACAGAGAACCAGTAGTCTATCCAGGCGGCTCAACAGAAGTGCACTCCCAAGGCGGTCTAGCAGATGTGGATTATTCTCATTATCCTTTGGCTATGGTGGAGGTCGATGGGAGCGTAGTAGTGCATGAATCCAACTCGTTTAGTAAGTTATTAGACATTGATGCTGGGCAGATTAGTGAAGCCTCATCAAGGAAGAAGGGAAAAAAGAAGCTCAAGAAGAAACTTCTCGTTGATGAGATTGCTATGAAACGGGATAAGTTACATGCCATGGAGTTGACTGGTACAGGGGAGGACGGTGTCCTCATGAATTCAACACAATCTTCACGTTCCCAATGATCAAAGTGGGTGCGTGGAATATAAGGAGTCTTAATGATCCCTCCAAACAGCAAGAAGTCAAGCATTTAATTCATGAACAAGGGCTAAGTTTGGTGTGTTTGGTGGAAACTAAAGTTAGAGAAGTGAATGCTTATGCCGTTAAGAATATGATATGTTTGAGTTGGGACCTAATTTCTAACTATGCAAAGGCACTAAAAGGGAGGATCTGGATCCTATTTAATAGTGATGTGATGATTGTTAACCCGGTTGCAATATCAAATCAATTCATCCATTGCTCAGTGCATGTGATTAGCTCCAATCAGAAGGCGATGGTTTCCTTTGTGTATGCGTCGAATGATCAAGGTGAACGAAGGATTCTATGGAGTGAGTTGCAATCGTGCCAGACAAGGTTGCCTTGGATGTTGTTGGGCGATTTTAATTGCGTAAGGAATTCCTCGGAAAGCAGGGAGGCAGACACATTAATGTCCAGGCAACGAATGAATTCAACATGTTTATTGACAGATGTGAATGTATAGAACTGAATTTTAAGGGCCACATTCTATCATGGAGCAATAGGAGCTATGGCCATAATCGGATTGCATGTAAATTGGATCGAGTGATGGTTAACTTGGGTTGGTTACACGAGTTTGCTGCTTCAAAAGCTGAGTTCTTACCACCTTCTATCTCGGATCACAGCCCAATTATAGTATCATTGTATCCCCCAGCACCTGGCAAAGGTAAACCGTTTAGGTTCTTTAATGTCTGGACGGAGAATGAAAAGTTTATGCACATCGTTGCTCATGCATGGAATATCCATGTCCCTGGATCTCCCATGTTCGTCGTGGTTCAGAAGTTAAAGAGAGCTAAGGATGCTCTGAAGGCTTGGAGTAAGAGTGAGCAGTTTGCAGATATTTCATCTAAGATTAAGGTCATCCGGGATGAGCTGAAGGAGTGTCAGCAGGGGTTACAACAGAGATGGGACGATGAAGGACTTGGGCAAAGGGAGAAACAGCTTCAAACCAATTTATCAAATGCTCTTAGAATTGAGGAGGCTCAACTTAGACAGAAGTCCAGAATCCAATGGCTTAAGGAAGGTGATCAAAATTCAGGTTTTTTTCACAATACAATAGCTTCGAGAAGATCAAGGAACAATATTTACAGCATTGATGATGAACATGGTAGGAGGGTGACGGACCCGGAATTGGTTCGAAGCACAATTCTAAAATATTTCAAAAACTCAATGGGAGTGATGGATCAGGTGGGGGGGCCGATGCCTGAGTTTGAACGGAAGTTAAGCGAAGAATAGGCTACTGCGTTGATTGATGTGGTCAATGCAGATGAAATAAAGGCCACGTTTTTTGAATTGAAGGATGACAAAGCGCCTGGCCCGGATGGTTTTACCCCATTGTTTTTTAAGAAAGCATGGAGCATGGTGGGCAGTGACGTGGTGAGAGCTATACAAAGCTTCTTCACGTGTGGTAGAATGCTGAAGCAGATTAATTGCACATCAATCTCGCTCATCCCAAAGTGCAGAAACCCATCTAAGGTCAGTGATTTTAGACCTATTTCATGTGTCAATACTATCTATAAATGCATTGCTAAAATCATAGCGAACCGAATGAAGAGGGTAATTGAAAATCTGGTGGGTGACTACCAATCAGCATTTGTTCCTGGAAGGAATATAGTGGACAATATCTTGTTATCTCATGAGCTACTTCACAATTATCATGTTGCATGCAATAAAGAGAAGGTTGCTGTTAAGGTTGATTTGAGGAAAGCTTATGACACAGTCTCCTGGAGATGCATTCTATCAATCCTTCATGGGATGAATTTTCCAAGCATGTTTATCAATTGGATTGAACAGTGTATATCTACCCCGAGGTTCTCTTTATTAATAAATGCGAGTATGGTTGGATTCTTTTCAAGTGCTAGGGGGGTCCGCCAAGGAGATCCAATTTTTCCATATTTGTTTGTGTTGACAATGGAGTTGTTCAATATGCTCATCAAGGAGGAGACGAAAGTAGGGTTTACACATCATGCTAGATGTGAGCAACAAGATATTACACATCTGTGCTTCGCGGATGACCTGCTTATGTTTGCACAAGCCGATTCTTCATCCATTTAGTGTCTCAAGGCAGCATTACTGAGGTTGAATAGCTTGGCGGGTCTCCAGGTGAATAGTGAGAAGAGTAGCATCTTTGTGAGTGGAGTGGAGGAGGAGAAGAAACTTGAGATTGCCAATCAGTTGGGGTTTCAATTAGTGCAGTTACCTGTACGATACTTGGGACTCCCCCTAATTTCCACCAGATTAACAGCAAAAAATTGTGAGCCGCTGATTATGAGTGTCAAGTCGAAGACACAATCGTGGAAAGGAAGGGCGTTATCATATGCAGGGAGGATGACATTGGTAAAGACAGTGCTATTTGGCATTCAAGTTTATTGGCTTTCGGTCTTCAGTCTTCCTTAGAAGGTGCTTAATGAGCTGGAGAAAATATGCAGAGACTTCTTATGGGCAGGTCCAGAAATGAAGAGGAAGATCATTCCTATGTGCTGGGATGTTGTATGCACGCCAAAGGAGGAGGGTGGTTTGGGATTCATGAAGATGCATGTGTGGAATAAAAGTGCCATTTTGAGGCTCATATGGTTGATAGTAAGTGGGGCATCGAGCCTATGGTTGAGATGGGTGAGGGCTTATCTTGTCAAGGACAGGAACTTCTGGGCGTTACAAATTCCAGCCAGAGGATCGTGGGTGTGGAGGAAAATGTTAAAGCTCAGAAATATTGCGGCTCCGCTTATTAGAAAGAGAATTAATAATGGGAGAGACACGTCACTATGGTTTGACAACTGGCGCCCAATGGGTCCACTTTACAGGAGGTTTGGAAGGAGAGTGAGTTACGACTCCGGCATACTGATCCATGCACCTGTGTGTAGTATTGTTAGAAATACGGAGTGGGATGTTCCACTATCTGTGACTATGGACCTAATGGAGATTTGGGGTAGACTACATGAGCTACCAAGACCAGACCCTCATAAGGATGACCAAGTGGTATGGGTTCCAGCTCAATCAGGAATATTTAGTATAAAGAGTGCATATAAGGCACTTGGCGGGAGTGGACACCAGGTTAAGTGGCACAAATTAATATGGCATAGCATGGCAATCCCAAGGCACTCCTTCATCTCATGGATGGCAATTAGAGGTAGGCTCCTAACCAAGAATCAACTATTTGAATGGGGGGTAATCCAATCGGCAGTGTGTATTCTCTGTAGGCAGCAGAATGAAACGCAACACCATCTCTTCTTTGAATGTGAGTATAGTGAAGCAATTTGGCATGGTCTTCTTCACTTGAATGGAGGTCCGCATGTTACTCGATCGTGGCCTAGGTGTATTGAATGGCTCGAGAACATGTATGCAGGTTCGTCGTTTTCACAGGTACTCATGAAGTTATCTTTTGTAGTTGCTATCTACAACATTTGGATTGAAAGGAACCAGAGAACCTTCAAAAATAGTTACCTCCCTCACCATGAGGTACTCAAGCATATTGTGAATGACATTAGACAGAAGATGAAGCATAGCAAGGTACAAGTCCGGAATAATCCTTGTGATATCCACATTCTTAACAATTGGGATTTGCATGTTTTAGCACCCACGGTGCCACAAAGGTAATGGTCGATGTTGGGGGTTGTGATGTGAAGTTATGTGGATGAGTTTTTGATGTACGTGTATGTGTGTTGAGCATTGGCTCTGGTTGCGTGTACCTCAGTGTGGGGTAACGTCACTCTTTTGTATATTCTTTCCCTCTTTTATTTAATATTATTACTTAACGTTCAAAAAAAAAAAACACAGATGGCAGATGGATCATAACAAACCCAAATGCGTCCTTTCAATGCATGATCATAGTTAGTGATAAAGTTCCAAAATGGGCAAATGACACTCTTAACATAGTGTGCATTCACTCTTCTAACCTTCGTCTCCACCAGGCATAGCATGTCAAGCTTATGAGCAGCTAAAAGATTTTTAACCTCTCGCTGCTTGGTGGGGTCATTGAGACCCCTAATGTTCCAGGTTGCAATTTTGATCATTGGTAGGAAGGAGGTTGGCAGGGGTGCTACAGGAGCTACCTGAACCGAATGAGAGGGATAAGCGTGCATTCCTGGCCTCCTTCATTGCAAATTCATCCACCAACAATCTCTTCTTAATTCTCTTACCTTGCTTTTTTGAGAGAGAATTAGAGCTCAAGCATGGGTTCGGGACATCACTCAAAAGGTCAAACCTATTGGGGGATTCAATTCCATCGTGACAAGCTTGAGTCAAAGACCTTGAGCTAATAACAGCATTGTTAGTGTACTGAATGGTGTCGACGACCATAGCTTGCTTGCCTTTGGATGTATGGTCGGTGGCCTCATCCACCACACCATGCCCAACTAAGCCAAGTTCCGCAAGTTCCGCTTGTCCACCACCCGTCTCAACGACTTCTCCTGGATCAGATGGAATGAAATCGGAATCTACAACCGCCTCCCCATGTTCCACGTGAACACATGTCTTTGACACCATAGGTTCCACTTCCTTAGTCATTGTTTCCACATGATGGTTACGGGGATTCTCTGGATTTTCAGTGACGGAAGGAGCAATCAATTGTTCTTGAAGTTGTTCCCCAACATAACTTCCATCAGAGAATTCAGAAATATCGAGCATAGAGGTGAATTTCCTGCCGGTGGGTCTCCATTCCCTAGCCCTTACCTTGGAGCATCTGATTTCTGAGTGCCCAAAAACGTCACAAACCTTGCACTTGATTGGTTTCCAGCCATACTCAGTAGAGATTACAGACCTTGCTTTGCTAACCTCGTGTTGAATAAAGATCTTATCAGGGAAAGAACAATTAGTGTCGATTTCAACACAAACACGGGCATAACTCAACTTGAATCTCTTCTCCGTCATCTCATCGAGAAATAGCGGCTTGCCAATGCCGCTGGCAATGATACTAAGCCCTATAGGAGTCCAAAGTTCAAGAGGGACATTAAAGAACTTAACCCAAATTGGCACTTTGCAAAGCTGGGATTTCTCAAGAGAGAGGTTTGGCTCCCATTCTTTGACAACAAACAGTCTGCCAGACATGTACCAGGGTCCTTGGAGGAGCACCTTATCTCTAATAGCATTGGACGAGAATCTGAGAATATAGAACCCATTTTCTATGCTTGATATCTCCACTGTGCCCCACATCTTAGAAGCAAAGTGTTTGATAACACTTAGAGGCAGGCTTCTGTCTAGAAAATAACCAATGAGACATTCCTTCCAAAAGCTAATCCCTTCATTTATCACGTTCAAAGGGGGTGAGACAACCACATTGCCATCTATAACTTCGGGTGCAAAGTAAGATAATTTCGGTTTGCTCGCCAGCTCATTTTGGAATAGATCAGACCAAGACTTTCTTTTAGAGGAAAGACTCGAATTCTCCACAGCCAAATGCGCAGGAGGCATGCCTATCAAAGGGCCTGTAGTACTGCCCTGCCCCAGGCAACCAGAACCTGCCTGAGGCGCGCCTAATCCGCTGATGCACTGATCCAAGTCTGCGCATAATGCAGGACGCAAAGGTGGAAACGAATCATGCACGAGAACTCTGCGATCAGCAGAAGCTCGCCTTTCAAGAACTACCGGAGCCTGAGGTTGATCACCGGAGCTCCGAGAAGACACCGGGACGTCAATCGATTCCATGGCAACCGAAAGACTCAGACAAGCCACCATGCAGCCATACGAATCAGGCGAAATATTCTTTCCCGGATACCTGAACTTACTGGCTTCTCAAACCCGAACGCGGAGCTTGCTAACCTCGAAGAGAACACCTTTCCGAGCACCTTCTCGAATAGTAATCACCTTCCCGAACAGCTCCAGCGCCTAGAAGACTCAGTCGCAGGCAAGAACACAACTACCCGAGAAACCATACCAACACAGGCCACGAACGGACTCCTAGAGCTGCCTTAAGCCAATCCCGGACTTGTTCACAATAATCCCAAGTCAAGCTCACGAACAGGACTTGCTCAATCAAATGAACCCACGGACCGAAAGCAACCGAACGATAATCCCAGCAGAGCGATAATCCCAGCAGAACAAGAACGATAATCCCTGAAAGGTCCACGAACCAGAGCCAGGACCAACGAGCCACTGTACGCCACCAGCAGCACACAGCAGCACACAACCACTAGCCACCAGCGCCTCACCACTAGCTCACGAGCACCAACGCCTCACCACTAGCTCACGGCCACCATCAGCACTCACGAGCACCAGCACATCACCAGCACCTCACAGCCACAGCGAACCACCACCAGCTCACGAACCATAAACGCAGTACGACCAGAAGCACCCGAACACCATCTCCAGAACACGACCAGCAGCTCACGAACCAGAACAAAGTTCAAAGTTCTAGACGTTCAAAGTTCTAGAACAAAGTTCATCATCCCATCTTTGTTGTAAGAGTTTCTGACATTCCATCAGCTCATGTCTAATAGTCTTGATTTTTCGATGATATATCTGAAAACCGCTCATTCTTACTCCACGTCTTAAGAGCATCCTTCACCCTCTTCAATTTTTGAACCACAATGATCATGGGAGATCCAGAAATTTGGGTGTTCCATGCTTGTGCCACGATATGCATAAAGTCATCATGTTCCGTCCAAACATTAAAGAATCTAAATGGCTTACCTTGACCAAGCCTTGGAGGGTACATTGACACAATTATTGGGCTATGGTCCGAGATAGACTGTGGCATGAACTCAGCCTCCGACGCATTAAATTCATGAAGCCATCCCATGTTAACCAGTACTCTATCCAACTTACATGCAATCCGGTTGTTCCCACAACTCCTGTTGTTCCATGACAGAATCTGGCCCTTAAACTTCAATTCTGTACACTCACACCTATCAATAAACATATTGAACTCATCTGCTGCCTGCACATTAATATGTCTTCCACCTTGCTTTTCTGAAGAATTCCTAACACAATTAAAGTCCCCCAACAACATCCACGGTGACTCAGTTTGGCATGCTCGCAGCTCACTCCATAGAAATCTTCGCTCAACTTGATCATTCGAAGCATAGACAAATGAAATCATCGCCCACTGTTGCGAGCCCATGATTTCCACTAAACAATGGATAAACTGATCCGACATTGATACCGGAGTAACCTTCATGACATCAGTATTAAAAAGAATCCAAATCCTTCCTTTTAATGCCCTTCCATAATTGGATATGAGATCCCACCTTGCGCAAATCCTATTCTTTATAGCATGGGCGTTTACTTCCCTAACTTTTGTTTCCACCAAACACAGTAAATTCAATCCTTGGTCTTCGATTAAGTGCTTTACTTCCTGCTGTTTAGAGGGATCGTTGAGACCCCTTATATTCCACGAACCCACTTTGATCATTGGGTTAATGGAGAATGACTTGATACCATGGGAGCCGCATCCTCCCCCTGCCCATCAGAATTCTTTGCTTGCATCTTATGCTGCTTCATCGCAATTTCATCTACAAAAATTCTCTTCTTACTCTTCTTTTTCTGCTTCCTCCTTGATGATGACTCACTCGGACTCCCTTCCTCCATCTCATATAGCATAGTGAACGAGTTTGACTCATTCACCCCAGTACTCCCAACGACTCCCACTTGAGCAAGAGGATTTATAGTACATTCCACTTCAAGTACTCCCACTTGGGTATCAACTTGCTCATTGCTCTTCGAGCCATCCTCCCCTCTATCCTGCACGTGAACATACACCTCACCAACCCCATTCATACGTGACTTGGCCTTATGTGATACAATCTGCCATTGTTCCCCAAAATCATCCTCCAGGACTCCTTCAATAGCTGTGGCCTCATCCTCAACTTCCGGCCCACTCACTTTGTCTTCGCTTCCAATGGACGCTCCATCACCTCTGCATTTCTCCTGTTGGTGTTCCTCCCTCTCATCTACAGTAGGGAGTCGCTCAAAGTACTTGCCTGTTGGCCTCCATTGCTTAGCCACTTTCCTTAGGCATCTATTAGCTGAGTGGCCAAACACCTTGCATGTAGCACAAACCGCCGGCCTCCATGTGTATTCCACTCGGATCTCCTCCATCCTTACTCCTAAATTCAACAACAGGGATTCAGGAAATTCACAACTTGTATCCACCTCCACGCACACACGAGCATAAGATAACTTAGTATGATTTTCGGTTGCATCATCCATGAAGAGAGGCCGACCCACCCCACTTGCCACGTAACTCATGCCTTTGACCGTCCAGAACTCAGTCGGAACGTTAAATAGCTTAATCCAAATAGGGATTTTTTCTAAGTCTTGCTGTTCTCATGTTTGGTTCCCATTCTCTTAGCACCAACAGACGCCCAGCAATATGCCAAGGGCCAGCATCACGAACCTTCTCCAAAGCTTGTATGGACGCAAACCGAAAGAAGAAAAAGCCATTGTAGTTTGCAGACACTGTAACCTGACCATGTCTACTCCACCACTTGTCAACAAACGACTTAACCACCAAAAAAGGCAGTCTCTTGTCAAGCACATGACCGACCAAGCAATTTTGCCAAGCTGCACAACCTTTCACAGCTACTTCAAGGGGTGGGCTAATCACCGTTTTACCGTCACAGAGTTCAAGCCTATAATAGGAAAGCTTTGACCTCTGGCAAGAACTCGCATTAAATAAATCCTTCCAAGACTGAGCGGGGCTATTCAAATTCGAATTCGTGTTAAAATTCGGGCCTATTGGGCCGGGATCCCTGACCTGGTTCCTCGTTGACCCACCTTCCTCACCCGACAAGAGAGGCGGGAACTCCGACTCCATCGAGTTCCACCCAGACCAACTGCAGACTTACTGCATGAGACCCCACCGCAAATCCGTCAACGAATCCTGCTATCCAACACTCACAGACACGCCAAAAACGATGTCGTATCCAAATGCAGCAAGCCTCACACACAGAACCACCAGAAGTCTTCGCACAGCAACTCCAGAACCATATGGACAACCCCCTACGAACCCAGGACCCTTCTGCTCACGAACACAGCACCCATGAACACAGCACCTCACAGCATAGACCTGCTGCTCACGAACAACACCCGCTCCACTAACTCACGACCAGCATTCCCCTACAGCACCACTTGTACCTCCCAAATACCACCTTACGAATATGCCCTTGCTTCCAGAAACTCCCGAAACACCACCAGCACCTCACGAACCCAGGACCTTGCAACTCACGAACGCCAACATCTCACTAACCCAAGACCTTGATTCCAGCAATTCCAACACCTCACGAACAACTCTAGCAGCTCACGAAGACTAGGACCTTGCTTGTATCTGTTGCACGAACTTCACGAAGACCAGCACCTCTTGAAACTTACGAACTCCCTGATGCACGAACTCCAGGAGCTCTCAAACTCCAGCTGCTCGCAAACCTACTGCTCACTTACACCCGGATCATACTATTCCATATGCTACCAACCGCTCACGACAGCACACGAACACCGGGATCTCAAACTCCAGATGCTCACTGCTCCAGAAGCTCACGAACACCAGAGGATGCTCACAGACCCAGCTCACGAACCCAGCTCCAGAAGCTCACGAACACCGGAGAACACCCATTGCTCCAGAAGCTCACGAACTCCAGCAACTCACGAACCCCAGAACTCCAGAACTCACGAACCCCAGAACTCCAGCACCTCAAAACACCAGAACTCCAGCACCTCAGAACCCCAAAACTCCAGCACCTCAGAACTCCAGAACTCCAGAACTCCAGAATTCACGATTTTTGGATATTCACAGATTGCCCCGTACGATTTTTGGTTTAGTCCCTGAGATCTTTTGCAACTTTTGGATATTTAAAGATTGCCCCTTGAGATATTTTTCTGCGTTTGTCGCCACATGTGCAGTTTCTTTGCCATGTGTGCAGTTTCTGGGTTTGCTGCTCGGAAACTTCGACAGCTCATATCTTCTTCATCCGGACTCCAATTTAAGCAAACTCAATTACGTTAGAACCGTATCAGAGTCCTCTATCCATTGGATAGGATTAAGCAGCTAATTTGGGGTTTAGAAGAAAGTCAACTTTCGGCTCCCCCCAAGTTTGACCGGCTCATATCTTCTTCATCCGAGCCCCAATCTGAGCAAACTTAGTTGCGTTAGATTCGTGTCAGAATTTCTTAATCATTGGGAAGAAGTATGGTGGGGAATTTGCACCCGATCAAAAGGTCAATTTTTGCTCCTTAGGGTTTTGAGCTATTTTGTTGTCTTTTAGCACATTTTTTCTCTTTTATTTGGTTTGATCAAAATTTGGGTGCTTACAGTGCCATCTTTGCTGGTAGCGGGAATTGTGGCTGCAGCTGGTGAGCGGCCAGCACTATTGGGGGGACTTGCTTTAATTCTCTTAGTTCTGCCATTAACTCCTGGTTGACGGAACCCATGCTGTCGATTCTCTGTTGCATCTCATTGACTGCTTGTGCATGGCTAGATTCTGCCGGATGTTGCCCCGGCAGTGTCTGCTCTCCTGGTTGATCCATATCGAGTCTTTTCCTCGATCTTAGCAGGTACGGACTTCTAGAAGCAATTTTGGTACCTGGTGGACAATTGTCAGGCATTAGTGCAATTTTACACAAATTGGTTACACAATTTTATCTAATTGAATTCATTCATTTGCTTATTTTTGTTTCTGATATGATTTGAATAACTGATCTATTTTAGCTACCCTAAGGCAACAAGGGAAGAGAACCTGATTTTGAATCAACTGATCTATTTTAGCTACCCGCAAGCAACTGAGGAAGAGAACCCTAATGGATTTTGAAGACTGATCTATTTTGGCTGTCTTAAGACAGCCGGGGAAGAGAACCCTAATGGATTTTGAAGAATGATCTATTTTGGCTGTCCTAAGATGACCGGGGAAGAGAACCCTAATGACCGAATCTATTTTAGCTACCCGCAGGTAACTGGGAGAGAGAACCCTATTTTTTCTGAAAGCTAATTTTTCTGAAGGCTGATCTATTTTGGCCGTTCTACGACAACCGGGGAAGAAAACCCTAATGACCGAATCTATTTTAGCCACCCTTAGGTAACTGGGAAAGAGAACCCTAATGAATTTTAAAGACTGATCTATTTTGGCTGCCCTAAGACGGCCGGGGAAGAGAACCCTAGTGACCGAATCTATTTTAGTCACCTGTAGGTAACTGGGAGTGAGAACCCTATTTTTCTGAAGGCTGATTTTTGGAAGCTGGCATATTTTAGTCGTTTAGGAGCGACTGGGAAAGAGAACCTGGTTTGACTGGTCTATTTTAGTTGCTTTCGAGCAACTGGGAAAGAGAACCCCAAGTCACTAATCTATTTTAGCCGTCTTGGCAAGGGAAGAGAACCTTCAATTAAGGGGGGGATTTTTCTTGAGCTCAGTATCACAGGGTTGGACCACGCATGGTCTCAAAAGGGGGGCTGAAAACAGCACTCAAGCTTGCCTTAACCAAATTACGACTCATTTGTCGGTGGTCTTGGCGATACAAGGATTCGGCTAGTAGTACCCGGACGCTCTGCAGCCAATATCCGATTCACTCACCGGCGGCTTTGGTGTCACTACTTGGGGTAGGCTATGCCAGGACGCTCCTCCACCAACATCCGACTCATCCGTCAGCGGTTTCGGTGCCCTAAGATTTCGGCTAGTAGTACCCGGACGCTCCGCAGCCAATATCCGATTCAACCACTAGCGGCTTTGGTGTCACTGAAAGGGGTAGGCTATGCCAGGACGATCCTCCACCAATATCCGACTCATCCGTCGGCGATTTTGGTGCCCTAAGATTTCGGCTAGAAGTACCCGGACGCTCCGCAGCCAATATCCGATTCACTCACCGGCGGCTTTGGTGTCACTGAAAGGGGTAGGCTATGCCAGGACGATCCTCTACCAATATCCGACTCATCCATTGGCGGTTTTGGTGCCCTAAGATTTCAACTAGTAGTACCCGGACGCTCCACAGCCAATATCCGATTCACTCACCGACGGCTTTGGTGTCACTGAAAGGGGTAGGCTATGCCAGGACGCTCCTCCACCAATATATGACTCATCCGTCGGCGGTTTTGGTGCCCTACAGGATTGACTGAATGATCTTGGAAAGATACAGACGGGTGTGATCTGAGCTCAAATTCTTGGGTGTTTCAAACACTTGCTGGGTTTCTGGATCTCAATGAGAGAGATGCAGTCAAAGGAAATTAGCTGGTCGCAGCGACCAGGAATATTGCAATTATCTGAGAAGAGGTGGTCTGTCGGAGACCAAGTTGTCCTATTTTGGAGGGAATTAGTTCTTTTATTTCAAATTCTTGTTTTGTTAAGTCCAAAAAACATAGTAGAGTGAAAATAAATTCATGCTTAATCAAAAAGAGCCGCCATGGCACAAAGTTCATCATCATTCATAACAAGATATAACAAAGCCAAAGTCTAGCTAGTTTGGTCATCATCATAGTGGGAGGGCACGTCTTGCCTCCTCAAGGCTCGTAGAAGCTTGTTCCGCAGACGTCGGTCCTCCTTGGCGCGCTTGCGCACCAATTTCATTTCATGTTGCAAGGCCGTATTGGCCTGCCTACTCTCCCGTTCTGAATCCACATAAGCTAAATGGATATGGGAGTGGATCTCCTGCAGTTCGGCCACCCTGTCCCTATATGTGTTAGGGGCCACCCTGAAGAGGTGGGGGGCCGTCGTGGCCGAACTCCAGAGCTATCCACTGCTCGTAGTCTCGAAAGTGTGATTCAATGAAGACGTCTTCCCGATATACGCACACCGTCTTCCACTCCATCTGCAACTATGTCCTTAGTCCCTTAGTGAGTGGACCAATCAAATTGCCCATGTCGTCCTTGACCAGGATTCCCTGCGCTTTCCCGAACTGTCTAAGAGCCCGAATCAGATAGTATGGCACAACATGGGTAAGGCCTATCAGGGCAAGGCCCTCTCTTTTCTTGAAAGCTATAATGGGGGTGTAGGGGATGTTGTATGTGCCCCACCATCGAATGTCTGTTTCACCCTTTAGGTGGAGAAAGTGGTTGAACCAATCCTCACGAGCGGGTAGATCTGGTTTGATCTCTCTTCAGGCCAGCCATATGATGTTATCACAGGCTAACCCATAATGAGCACTGACGGGTGATGACACCATCAGGTGGTCTTGCAGCTAAATGTGGAGAAGGGGAGCGCACCCTTGAAACCTCCGGGTTCCGTTTTTGGACAAAGTCAGGGAATGGAACAGTTGAGCTAGGATCAGTGGCATGAGTCGGTACCCTACCCGGAGTTGATCCACAATTTCCATGAGGGCCAAATTAATGGTGTCTCCCCCAGTTGGAAAGAAGATCTGCGACAGAACCACAAGGGTGAAGGTGTCAAACCAAGCCCGGGGTCTTTCCTGCTTTTTGTTTCTCATCTTTTCAGCGAGGAATGTTTTTGAGACCCTCGTGAATGCTTTGTCACCTCCTAAGGTCTGGAATTCTCCCCTTGAGAGGCCAAAGAAAACACAAGCTTCATTCTTGTAGCTTTCTTTGAGACTTGGCCTAGCGGGTTCTCCTAAGTCGCGAAATCGGAGGAACAAGTCAAGGATTTTTCAATTGAAGGTTTTTCCCCTTTTCTTTTCCCTTGGGTTAGTGCTAGTCCCGGTTTACGGGTTTTTAGCCATCTCTTAAACATCATGTCCCATAGATCAGAGAGGTCTTCACATTCGGACGAAACATCGGCTTGGTTTTAAGTCTGAGAAATGATGGATATAAGGCTCAAGTTATTATATTTCCATTTTCAGGTTTTACTTTGTATCTAGCCAAAGCTCGTTCCTCTTTCTTAAATTCCTTCATCATTAATTTGCATGAATTCCATTGTCACATTTTCTGCAATTAGAAAGGACTTTTTGATGGGATGAAATGAAGGCTAAGGTTTTTGGTTTATGAAAAAAAGGGAATATGGCTCAAAGTTTCTTTGTAAATGGGTCGAGTCATATTCTATCCTTTTCTTGACTGCTTGGGCTTTGCCAATACCTTTTTGCTTTCCTTCATTTTTCTTTGTGAGGTTGTGACCTTTCATTTTTTTTTTCTCTAGCATTTTTGCTTTTCTTTCCCCTTGCTCTGGGATCAACTTGACTTTTTGCTTTGATTAGCAAGTCCCAGTGTATTTTCTGCTTTCTTCCCTTTTTCTTTGTTTTTGCTCATTCGCTTCTTCTTTTTTGTACCCAGCATCAAATTTAGGGCTCATGACTCAGTGGGTTAGAAGAAAGAAAGTTAGGCTCAAATGGTTTGACTAGAGATATGACTTTGAAAACTGGGGAAATAAAGCAAGGATGGCCTTTCATCCTTTTGCAGAAGTTGTGAAAACTTGGAATGCTCATGCAAACTCATTCAAGAATCTATTTATCCTTTTCATTTTCTTTTGTAGCCTTGCCCCAGTGTGGGGTGGCTAGACACAACATGGGTACTTGAATAATACGATCAAGCTCAAAGTGTTTTGACTAGCGATTCTCAAAATTCAGGATACATGAAAGATGGCCTCTCATCCTTTCTTAGAGACATGATGTCTCTCATCCTTTCTTAGAGACATGATGTTAAAGCTGGCCTCGGCCCTTAACTGGTTCTTGCACTTCACTTTCTTTCTTTCCTCTCAAGGATCGCCCCGCTCTATTGCAAAGGTAGGTTTTTAGGAAGAAAATTATGGTTTTGATCGGGAAGGAATTGCCTCTAGCTCAGCCAAGGTTCTCATAGGACAGTGTACTGCACCCAGCTGAAGACACCTTTGAGCAACTCGGCATTTTTCCATGATCGTGGTCATTGCCAAAAAGGGTGTGGTCTCAAAGCAGTGTCATCATCGACCAACACTTGCATTTTTTTCCAAAAGGTATTTTCTTTTCTTTTTTTGTGTTTTTCAAAAGGTTTTTTACAAAAGCTTGCTTGAAAGTAAAAAGCATTTAAAATATTTACAAAACAAACACTCCTACCAGGGATGCTTGGTGCAAAAAGCAGAGTTAAACTTATCCTGGTATTGGTAGACTTGGAGTGGAACCGTACTTGGTGAAGACTTTGGATTTCGGGATTACTCTCTGCCCTGCAGTTTTACCAACTTGTTCAGCGGGTGCCACTTGAAGACGCCTGATTGTGATTAGGGAGAGGATTCGTGGTAATGGCCGCAGGAGGAGTCGATAACGGGGGATCGACTAAAATGTGCTTGCTGTTGATTAGGTCCTGGACGTCGTGCTTTAAATCCCAGCAACGGTTGGTGTGGTGTCCAAGAGCTCCCATATGATATTCGCAGCACTCGTTGGGGTTATAGGAGCGACTGTTGGATGGCTGTTTCTTCTGGAAGTACCCTTTATTTAGAAGAGTTGGCAGTAGTTCTGACAGCGGATAAGGTAGGGGCGTGAACACCCTGTTCATCCTTGCTTGATACTCCTCTTTAGTCCATCTCGACTGCCATGTGGGTTGCACCCCTTGGCCACTATTCCGATTTTCTCTCCTGTCGGGCTCCGAAAAGTGGAATGGCCTATTCTGCTGGGCATAGTTGATGGCCTCGTCCTCTCTCTTTCTATCCATGCCCCTTCCAGTGACAGGGGTCCTTCTCTGTTCGGTCGCAAAGCCAACCACTCTGCCAGACTTCACCCCATCTTCTATTCTGTCTGCTACCACCACAAGATCAGCGAAGCTCGCAGCAAACTGCCCCAACAAAAGTTTATAATACGGTTGCCCCAATGTCGAGATGAATAGTGTCACCATCTCTTTCTCCAACATGGGTGGTTGAACCATTTCGGCCATTTCCCGCCATCTCTTTGCATATTCCCGAATGGATTCAGTGCTTTTCTTGGTCATTTTTTGCAACTCCATTCAAGTGGGAAGAACCTCCATGTTGAACTTGAAGTGTTCAAGGAATGTGCTTGCTAAGTCATCCCAAGTCCGGATCTGCTTCCTGTCCAAACTGACGAACCATTTCTGCACTGAGCCTATCAATGAATGCTGGAAGAATTGGATCATGATCCTCTCATCATATGCATACTGACACATGTCTGCATAGTATGCCCTGAGGTGGGACAACGGGCAGCCACTTCCGTCGAATTTCATAAAGTCCGGACACTTGAACTTGGGCGGAAGTTGCAAATTTGGGAAGAATCCCAGTCTGTCCAATGAAGCTTCCTTTGGCATAGGATCTCGGTTCACATTCTGCATTTGTTCTTTTAGCATTTGCACATCCGCTTGAATTTGGGCTGAGATACCTGCCGCTTCCCGTGCTCGGTACCACTCTTCTTCGTCGTGCCCCATTCCTTGTGGCATTACTTGCTGTGGTGGTATGGCCAGGGGTGCCGGAATTTGTAACGGCTATTCTGGTTGAGCTGGCAAATGATGCGGGATCTGTGGTTCTGGCTGCTGTAGGTTCAACTGTGGGAGAACTGGTGGTGGCTGCTCTGGTTGTGGTTGTTGTACCGGAGGTACCGGCTGCTGTGACGGAGGTACTGGCAGTTGTGGTTGTACAAGCTGCTGTGGCGCTTGCATTCTCTCCATTTACCGCATCATGGCAGTCATCATGGTGGTCATGTTGGCCATCTGCTGATTAAGGGCAACGATCACAGGGTGGCCTTCCAAGTCCTCTTGCCCGTGAGGCAGGAGAGGTGGCGCTTGCTCGAGTCCTTCAGCAGGATCCATCCGTAATCTTCTTCTTGAACGTAAGAGGTAGAGGCTGCAATACGCAATCTTGGTACCTTGAAGTGCAAATAGACAAGTCAGTATAAAGAATGCATATTATAATGAAATATAATGCATGTCTGTGCAGATTAACTGTAATGATTCTCTTTTATTTATTCTCCTTTTTAACCGCCACTTCGGAGGTAAGGGAAGATTCCTTTTAACCGCCACTTCGGGGGTAGAGGAAAGAAGGTTTCTGTTTGACCGCCACTTCGGAGGTAAGGGATGATTCCTTTTAACCACCACTTCGGAGGTAAAGGAAGAAGGTTTTTTAACTGCCACTTCGGAGGTTGACCGCTACTTCGGAGGTAAGATTCCTTTTAATCGCCACTGTGCGCACCCCATTTCAGTCGCACGACGAAGCGCACGCAAAACGATGCTCCAATCTATCTCATGTTCACCTATGTTAAACAAAAGGTGGGAAGGAGCTCACCTTGGGGACTTATACCCTTGGGGACTGGGTGTGAAGCTTCCTTGGAGTAGAGATGAGGGCTGGAGCAGCTTCCTTCTTGCACCAACAGCAAGTGTTCCTCCCTTCCTTGCTTGGATGTGGTGGAGAATGGTGGTGGAGGGCTTAGGGAGCCTTGGAAGAGAGCTTGAGAGAGGTGAAGAGAGCTTGGGAGAGATGGGAGAGAAGTTGGAGCTTTGGAGAAGAAGAATGGTGGGAGAAAAATCTGCTCAAAGTGAGAGAGCTCCCCACGTATGGGGCTTGGGGGGGGTTTTATTCATGTGGTACAAAGGATGGGCATGCATGCATGGGGGGCATAATCATGGGAGAGAGAGAGAGTTGCATGAGGGGTGGCATGCATGGATGATGCCCATGCATGCCCAACCACCATGAAAGAGAGGGGATGCATGTATGAATGATGATGTATGATCATGGGGGGAGAGAGAGAGAGAGAGAGGGATGCATGAGGGGTGGCATGCATGGATGATGCCCATGCATGCCCATAGGGGACATCAATCATGAGCAAATCTTGGTATTTGTGGATTGGTTCCTGGAACTTTGGATTTTTACAGATTTAGTCCCTGATACTTTTGGATATTTACAGATTTAGTCCTTGATACTTTTCATATTTACAGATTTAATCCATGATACTTTTGGATATTTACAGATTGGTCCCTGGGATATTTTCTCAAGTTTTGATGCTTATGGATCTAGTCCCTGATACCCTTGGATATCTGCAGCTTTACCCTTGAGATATTTTTCACTGATTTGGGTAATTACAGATTTAATCCCTGAGACCTTTTTGCTTTGCTGCTTGCCACGTGTGCAGACTTTTGCCACGTGTGCAGTTTTCCAGCACGCTGCCCTAGAACTTCAACTGCTTACATCTTCTTCATCTGGACTCCGATTTGGGCAAACTCAATTGCATTAGAACCGTATCGGAGTCCTCTATCCATTGGCATAGGGTTAAGCAGTTGACTCGGGGTTTAACAGAAAGTCAACTTTCTGCTCCCTTCAAGTTTGACCGGCTCGTAGATCCTTCATCCGGACTCCGATTCCAGCAAACTCAGTTGCGCTGGAATCGTGTCGAGATGCCCTTTCTGCTGGTATCAAATGGGGTAGCTGATCTAGGGTTTAGCAGAAAGTCAATTTCTGCTTTCCTCAGATTTGACCAGTCCATAACTTCTTCATTTGGACTCCGATTTGAGCAAACTCTGTTCCATTAGAACCGTATCGGAATCCTCTTTCCAATGGTGGGAAGCATGGTGACTGATTTGCACCAGATAAAAAAGTCAACTTTTTGACTTTCTCAAGTTTGACTTTTCAATTAAAATTTCATTTTCTGCATTTTGGGAGGTGCAAAAATGAGGTGCTTACAGCAGTCCCTCTTTGCCGGAGTCACCTTGGGGATGAACGGCAAAGAATAAAAAGAACATCGTTTTTGCGCCCTGCATTTCTGCCGACATGATTGATGAGCTTAGATCCTCTTGATTTTCATAAAAAGGGGGTGGAGACAACAAGCATTGATCTCCAAAGTAGTGAAAACACCGACTGGTTTCCACTAAGATTTTGAAGTTTGCTCACCCACTTCGGGCTTCTGGGAGCAGCTTCTGATTTTGATTCAGATTAAAAAGGATAGGGTTGGACTTAAGCTCATCAACCCGTTTCGACGTTGATGCAAGGCACTCAACGGTTTTCTCTTTCTCTTGTTTGTTCCATTAAAGCTTTTAGGTGTTTTTAGATTTCAGATTTGGGATTTGATTTCAGATTTCAGATTTTTAGACTTGGGACTTTTGAGGACAGTTTTTTTTCTTTAAGGGTTTGGATTAGGGACTAGAAGGAACGAAGAAGGAGGAGATGCTCTTGGCGAGGAGGTGCTCTCAGCGCTGCTCGGTGCCTCAAGGGAGCTCACACACCTGTCCTATTCTATTTACAAAAGTGGGAAATGAAAAATTTACAAATGGGGCCAACTTGCCCAAAAAGTTCTTCATTCTGCTCTTCTTTCTTCTGCCGTTTCCTTCTTTTGGCAGGGCCATCTGTCTGATTTTGATCAGACTTTTCTCTACGAGGTTCTTTTCTCCGGAGGTTTTGACTTCTACTCTTGTTCTTGCAAGGAGGAGGCCATCATTTAGGCCAGTGCTAGTACTTCTTCAGAAGCGACTACTCCATTGGGGGCTTGTGGAAGCCTTCTTGGATTTTTCACTCTTATGCAAAACTAGCCTCTTCAGACTGGGCACAGTCTTGACATGCTGCTTTAGGTTTCTTGAAAGCTCTGCTGGGGAAAGGAAAGGAAGTCTTTGCCGTTTCCCTGACAATATATTACTGCATTGGCTTCATTCTGTCTTGGCCTTTCTCCTACTCTCGACTTCAAGACGCTTCTAGACTTCTTTCTGATTCTTTTGCCTCACCTGGGTTTGCAAAATTCTCGCAGAGTAGTGAGGTATCTAAAGTTTAAAGTTCGGAGACTTATGACTTATTGTGTGCAAATGCCCATGGCTGAAATGAAGTTTTTTCTTTCAAAAGTAGTTTTTTTTTTTTTTTGGAAATTAAGTCCAAAGATTATATTAAGGAAAAGATATGTACAAGCTGAAGCCCAAGGCAAATGGAAAAACAACCAAACATGCCTCTACCGGCAAACGACATAGACATGACAAAATCACCAAACATGTGTCACTAAGTGAGACACATGAAAGGAAACCATGGAACGCACTAAGTTGCTGTAGGTGTTATACACCAATTCTGGCAAACTCGGGAGGCTTCTTGGCACATATCGTCCCTCTCCTCCCTAGAGAACTTGAGTCTAAGGTCCATAATCAACCATTTGTCAAGCTCATGGGGTGGCATCGCCTTATTTTGGAAGATCCTTCGATTCCTCTCCCTCCAAAGGTGGTAAACCGCAGCTGCCATTGAAGCTTTCCTTAGTTTGTCAACTAACCTTTTCCCACGGAACCTCTTGGAAGCCCACTCGATAGTATTACTCCATGAGGCTGAAGTCCTTGTAATGCCATTCCTCTCAACGTGTTAGCCCATATGTGGTTGGAGTACGAGCATCCAAAGAAGAGATGGTCAACATTCTCATCATGCAACCTGCAGAAAGGGCATTGTGAAGAACTTACCACATTGAGGCTGAGTAGAAGATCCTGAGTGAGCAACCTTCTGTGGATGGCAAGCCATAAGCAGAACGCATGTCTAGGGACATTGCCATCAAACCAAACAAGGTCCCACCATCCCACTTTTTGCCCACTCACACGAAGCGCATGGTAAGTATCTTTGATAGCAAACCGCCCTAAAGGGGAAGGCAACCAAAGTACTTGGTCGTCTTTGGTAGAATCAGGCTACATGGAGTTGTGAAGCTTGTTTCCCACCTCTATCAAGTCATGAGAGACGGCCGGCAGCTCCCATTGATTAGCATCAATTATGGCAGCCACTTTAGCATTCCTTGGAAGTCCAGAATCATAGATTATTCGGTCCCCATACCTTGTGTAGATAGAATCATCAAACAACCAATTATCATACCATAGTGAGGTTCTATTCCCATTTCCAACCAAAGTAGTTTTTTTTTGTTTTTGAATATCTATACAAGTGATTTTAAGAGACATGGCATGACCAATGACCACGGTAAGTTGCCTTGTCAACTCGAAGGGCTTTGGGACTGTGTGCTTGACACGGATTCCCATGAAATTCTAGACTTGTGCCGGCAGGGACTTAAAAGATGAAGGGCATCTCGAGGGATGTTCTCTCTTTCCCAGTCTTGATTTTCTCTCACCTCAACCCAATTTTCCAGGGTGGTTTCAGGATTTTTCAATTGAAGGTTGTCTTTCTTTTCTTTTCCATTGGGTTAGTGCTAGTCCCGGTTTATGGGTTTTGGCCGACTTGTGCATCATGTCCCATAGATCCGAGAGGTCTTTATATTAGGACGAAACATTGGCTTGGTTTTAAATCTGAGAAATGAAGGGATATAAGGCCCAAATTCTTATCTCTTCATTTTCAGGTTTTGCTCTGTGTCTTGCCAAGGCTCGTTCTTCTTTTTAGATTCCTTCATCATTAACTTGCATGAATTCCATCATCACATTTTCTATAATCAAAAAGGACTTTTTGATAGAATGAAACGAAGGCTGAGGTTTTTGGTTCATGAAAGAAAGGGAATATGGCTCAAAGTTTCTTTGTAAATGGGTCGAGTCATGTTCCACCATTTTCCTGACTGCTTGGGTTTTTCCAATATCTTTTTGCTTTCCTTCATTTTTCTTTGTGAGGTCTTTTGTGACCTTCATTTTTCCCTTTTGCTTTTGCTCAATCATCATTTTTTTTGATTTTTCTGTCGTTTGCTCTGGGATCATCTTGACTTTTTGCCTTGATTAGCAAGTCCCAGTGTATTTCCTGCTTTCTTTTTCTCTTCTTTGTTTCTGCTCATTCAGGTCTTCTCTTCTTTACCCAGTGCCAGATTTAGGGCTCATGACTCAGTGGGTTAGAAGAAAGAAAATTAGGCTCAAATGGTTTGACTAGAGATATGACTTTGACAACTGGGGAATAAAGCAAGGATGGCCTTTCGTCCTTTTGTAGAAGTTGTGACAACTTGGTTGGATTATTCATGCAAATTAATTCAAGAATCTATTCACCAATTTTATTTTCTTTTTCAGCTTTGCCCCAGTGTGGGGTGGCTAGACACAACACTGGTATTTGAATAATACGATCAAGCTCAAAGTGTTTTGACTAGCGATTCTCGCAATTCAGGATGTATGAAGGATGGCCTCTCATCCTTTCTTAGAGACATGATGTTAAAGCCGGCCTCGGCCCTTAGCTGGTTTTTGCACTTTCACTTTCTTTCTTTTTTCTCTCAAGGATCACCCTGCCCTATTGCAAAGGTAGGTTTTTAGGAAGAAAATCATGGTCTGGATCAGGAAGGAATTGTCTTTGGCTCAGTCAAGGTTCTCATGGGACAGCGTACTGTACCCAACTGAAGACACCTTTGAGCAACTTAGCATTCTTTCCATGATCGTGGTCATTGCCAAGAAGGGTGTGGTCTCAGAGCAAATGTCATCACCGACCACTCACTTGTATTTTTCAAAAGGTATTTTCTTTTCTTTTTTTGTTTTTCAAAAGGTTCTTTACAAAAGCTTGTATGAAAGTAAAAAGCATTTAAAATATTTACAAAACGACCACTCCTACCAGGGACGCATGGTGCAAAAAGCAAAGTTCAACTTATCCTGGTCATGGTAGACTTGAAGACTTTGGATTTTGGGATTGCTCTCTGCCTTGCAGTTTTACCAACTTGTTCAGCTGGTGCCACTTGAAGACGCCGAGGAGGAGTCGATACCAGGGGATCAACTGAGATGCGCTTGTTGTCGATTAGGTCTTGCACATCGTGCTTCAAGTGTCAGCAGTGGTTGGTGTGATGCCTCGGAGCTCCCATATGATACTCACAGCACTCATTGGGGTTATAGGAGCGACTGTTGGATGGCTGTTGAGTGGGCTGCTTCTTCTGCAAGTACCCCTTCTTCAATAGGGTTGGCAGCAATTCTGACAATTGATAAGGTAGGGGTGTGAACACTCTGTTCATCCTTGCTTGATATTCCTCCTTAGTCCATCTCGACTGCCATGCGGGTTGTGCCCCTTGACCACTATTCCGATTTTCTCTTTTGTCGGGTGCCGAAAAGTGGAATGGCCTATTTTGTTGAACGTAGTTGACGGCCTCGTCCTCTCTCTTTCTATCCATGCCCCTTCCAGTGACAGGGGTCCTTCTCTGCTCAGTTGTAAAGCCAGCCACTCTGCCGAACTTCACCCCATCTTCTATTCTGTCTGCTACCACTACCAAATCAGCAAAACTGGCGGCAAATTGCCCCAATAGCAAAGTGTAGTACGGTTGCCCCAGCGTCGAGATGAACAATGTCACCATCTCTTTCTCCAACATGGGCGGTTGGACCATTCCGGCCATTTCTCGCCATCTCTTGGCATACTCACGAATGGACTCAGTACCCTTTTTGGGTCATCTTTTGCAACTCCATCCGAGTGGGTAAGACCTCCGTGTTGAACTTGAAGTGTTCAAGGAATGTGCTTGTAAGATCATCCCAAGTTCTTATCTGGTTCCTGTCCAAACTGGCAAACCATTTCTGTGCTGAGCCTATCAAGGAGCGTTGAAAGAATTGGATCATGATTGTCTCGTCATAGGCGTACTGGCACATATCCCCGTAGTATGCCCTTAGGTGTGACAATGGGCAGCCACTTCTGTCAAACTTCACAAAGTCTGGGCACCTGAACTTTGGTGGAAGTTGCAAATTAGGGAAGAATCCCAATCTGTCCAATGAAGCTTCCTTTGGCATAGGACCTCGGTTCACATTCTGCATTTGTTCTTTCAGCATTTGCACATCCGCTTGCATCTGGGCTGAGATACCTGCCGCTTCCCGTGCTCGGTACCACTCTTCTCCGTCGTGCCCCATTCCTTGTGGCATTACTTGCTGTGGTGGTACGGCCAAGGGTGCCGGGATTTGTAAGGGCTGCTCCGATTGACCTGGCAAATGATGTGGGATCTGTGGTTTTGGCGGCTGTAGGTTCAACTGTGGGAGAACTGGTGGTGGCTGCTCTAGCTGTGGCTGTTGTACTGGAGGTACCAGCTGCTGTGGCGGAGGTACCGCTGGTGGTGGCTATACAAGCTGCTGCGGCACTTGCATTCTCTCCATTTGCTGCATCATGGCCGTCATCATGGTGGTCATGTTGGCCATCTGCTGATTAAGGCCAGCGATCACAGGGTGGCCTTCCAAGTCCTCTTGCCCATGAGGCGGGAGAGGTGGTGCTTGCTCGAGTCCTTCAGCAGGATCCATCTGTAATCTTCTTCTTGAACGTAGGAGTTATGGACTGCGAAACGCAATCTTGGAACCTTGGGTGAAAATGCACAAGTCAGTATAAAGAATGCACATTATAGTGAAATATAATGCATGCTTAAAATCTTAATTAATCCATACACAAGCAACCCCAAATACGGGAAATTAAATCTAGCATGCATCCCGCATAATTTACAGCATGATAATACTAATATAAACCAACCATCTAACCCCTAAAAGAACATTGAAGAAGGGAAGAGGGGGGTTTCTCATGAGTACATTAGATAGGAATAAAAAGGGAACATACTCCCCTATTCAATGAGGGAATAATAACCATATTAAGAGAGCAAAACAGCAACTTCATAGTGCTTAAAAATTGAGCCTAAACAAGAAACCTCTTCTTCTCTTTTGCTCAAACGAAAATCTTACCATTTAAAGGGGTAGTTGCTCTTGTATTATCATAAAAAATGATGACAAAAGAGAGAAAATGCACACCAAATGCACAACAGAAATATTTCCATATGCATGAGACCTTACATGCTCCAATCTATCTCATGTTCACCTATGTTAAACAAAAGGTGGGAAGGAGCTCACCTTGGGGACTTATACCCTTGGGGACCGGGTGTGAAGCTTCCTTGGAGTAGAGATGAGGGCTGGAGCAGCTTCCTTCTTGCACCAACAGCAAGTGTTCCTCCCTTCCTTGCTTGGATGTGGTGGAGAATGGTGGTGGAGGGCTTAGGGAGCCTTGGAAGAGAGCTTGAGAGAGGTGAAGAGAGCTTGGGAGAGATGGGAGAGAAGTTGGAGCTTTTGAGAAGAAGAATGGTGGGAGAAAAATCTGCTCAAAGTGAGAGAGCTCCCCACGTATGGGGCTTGGGGGGGGGGGTTTTATTCATGTGGTACAACGGATGGGCATGCATGCATGGGGGGCATAATCATGGGAGAGAGAGAGAGTTGCATGAGGGGTGGCATGCATGGATGATGCCCATGCATGCCCAACCACCATGAAAGAGAGGGGATGCATGTATGAATGATGATGTATGATCATGGGGGGGAGAGAGAGAGAGAGAGAGGGATGCATGAGGGGTGGCATGCATGGATGATGCCCATGCATGCCCATAGGGGACATCAATCATGAGCAAATCTTGGTATTTGTGGATTGGTCCCTGGAACTTTGGATTTTTACAGATTTAGTCCCTGATACTTTTGGATATTTACAGATTTAGTCCTTGATACTTTTCATATTTACAGATTTAATCCATGATACTTTTGGATATTTACAGATTGGTCCCTGGGATATTTTCTCAAGTTTTGATGCTTATGGATCTAGTCCCTGATACCCTTGGATATCTGCAGCTTTACCCTTGAGATATTTTTCACTGATTTGGGTAATTACAGATTTAATCCCTGAGACCTTTTTGCTCTGCTGCTTGCCGCTCTGCTGCTTGCCACGTGTGCAGTTTTCCAGCACGCTGCCCTAGAACTTCAACTGCTTACATCTTCTTCATCCGGACTCCGATTTGGGCAAACTCAATTGCGTTAGAACCGTATCGGAGTCCTCTATCCATTGGCATAGGGTTAAGCAGTTGACTCGGGGTTTACTTTCTGCTCCCTTCAAGTTTGACCGGCTCGTAGATCCTTCATCCGGACTCCGATTCCAGCAAACTCAGTTGCACTGGAATCGTGTCGAGATGCCCTTTCTGCTGGTATCAAATGGGGTAGCTGATCTGGGGTTTAGCAGAAAGTCAATTTCTGCTTTCCTCAGATTTGACCAGTCCATAACTTCTTCATTTGGACTCTGATTTGAGCAAACTCTGTTCCATTAGAACCGTATCGGAATCCTCTTTCCAATGGTGGGAAGCATGGTGACTGATTTGCACCAGATAAAAAAGTCAACTTTTTGACTTTCTCAAGTTTGACTTTTCAATTAAAATTTCATTTTTTGCATTTTGGGAGGTGCAAAAATGAGGTGCTTACAGCCACTTCGGGTGTAAAGGAAAGAAGGTTTCTTTTTAACCACCACTTCGGAGGTTGAACGCCACTTCGGAGGTAAAGGAAGGAGATTTTTAACCGCCACTTCGGAGGTAAGATTCCTTTTAACCGCCACTTCGGAGGTAAAGGAAGAAGATTTTGAACTGTCACTTCGGAGGTTGACCGCCACTTCGGAGGTAAGATTCCTTTTAACTGCCACTTCAGAGGTAAAGGAAGAAGATTTCTATTTGACCGCCACTTCGGAGGTAAAGGGAGAGATGGATCTTTTTCAACCGCCACTTCGGAGGCAAGGGGAGAGTCCCTATTTTGATTTTGGGAACTACAAGAGTTGATTTTCATTTGAGACGCAGTGATTTTAACTAATTTTTGGAAACACGAAGTGGTTTCAGATTAAGGGAAGCACAAAATGGCTTCAAATTTGGGGAAGCACGAAATGGCTTCAACTTTGAGGAAGCACAAAATGGCTTCAAATTTTGGGGGAAGTACGAAATGGTTTCAAATTTGGGAAACACGAAATGGCTTCAAATTTGGAAGCACAAAATGGCTTCGAATTTGGAAACACGAAATGGTTTCAGATTTGGAAGTGCGAAATGGCTTCAGATTGGGAAACACGAAATGGTTTCAAAATTGGGGAAGCACGAAATGGCTTCGGATTGGGAAATGCGAAATGGTTTCAGAGCAGCGGAAGCACGAAATAGATTCGACTAAGATTTTGCCATTTAGAGGTAAAGAGACGAGTCCCTGATTTTGGGGGTAGTCCCGATTTGGGAAGAAGTCCTGTTTTTTGACTGAGATTTGAGATTAACAATTGGCATTTTGCCATATTTGGTCTTTACTTGGATTTGAAATTTCTTCTTTCTTCTTTTCATCATTTTTCTTTGTCCTTTCAAAGCTAATGGCCATCAGCAAGGGTCAGGCTTCTCCTTGATTTCCCTTGACTTGTTATTTTGGGTTAAGTCACAGCCAATGATTTTTCTAATTAAGCCGAAGCTGATTAAGGCACAGGGAATTGGAGCAAGTCCCGGTGTAGCTTTGATTTTGGAAAATTTTGCATTCTTTCCCTTGGAAATGATTTAATCAAAATGTTTGTGCAAATGATATCGAAGTGTGTGCACTTGATGCATGAAGATGCTTGCACAAAATTAAAGCCAATGTAAGCACCTCATTTTTGCGTTCTCGGAAGAGCCGGAAATGCAAACCCTAAACAGAAAGTTAAACCCTAAGAGGTGGAAAATTGACTTTTTGATCAAGTGAAAATTGGCCACCTTGCTTTATCTCAATGGATAGAGAATCTCGACACGGTTCTGATGCAACTGAGTTTGCTAGAATCGGAGTCCGGATGAAAGTTCTGTGGGCCGGTCAAACTAAAAGGGGGAGCCGAAAGTTGACTTTTTTCGAACCCCGTGCCAGGTGCTTAGCTCTACATCATTGGATAGAGGGCTCCGATATGAGTCCAACGCAACTGAGTTTGCTCAAATCAGAGTCCGGATGAGGGAGATATGAGCTGTCGAAGTTCCGAGCAGTAAAACCCAGAAAGTTGCACACGTGGCAAAAAGCCGCACACGTAGTGAGTAACGCAAGAAAATATCTCGAGGGGCAATCCGTAAATATCCAAACATGCAAAATATCCCAGGGTTTAAAGCAAAATTCCGCAGGGAGCAATCCGTAGATATCCAAAAGTGTCAAATCGGTCGAATCGATCAAATCGGTCAAGTCAAGGGGCAAATCCGTAATTTTTTGATTTGTATCTGACCAAATATATCGGATACACATAGGTTTGTGTATAAACGACATCAAATGTCGGATACAAAGATTTGCTCGGCGAGATTCGCGCCGATTCCCCGACAATTTCGCGGCGGCATTAATTTTTTGAAATGATTATGTTTGTATCCGACATGTTATGTCGGATACAAAGGAGGTTCAGTGTATCCGACATAAAATGCCGAATACAAAGGACATGTAGTGTATCTGACATTTAATGCCGGATACATTAAGTTTGTCTATAAAAGCATAGCAGCCACCTCTGGCCGGGGGTTGGCTTCTTTGGGGAGTTTCCAGTTTTCTTCCCCCACTTTTTCTCATCTGAATCCTTCCTCCTTTAACTCCCTTTGCCCCCCACCACCTCAAGAAACCACCTCAAGTGCTTCCACCCTGGTTTTCCCTCTTCTTTTTCTTCTTTTTCTCAAGCAAGTCAAAGGAGATTAATTGCTGTTGGTGCAAGGCTGTGTACCCAAGAGTTTCCAGCTGCTGTCCCTCATCAAAGAAGGGTTCCCACCTTGCTTTGGAGTGCGAGAACAACCAGGTGAGCATCTCCACTACTTTGTATTACTCATACATTAAAATAGGAATTTTCTAAAGTGTTTGCCAAGTTGGTCTTCTCCCCTAGCATGAACTTGTTTTCGGATCTACTTTGCATGTGTTTTCTCTCGTTTCTTTGGTATTACTCATGCATGTGTTTTTCTTGCCCAAGAAGGTGTTGGAGGAGATTGATAAAATGTGCAGGAACTTTTTGTGGTGTGGTACTGAGACAAGAAGACGGATCACTCCCATGTCATGGGCCATCATTTGCTCGCCTAAGAGTGAAGGTGGTCTGGGAATTATCAATATTCAACACTGGAACAAGGCTGCATTGAGTAGGTACTTATGGCGCATAGCTTCAGATGACAAGTCCCCCTGGGTGCGTTGGATAAAAACCAATAACATGAGAAACAAGTCTCTTTGGCAAATCAAGATTCCAGCTACAGCTACATGGGCATGGCGCAAAATCTTGAAGCTACGAGATGAAGTTTCAAGGTTTATCAAGATCAAGATTGGAAATGGGAACCGAACGTCACTATGGTTTGATAACTGGGTGTTTGATGGTTCCATTCATGCAAGGTATGGGGACCGAATAATATATGATTCCGGCCTGCCTAGGGATGCTACAGTTGCTGCGATTATAGGTGATAATCAATGGGAACTACCAGCCGTCTCTTATGATCTGATGGAGGTGAGACACAAGGTCCATAATGAGGTGCAACATGATCCTACGAAGGAGGACCAAGTTCTATGGTTGCCTTCCTCATCAGGTCAGTTTTCTATTAAAGCTACTTACAATGCCTTTCGTGTGCATGTGCATAAGGTGGCATGGAAGGACCTAGTATGGTTTGAGGGCAATGTTCCTAGGCATGCATTCTGCCTATGGCTAGCTATCCACAGAAGGTTGCTCACCCAGGACCTACTTATTGGCCTTAACGTCATAAATTCATCTCTTTGCCCGCTGTGTAGGAGGCACAGTGAGAATGTTGATCACCTATTTTTCGGGTGCTTGTACTCCTAGTACATATGGGAAGAGACGATGAAACGGAATTGCATTACGTGGACTCCAGCCTCTTGGAGTAATACTATTTCTTGGGCTACAAGGAGGTTCCGAGGTAGAACGTTGGTTGATAAAATAAGGAAAGTTTCTATAGCAGGTGCGGTTTACCATATATGGAGGGAGCGGAATAGAAGGATATTCCAAAACAGTGCATTGCCACCTCAGGAGCTGGATAAATCTCTGACTATGGACATTAGACTCAGATTTTCATGGGAGGAGAGGGATGACAATGGTCACCAGGATACCACTCGTGTATGTCAGAATTGGGGTATGATGCCTACAGCTAGATAGAGAGGTTGTCCCGTACTGTATGTTTTCTTATGTGGGGTCTCTAGTGGGGTCTCTTGTGGTTATCATTATGTCATGATGTAATGGTCATGTTGGTATGCCGGTAGTGGCATGGTGGGGTCATACCCATCGGTTCTGGTTCCTTTTGTACATTTTTCTTCCATTTATATAATCTTTTGGACTTACCTTCCAAAAAAAAAAAAAACCTGGAGGTCTCTAAAGGTGAGAGAGACCCCATGCACAACCCCTGAAAATATGGGAGCATTGGCCACACCATTTGAGGCCAACAAGGTTGCTATTTTGGGGATCCTTGGGGATTCAGTAGGGAGGAGCTTGTTCCTCCATAATTCCATCCAATGTATCCCTATGTAAACCCCCTTCTCTTCCCCTTCTTTGAATATTCGTTAGGTTTAAGCATGAGTCTTAGGTCCAGATATCGCTAAGGGTCGTAGGAAATGCATGCTAAACCACTGCTATTCTTATGTTCTCCTCGCATGTTCATGTTTTGCTAATTTTATTTCTTGCGTGCATGAGATCCCATGGTTTTGGCTGCCCCCTCCCTATTGCTTTTGTTAAACCATGCATGCTGCCCTACCCCTAACACCCTTACCACTTCCCGCCCCCATAAGCATGCTTAAAGCCCATCCAAAACCCCCATTGTTAGCTGCTGTTTTTTTATTTTCTGCAGTGGGTTATCTGCTTGGGTTTGATATGTCTATGCATGCGTTTGGTTTTCTTGTTTCCACACTATAGGCACACAAGCCCCCCAGATTACATGCATGAGAAACCCTTTTGTTAGGTAGTCTCCACCCCTCTGCCATGCTCCACATGAGCTGCTGCCTCCAGCAGCAGCACCTCTACGTGGAGCAGCAACTTAAAACTCACCAAAATTCAGATTTAATGGTTGGTGTTCCCTCGTTCACAAGGCGGTCCCTACTTGTATTCCATGAGCAGGTGGCATGTCTCTTTCCTTCATTGCCTTTGTGTGTCAAGTTGGTGCATGAAGAGTCCCCTTCTCATTTCTTTCCCATTAAATTAGCAAGCATAAAGGGTACCCTCAGGGCTGCTGTGGGCAGCAGCCGCAGCCCTCCATGGGCTCTTGTTTTTTTGTCTCTTAAGTCTTATGCCATGCCTTAATGTATGCAACATGAGTTAGGGATACCCTTGCCATGCTCCCCCAACCCCCTTCATGCTATTCCCACAGCCCATAGGAGACATGCTTAGCTTGTTTTTTAGTTGTTGTTTTCTCCCTTCTACAGTAGGTTTATTGGCTTTGGTTTGGTTGTTTATGCATGCATTTGTTTTCTGATTCACACACTACAGGTACACTATAGGCACACCTGAGCTGCTACTGGGAACAGCAGCAGCTCCCTCACCCTTCATAGGCCATATCCATGCATGATAAGCCCGGTAAGTCCACATGGACAACTGCTGTTTTGTTCTACGAAAACCATGCATGCTACGGATTAAGTGTACTAACCTTGGCTTTAGTATTTGCTGATTTTTTAGTACCATGAGATGCATATCCTCCAACCCATGAGCATGATTCCCTTTACCCCCTTTATTCCCTTTGTCCTTGCTAGAAGCCATGAAGGAGGCCAAATGAGGCTTTTCCCTCAAACCTGAACCAGTGTGGGCCCTCCCAAGGGCCCACCAAACCTTAGAAAGCCTTCTAGGAACCCCCGGAAGTCACCCCGAATGGCAAAACTCCAAAAAAGGCCATTTCAGGGTGATCCGGCAACTTAGGCCGGATCACCTATGGGTTGTGTGTATCCGGCAACTAAGGCCGGATACATGATAAAAATACAGTTTTCATGATTTTGCATTCCTTGCCGAATTTCCATGTCATTTTTAGCAAAACCAAATAAACCAACAGGGTTTCCGGGCCACCCGGAAACCCAACGCCCGGAAACCCAACTTGGGACCTCGACCGCCGGTCCAACTTGGTACATCTGTGGGCCTTCCAACGGGGCCCACCAAGCCCGATAAATCCAAAAGCATGCAAATAAGTAAGTTAAGTAAAGTGAACCAATTGAACCGGGCGGGCCAAACCCAATGCTGCCCACCCGAACTTTGATGTGTGGAATAATGTGAATTGCGTGGTTTGGCCGAGACCAAGGGCAAGGGCCTATCGGGCCCGCCAAAGCCCACTAATCAACCAAGTTAGGGTGCAAACCCTAGACTTCAAAGAACTGGGCTTTCAAGCCCAAAACTGGACCACGGGCCCCAAGTCCAATACCCAGTGCATTTTTGCAAAGATAAATCAAAAAATTTTTTGGCAACCAATATGGGGGCCCACCCAGGGGCCCGCAAACCAATGCCGACCCACTAAGGCCTGAAAATCACATAAGTTTCCAACTTGAATAAACTAAGCAAAATTAATTCATTTCACCCAAGTCCACAGGGCCTCCTAGGCTTAGACAAAAGCTCACCAGAGGCATATGGGCTTAACCAAGCCCACCAAGAACACCGTGGGCCTTCCAACGGGGCCCACCCAGTCAGACTTAGATCACCTAATTAAGCAAGATAAAATCAATTAAAGGGACCCACACCACCCAGGTGGTCCCACTAGACTTAACCCAATGGCATGACGGATTAGGAATCGAGTGAGACCAAAGTAAACCGACTCAAACCAGGGAACCCACGGGACCCGTCATCCGACAGGGCGGACTGGGGTGTCTACGGACTTCCCTAGACCGCAACCGAGAACCGACTTGGAATCTCAAGCCGCAGACCAGACTAATAGACAAGATTAGGCACCCAGGTATCCGCCTGCACCCCATCAGGCGGTAGCGACTCCGAATTTTCCCGTGCCGCGTTCCCAATGCACGCACAGCCAAGGCTAAATGATATTACCATTCAAAAACCTATATCCAAAATTGAATATGAGAAAATTACATCAAAAAGGGTGTGTGCATAGCCAAAAAAGGTTGGTGCCCCGCGGGACATGACTCCTAGACACACTTGTGTATGGAAGCACATTCGAGTCCCGGTCTGCTTTCTTTCATCTGTTCTTTCATCTACCTTTGCTTTTAGGTGCTAGACCCAAAAGAATTTACAATTTGCCAGCGAGGGCAAAAATTTACATGATATTCACAAAAAATCTGCAAAGGATTCATCCTTAGGGCTGTTGGGAGCCAAAAGGAAGGATACAAATTTGCTTCAAGGCGGGTAAGCCAAATTCCTAAATCTAGGGTTTGGTGCCCCTGTTCTGTTCTTGTATGCTTTCATCTGGTTGTTTGATCTGGCCGGCTTTCCTCTGCTCAAAAGCCGACTCGAACTCAGGGTATTTCCAGTGGACACAAATGGGTCGCGGCCCATCATTTGCAGGACTCCATGCATGGATCTGGGGTGGTTGCCCTGATCAAAGTTAGGTTGGTTTCCTAAATTAGGGCTAAGGTAGCCCATTATCTAGGATTTACTCAATTTGATGAAAAGTTGGGGTTGCTGCCCCTGATGGACTCTTGGGTTTTAAATTGCTCTTATCCTTCTTGTATTCATCATTCACAGCATATTTACAGAGTCCCTATTTATTCAAAAACGATAGGTGGGGAAGGATACCCAGCCCGAGACATAAGCCTACAAGGGTCTGGACCAGTACTGGATCCTCGCGTGCCACGGCAAGAAACCTGTGGTGCTAATGGACTCCAGAAAACTAGAGGGATGGGTTTACCCTGCTTTCCCCGATAAGCCACGGGAGCGTAGGTGCTAATACCATCCCAAAAAGTCAGTTCATAGGAATCAGAAGGGTGGCTGCTAGAGAGGTCTAAGTTTTGGAAGAGAAGATGCAATATCCGCATTTACTCATTCATTCAGGGTCGAATCATCCACGCAGTCCCCCTCGTGCGTGTCACCCCACGTAGTTTATCACAAAATTGAAAATTAAATCCATCCACGGTGTGGTGGTGTGCCATTGTGTTCGGTTGGGCTGAGTGCCGTGTCTAATCGGGTGAGATTTGACTGGATTTTGTTGATAAAGGAATTTTTACCATCTCATATAGTAAGGTACAGAATTGGCACGCAATACGAGGTTCCGGGAGAGTCCCCAGGTAAGTGGAGGGTCACAGGGGACCACCTAAATTCCACTTTCCTTAGGCAATTATCTCGTCCTTGTGACAGAACTCCCCAGAATACGCAGTTGCGTGTATTCTACGTCTTACTAAGACAAGGTAGTAAAAACCCTAAAAACCAACCTAATCCCTCTTGGATTGACTCATTCTAACCAGGGGTTCTATTGGGCTGAGAAGTCCCCAGCGAAGTCACCAGGCTGTGCGCACCTGATTTCGGTCGCACGACGAGGCGCATGCAAAATGATGCGTGCCTCGGGATTTATTTGGAATCGCCACTGCCTGATGGGGTGCAGGTAGACACCTAGTTGCCTAAGTTCTTCTATTAAGGCTTGGTCTACGGCTTGAGATTCTAAGCAAGTTCTCTGTTACGGTCCAGGGAAGTTCGTAGACACCCCAGTCCGCCCCGTAAAAAGACGGGTCCCATAGGATTCCCTGGTTTGAGTCAACTTTGGTCTCTCACTCACCCGATTCCTATTCCAGCATTCAATTTGGTTAAGTTTGGCGGGACCGCCAAAGTGGTGCGGATTCCTTTACTTGATTTTATCTTCTTTGGTTAAGGTGAGATGGGTCTGATTGGGTGGGCCCCGTTGGAAGGCCCACGAATCCCTTGGTGGGCCAAGTGTGGAGGCACCTCCTTGGAGCTGGACAGTAACTAGAAGCTTCTTCTCCAGCAGCTACAGCAGGTACACCTCCTCCAAATTGCTACAAGATGAAGAGGAAGGAGGGAAGAGGTGGTTGGAATTCCCTTGGGGTGATGTGTGGTGGTGGTGGAGGCAAAGGTGGTTGAAAAGGATAGGATTCGGATGAAGAAAAAGAGGGAAAAGGGGTGCCAAACCAATGAAATGAGCCAACCCCAAGAAAGAGGGCTGCTGGCCCTTTAAATAGGCACACTTAATGTGTCCAACCATATAGGTCGGATACACTAAGTCCCATTTGTATCCGACATAAAATGTCAGATATAAAACATAATAATTTCAAAATTTAATGCCGCCGCGAAATTGTCGGTGAATCGGCGCGAATCTCGCTGGTTGATCTCCTTGTATCCGGTGAATAGTGTCGGATATACACAAAGGCATGTGTATCCGACATATTTGGTCGGATACAAATCGAAAAAATTACGGATTTGCCCCTCAACTTGACCAATTCTACCGATTTGAAACTTTTGGATATCTACGGATTGCCCCCTGCAAAATTTGGTTGAGTCCCTGAGATCTTTTGCAAAGTTTTGATATTTGAGATTTAGCCCCTGAGATATTTTGCTGCGTTTGTTGCCACCTGCGCAGTTTTTGCGCCACGTGTGCAGTTCTGGGTTTTGCTGTCTTGAAACTTCAACAGCTCATATCTCCCTTATTCGGACTCTGATTTGAGCAAACTCAATTGCGTTAGAACCATATCGGAGCCCTCTATACAATGACATAGGGCTAAGCACCTGGCTCAAGGTTTGGCAAAAAGTCAACTTTCGGCTCCCCCTTAAGTTTGACCGGCCTACAGAACCTTTATCCGGACTCTGATTCCAGCAAACTCAGTTGCGTCGAACTCATGTGGGGATTCTCTATCCATCAAGATAAAACAAGGTGGCCAATTTTCACTTGATCAAAAAGTCAATTTTCGACCCCTCAGGGTTTGACTTTTTAGTTGGGTTTTGCATTTCCGGCTTTTCGGGAGCGCAAAAATGAGGTGCTTATAGTATGGCTGTCCCAGTAAGGATATGAACAAGGAAGTCTGCTCTTGTTCAAGAAGAGGGGTTGTACCACGTTGGCTAGTTCCATCCACCTTTTAGTGTAGTCTCTCACAGACTCGCTATCCCTCTTTGACAGCCTCTGCAATTCTGCCCGGGTTTGAACCATTTGGCTATTCAAACGATACTGTTGGATGAACACGGCAGCGAGGTCGTTCCTTGTCTTAACGTTCTGCTTATTCAGACTCATGAACCAAGAGTATGCTGCCCCAGTTAGAGATCTCTGGAAGAACTAAACCATGATTTTCTCATCCTTCGCATATTGGTACATGTCGCTAACATAGGATCGCAGGTGTATCAAAGGACAGCCAGTGCCGTCAAAACTATGCAGTTTAGGACATCGGAATTTTGCTAGCAGTTGAATGTTTGGGAAGAGACACAGGCTCTCCAAAGTGGTTTCATCCTGCACCGGGTTGGGCTGGAGTTGCTTCAAGAGTTCTTCTTTCATTGCGGCCATTTGGGCCTCATTATGTTTCTTCATTGCTGCCAAAATTTCCTCAAACTGGGCCTCTCGTGCCCTACTTCGGTCTTGCTCTTCCTGCCCCGGTTGGACAGATACAAATGGTTCTTGTTGTGGAGGATGGATGGGAATTGCCACCGGGTGTGGGAATGGAGTGTCCCATGGTGGCGGATGCGGTGCTATGGGTGCTGGCTGAGGTGGTTGCCCCTGCTGGATTTCTAGCAATCAAATCTCCGTGGCATGCATCATGGCCACTTGTTGGCTTAGATCCGTTATGACTGGCTGCTCTTCGGCCCTTTGCTGTGATGATGATGGAATTGAGGCCTCCGAAGAATTCATTTCAGTCCTCTCCTACTGTAAATGCAGAGTTATGAATGGTGCTCTAAATGTGAAATATCCAAACTATACCTGGTTATCTGAAATTTTGGTCAATTCCTTCTCTAATTACGAATGAGGTGTCACGTGTGACGAGATCATTACACCATGAGTGATGCTCTTGTGCCATGACTGGCAAAACAAATACAAGGCGGTTCATGCATGAAAATCACGTCCTGACAAAACAATACTACAAAGCAATACTACAAATCACGTCCTGACAAAACAATACATCTTGAGAATTTGTCTTAGTCATGGAATTGTTTGATAAGGTGTTGAACGATAGCACATCAGTCCACTTCAAGCCTCACCCCAAATGTGCTCAGCCCCTTATCAAGCAGCTTTGCTTCGCTGATGACCTCCTTATTTTTGCACATGGGGACCTCAGGTCAGTACAATGCATTAGTTCTGCTATCGATCTCTTTAGCAGAATGTCTGGTCTTCATGTTAACAGGGACAAAAGTGCTTTATTTACTGCTGGTATTCCACCCCATGTGAAGAATGATATTACCACGATGTTGGGCTTTCCGGAGGGACATCTCCCGATTAGATACTTGGGAGTGCCACTCATATCCACTAGGCTGTATGCTCGGGACTGTGAGCCACTTATCCAAAAGTTGGCGGCCAGAACTGTTTCATGGCAAGGGCAACACCTATCTTATGTAGGTCGGTTGGTATTGATTAAATCTGTCCTATTCTCTATTGCTGTTTATTGGTTGTCTATCTTCATTTTGCCCAAGGAAGTTATCTACAAGATTGAGAGAATATGCAGAAATTTCATCTGGTCAGGCTCTAGCCAAGAAACCAAAATCAGTAAAGTTAGCTGGGCCCAAATATGCTCTCCTAAGGACCAAGGTGGCCTTGGTGTCTTGAACACCCAACTTTGGAATAGATGTGCCATATTAAGGCAAGTCTGGCTTGTGGGAAGCAAAACTGAAAACCTTTGGGTTGCTTGGGTTACTACCAACCTTCTCCGGGGCCGAAACTTCTGGAGTGTCCCTATCCCTTCCACTGCTTCTTGGGTGTGGAGGAAAATTCTCAAGCAAAGGAATTCTGCTGCCACCTTCATAAAGCACCACATCCACAATGGTAGGATCTCCTCATTGTGGCATGATAATTGGCACCCCCTCGGTCCCCTTCTTCCAAGGTTTGGTAGAAGATTAATTTATGATTCTGGCCTTCCGAATGATGCCTTAGTCCAAGACATTATTTGTGACTCTAATTGGGACACTCCAGTTGCGACTTCATTTGATCTGATGGAAGTTTGGTCTAGGCTCCTGGACTTGCCAAGGCCTAAGCCTGACGAGAATGACAGCATTATTTGGACCCTCTCTCCTACTGGTTCTTATGAGACCCACAGCACTTATAAAGCGCTGGAAGCCGATCATCCCACTGTTCCTTGGTCGAAATTGGTGTGGTTCCCATTCAACATTCCTAGGCATGCCTTTATTCTATGGCTAGCAATCAGGAAAGCCCTCCTTACCAAAGACAGGCTTGTCAGATGGGGTATTCTCCAAAGTTCGGTATGTGTTCTATGCCGTAAGACTCATGAAACCATTGAGCATTTATTCTTCCGTTGTGACTACAGCACCTTCATATGGCAACACCTTATTCAGAAGAATTGCTTGAACTCGGCTTATGCATCATCTTCATGGAATTCCATCATCCAGCTTGTTTCTCGCACTTGGCGTGCCAAGACGCCTCTACATCTATTAAGACGTCTCTCTTTGGGGGCTGCCGTTTATCACATTTGGTGTGAAAGGAACCGCAAGATTTTCAAGAATTCAGCCTTACCAAAGGAGGAAATCTGCAAACTTATTGAGCTTGATATCTCCTATAGAGTGGAGGGTCTCTCGATGCCACTGATGGACAACGACATTCACAGGAAAGTAGCGCTCCAATGGAATATCAACTTTCTTTTTTGTTAATCTTTTAGCATGGCCTGGATCGCTTTTGTATTGGTTTAGCATGATCATGGAAGCTTTAGTACGGTCGCCTTTGTTTTGTTTTGGTTCAGTGTGCACTTGGATGTCTGTTGTTATGTAATGTCCTAGTGGACTTCCTCTTCTTTCTTTGTACATTCTTCCTCCTTTTAATGGAATCTTACCTTTTCCAAAAAAAAAAAAAATACTACAAAGAGTGTGTGACAGTGCCCTGGTTGACTAGAAAACTCCTATGATTTGTGAAGTTTAAAACGCAACATGGTCTTTCAGAGATCCGAAACTCTGGAGACCATGCCGAGCTTAACAGTTTTCAAAAATTGCATAACGTGTGCTTTATGAGTGGAAATCCATGAAAAACAAGTTGCGTTGATAAACCTCAGAGTTCGTGCCTTGGTCGGCAGTGATTGTAAAATCCTTTGAAATCATGCAGTGGCAAATGAATTATAAAAATCCAGAAACGCATTCTGGACAGCTCGCATTGTGCCATAAATGGCATGGAGAATGTATGCCACAATATGGGTGATTTGGTTTTCGTCTATTATGGCTAGCTCAATATACCCCAGATGACGGTTTATTGCGCGTCGCAAGAGACGATGTTTATGTCGTGGAAGACAATTCAATGTAGGCCCGGAGGCCACTTTATTGTATGCTTTGAAAAAGCAACTTTGATGTGTGCCTCGAAAGGCGGCCTGATGTACGATCGAAGGCGATTTGATGTACGCCTGGAGGCAATTTGATGTACGCCCGAAGGCCATTTTGGTTTTTGAAATTCTTTTGAGCATCTTTGAAAGCGGTTTGGCCAAAAACATTTGTGCAAATGATCTCGAAGTGCGTGCACTTAATTTATAAACAGACATATACACAAGTAAAGTGAAAGTCAAGTACTATTATCGTCTATGTTAACAACAATTATCAAAAACACCCAAAAGTGTGTGCACAGTCCTAGAAAAGGTTGGTGCCTATCAAGGCACGACTCCTAGACATACTTGTGTAAGGAATCACATCCAAGTCCTAATTAGCCTTTTGTCTTTCATCTGCTTATCGGTGTCAAACCATCATAAAACTTACAACTTGCCAGCAAGGGCGAAATTTACACGATATTCACAAAAGCTGCAAAAGAATTCATCTTTAAGGCTGTCGAGAGCCCAAAAGAAAGGTACAAATTTGCCTCAAGATGGGTAGGCCAAATTCCTATATCTAAGGTTTGGTGCCCCTGTCCTGATTTGGCATGCTTTCATTTAATGGTCTGATTTGGCCGGCTTTCATCTGCTCTAAAAAAGACCAATCCGGACTTAGGGTGCTTCCAACGGACTCAATGGGTCAAGGCCCACGGCTCACGAGACTCGATGCATGGATCTAGGGTGGTTCCCCTTATCAAAGTTAGGTTAGCTTCCTAAATTAGGGCTGAGGTAACCCAGAATCTAGGGTTTACTCAATTTGATGCAAAAAGCGGGGGTTGTTGCCCCTAATGGACTCTTGGGTTTTATTCCAATTTTACTCCTCTTGTCTTCATCATTCACATCACACCACCTCACAATCACAAGCACGGTTTGTTCAGAAGCTTTAGGTGGGGGAGGATACTCAGCCCGAGACTTATGCCTACAAGGGTCTGGACCAGTACTGGATCCTCACGTACCATGGCAAGAAACCTGTGGCGCTAATGGACTCCAGAAAACTAGGGGGATGGGTTTACCCTACTTTCCCCAGCAAGCCACGGGAGCGTAGGTGCTAATACCATCCCAAAAGTCAGTTCATAGGAATCAGAAGGGTGGCTGCTAGAGTGGTCTAAGTCTTGGAGAAGAAGAAGCAATATCCGCATTCATACATTCAGGGTCGGACTATCCACGCAGCCTCCCTCGTGCGTGTCACCCCACGCAATTTATCACAAGCAACTGGAAATAAAAATCCATCAACGGTGTGGTGGTGTGCCTGTGTGTGCTGTTGGGCTGCGTGCTGTGTCTAATCGGGTGAGTTCCATCTGGATTTTGTTGATAAAGGAATTTTTACCGTCTCATATAATAAGGTGCATAATTGGCACGCAATACGAGGTTCTGGAAGAGCCCCCAGGTAAGTGGAGGGTCACCGGGGACTGCTTAAATTCCACTTTCCTTGGGCAATTATCGTGTCCCTTTGACAAGACTCCCCAGGAGATGTATTAGCGTGTACTCCACATTTTACTAAACAAGTTGGTAAAGACCCTAAAACCAACTAATCCCCCTTTGTGTTGACTCATCCTAACCAGGAGTTTTATCGGGTTGAAAGTCCCCGGTGGAGTCACCAGGTTGTGTGCGCGTCGGAAACGCCGCACCGCAGGGTGCACGGATTCTCGTGCGTGCCTTCGGGAGGGTAAAATGGGAAATTGGAGTCACCACCGCCTAATGGGGTGCAAGCGGACACCTGGGTGCCTAAGTCTGTCTATTGGGCTGGTCTGCGACTTAAGATTCTAAGTAGGTTTTCGATTACGGTCCGGGGAAGTCCGTAGACACCCCGGTCTGCCCCATTGGTCGACGGGTCCCATAGAGTTCTCCTGGTTTGAGCCAACTTACTGGTTTCTCACCCGATTCCTAATCCAGCATGCAACTTGGTTAAGTCTAGCGGGACCACCTGAGTGGTGTGGATCCCTTTAATTGCTTTTATCTTGCTTAATTAAGTGATATGAGTCTGATCGGGTAAGCCCCGTTGGAAGGCCCACGATGTCCTTGGTGGGCTTGATTAAGCCCACATGCCTCTGGTGGGCCTCTATCTAGCCTAGGAGGCCCTTTGGGCTTAGGTTAAGTGAATTGATTTTACTTAATTGTTCAATTTAAAGATTTAATTGGCTTTCATGCAAAAGTGTACCTGCATTGGTTTGCGGGCCCCTGGCGCGGGCCACACAAGTGTTGCCAAATATTTTAATTTATCTTTCTTAGATTTGCCAAAGTGGGCTGGACATTTGGCTTGGGGCCCGTGGTCCAAATTTGGGCTTGAAAGGCCAAGTTCTTTGAAGCTAGAGTTTGAACCCTAGCTTGCTTGGTTAGTGGGGCTTGGCGGGCCTGATAGGCCCTCACCCTTGGTCTCGGCCAAATCGTGCTACTTATCACATCATTCCACAAATCCGGTTCGGGTGGACTGCATTGGGTTTGGCCCACCCAACTTGCTTATTTAATTTACTTAAGTGACTTAAGTTACATGCTTGTATCCCGTGATGTTTGTCGGGCTTGGTGGGCCCCATTGGAAGGCCCACAAGAGTACCTTGTTAGACCGGAAGTCCACATCCCATGTTGGATTTCCCGGTGACCCGGAAACCCTATTGGTTAGCTTGGTTTTTTTGAAAACATCATTTAAATACAGCAAAAACCAAGGAACACACAAAAATGGCATTTCTGCCATGTAGCCGACATTCTTAGTTGGCTACACACAAGCCCTAGGTGATCCAACCTGAGTTGTTGAATCACCTTAAAATTGCACTTTTTCGGGGTTTGGCAATTGGGGTGGCTCCATGGGCTTCCTAAGGGCTTCTACGAGTTGCATGGGCCCCTGGGTAGGCCCACATTGGTTCAGATATGGGGGGAAGCCTCCTTTAGCTTCCTTCTTGGGGTTTCTCAATTAAGGTTAAGGGAGCAAAGGTGGAAGAAGGAAGGCATGGGGCTGCTGCCCCCTCACTTCTCTTCAACAGTTACAGCGAAGGCATAGGGGTTTGGTACCCCTACTTTGGTGGTCCCACTTCACTAATCAATGGGCCATAAGAGCCCAACATCCAGGTCTTGTATGCTATGCATGTTAATCCTAAAACCAACATGTTACAGATCATGGCACAGCAACAATAAACAAAAGGGACCAGCAGCTACTAAAGGAATCTTAGGTGGGCTTTAAGCATGCTGATGGGAGTGGAGAATGCATAGAGATCAGGTGAGGGGGTGCATGTATGTCTAATGCCCAATGGGTTGGGTTTGGGAGCATAAACAAGTGAACAAATCTGCTGGGAACAGCAACTAAAAAGGGACTAAGCATGCTACCAGGATGCACATAGAGACAAACCTAATGTAGGCACCTAGAGCATCAGCTCTTAAAGGAAATTAAACATGCTAAAAAGGAGGTGGGAGCCACATAAAAAGCAGGAGGGGGAGGCCTTCCTGCATGGTTCTAATTGTCTAGTGCCAGGGGTGGTTTTTTAGGCTTCCAAAGCTGTCGCGACAACAGCAAACAGTGAGGGTTCACTGCTGTCTCCAGCAGCAACTCACATGGGCATAATAAAGGGTGTTGTGGGGAAGGGGGAGCATGCTTAGGGGGGTCGTGCAACAGCCTCATACCAGGTGGTTAACGGGGTAAGGGAGCATGCTTGTGTGGACCAAACAGTAAACAAAACAAGAGACAAGCATGGGCTGGCAGGTTGGTTAGTGGAGTGCAAAAAGGGGGATGGTGCTGGGAACAGCAAGTGCTACAGGGGCAGCATGCTTCCTAGGACTATGCTCCATGGGGGGTACGGTAAAGCCAAAGGGGGTGGGGGAGCGTGTCGGGGAAGTGGAAGGGGGGAAAAGGAACCTACTTGGCACCTCTTGCAGTAGTAACATAAGGAAGGAAAGACACAAAAAAAAAAAAAAAAAAAAAACAGAGATTGCATGCATGAGAGAAAAAAAAACAGATTCGCACCTAAACACATCTACATACCAAAATCACTTGCATTAGAACAAAGATCACTTGTGAAGTTTTTCCACCACTTACCAATAGGAGAGGCCGCACACCTCCCTTGGTGCCAAACCCCACATGCAAACAAAAGAAAATCAGTAAAAAAATAGTCATGCAAAAAGAGCATGGAAAAGTATCCCAACATGCATTTCCACAGCTTCTAACTGGATCTGAACCTGGCCTCCATGCTTGCACCCAGAACATTCAAAGAAGGGAAGTAGGAGGGGGGTTTATACGGGGTACATTGGACATGCTCGAAGTGAGGGAACATGCTCCCTTTACTGAATAACCCAAAAATTCTCAGAACAATCACCTTGGTGGCCTACAGTGAAGCCAACAAGCTTCTCATCCTCCCATGGGGTCGTGCATGGGATCTCCCTTACCCTTGGAGATCTTCATGTTACCAAAAAAAATGGAAGAAAATGCATGGAAGATAGACATTAACATGGATGTTTAGCAATGTGAAAAACCAAACCCATTAACATGATTAGAAAACCCCCATTTTCATATATGTAAGGTAAAAGTGGGGGAGAAACAATAGCTGAAGGTTCTTAAGCTCTTGTGCAAGGTGGAGACACGTCCTTGAGGTGAAACAACAGCTGGAAAGTCCCTCTTCTTGCACCAACAGTAGCAAAGCTCCTTGTGTTTTGGTAAGGAAGTGAAGGAGAAGGAGAAGGAGAAGACAAGGGTTGGATGGTCCTTAGAGAAGGTGGGAAGGCAATGGAGGCCAAAGGAGCTGAGAAGAATGGGGTTTGGGTGAACAAGGGAGGGGGCAAAGAGAGCAAGGCCGGCAACCCTCGACCAGGGGGGTTGCTGCCCTTTTTATAGAAAACTTTTTGTATCCGGCATTTAATGTCGGATACACTACACCTCCTTTGTATCAAGCATTTTATGTCGGATACAATACACTTCCTTTTTATGTCGGATACAAACACAATTATTTCAAAAATTCAATTTTCTAAGCGAATCTGTCAGCGAATCCGCGCGAATCCAGCGAGCGTATCTCTTGTATCCGACATTTAATGTCGGATATGAATAATAAAAAGTGTATCCGACATATATGGTCGGATAAAAATCTGATATTTACAAATTTGGTCCCTGGATATTCGCAGATTCACCCGATACACTTGGATATTTGCAGATTTGGTCCCTGCGAATTTTTGATTTAGTCCCTGAGATATTTTGCATGTTTGGATATTCACAGATTCCCCCCAAGATATTTTCCTGCGTCTCTTGCCACGTGTGCAGCTCTTTGCCACGTGTGCAGTTTCCAGCTTTTTGCAACTCGGAAACTTCAACATCTCATATTTTCTTCATCCGAACTCCGATTTGAGCAAACTCAGTTGCGTTAGAACCGTATCGGAGTCCTCTATCCATTGGGATAGGGCTAAGCACCTGGTTCGGGGTTTAGCAGAAAGTCAACTTTCAGCTCCCCCTCAAGTTTGACCGCCCTGCAGATCCTTCATTCGAGCTCCGATTCCAACAAACTTAGTTGCGTTGGAACCGTGTCAGGATCCTCTATCCATTGAGATAAAGCAAGGTGGAAAATTATCACTTGATAAAAAAGTCAACTTTTGCCCCATTAGGGTTTGACTTTTTAGCTAGGTTTTGCATTTCTGGCGCTTCCGGGGGTGCAAAAATGAAGTGCTTACAATGTGGCAATGGGAAGTCGTCCTTAGGACTTGCTCTATTCAGATCTCTATAGTCGATACACATCTTGATTTTCCCGTCTTTCTTGGGAACTGGCATGATGTTGGCTAACCACTCTGGGTAGTGAGTTACTTGCAAGAATCCGGCATCCAACTGTTTGGTGACCTCTTCTTTGATCTTCAGGGCCCATTCCGGCTTTGTGCGCCTGAGCTTCTGTTTCACAGGTATGTCCTCAGACTTTGTCGGTAACCGATGCATAACCAAGTCCGTGTCTAACCCGGGCATATCCTCGTATGACCATGCAAATACGTCAGTGTAAGCACCTCATTTTTGCGCTCCCGGAAGAGCCGGAAATGCAAACCCTAGCTAGGAAGTCAAACCATAAAATGGTCAAAAGTTGACTTTTTGATCAAGTGATAATTGGCCACCTTGCTTTATCTCAATGGATAGAGGATCCCAACAGGGTTCCAACGCAACTGAGTTTGCTGGAATCGGAGCCCGGATGAAGGATTTACAGGCCGGTCAAACTTGAGGGGGAGCAGAAATTGACTTTCTGCCAAACCCAGATCAACTGCTTAACCCTGCCTCAATGGATAGAGGACTCCGATACGGTTCTAACGCAACTGAGTTTGCTCAAATGGATAGTCATTTTGGTTTCTGTAGTTGTGAGGCTTTTTGGTCTCTCTTGGTTAGTTTTGTCTATTTGGATTTTTGTAAGGGTAAGGCTGATTGTCCCCCCGATCTGATGTATTTGAATTTGGTATTAATATACAGGTCAGGGTCTGCCTCAACCCTCGTCCCTCCGCTGGAGTGCCAATAAGGTTATTCCTGCCTTAGTGGATTTTCTCCACACAAAAAAAAAAGTTCTAGGGCAGTAGCGTCGGAAACTGCACACGTGGCAAGAAACGCAGATAAATATCTCGAGGGTTAATCTGTAAATATCCAAAATATGAAAATATCTCAGGGATTAATCTAAAATTGCGCAAGGGGCAATTTGCAGTTATCTCAAGTGTCAAATCAGTCAAATCGATCAAATCCAGAGAGAAATCTGTAAATATAAAAAATATTAGAAAATAACCAAAATTTAATTTCGGTTATTACACAAATTGTGTATAACCGGAATTCAATTTCGGTTCATAAAGTTAAATCAAATATTGCTCAACAGATTCTCTGATTCCGTACCTGACAAGCCATAATTGCTAATCAAGTGAAAAATAACCGAAATTCAATTTCGGTTACAAACAAAAACAGTATAACCGAAATTGATTTTCGGTTATACTGAAAAAGCAGTGTAATCGAAAATCAATTTCGGTTAATTTTTTCCTGTCTATAAATAGAAACCCCAGCCATCTAGCTTGGGGTTGCTGCTTGCCGAAATTTTCCCCCACCCTACCCTGCTCGTACCTCCCTTCTCTACCCTCTCCAACCCCTCTTAACACCCAAAACCCTATTTTAACTAGCCCAAGCCCCTTTCACCCCCTTCTTCTTCATTCCTAACACTTGGAAGGAGCCCTTGGAGGACTTGCTAGAGTTGGGAGAGGAGCTCAAGTGTTGTGGAAGCCTCAAGTGGGTTCCTACACCATCCTATGAGGTTTTCGACTTTAAGGTATGGCTTCCCAATGACTTTTATTCAACATATGTAAATATGAGGTTGTTTAGAGCATGTTAGTCTTCAAGCCTGCCATAGTGTCATGTTTGGTTGACTGTGTGAATGGTCTCTTGTCCTTTTTGCTGATTTGTTGTGATGCTTGAGCTGAACTGGGTGAACCAGCAGGGTTTTCGGGTCAACCGGAAACCCAAAATGGGGCATGGGCTTTTAAGCCCAATATGATTCCTTTGTGGGCCTTCCAATGGGGCCCACCCAGTCCAAGATCATTTGTGAAAATAAGCAAGATAATTAAAACAAATCCAATGGGCCAAACCCTACGAGGCCCACCAAAGCCCAAAAATGAAGCATGCAGGCTTAGTATAGGGATGGTTTGGCCGTGACCGTGGGGGTGGGTCTATTGGGCCCACTTAGCCCATCAATCCAACTGGGTAGGGTCTAACACCCTGACCTATTTGAACCATGGACCACCCAGTCCAAGTCTAGACAAATGGGCCCCACGCCCAAGGTCTAGCCCACTTTGAGAATTAAAATGAGATAAATCCAAATAAGTCACTTGACAACCACTGTGGGCCTGCCCAATAGGCCCACAAACCAATCCAGCCCGCCAAGAATAAAACGTAACTGGATCTTTCAAACTGAACCCTAAAGTAAAGTCAATACACTTAACCAAAGCCCAAAGGGCCTCTTAGGCTAGACTGAGGCCCACTATGGGACATGTGGGCTTAACCAAGCCCACCAAGGAAATCCGCAGGCCTTCCAACGGGACCCACCCAACTAGACCAAGGACACTTAATCAACAAAGATAAAATCAATTAAAGGGACCCGCACCACTTAGCTGGTCCCGCCAAACTTAACCAAACTACCTGCTAGATTAGGAATCAGGTGAGAAATCAGTGAGTTGACTCAAAACCAGGATAGCCTATGGGACCTGTCACCCGATGGGGCGGACCGGGGTGTCTACAGACTTCCCCGGACCGTAACCGAGACCTTACTTAGAATCTCAAGCCGCAGACCAGCCCAATAGACAAACTTAGGCACCCAAGTGTCCACCTGCACCCCATCAGGCGGTGGCGACTCCAACCTTCCCATTTTTTTCCCTCCCGAAGGCACGCATGAGAATCCGTGTGCCCCGCCGTGCGACCCCGCGCACAGCCTAGTTGGTTCTAGGATCTTTTACGGTCTTGTCTTAAGTAAGGCGTAGAATACATGCAAATACGTCTTCTGGGGAGTCCTGTCAGAGGGACAGGATAATTGCCCAAGGAAAGTGGAATTTAAGTGGTTCCCAGTGACCCTACACTTACCTGGGGACTCTCCCAGAACCTCGTATTGCATGCCAATTCTGCACCTTACTATACGAGACGGTAAGAACTCCTTTATCAACAAAATCCAGACCAAACTCACCTGATTAGACACAACACGCAGCCCAACTGCACACACGGGCACACCACCGCACCATGGATGGATTTTCATTTCCAGTTTTCTGTGATAAATTGCGTGGGGTGACACGCATGAGGAAGGCTGCGTGGATGGTCCAACCTTGAATGAATGAATGAGTGTGGATATTGCATCTTCTTTACCCAGACTTAGACCTCTTTAGCAACCACCCTTCTGATTCCTATGAACTGACTTTTGGGATGGTATTAGCACCTACGCTCCTGTGGCTTGCCGGGGAAAGCAAGGTAAACCCATCTCCCTAGTTTTCTGGAGTCCATTAGCGCCACAGGTTTCTTGCCGTGGTACGCGAGGATCTAGTACTAGTCCAGACCCTTGTAGGCGTATGTCTCGGGCTGGGTATCCTTCCCCACCTAACGCTTCTGAATAAACCGCGCTTGTGATTGTGAGGTGATGTGATGTGAATGATGAATACAAGAGGAGTAAAATCAATCTAAAACCCAATAGTACATTAGGGGCAGCAACCTCCGCTTTTTGCATGAAATTGAGTAACCCTAGATTCTGGGCTACCTCAGCCCTGATTTAGGAAGCCAACCTAACTCTGATCAAGGGAACCACCCCAGATCCATGCATTGAGTCCCGTGAGCCGTGGGCCTTGACCCATTGAGTCCGCTAGGAGCACTTTAAGTCCGAGTTGGTCTTTTAGAGCAGATGAAAGCCGCCCAGATTAGACAGACAGACGAAAGCATGCCAGATCAGAATAGGGGCGGAAAATCCTAGATTTAGGAGTTTTAGCCTACCCGCCTTGGAAGCAATTTGTACCCTTCTTTTGGGCTCCCGATAGCTCGAAAGATGAATTCTTTACCTGCTTTTGTAAATAACTTGTAAATTTTCGCCCTCGCTGGCGAGTTGTAATTTTTGCTACGGTCCAACACCAAGAGCAGATGAAAGAACAGATGAAAGACAGAAGACTGATCAAGACTTGGACGTGCTCCCTTACACGAGTATGTCTAGGAGTCGCGCCTCAATTGGCGCCAACCCTTAGGACCACACACCATGTGTGCTTGGATTTAAAGTCTGCACTGTTTTAGTTTTTACTACTATCATTCTGTAAAAGATTGTGGAAATTGGTTCACCCCTGTTTTGCTTGAAATTATGCATGTTTTAGAGCTAATTAAGAGTTTGGTGTGGAACCCTAAATTGATTTGGAATTTCAGTCGGATAGCTGGCATGTCATCTTCGTCCTCATCTAAAAGAACCCGTTTCCCTAGGATAGAGAAGTGCGCCTAGGATACCCCCTGGATCCGCTCTTGGACAAGGCAGCTCCGAGGGGATAAGCAGATTGAATGGGAGGCACGATACCATACGGGGCATAGCCTGTCCTTGTTAAACGTGCCAATCAACTTGGATATGATCCAAGTAGCTTTGCTTTTCTGGGATCCCTAGCTTTCAGTGTTTCGATTTGGGACCAATGAGTTGACTCCCACAATTGAAGAATTTGACCTATTCCTCCGATTTGGCGACCTTGGAGAACCCGCCAGGCCAAGTCTCAAAGAAAGGTACAAGAATGAAGCTTGTGTTTTCTTTGGCCTCTCAAGGGGAGAACTCCAGACCTTAGGAGGTGACAAATCATTCACGAGGGTCTCCAAAACATTCCTAGCTGAAAAGATAAGAAACAAAAAGCAGGAAAGACCCCGGGCTTGGTTTGACTCCTTCACCCTTGTGGTTCTATCGCAAATCTTCTTTCCAACTAGGGGAGACACCATTAATTTGGCCCTCATGGAAATTGTGGATCAATTCCAGGCAGGGTACCGAATCATGCCACTGATCCTAGCTCAATTATTTCATCCCTCACCTTGTCCAAAAATGGAACTCGGAGCTTTCAAGGGTGTGCTCCCCTCCTCCACATTTGGCTGCAAGACCACCTGATGGTTTTAGAACCTATCAGCGTGCATTATGGGCTAGCCCATGACAACATCACATGGATGGCCCGAAGAGAAATTCGCCCTGACTTACCCACTCTTGAGGCTTGGCTAGACCACTTTCTCCATCTGAATGGAGAAACGGATATCAGATGGTGGGGTACATTCAACTTCACCTACACCCACATCCTGGCTTTCAAGAACAGAGATTGCCTTGCCCTAATAGGCCTTACCCATGTTGTGCCATACTATCCGATTCGAGTTCTGAGACAGTTTGGGAAGCCGCAGGGAATCTCCATCAAGGACGATGCGAGCGGTTTGATTGGTCCACTCACCAAGGAGTGAAGGACGCAGCTGCTGATAGAAAGGAAGATGGTGTGCGTATACCGGGAGGACATTTTCACTCAATCCCACTTTCGAGATTGCAAACAGTGGATGGCTCGGGATGGCTCGGGAATTTGCCTACGACGGCCCCCCGCCTCTTCAGCCCGTCACTTCTCGTGACATTCGAGTTCTGCCCCTAACACATATAGGGACAGGGTGGCCGAACTACAAGAGACCCACTCCCGTATCCTTTCAGCTTATGTGGATTCGACCACAAAACTTAACAACATGTCCTCCACTTGAACGCATCCTTGCTGCCATGTTCCTCGCCTGAACCTTGCCTGAACCTCGCCTGAAGCTTTGGTCATGAACCTCGCCTGAACCTTGCCGTCTTGAACCTTGCTCGCCTGAACCTTGCCGTCATGACCTTGCCGCCTGAACCTTGCTCGCCTGAACCTTGCTGCCATGTTCCTCGCCTGAACCTTGCCGCCTTGAGCCTTGCTACCTTGTTCCTCGTCTGATCCTTGGCGCCTTGTTCCTTACTGCCTTGTCTGTCCTGCTTGTCCATTGTTCCTGCCTTCTTCTCCCCCATCTTGGGGTCCTGTCCAGCGCCTTTTTCTGCTTTCGTGGTGTTTTCTTCTTCCTCCTCTTCGGGTTTCATCTGCTTCTCCGTTCTATTTGTGAGGTTTTCGCCATTTGTTTGGTTCTCTTCTGCTTCCGGTCTCTTGTTCGCGTTTTCTGGGTTCGTCTTTGGTCGCTGCTGCTTGTGGCTCTTTCACCTGTGGCCATCATCTGTTCGTGGAGCCTTGTTCGTGTCTATCATCTGCCCGTGCTCTTTTCTGTTCGTGACTATCATCTGCTCGTGGATCTCTCATTTGTTCGTTGCTTCTCTCCATGAAGCTTTTGTTCGTGGGTCATTATCGCCGTGAGCTTTCTCGTTTCTGTTGCTGTTCGTGGATTTCTTCTGCTCGCTCCGGGGGTATCTTTTTCACTGTGCGTGGTCTTCTTGCTATCTGTTCGTGGAGCTCTTCTTGTTATCTGTTGCTGTTCGTGGTATCTTTTTCGGAGTTCTTGTCTGTGGGGTTCTATTTGCCAAGATCTGTTCGTGGGAGTCCTTTGCCAAGTTCTGTGCGTGGAGATTTGTTCGTGAGCTTCTCCGTGGGTTATCATTTCTCTGTTCATGGATTTACTGTTCGTGGATTTCTATTTTGGGATTTACTATTCGTGGATTTCTCTTTCGGGATTCTTGTCTGTGGGGATCTCTTATTTGTGGGAGTGCTTCGTCTTGTTCTGCTTGTGGCGTTTCTTTTCGTGGGATTCCTTTATTGTTCGTGGTTTTATTATTGTTCATGGATTGTCTATTCCTTATTATTGTTCGTGGATTTATTATTCGTGGGGAGTTTTTGTACTGTTCGTGGGCATTCCAAGTTTTCCCATGCTATTTCGAAGGTGTTGTTCGTGACCACCACTGTTCGTGTCCTTCACTGTTTGCAAGCCTTTGTTAACATTCTTTGGAGGGTGACTTGGAGCTAGGGCGACTTGGAGGGCAACTTGGGAGGGCTCTCGCCGGCATACTGCCGACCGTGGCTTTCTTGGTTCTGGAGTGCTTGTTCGTGGTTCGTGGTGTGTTGCTCGTGGTCGTGCATGCTCTGGGCTGTGAGGTCGTCATTGTCGTGGATGTGAGGAGCAAGGTTCTGAGTGCGGAGCAGGTGTTTTGGCTCGTCATGGAGGTCTGAGTTTCTGGCGTTCCGGGCTTGTGGTGCATCCAAGGAGTTGAAGCTCGGGCAGTGATTCGTTTTGAGTGTAGCAAGTTTCTGGTACGTTTGAAGCAAGTTCTCTGGGAGCTTTGAGGAGGTATCAAGGTTCCGTGAGCAAGTAAGTCTCGCTGCAAGGCTTTTTGAGCCTGGATCTGGTCCTGATCATCTGGATCTGGTCGTGAGCATCTGGATCTGGATCTGGATCTGGTCGTGAGGCTTTCTGTTCGTGAGGTTCCAAGCTCTGCTCGAAGGTTCCGGTTTGTGTTCGTGCTGCATTCGTGGTTTTCGGAGGAGGTCGTGGAGATACTATTTGCAGAGGTGGAGCATAGTTTTTTGGAGTGATCGTGGAGCAAGGCAGTTCATTGCCTGAGCAAGTGAAGGTTCGTGTTGGTTGTTGGAGGTGGTTTTCTGGCCGGGTTTGCAGTCAGGTGTGATGGTTTTCTGATCCATCAAAACCATGTCTGGTTTTGACCTTTCAAATTCAAATTTTCCGCCAATTGCTCACCCGGGCCAAACCGAAAATGCTTCTTCTCACCCGGATCCTGGATATGCTTTTGAGGCCAACCCCAACCCGAGCCAGAACGTTAACCCGAGTGGTTTAATGGTGGGGAGCGGGAGTGACTATCAGCAAAAGGATAATACTGCAGGTTCGCTCGCTGCAAAGAGAGGCTTCTCTTCCACTAGACAGTGGAATACGTTGTTTGTAGATAAGGCGTTCGCCAGATCAAAGCTAGAGTTCTTTGCCCCATCTTTCTCTGATGGAGTGCCGGTCATCTCTCCCTCGACGGAGGTGGTGGAAGAAGGCATAAAGTCTTGGGAGGGATGTCTTGTTGGTCACTTTATCGATAGGAAAGTGCCTTTTGCTGTGGTAAAGTCAATTGTGGGAAAGATATGGGGCAGCTCTGTGGAAACCAATACAAATGATGAAGGATTCCTCATTTTCAGGTTCTCTGATGTTCAGATGAAGCACAGAGTGCTTGAGGCAGGCCCTTGGCATATAGGTGGTCGGTTAATGGTGTTGAAGGAGTGGCAACCTGGAATGCAATTTATCAAGTCTGAGCTCAAGAAAATCCCAATATGGATCAAGATGTTTAATATCCCTTTAGAATTCTGGACTGTTAAAGGCATTGGACATATTGCTAGTGGTGTAGGAGTTCCATTGTTTATGGATGAAAACACAGAAAAGAGGACTCGTATCAGCTATGCTAAGGTGTGTGTTGAAATTGAAGCTGGGAGTGAACTACCTGGAAAGCTTCTTCTTAAGTCTGCAGAGAAAGTGTTGGAAATCGAAGTGGAGTACCTGTGGAAGCCTCTATGCTGCACAAATTGCAAAGTATTTGGACATGGGTTAGCAAAGTGCCCCAAGGCACCCACTCAAGTCTGGAAACCAACAGGGAAAAGGGTGGACATAGATGCTGATCTACGCCCATCTATCTCGGAGCATGTGAACAACACTTCAGGGAACCTTTCAGTCGTGGGTAGGAATGATAATGCTGAACATGAAGGAACAATACCAAACGAACCTACAAGGGATATGGCTTGTGGATAGGGCGGTAGAGATGCCTACTGTGGCAACTACAGAACCTAGAGTGGAAGAATGTTCGGAGGTGCCTGATGTGGATAATGTAGTGGAGAATGAAAGGGTACAAATACAGAATAATTCTGATCCTGCAGTGGCCGGGCTATGTCAAGGAAGTCTATCTGGGATTGAGAGCCCAACCAGATTTTCAGTTCTGGAGAATCACACTAGTGAGGAGGTGTTGGAATCCTCAGGTAGTGAAGGTAAGAGAAGTAGGAAAAAGAAGAAGAAGGGTATCCTTGTGGATGAAGTTGAAATGAAGGCAGCCAAAGGGAAAGCATACTCCAAAGGAGCTGAGATTTCTGCTGTGCAGAAGATGAAGAACATACCACTTAAGATCCATGATTAAGTGGGGGGTCTGGAACATCAGGGGGTTGAATGACCCCGCAAAAAGATACGAAGTGAAGGATTTAATTCATAGATATGACCTGAATGTGGTTTGCCTTATAGAAACAAAGGTGCGGCAGATTAACAAGAACTTAATTCTCTCATCCATTTGTCCTAGGTGGAACTCTATTGATAACTATTCATGTGCTTTAAAAGGAAGACTGTGGGTATGTTGGAACCCGATTACAATTGATATTAAGAGAATCTTTAATTCTGATCAGGTCATCCATTGTCAAGTTGTCCTCAAGGCTACAGATCAGCAGTGTGTGGCCTCTTTTGTGTATGGAGCTAATGGATATGAGCTTCGTAAAACGCTGTGGCATGACCTGAAAGCATTAATTCCGAACTGCCCTTGGATTGTAGTAGGTGATTTCAACTGTGTAAGGAATTCTAATGAGAAAGTAGGGGGTAGACCAATCCATGAAGCTGCTGTTATGGATTTTAACAGATTCATTGACGAGTGTATGCTCCTTGAATTGAAGAGTAAAGGCTTTTTATACACGTGGAGCAATAGATCAGAAGGTGATAGAAGAATACAATGTAAGATGGATAGAGTCATGGTAAATCATGAGTGGATGCACCAATTTGCAGGTTCTGAGGTGGATTTTCTTGCTCCAAACATATCTGATCATAGCCCGGCGGTAATCACAGTTACTAATTCTTTGTCCAAAGGTCCAAAACCGTTCAAATTCTTCAATTTCTGGACTGATCACAGTGAGTTCATTGATATTGTGAAGGACGCTTGGGGCATCCAAGTGGAAGGTCAGCCTATGTACTGCCTATATAAGAAGCTAAAGAATCTAAAGATGAAGTTAAAGGAATGGAGTAGAGGAAAATTTCAGAACCTTGAAGCCCAAGTCTATGAGTGCAGGCTTCAACTCCAGAAATGTCAAGAGAAGTTATTTGCTGACCCTTTAAATCAGGAGCTGCTCAGAAATGAGAGTGAGCTTAGGACTAAACTTGCAGAGAAGTCCAGGAATGTCGAAGCACAGTTGAGACAGAAGTCTCGCATTCAATGGCTCAAGCTGGGTGATGCTAACACTGAATTCTTCTACAAGTCCTTGGTAGGGAGACAGGAGCATAACAGAATTGTTAGTCTCTATGAGGAGGATGGCACCAAAGTCACTGACTGGGACAGGATTAAGGTTAGATTTGAGCAGCACTACAAGGAAACCTTGGGGGGTACAAAACTAAATTGGCAAGGAAGTTCAAGAGAGTTGGAAAACTTTATACACAGGAGAATCTCTGAAAGCCAAAGGGAGGAGCTCAATGCTGAAGTAACTGATGAGGAAATAAGGAAGACCATGTTCAGTTTGAAAGACGATAAGGCACCTGGACCTGATGGGTTTACTCCCAAGATGTTCAAGTGTGCATGGAATGTGGTAGGGCAGGATGTCATAAGGGCTATCAAGAGTTTCTTCATCTCTACCAAGCTTCTTAAACAATCAAATGCTACTGTGCTTACCTTGGTGCCTAAGTGCGAAAACCCATCAAAGGTAACTGATTACCGACCTATATCTTGTGTGAATACCATATATAAGTGCATATCGAAAATCATTGCAAACAGGTTAAAGAACCTAGTAGGTGACCTGGTGGGTCCTCAACAAAGTGCTTTTATTCCTGGAAGGAAAATTTCAGACAATGTGATGCTCACTCAAGAATTAGTTCATGATTACCACCTTCAGAAGGGGAAGCCACGAAGCACTATCAAGGTGGATATAATGAAAGCTTATGACTCGGTGAACTGGGAAGTACTCCCATTGTTGATGGCAGCTATGAATATACCGGGGAAGTTCATTGGGTGGGTGATGGAGTGTGTATCAACTACTTCTTACTCATTGAATATGAATGGTACGCTGGTGGGTTTCTTTAAAGGCACAAAAGGACTAAGGCAAGGAGATCCGATGTCGCCATATCTGTTCATGTTGATAATGGAGCTTTTGATGGGTATCCTATGCAAGAAATCTCAACAAGGATTCAGCTATCACCCAAGATGTAAAAAGCAAGATATCAAAGCACTATGTTTTGCCGACGATTTGGTGATCTTTTCTAAAGGAGACGTTCAATCACTGAATTGTATTTTTGAAAGTTTGAATGAGTTTGCTGCTATAACAGGGCTCAATATGAATGTGGAGAAAAGCATGCTGTTCCCATGTGCGATGGACCAAGACGTGAAGGATCAGGTTACTAGTAGATTTCAGATTCCTTTGGGCTCACTACCTATAAAGTATTTGGGGTTGCCACTGATCACATCTAGGTTAAGACCTAGGGACTGTGAGCCACTTGTTTTGAAGATTAAGGCAAAGATCCAAGGCTAGAAAGCAAGATTTCTGTCATATGCAGGTAGAACTCAACTCATCAAATCAGTGTTGTTCTCATCGGCTGTGTATTGGTTGACAAGCTTTCAACTTCCAAAGAAGATTGTTACTGAAATTGAAAGCCTTTGTAGAAGTTTTTTTTGGGCTGGTCCTGATCTAAGGAAGAAGATAAACCCTATTAGCTGGGCAAGGATTTGTTCACCAAAAGAGGAAGGAGGACTGGGTATTCTTAATTTACAGCAGTGGAACCAAGCGGCAATCACTCAACATTTGTGGCGTATTATTAAGGGAGAAGCATCTTTGTGGGTTGAGTGGACCAACTCATACCTTTTAAGAGGTAGGAATATCTGGAGTTGTCCGGTTCCGGTCAAAGCATCATGGATTTGGAGGAAGATCTTGAAGCAAAGAACAAGACTTTTCCAGCAAGTGCACTACAAGGTTCGGAATGGAGTGAACACATGGCTTTGGCTAGACCATTGGCACCCCTTGGGATCATTATTTCAGAAGTATGGTAGAAGGATAATGTATGATGCAGGTCTTCCTCTACATTCAAGAGTGTCTGAGATTATCCAAGATAACTCATGGAACCCACCAGTGGCTCTTACACATGAACTCCAGGAACTTTGGAGCTATCTGAGCATGCTACCAGGACCTGATCAGAACCAATTGGATAGTATTACGTGGAAACCAGCAAAATCAGGAGAGTATAGCATCAAAGAAGCTTATGAGAACTTGCGTACCAGAGCACCGAAGGTAAGTTGGAATGATGTTGTGTGGTTTAATCAGAATATTCCGCGGCAAGCTTTTATACTTTGGTTGGCATTCCATGGAAGGTTGCTCACCCAGAGCCTTCTTCTTAACCTGAATATCCTGCAGGCCTCAAATTGTGTTTTTTGTAGAGCACATGTAGAGGACCTGAATCATCTTTTTTTCTCTTGCCGGATATCAAGAACAATATGGGAAAGTATACAGAGGTTAAATTGCATCAGAAGACAACACATTAGTTGGGAGGATGAGATACAGTGGGCCTCCCAAAATTTGAAGGGTAAATCCTTACCAGTGAGGATAAAAAAGGTATCTATGGCAGCTGTGGTCTACCATATTTGGAGAGAAAGGAACAGACGCCTATTCCAGAACAATGCATTACCACATGAGGAGATTATTCAGCTCATTGTGTCTGATGTTAGCATGCGGCACTCTCACATAGAGGAGCGTGTAAAAGACACTCCGGAAAACAGAGAAATATGTGCTAATTGGAGAATCAATCCAGTTTTTGTAACCTAAGCACTATATGCTTTAGGGTTGTTTTTTCTGTTTTGATGTGAGCCGTGTCAGGCTCCTGTACTTGTAAATAGTTTCTCATTTATACTATACGAACTCCTTACTTTCCAAAAAAAAAAAAAAAGCTGTGCTCCACTTCTGTTTGTCTTTTGGTGTACCAGGGGTCCTGTGCAATTGCCTGCTGTGAATCAATTGGGAGATGATTGAAGAATGGACTGTCTCTAAGCCTAGCCCAAACCAGCTGGTTGGGATGGAGATTGCTTCAAACGAGGTCTTCCCGCCCCTGGGAGCTACTGCGGAAGCTGTTTTCACTAAGCCTACTTCGTCAGATATTCCTACTGTGCAGGGCTCGGTTGACTCTAGCTGTCCTCTTTCCCCTGCCAATAATTCTATTTTGGGATTTGCTGCTCTGCCTGCGGGGTCTGTCTTCCCTCCTGCTTCTCCGAAAACAGCATGGTCTAGCCTCTTTGCGCCTAGCTCCCAGGTAAGACCGAAGTTGGACTATTTTATGCCAGAGATTGTTGATGGCAAAATAACAGTCAAGCCACCTCCGGAGGTGGCTACTGAAGGTGCAAAAATCTGGAATGAGTCTCTTGTGGGCCACTTTCTCGATAGAAAGCTCCCCATTGCAGTTGTGAAGAGTTTGGTTGACCGTCTATGGGGGAAGCTTGGATCGGTTAGAACTGCCGAAGTTGGTGATGGCTTCTTCATCTTCACATTTTCAAACTCTCAGATGCATGATAAGATTCTCCATGCTGCTCCGTGGCATCTAGGGGAAGACTTCTCATTCTCAAGCATTGGGAACCTAATATGCAGATGGTTAAATCCCAGCTAAGGAAAGTTCCAGTTTGGATAAAACTTCACAATGTGCCCATGGAATACTGGTCACCAGCTGGTTTGAGCTACATTGCAAGTGGTGTGGGAAGGCCCTTATGGTTGGATGAACCAACGGAGAAGAGGTGGAAGCTCCAATTTGCACGCGTTTGTGTTGATGTTGACACTGATTGTGTTTTTCCAAATGGCATCTTCTTAGCTACATCTGAAAAGGAACTTGAAATTGATGTTGAATATTCTTGGAAACCCCAGAAATGTCATGCTTGCTCCATCTTTGGTCACTCTGAAGCCAATTGTCCCTCAGTCTTGAAGAAGTGGGTTCCTACAAGGCGGATATTCTCAGATACTTAAGGTTCTCATGGTGCTGCTAGACACAATGAAACCAATGCTGTTGGTCCCCATGAGGTAAGTGACAATGCTGATGGTCTTCATGATGATGGTCACAATGAAACCAATGAAGCCCTTGGTCATCATGTTGGAAATGCTGTTCCTGATGAGATGTGGAAGACCACCAATCGGAAGGGCAAGGACGGTGTTGTAGGGGAGATAGAGGAAGCGCAACAGAATGCTCAGCTTTTTGTGGAAGATTCCATGCATGGGAACGGTTCGGCCCGTGAGATGGTACCTGTGGCGACACCTGGAAACTGTGTTCAGTTCATGGAAGAAGCTATTACAGTCTCCCCTAACAGATTTGAACTTCTCAATCATGACAAGCACGGTCTCAATCATGACAAGCACGGTCTCAAAGGGAGTTCCTCGTCCAAGAAGAGGAATAAGAAGAAGAAAAGAATCCTTGTTGATGAGGTGGCGATGAAACATGCCAAGAATCCTTTAGTGGATAAAGTCCTCGGGTTGAAGGAGGGAAATGGAGGAGGGGCGGATATATCTCCATGATTAATATTGCTGTATGGAATATTAGGGGTCTTAATAACCCCGAAAAGCAAACTGAAATTTGTAATTTGATCTCGTCCAAGAAGGTTAGTATTGTTGCTATTTTGGAGACTAAGGTTCGTCACATTAACGCTCAAGTGGTGAAGAGTATGATCTCCCCCCATTGGATCCTTATTGCTAACTATGATTGTGCTTTGAAGGGCCGGATTTGGATCTTGTTCAATCCTATGGATGGGAGAGTTAATAAGTTAGACAGTAGTGACCAGCTTATCCATTGTTATGTAGAGCTTCTTGGTATTCAAAAGACATGTCTTGTTACCTTTATTTATGGTTCAAATGATGCATTGGAGAGAAGGTTATTGTGGAGGCAGCTCCAACAATGTTCATCAACCCAGCCGTGGCTTCTTATAGGGGACTTTAACTGTGTCCGATCACCTAATGAGAAGGTTGGGGGTAAGCCAATCAATCGTGGTCCCACGGAGGAGTTTAACAACTGCATTGATGCTTGTGAGCTTGTGGAGCTCAAGTATAAAGGCTTCTCACTCACATGGTCTAATCAAAGTGAAGGTCAAAGAAGGGTATCTTGTAGGCTCGACCGTGCCTTAGTCAACTTGCCTTGGCTAAGAGAGTTTACTCAATCTGAAGTGGAGGTCCTTAACCCAAGCATATCTGATCATTGTCCTCTACTTATCACAATCTTTCCCCAGTGGCAGCAAGGTAAGAAACCTTTTAAGTTTTTCAACTTTTGGTCATTAAGGTCTGACTTTTTGCCTATAGTTGATGAGGCATGGGCCATTGAGGTTCATGGCACTCCTATGTTTCGGGTGTCTAAAAAGCTTCAGAATGTGAGGGCCAAGCTTAAGGAATGGAGCAAGCAGATGAAATTTTCCGAGCTAACTTCTCAGGTCCATGAGGCTCGGATTAAGCTTGCTGAACTTCAGAAACTTTCCCATGATGATCCTATGAACCATGACCTTTCCCAGCAAGAGAAGAACCTAAGGAGGCACCTCTCTTCCTTACTAAGATGTGAAGAGTCCCAAGTCAAGCAGAAATCAAGGGTGCAATGGTTAGCAGAGGGGGACAGGAATTCAACCTTTTTTCATAATGCTATGGTATCCAGGAGAGCCACTAATACCGTTTCATGCATCATGATCAAAGGGAGATAGCGGAGCACATTGTTAGTCATTTCCACACTACTTTGGGGACGACTATTGTTCAGAATTATCAAGCCACGCCAACTTTCTCTAGGGTCTTGACAGATGAACAAAAAGCCAACTTAATGGAGGAGATTAGGTCTGATGAAATCAAGTCCACACTTTTTTCCTTAAAAGATGAGAAGGCACCGGGTCCGGATGGCTTTACTCCTACCTTCTTCAAGAAGTGTTGGGCTATTGTAGGCCACGATGTATTGGAAGCAAACCTTAGTTTTTTCAAGGATGGTGAGCTGCTCAAACAATGGAATACCACAGCTATTTCCTTAGTGCCAAAGTGTCTGAATCCTAGCAAGGTCGCCGACTTTAGACCTATCTCCTGTGTCAACACTCTCTACAAATGTATAGCTAAGATAATTGCTAATCGGCTTAAGGGAGTGGTTGGGGGGTTAGTTGGGCGCTATCAATCGGCGTTCATACCGGGAAGAGGTGCTGCTGAGAATGTTCTTTTGACTCATGAGTTACTGCGCAATTACCACTTGGAAAGTAGCCACAAAAAATGTGCTCTCAAGGTGGATATTCGTAAGGCTTTTGACTCGGTTTCCTGAGACAGCATTAGAGACATGCTACATGCAATTCCCGTCTACTGTTGTTACTTGGATCATGGCATGTGTCACAACTCCAGCTTTCTCAATCATGATTAATGGCACCATGTGTGGCTTCTTTAGAGGTGCTGTTGGTCTTCGGCAAGGGGACCCTATGTCACCTTACTTGTTTGTGTTGGTGATGGAGGTGTTTAACATGGTGTTAAAGGAGCACACTAAACAAGGCTTCCTCCATCATCATAGTTATCTACCTCATGAAGTCATTTTGAGTCATATCTATGCAGATGTCCAAGTCAAGCTCCACAACAAGGACTGTATGGTTAAGGACACACCAAGAACTGCCTCTGAGGTGCTGTTCGTGGTGCTGAGGTGAGGTGCTGTTCGTGGTGGTGTGGTGCTGTTCGTGGTGCTGTTCATGGTGGTGTGGTGCTGTTCGTGGTGGTGACGATCAGCTCGTGGTGGTGTGGTGCTCTTCGTGGCGGCAAGGAGCTGTTCGTGGAGGTGGAGAGCTGCCCACGAAAGTTGTGTGTGGCGGCCTTCCGCACTGTTCGTGGCCGTGGGGTGTCAAGGTTGCCTTCTGGAACCGGAGTGGCCGCTGCGGGGACCGGAGTTCGTGGAGTAGCAGGTCGTCATTATCGCCTGGAACAGTTCTGGAGTCTGTGTCCGTGACTGGTTCTTGTTCGTTGGTGCTCGTGGAGGATCTGTGTTCGTGGAGGATCTGTGCTTGGTTATCGTTGGGGCTCGTGGAGGATTTGTGCTCGTGGGTCGTCACTGCCGTTCGTCACTGGTTCGGTGTTTTGGTGTTCTGCTGTGCTTTGGTGGGAAGCAAGCTCGTTTGAGGTACCGAGGCTCTCCGGGGTTCGTGCTTGTGTGGCTTGTGGTGGTGCTGGGCTACTGAGCTAGTGGTGCTCAGGATCTGCTACTGGCGCACCTCGGGATGCAGAGGTGAAGCACCTCGTCGTCGTAAGGAGCTGCTCGCGGCTGTGTTGTGTTGTGTAGTGTTGCGTTTCTGCTCGTGGAGTGCGACTTGTCGAGCTCAGGCAAAAGAAAGTGGTTCGTGGTTGTGCGACGATTGCCGAGTTCCGATTTCGCTGTTTCAGAACTTGTGGCTACCGGAAGTAGCGCGCGGTGCCATCGTGCTGGGGTGGCGGTTCCGTTTGGAGGTTGCTTGCTACCATGAGCAGGGCTGAGCTGCAGTGCATAGGCCGTGCGAAGTGAGTCAACATTGCTCATGGAGACTGTCGGACGTAATCCTTCACCTACCCCCGAGGTGCTGGTTATTGATGACAGTCGGTCGTGTGCTGAGAACAGTTGCTCGGGTCGAGATGATGATCGTAATCCGGGCCCGGGCAATCGGTCTGGAGCTCTCGGGTCATGCCCAGATTTTAATTTGGAATTCCCTCCTTTGCGCGATGGTCTGTGTGACCTGCCTGTGTCTGAGCGCTGCTCTGGCGCACTCAGTTCTGCACCGGCTCATCCAGGCTCGCCTGCAAGTCTTCCTGGCAGCCTGCCTGCTGGCCTGGCCTCTTTCACGACTGGGGATGTTAGACCTTCTAGCTCTTCCGAATCTGCACGTCCCAGAGGTTCTACTTCGGGAAAGAACTGGGTTGAACTTTTCGGTTGTGCTGCAGCGGGTAGGACGAAGCTCACTTTCCATGCTCCAGCGATAGTAGATGGAAAGGTCGTTGTTTGCCCCCACAAGAGGTAGTGGATGAAGGACATCGACTATGGCAGGGATGTATTGTTGGTTATTTTTTGGACAGGAGCATCCCCTTCAATGTAGTGAAGTCCATAGCAGCAAAATTGTGGGGAACTGTGGATATAACAGCCATTGATAATGGCTTCTTCCTTCTCAGATTTTCTGATTCTCAACTTAGAGAAAAAGTGCTCATGCAAGGCCCATGGTACATGGCTGGAAGACTCTTTATTACAAGAGAGTGGGAGCCCAATCTCGTTCTTGAGAGATCCCAACTTTCTTCAGTTCCCATTTGGATCAAGTTATGGCATGTCCCATTAGAGTTATGGACTCCAAGAGGCTTAAGTTTCATTGCAAGTGGAGTAGGGAAGCCCCTTTTTCTTGATGAAGCTACAGAGAGAAGATCGAAGCTGGGGTTTGCAAGGATATGTGTTGAGATTGATACTTCATGCGCATTCCCAGAAATAATCCACATGCGATATGGAAGAGAATCGGAGCTGTCTTCTGATATCAAAGTTGAATATGCATGGAAACCTGCAAGGTGCTCCTTATGCAGCGTCTTTGGTCATCTGGAAAGCCGGTGTAGTCGGGTCAGAGCCAGAATTTGGAAGCCTACAGGAAAGTTGTTCACTTCACTGGCCGAGATTTCTAATATCCATGAAGGAGAGCCCAATACGGATGGAATTGAACCCCAAGAGAAGGTGATCTCTCCAGCAGAAGAGGTTCCCACGGCTAGAGATCCCCAGGTTATAGAGAAGGACAATCGGCCCAATGAGGAATGGAAGCGCATATGCAAAGGGAAGGAGGTCCTTGTTGTTGAAGGGGGATCGGATGTGATCACTACTCCTCCAGCAGAGACCAGTAGGCCCCATTCAGTTCCTTCTGTGGAGTCACAGGTAGCTAGGGAGGTTGAGATTCATGGGGCGCTTACGAATTCAGTCATCGAGTACCAAGCTGGGCTTAGCAATTCAGTTGTTGATACAAATGGAACGCCTACCAACTTAGCTGAAGATATGCATGGGGCGCCCAAGAATACAATGGATGATCTGCAAGGGGTGCATGCGGTGTTTGAGAAGACCGATCCCAATTACCTCAACCAATTCTCCTTGCTGTCGGATATGGGCAGTATGGTCAACCATGAAACCTCGCCGGGTAGTGAGGGTAAGAAGTCGCGGAAGAAAAAGAAGAAACGGACCATCTTGGTGGATGAAATTGCTATTAGAGAAGCTAAGAGTAAGACGGTGAGAAGTAATTCTCAGATGGCCTCCACCCGCAGTGGTGGCTCTCCCAATATCTAATCGGATTTATGGTTAATTGGGCCACCTGGAACATCAGGGGACTCAATAAACATGTTGACTCAGTTCTGAGTAAGGACGGCAGCCAAGCACTTTCCCATGATTAATATAGCAATGTGGAACATTAGGGGTTTGAACAGCCCCGACAAACAGTGTGAGATAAGGAGTCTTATAACAATGAAAAAGCTTAGTGCGTTAGCTATTGTGGAAACCAAGGTGAGACAGGTGAATGCCCAGCTCGTCAAGAACTTAATTTCTCCTCATTGGGAACTTATTACCAACTATGATTGTGCTCTCAAAGGACGCATTTGGATACTTTTTAATCCTCATGAAATAAGGATTTCCAAAGTTCAAAGTAGCAATCAACATATCCACTGCTTGGCAGAGATCATTAGTGTAAACAAGAGCTGTTTCTTGACTGTTGTGTATGGATCGAATGAGGCGTTGGAAAGGCGCCAACTGTGGAGACACCTAATAATATCCTCTTCAACACAGCCATGGATAATTTTGGGTGATTTTAATTGTGTTAGAACTTCAGACGAGAAGCATGGGGGCAACCATATTAACACAAGAGCTTCAGAGGATTTCAATGATTGTGTGGATGCATGTGGCCTAGTTGAGCTAAGGGCCAAAGGGTTCTCTCATACATGGTGTAACCGGAGCAAAGGCCAGCAAAGAATAGCATGTAGACTTGATCGAGTGCTGGTCAACCTCCCCTGGCATGCTAGCTTCAGCCCTTCTGAGGTTGAAGTTATTAATCCTGGCATCTCGGATCACTCTCCCCTATTGGTCACAATCTTCCCTCAAAGGCAACAAGGTAAGAAACCTTTTAGATTCTTTAACTTTTGGGCCTCTCACCCGGATTTTCTTCAGCTTGTTGATGAGGCATGCTCAGTGGACGTTTCTGGTACCCTAATGTACAAAGTGACAAAGAAGTTGCAATCAGTCAAAGCCAAGCTAAGGGAATGGAGCAAGAGATTGAAATTTGCAGATATAACTTCGCAGGTTCATGAGTTGAGGACACATCTAGCTGAAGTTCAGAAGTGCTTGCATGATGACCCACATAGTAGTGCCTTGTTCCATCAAGAGAAATCCCTCAGGCACCAATTATCTCTAAGTCTTCGCCAAGAAGAGTCCCAACTAAGGCAGAAATCACGGGTGCAATGGCTTGCGGAAGGTGATAGGAATTCGGCTTTCTTCCATAACTCCTTGATCTCTAGAAGGGCAGCCAATACAGTATCTAGTATAATGATTGATGAGGGGCAGAAATTGTGTGACCCAGCTGAGGTGTCCAACCACATTGTACAGTATTTTCAGACCACCTTAGGGGTAAGGCACGATACTAGCACAATGGAGATGCCTGAGTTTGATTCACGAGTAACTGTTGAGCAAGGGGAGAGCTTGAAGGAGGAGGTAACTTCTGAAGAGGTAAAAGCTTCTCTCTTTTCCTTGAAGGATGACAAGGCCCCAGGACCAGATGGGTTCACCCCGGCATTCTTTAAGAAAGCGTGGGATATTGTGGGAAATGACGTCGTCCAAGCAATTCTAAGTTTCTTCACTTCTGGCAAGTTGTTAAAGCAATGGAACACTTCGGCTATTACTCTGGTGCCCAAATGCCACAATCCAAGTAAGGTTTCTGATTTCAGACCAATTTCTTGTGTTAATACTCTCTACAAATGTATCTCTAAGATTTTAGCTAACCGGCTAAAGAGAGTTGTTGGGGACCTGGTGGGTGACTATCAGTTGGCCTTCATACCACGAAGATGTAGTGCAGAAAATGTTCTCCTCACTCATGAATTACTCCACAATTACCACTTGGGTAGCATCCACAAAAAATGTGCATTGAAAGTGGACCTTCGCAAAGCCTTTGATTCCATCTCTTGGAGTAGTATCAAGACAATGCTCATTGGAATGGGATTTCCAACCCGCTTTGTCACTTGGATTATGGAGTGTGTATCTACACCAGCATTTTCAGTTATGATCAATGGCTGCCTCATGGGTTTCTTTAAGGGAGCAAGAGGGCTTCGCCAGGGTGATCCTATGTCACATTATTTGTTTGTGATGATGATGGAGGTCTTCAATATGGTCCTACAGCAACATACACTCCGGGGCTTCTCCTACCACTTTAGATGTGAAGCAGTAGGCCTGAAACTTCTATGCTTTGCAGATGATCTCTTCATTTTCTGTGCTGCTAATAAAGACTCATTGGATTGCTTGAAGAAAGCTCTCCACGACTTCCAAAGTCTTACAGGTTTGCATGTGAATAATCAAAAGAGTGCCATGTTCTTAAGTGGGGTTGATGAGAACCACCAGGAAGAATTGAGCCTATACACAGGTTTCCCCCTTGGCAAGATACCGGTGAAATATCTTGGACTTCCCCTACTCTCTACAAAGCTCACTTGGAGAGATTGTGAACCTCTCATCAACCAAATCAGGATGAAGGCACAATCATGGAAGGGAAGATGCCTCTCGGATGCGGGTAAACTCTTGCTCATTAAAGCTGTTCTCTTTTCTATCAAAGTCCATTGGATGTCATCTTTTATCTTACCTAAAGGAGTGATTGATGAGCTTGGAAAGATATGTAAAAGATTCCTTTGGACAGGGCCGCAGCTCAAGCATAAAATGAATCCCATAAGTTGGGATGTAGTTTGCACGCCACGCAAGGAGGGGGGCCTTGGGTTGTTTAACCTATGCACATGGAACAAAGCTGCCACCATGAAGCACGCATGGAAGATTATCTCCTCTTATGACTCCCTATGGGTTAGATGGGTGCACAAGTACCTTGTAAAGGACCGCAATTTCTGGACTCTTAACATACCATCAATTTGCTCTTGGGCATGGAGAAAAGTGCTTCGAACACGGTCTTATATGGCTTTGCAGGTTAAGAGGAAGATTCATAGTGGCCAACAAACATCGTTATGGTATGACAACTGGCATCCTGATGGTCCTTTGTACTCAACCTATGGCCAACGACTTATTTATGATTCTGGACTTCCAAGCAACGCCAAGGTGAGTGCTATTATTGCAGGAGATGATTGGGACCCACCAGTTGCTGTGTCCCCTGATTTGCTTGAGGTATGGGACAAACTTGACCAGCTTCCCAAGCCAATAGCTGATATTGATGATGTTTTGCTTTGGGTACCTTCAAAGACAGGGTTCTTTAGCATCAGTAGTGCCTACCAAAGCTTACAAGTTCAAAGGGCCTCAGTTGTGTGGCATGACTTGGTATGGTTCCATAACCACATCCCAAAACATGCTTTCCTTTTGTGGCTGGCCATAAACCAAAGGCTTCTCACATGTGATCGGCTTCATAGAATGGGAATTGTGCAACAGCCCAAGTGTGTCTTCTGTAGACGAAGAGATGAATCTCACAATCATCTATTTTTTGATTGTGATTACTCTAGGGAAATCTGGAGTCGTATCATGTCACTTAATTGTGTTCACAGTCCAACCCAGCCTTGGAGGGACCTTGTGCAATGGATTGCAACACTTCGGGTGGGAAATGCCAAAACACGTTCACTTCTTCATCTTTCATTGGCAGCCGCGGTGTACCATATTTGGAGAGAAAGAAATAGGCGGATCTTCCAAAATTCCTATCTTCCATGGCAAGTACTTGAGAACGCTATCATCTCTGACATTCATACAAAAGCCAATATGGATCGAGTGCGACTACCAGACACACCTTTCCATAGGCAGCTCGTGAGCAACTGGAGATTGGCATGGGAACTGGTTCACTAAGCTAGTATAGTTGTACTTGCTTTCATTAGGTGTTGTTGTCTACCACATTTGCTTCTACCCACGATTGGGGCTCTTGTATTTGTTTGTCTTGCTTTAAGGCACTGGTTGGTTTAAACCAGGATGGCACCTCATTGTAAATTTCTATTTCATTAATACACTTTGGACTTACCTTCCCAAAAAAAAAAAGAAACAGGAATATAGTGAGGGATTGGGGGCTGGATTGGCTTTTCGGAGTATAGTTGGAGTGTTTGTTTCTAGTTTAGTTTTTTGGCTATCTTGTAATTTGAGCCTGTTTCTATGATGCCCACGTATCAGTGTTTTGTATAGGTCTTGTTATGGCAGGTTGCCCACAAAGATGGCAGCTGCCTTGTCCCTTCCCGTGATTGTCGAGAGTCCTCTCTAGTGTCTTATCTCCATTGTACATTTTCTTTATTAATATACTTTTTGGCTTACCATCCAAAAAAAAAAAATAGATGTGAAGCTATTGGTCTAAAGTTATTATGCTTTGCCGATGATCTTTTCATCTTCTCCAAAGCTGAGAACTCCTCCATTCTATGTATCATTTCGGCTCTCCAGGAATTCCAGCAAATTACCGGCCTATGTATCAACAAAAATAAGAGCTCTATGATCTTGAGTGGAGTGGATCACTCTAAGCGTTCTGAGTTGAGTTTATTGGCTGGGTACCCCTTGGGTGAGTTGCCAGTTAAGTATCTTGGTATTCCTCTTATTACTTCCAAACTCACAAGGAGGGATTGTCTTCCACTTATTGAGCAAGTCAAAGCTAGGACACAATCTTGGAAAGGAAGGAGCCTTTCATATGCCGGCAGGCTTTACTCATCAAATCAGTGTTGTTCTCTATCAAGGTACATTGGCTAAGCACTTTTATTCTTCCTAAAGGTGTTCTTGATGAGTTGGAGAGGATTACAAGGAGGTTCCTTTGGGCTGGTCCAGATCTCAAGAAGAAAATGACACCAATTTGTTGGGACGTTGTGTGTATGCCATGTGAAGAAGGGGGGCTTGGCTTGTTCAAGTTAAGCATATGGAACAAAGCTGCAGTGATGAAGCATATATGGAAAATATTGAGCCCTGGGGAATCCTTGTGGGTGCAATGGGTTCGTACTTATCTTGTGAAGGACCGGAACTTCTGGACCATAACCATACTAGAAAGTTGTTCTTGGGCATGGAGGAAGATCCTCAAAGCAAGACCTGATGTACATTCACGGATCAAGAAGAAGATAAAGAATGGCTGCACTACTTCCTTATGGTATGATAATTGGCATCCAGATGGCCCCTTGTTCTTTACCTATGGTCAGCGTTTGATCTATGATTCGGGTCTTCCTACCCAAGCTATGGTGAGTTGTATAATATCGGGGCATAATTGGGATCCTCTAGTGGCAGCCTCGCTTGACCTTATTGAAGTGTGGAGCAAACTTCAGCATTTAAGCAATCCAACTCCGGATAGTGAGGACATGATGGTGTGGACTCCTTCTAAGTCAGGTATGTTTGATATTAGTAGTTCTTGTAAGAGCTTAGACACACCTTGCCCGCAGGTTCACTGGTATAACTTGGTTTGGTTTCCTCAACACATCCCGAAGCATGCATTTGTGTTATGGATGGCTATTAATCAAAGGCTTCTTACTAGAGACCGTCTTCTCAATCTTGGGGTTGTTCATCAAGCTTCTTGTGTGCTATGTAGACTCACGATGGAGTCTCACTCTCACTTATTTTTTGAGTGCAATTATAGTGCTCAGATTTGGCATATTATCCTTTCTATGAACTGTGCAAATAGAACCTCCCGTACTTGGGATGAAATAGTGCAGTGGGCTTCTTCCATGCGATTGGGCAGCTCTCATTCTCGAATGATTCTTAAGATCTCATTGGCAGCCACAGTGTACCACATTTGGACGGAAAGAAACCGCTGAGTTTTCAGCAACTCATACATACCATGGCAGAACGTGGTTGCAGCAATTATTGTGGATGTTCAGGATAAAGCAAATCTGGAAAGAGTGAAGATCCATGACACCCCCTTCATCGCCAATTAGTTGCTAATTGGGACCTAAGTTGGGAATTTATATCCTAGGAGAGGGTTTTTTTTTGTATCCCCACGCATTTGGGGCGGGTTTTATTTTTGTTTACCTTATTGTATTTAGGGTATCCTTGTTTCTGTCTGAACTTATTGTAATTATTTCTCTTTATTATTATACTTTGGACTTACCTTCCAAAAAAAAAAAAAAGCTTATGTGGATTCGGAATGGGAGAGTAGGCAGGCCAATATGGACTTGCAACATGAAATGGAACTAGTGCGCAAGCGCGCAGAGGAGGATCGACGTCTGCGGAACAAGCTTCTGCGAGCCTTGAGGAGGCAAGATGTGTCCTCCGACTATGATGATGACCAACCTAGCTAGACTTGGGCTTTGTTGTATTTTGATAAGCATGATGATGTACTATGTGCCATGGCGGCTCTTTTTGATTAAGCATGAATTCTTTTCCATTATGATATGTTGTTCAAACTTAACATGACAAGAATTTGAAATAAAAGAATTAATTCCCCCAAATAGGGCAACTCGGTCTCCGACAGGCTATCTCTTTTCAGTAATTGCAATATTCCTGGTCGCTGCGACCACCCAATTCCTCCAATTGCATCTCTCTTAGTGAGATCGTGAAACCCAGCAAGTGTTCAAAACACCCAAGACTCTGAGCTCAGATCACACCCGTCTATATCTTTTCAAGATCATTCGGTCTAGCCTGTAGGGCACCGAAGCCACCGACGGATGAGTCGGATATTGGTGGAGGAGCGTCCTGGCATAGCCTGCCCCAGATGGCGACACCCCAAGTCACCGATGATTTAATCGGATATTTGTTGCGGAACGTTTGGGTACTACTAGCTGAAATCTTCGGGCACCGAAATCGTCGACGGATGAGTCGAATATTGGTGGAGGAGCATCCTGGCATAGCCTACCCCAGATAGTGACACCAAAGCCGCCGATGGTTGAATTGGATATTGGCTGCGGAACGTCCTAGTACTACTAGCTGAAATCTTAGGGCACTGAAGCCACCAACGGATGAGTCGGATATTGGTGGAGGAGCGTCGTGGCATAGCCTACCCCAGATAGCGACACCCAAACCGCCGATGGTTGAATCGGATATTGGCTGCGGAACGTCCTTGTATTACTAGCCGAAATCTTAGGCACCAAAACCGCTAACGGATGAGTCGGATATTGGTGGAGGAGCGTCCCAGCATAGCCTGCCCCAGATAGCGACACCAAAGCTACCGATGGTTGAATCGAATATTGGCTGCGGAACGTCCGGGTACTAGTAGCCGAAATCTTAGGGCACCGAAACCGCCGATGGATGAGTCGGATATTGGTGGAGGAGCGTCCTGGCATAGCCTACCCTAGATAGTGACACCAAAGCTCCGGGTGGATGAATCGGATATTGGTTGTGAAATGTCCGGGACTACTAGCTGAATCTTTGCATCGCCGAAACCGTCGACGGATGAGTCGGAAATTGGTTAAGGCAGCCCTGAGTGCTGTTTTTCAGCCCCCCTACAGTTTTTTTTTTTTTTTTTTGGAAGGTAAGATTCCATTAAGAAGAAAAAGCAAGAGCGAAGCATATACAAGCAAGAAGTGGGCATACCCACCAAGCAAACAAAGCGGCCTTCAGCTTCTTTCTAGAGAAACATGAAACAATGGGCCAAAGAAAAGAGAACCGAATACAACATTAGGTAAAGTTACATTTGAGATGCCAGTTGAAGGCAATCTGCCTATGGTAGGCGCTGTCCCTGAGAACAAACTGACGTCCAGCAAGTCTGTATGAGATATCCTGAATAATAAACTTGCACACCTCATGCTCAGGCAAAGCAGAGTTCTTGAAGACTCGACGATTCCTTTCACACCATATGTGGTACACAGCTGCGGATAAAGAGAGCCTTCTTAGGAGATGAAGAGCAGTTTTGGTACACCATGAGGTACCGTCCTCAACAATGAGATTCCACGGGGGTAATGGATTGGGGGCATTAAGACCATTCTTGTTCAAAAGAAATCTCCAAATATGTGAGTTGTAATCACATTGGAAGTAAAGGTGAGGGATTGATTCATTACCTTTGCGGCAAAGCACGCATACCGCATTTTGAATGGTACCCCATCTGAGAAGTTTATCCTTAGTGAGTAGAGCATTCCTTATGGCCAGCCATGTCACAAACGCATGCCTCGGAATGTTACCTGAAAACCATAATAACCTTGCCCAAGGTGAAGTTGGTCGGCTAACCTCCAACGCTTTGTAAGTGGCTTTGATACTGAACTGTCCAGTGTGAGATAGGGTCCAGATAACCCTGTCATCCAAGCTGGGGTTAGGCCTTGGCATATCCTGAAGTCTTGCCCATACGTCAATCAGGTCCAAGGAAGTAGCAATGGGAGGATCCCATTCACCACTGATGATAAGATCCTGGACCGTAGCATCATCAGGAAAATCGGAATCATAGATCAATCTCCTACCAAATCGTCCAACTAAAGGACCAAGGGGGTGCCAATGATCATACCAAATTGAGGTACTTCTCCCATTGTTAATTAGGTGCTTTGTGTATGTGGCGACAAAATCTCTTTGCTTAAGAGTTTTCCTCCAAACCCAAGAAGCTGTGGAAGGGATCGGTATTTTCCAAAAGTTTCTCCCACGAAGAAGGTTGCAATTAACCCAGGAGACCCACAGATTGGCGGCTTTACTTGCCACAAGCCAAGCTTGTCTTAACACAGCACACTTATTCCATAGGTGAATGTTCAAGACGCCCAACCCTCCTTGGTCAATAGGCGAACAAACATGGTCCCATCTGACCTTAGAAATCTTGGCAACTTGGCCATTACCAGACCATAAGAAGTGCCTGCAAATCTTCTCCATTTTATAGAGAACTTCCTTGGGAAGAATGTAGACAGACATCCAATACACCGCAATAGAGAAAAGGACTGATTTAACCAGCAATAGGCGACCAGCATAAGACAGATGCTTACCTTGCCAGGACTGGGTGCGAGATGCAAGCTTTTGGAGAAGTGGTTCGCAATCACTAGTGGTCAAACGAGAAGAAATCAGGGGCAGCCCCAAATACTTAACAGGTAGGTGACCTTCCGTGAACCCCAGTGTCTGCAGGATATCATATTTCACGTTGTCAGTAATGCCGGCCATGAACACGACACTTTTCTCCTTATTAACAAGCAGACCAGACAACCTGCCAAAATGTGCAAGAGCTGAGGATACACAGTTAATGGAATCAATGTCTCCATGGGAGAAAACAAAAAGATCCAGCAAAGCATAGTTGCTGTGACCATGCGTGGTCCAGTCCTGTGATACTGAGCTCAAAAAAATCCCCTTGAATTGAAGGTTCTCTTTCCTTGCCAAGACAGCTAAAATAGATCAGCTTAACCCCCAGGTTCTCTTCCCTTGCCAAGTGGCTAAAATAGATCAGGCTCGTAGGGTTCTCTCCCCCAGTTACCTGCGAGTAGCTAAAATAGATTCGGTCATTAGGGTTCTCTTCTCCGGTTGTCTTAGTACAACCAAAATAGATCAGACTTCAAAAAATCATTAGGGTTCTCTTTCCCAGTTACCTGAGGGTAGCTAAAATAGATTCTATCATTAGGGTTCTCTTCCCCAGTCGTCTTAGGGCAGCAAAAATAGATCAGTCTTCAAAATTCATTAGGGTTCTCTTTCCCGGGTGCCTGCGGGTATCGAAAATAGATCAGCTTTCAGAAATCAGGTTATCTTCCTTTGTTGCCTCCGGGCAGCTAAAATAGATCAGTTAGTCAAATCATATCAGAAAAGAAAAATAAGCAAATGAACAAGTTCAGTCAGATAAAGTTGCATAACCAATTTGTGTAAAATCGCACTAATGCCTGTCAATTGTTTACCAGGTACCAAAATTGCTTCCCGAAGTCCGTACCTACTAAGATCGAGGAAAAGGCTCAATATGGACCAGCAAGGAGATCAAACGCCGCCAGGGCAGCATCCGGCAGTATCTAGCCATGGGAAAGTAGTCAATGAAATGCAACACAAAATTGACAGCATGGGGTCTATTATCTAGGAATTGATGACAGAACTGAGGGAATTGAAACAAGTCCCACTAGCAGTGCCGGCCACCACCAGCCGCAGTCGCATTTCCCGCCACAAGCAGAAATGACACCACCACCGTATCCAGTGCATCCTCCTCCCGTGGCACCACCACCAGCGGTACCCTTCCACATTCCACAGCAGGATCAGTTTGTACCTTCTCAACTGGGGCAGGACAACGAAGACTGGTATAGAACCTAGGAGGCTCAGTTTGAAGAAAAACTGACGGCAATGCGAGAAGAGAACAAAGATGAACTGGCCACCATGAGAGAGACACTCAAACAGCTCTAACCCAGCACGGTGCAGAGTGAGGCTACCCTGGAAAGCCTTTGCTTATTTTCTGACATTCAGCTCCCGGCTAAGTTCAAGTGCTCGGAGTTGCACCAGTTTCATGGCACGGGTTGCCTACTGAACCACCTGAGATCATATTCTGGCGACATGTGCCAGTATGCCAAAGAGAACGAATCATGGTGCAGTTTTTCCAGAAGTCGTTGACGGGCACGGCCTACTCTTGGTTTTTGAGTCTGGATAAAACCAAGATCAAGACATGGAATGATCTAGCAGCCGTCTTCATTCAGAAGTATCGCTTGAACAGTCAGATTGTGCAAACCACGGTAGAACTGCAGAGGTTGGCTAAGAAGAGCCAAGAGTCTGTGAGAGAATATGCTAAATGATGGAAAGAGTTGGCAACATTGGTATAGCCGCCACTGTTGGAACAGGAGATGACGTCATTGTTCATTGCTTCCTTGGGATAGCCCTTTTTCACTTTGCTGCTGGGGCAAAGCACGTCCAATTTCAATGACCTAATCTTGACAGCAGATCGAATTGGGGACGCAGTAAGAGCAGGCAAAATAGATGGCAGTGGGCAAAGTGTCGTGCCAAGGAGACCAGTGACTGGGTAGGCCAGCAGAAATCAGGGGCAAGAGCCCAGGTGGCAAGAGCCACAAGGAGTGAACTATGTGCACCAAGCACAACCCTACCATTTCTCTCAGGGGCCAGAGGTAGTGGCACCTCAAGGGACCGGTTAGGCAGCTTACCAAGGAGTGAGAAGGATGAAGGAGGAAATGGAGGCCAGAATGAGGCAAGTGTTCACGCCTCTACCGTATGGGCTAGCAAAATTGCTGCCAACTCCGTTAAAGAAGGGATACATACAGATCAAGCCTCCTAATCCCCAATTGGTCAACGCAAGAAGTTACAATGCAGCAGAGAGATGCGAGTACCATTCTAGTGCTCCAGGGCATCACACCAATCGGTGCTGGGACCTAAGGCACGATATCCAAGACTTGATTGACAGCAAGTGCATCACAATCGATTCGCCAGCACCGCCTGCTCAGACTCCAGCAACCAGCATAACCAGAAACCCTCTTCCTGATCACTCTAAGGCCTCCACCAGCAAGTTAGCAAATCAGGTGAGCTGTGATCAGGGCACTAAGTAGTTCAATCCGTCAGTATTGATCGGGCAACCAGGGCAAATAGTGAAAGTGTACCTCCAGGAAGAAGATGAACAACAAATGGTAAACACCATTGAAGAAGGTGACGAAGCCCCTTGCTGGCTTCCCTCTGGTGCACTTTCACCCCTCTGAAGACCAGGAATTTTTCTACCCCACTCCCATCTCTGACCCCAACCCTTCAACCCTCAGCATTTATGACATCATGGACTTTCCCCCACAAGACCCTTTTTCCCTCTCATTTGAACCTTTCTAAACTCCACCTTGAACCGCCTTCCTACAATGCGGTACCCCCCACCTTATGCAACCCAACCATTCTACCATCAAGCAACCATTGCCACCACAGAAGCAGAAATCGATTGAATCACCTGATCCGGTCGATACGTAAACACAAACCCCCCCCCCACCCGCACCAGAGGAGGGAGCAGAAGCAGAAGTAAGGAGGAAGGAAAAAGGGGAAGGAAGTGGCTACGGAATTGCCACAGACCCTCAAAAGAAAAGGGAAGGCCACAGAGGAGGAAGTCGTACATTTGCACCACAGAATTTTCACACCAGAATACGACCTCCTCCAACAGTTGAACAAGGTGTCTGCCCAGATCTCCATTATGTGACTCCTGATCGACTCAGAGAAGCACAGGGCAACACTGATGAAAGTTTTGGGTGACTCACATGTGCCGGTTGATATTGACCCTGAGCAGTTGTGTCAGTAATCATGGCACCACAAGCCATCTCTTTCTCTGCAGTGGATCTGCCACATGAGGGGTGTAACCATAGTGAGCCACTTTACATAACAGTGAAGTGCGTTGATCTCATCGTGAAGCGGGCAATGATTGACAACGGATCGGCCCTAAATATATCTCCAATCAGGACATTTCATAGCTTGCAGTTGAGTCCCTTGATGATCAAGCCGAGCTCCCATAACGTCAAAGGCTTCGACAATGCCAAGCGAGATTCACTAGGCGAAGTCACCTTGGTGATCATAATTGCAGACAGGCCCTTCACCATGGATTTCGAGCTCATGGACATCAATGCCTCCTTTAATCTGCTGATTGGGAGACCTTGGCTGTATCAGGCAGCAGCAGTGTCTTCCTCACTACATAGGATGGTTCGATTCATATCGAGCAATGAGCTGATAACAGTACATGCTGAGGATCACCGGGAATTTGAGAGGGTCGGAGTACCCTATGTGGATTATGAACTGCCTACCACACTTAACTTCCAAGCCATAGAAATGGTGCAAGTGAATCATATCCCTGAATTTGAAAGGGGGCAACGACTCCCAAAGAGGAGAAGAAGAAACATGTTCGGCACTGCTGAATGCGCAGACTGGGGCCTCAGAGCCAGTGAAGGACTTGGCAAGTACAAGCAAGGGATCAAAGCAGCCGTCCAACCCTATGAGTAAACCACTGGGTTCGGACTAGGGTTCAAGCCACAACCGGAAGACTACTCCCAACTCCTCGGGAACCGTGCTGAGAGGAAAAGAGCCAGAGCTGAAGGAAGAGACCCCCACTGGCCCATATGCATGCATGGGAACTTGTACCACCGCTTTACTAACATGGAGCGTGAAGCAACGCAAGCCATCGAGAATATAGTCCCCCAAATGTGGGGAGATGAGTTTCTAGATTCCCCTGCCTCGGACGAAAACTATCTGCAAGGCTTAACTCAGATGCTTTGGGAGGAGCCACTGTCCCTAGAGATGATTGGGAACACAGTAGAGATAGACCCGCTGGCACCTGAAGGGTCACCAGACAACCTACCAGCACTTGTTGCCCTGGAATCTGCCGACGAGGTCACCATTGCTTTCGCTTCGCCAGACAAACCATTCATCCCTGAAGGGATACCGATCCACTCTGTGGTTAGGATGGAAGTGCTGCCGCCTACTCCTATTGAAGAATCCAAAGAAGAAGGGAGCCCAGTCATATATGTCTGCATGATGGAAGGACGAGACAGCTCAGGGGTGCCAAGCCGCAGGCCAAGGTCCCTTCCTCCACCTCCCTATATCCCACATCCAGGAACTCGTGAGGGACTGAACCGGATGTTCCGTAGCATGCCCCTAGTGCTAGGGCCAGTGCTCGAAGAGATGTACCATGCCACTTACGGCAAATGGGCACCACCGGCTTATTCCACTACTGTGCTTGGGATACCGACCGGAATACCCGTAGCTGTTGCGCCGCCTAGAATTGACCTAGCCAACGAGGTCACCATTGCCTACATACCACTTGATGCTGAAGTACCGATGGGAATTCCCCCCAGTGGATCATGGGTAAGGGTATCATTAGAAAGTACTCCTCGATCAGAAAGAAGCCAGAACAAGCCGGTGGCAAGCGCAGCACACGATCCGATCTGAATCTCTTCTGACGATAGCACCAACATGGTGCTAGCTGGAGAACTGGAGGTGGCGGCTGTCATCAACAAAGAAGACAAGGCACTGCTGAAGAACTAGAGCGCCATGCCGTTTGCAATTAGCAAAGCTACTGTTTCGAAAGGGGTTTCTGCCAGCTCTGACATTTCTGTTGTAGCTACTGCTAAGATTTTCAATGAATATATGAATGCTTCCTACTATTTGCATGTGTCTAAAAACAAAAATAACAAAAATAAGCAACTTGAGCATCACAATCTTAGTGTAAGCACCTCATTTTTGCGCCCCCGTAAGTGCCGGAAATGCAAACCCTAGCTGAAAAGTCAAACCCTAAGGGGCAAAAGTTGACTTTCTGATCGAGTGATAATTGACCACTTTGATTTATCTCAGTGGATAGAGTATCCTGATGCGGTTCCAACGCAACTGAGCTTGCTGAAATCGAAGTCCAGATGAAGGATTTACAGGCGGGTCAAACTTGTCCCAGTGGACAGGTCATCCTGCCACGATTCCAAGGCAACTGAGTTTGTTCGAATTGGAGTCCCGGATAATAAGTTATGTGCAAAACAAGAAACCTTAAAAACTACCCACATGGCAAAAACAGCAGAAAAAGGTGTCTGGGGGCAAATCAGTAAATAATCAGAACAGTCAAAAATATCTAAGGGTATATCTGTAATTGCTTAAGGATGAGTCTGTAAATATCCAAAATGCTAAAAATATCTAAGGGATGAATCTATAAATATCAAAAGTTCTAAAATATCTCAGGGATGAATCTGTAATTATCTGGGGATTAATCTGTGAATATCAAATTGATGAGAAAATAGCTCAGGGGCCAATCTGCAAATATCAAGATTTGCTCTCTCTCTCTCTCTCTCTCTCTCTCTCTCATGATTAGTGTCCCCCATGCATCACACATCACCCATGCATTAACTATCTCTCTCTCTCCCTTTCCCCATGGGCATCCCTCATGCAACACACCCATGCATACATCTCTCTCTCTCTCTCTTCCCCATGAGCATGCATAATCACCTCATCATGCATCTCTCTTTCTCTCTCATGATTAGTGTCCCCCATGTGTCCCCCATGCATCACACATCACCCATGCATTAACTCTCTCTCTCTCTCTCTCTCCCCCCCCCATGGGCATCCCTCATGCAACACACCTATGCATACATCTCACTCTCTCTCTCTCTCCCCCCCCCCCCATGAGCATGCATCATCACCTCATCATGCATCTCTCTCTCCCTCTCTCTCTCTCTCTCCCCCCCATGGGCATCTCCCATGTCTCATCCCTCTCCCATGCACCCATGCATTACCCCATGATAAAAAAAACCCCCAAGCCCATACGTATAGGAGGAGTTGGTTCATTTTCTCTTCATCCTCCATCTCTCCCAAGCTCTCTTCATCTCTCCCAGCTCACCTCTCCAACCTCTCTCCCATTTTGATCTCCAACCCCACTCTCCAAAGCCCTAAACCCCTCCACAACCCCCCACACCACCTTGAGATCACTTAACCCCTTGTCCCTCTCTTCTTCTTCATTTTTTCACTCAAACACAAGGAGGACTAGCTGCCATTTTTTCATTCAAACACAAGGACGACTAGCTGCTGTTGGTGTCAAAAAGAGGAGGCTCCAGCTCTTGTTCTTGCTACAAGGAGGAGTCTACACACCTCAAGAAGGTTTCAAAGCTATAAGGTATTGTTCCCCACCATTTTTTACATCACATATATAAAAGTGAGCTTCTAGCATGATGTTTAGGAAAAGTTTAGTGTCTCATTCATCTTGAGCTGTTTTCTCCCATGATCTTCATATATTTTCTTCTCATTGGCATCACATGGAGCTCTCCAAGGTAAGAGGAACCACACCTTTGGTTCCATCGGAGAGTGAGAGGATCTCTACACATGTTTGGGTCTTTGAGGTCACTATTTTATGTATTTTTTGTGATTCAATAGGGGAGCTTGTTCCTCTTTAGATTTACTCACATGTACCCCCACTTTAATCCCTCTTTTCCCTTTCTCTAAGTATATTAGTTCATATATTTGTTTTAAATGGTCTTGATCATGTGATGTGTTTATGATGGCTACGATATGAGCATATGCTACCCAAGTGCATGCTCCCCTTGCCCATGTCATGATCATTTTTTGTGTTTTCGGCCACTGTTGTAGAGAATGCATGTCTCCCCCCCCCTCTTTAATTTTGTGTTAGCATGTGAGGGGTGTGTCCCTACCAAAGGATCCCATTGCCATGCTCCCCCACCCGTTTGCTTGGTGGATATGCTACCAACCCATAGGTATTTTTTTCATGCATTAACATGCCTCCTTTGTCCTTTTTTTACTTGCTGTTTTTGTGTGTATTAATGTGCTCCTTGTTAAGCCCACTGTTTCGTTCCCTACCAGATCTGTCCCGCATGCTCCCACCCCCCATCTCCATGTATTTCCAGCCCCTTTTGCATGAGCAAACCTCTCTTATTTTTTGCTGTCCCCTGCACCTACAACATGATTTTTTTTTTATCTCTTGCTTGTGTTATCTCTTGTGTATGCCCCTTTTGTTATCTCTTGCTTGTGTATGCATGCCATGTTTCTTTTGTTTGAATGTTTTGAATGCATTTATGTGTATATATAAATCCCCCATTGTCATGCTCTCCCACCCTTTGTTTAGGTGCTGCTTCACCTATTTACATGTTATCAACTTTCATGCCTTAACATGCCTACTTATCCATTCTAATGTTGCTGTTTTTTTAACTACCAATGGCTCCCCCTTGCCTCCTTTTAACCTATGTTTTCTTTTAGCATTAATACCCCCCTTGTCCAGCTACTGTTATGCTCCCAAGCCCCTCCAAGGGTTGCTGTCCCAGTAGGTTTAGAAACTCTAAACCCTCCCTAACATTAGCCTAGTAGAGCTGTGCATGAAGGCCCCTCTCCTACAGTTTTTGTGTTGTTTCCAACCAGCCATTCGCATGCTTAATCTCCTTCGAAGGCTACCGTTATTAGCACTTGCAGCAGGTTTTCTTAGTCACTTTTTATCGATATATGCATGACTTGCTCGGTGGCTTGGTTGTTCTGAGTGCATGCATGTGTATGTGCAACCCCCATGAGCATGATCCCCTTTGCCCCCCTTTAATCTTGATGTTCAAGCCCTCCCAAGACCCATGCAAATTGCTGCTGGGGATAGCAACAAATCCCTGTTGCTTGTTGCTGTTCCAAAATCTCCAGCAGGCCTATCCAAGTGAGCAAGCTTCCATCTTTGAAAAAACTAAGGATTGCCTCAACTATATCTCCACCAACGATTTCCCAACACAAAGGGGAGTAAAGCCGTCAGGGCCTGGAGCTTTATCATCCTTTAATGCGAAGAGCGTGGCCTTGACCTCCTCATGGGAAACCTCCTCCATAAGCTGAGATTAATGGTCATGAGATAAGGTTGAGTGAAATGAGGGCATAGCGTGGTGAAGGACGCTGCTCGCCCGCCGGCTTGCGCCGGAGTGCCTTCACCGCCTGGCGTGGTGAAGTTCTTGTTCGGGTACCAGGTTTGCTCGTGGTTTCCTGGTTCTGTTTGTGGGCTTCCTGTTTGCGGGATTCCAGGCCTCTGCAGTGGCTTGTGGAGAAGCAGGGTTTCTGTTCGTGGTGTGGAGACTGTGGGATTTCGGTTCGTTGTTTTGGATTTGGAAGAGCTCGTGGGTTTCCTGTTTGTGGTTTCCAGGCTTCATTCGTGGCTGTGGTGTCTGTGGGACTTTGGCTCGTTGCTTGGCGTTGGGTATGTTTGTGGTGAAGAGACGCAAGGCTTCATCTCCTCCCTGCTGTGCTCATTGACGGCTGGTTTTCAAGGGCCTGCCGTTAAGGCACTGGTCATCAGACCCAGTCTCTGTGGGGTGCTTCGTTCGTGGGTGCCAAGCACCGCGAGCTTGTCTCGTTGAGCTTGTTTCGTGAAGGCACAGCTCTGTTCGTGAGCTTGTTTTCTGTTCCAAGCTGCGTGTGCTAAGCAAGTCCCCGAGGCGCTCGCCTCCCTCGTGTTATCGGATCTTTGGAGCTATTGCGAAGTAGTCATCCGGCCAGGCTTCTTGCAGTTCCTGAGATGCAAGTCTTCTTTGTTACTGGTTAGTGGGTGCTATGTTAGCGATGGGTTCCCATGTTCGTTTGCATGGTGACTTGGGGCCGTTGCCCCCTCCTCCGGTTGCCGGCGTTGATGCGCCCACGACTGTTGGTGAGCCGATTAATCGGCTTGGACCATTGGATCGGCGATTGGATTCAAATTCTGATTTCCCGCCCCTCTGCTCACCTGTCCATGCAGCCTCGGGTCAGGCCCCTGGCGCTGCTATTGCTGACCCTCTGGGACATGCCTCAGTTTCTACTTCCTCTCATTCTTTCCTGCCAAGCGAGAAAGGGACTTTGAATTCTTCCACGAAAGGAAAGGCTTGGACGGACTTATTTCCCAGTGGGTTTGCTGACAAATCCAAGCTTTCGTTCTTTGAGCCCTCCATGGTTGATGGCAGGGTTATTGTCTCTCCTCCTGCAGAGATTGTCGAGCAAGGCGCCCTCCTATGGAAGGACTGCCTCATTGGCTACTTCCTTGACAGAAGCCTTCCTATTAATGTTGTGTGCAGATTGGCTGCCAAGTTGTGGGGACATGTAGAGGTTACCAGTTATGGCACTGGTTTCTTCATCCTCAGGTTCTCTTCTTCGGCAGTCAGAGACAAAGTTCTCCAGCAGGGTCCGTGGTACATGGCTAGTTGCCTGATGATCATTAGAGAATGGGAAGATAACTTCATGTTAGAGAAAACTCAGCTCTCCAAGATTCCCATATGGATAAAAATGCACAATGTCCCTCTTCTGCTTTGGTCCCCAAACGGCCTTAGCTTTATTGCTAGTGGTGTTGGGAAACCACTGTTTTTGGACGAGATGACTGAGAAACGAACAAAATTAAACTTCGCCAAGGTATGTGTCGAGGTTGACACGAGGTGTTCATTCCCTGATAAGGTTTATCTACAATGTGGAGGAGGCACCTTGGAGTCAGAGATCATGATTGAATATGGTTGGAAGCCGGTTAGGTGCCAGGTCTGTAATGTCTTTGGGCATGCAGTGAATAGATGCTCTAAGGTCCGAGCTACTGAATGGAGACCCACTGGTCGAACCTTCAATTCCATCTCTGAAGTTTCTGAACTTCCGGCAGGGGCTACTCCTGAACAAGCTGATCCTATTCCTATTATTGCCTCCAAGACAACTAAGTCTCACGACGTGTTTGCTAATGACGAACTGATCCCGGATGTTGCTATCATTCACAACACTGTTGAACCATCCCCAAATGCTGATCATAATGGTGTTCCTGACCATAATATTACTGACCCTCCTACTGCATGGCATCGCATGTCAAAAGGAAAAGGTGTTTTGGTTGAGACTTCTGAGATCGTGGAGCTTAACAAAACCAACTGCAGTGGTTCCAACTGTTTGTTTGAGCTGAATCAATCGCTTGCTAAGGGCACCACTGTTACCTCCCCGGAGGTTCTCTCTCCCCAACTCGGTATGGATGGGCATGTTGCCACACCTAACAATTTTGACCTCTTACGGGACCTACCTGATTCCGGAATGGGGCCGATGACTTTATCTAAGAAGCAACGAAAGAAGTTCAGGAAAAGGCTCCTAGTGGATGAGGTTGCAATGAAGGCTGCCCGTAGTGCTCATTCAGCTCCAGGTGCCACCTGTAGTGACTCTCCTCTTCCCTCTTCCCCCCATGATTAATATCGCTGCCTGGAACATTAGGGGGTTGAACGACCCCTCCAAGCAGAAGGAAGTCAAGGCTCTAATTGCTTCCCAGAGACTGACCCTGTTATGCCTTGTTGAGACAAAAGTCCGAAAGATTAACTTCAACTTCGTCAAGAACCTGATTAGTCCCAATTGGAGCTGGGTGGCAAATTATGACCATGATCTTAAGGGCCGCATTTGGGTCTGTTTTGACCCCTCAGTCATCTCTCTTTTCAAGATCCGCGAATCTCATCAAATTATTCATTGTTGGGTTGATTTCCTTACCTTGGGTAAATCCAGTTTCATCTCCTTCGTATATGGGGATAATGATGGTTTGGAGCGAAGATCTTTATGGAGAAGTCGGCGCTTAAATTCAATAGACCGGCCATGGCTGCTTCTTGGTGATTTTAACTGTGTTCGGAAAGCTTCTGAGAAGATAGGTGACAAGCGAATTAGTTCAACCCTGGTACATGATTTTAACTCATGTGTCAAGGACTGCTATCTAATCGAGATGAACTTCAAAGGCTTTGTGCATACTTGGAGCAACATGAGTGCAGGTCAAAGTCGGATATCTTGTAAGTTGGATCGTGTATTGGTTAATCTTGCCTGGATTAGTCAATTCCATCCTTCTGAGACGGAATTCCTTGCCCAAGGCATATCAAACCATTGTCCAATTGTTGTCACCGTATGTTCTGATAGAATCAAAGACAACCGACCTTTTAAGTTTTTTAACTTCTGGACCACCAAGGAGGACTTCTTGCCTATGGTGTCTGATGTCTGCAGGCCTCATGTGCCTGGCACACCAATGTTTCAACTTGTATCCAAGCTCAAAAAGTTGAAAGTTCGTCTGAAGGAATGGAGCAAACTGAATCAATTCTCCCAAATATCGGCTAAAGTGGAAGATCTAAAGGGCAAGCTTGAACAATGCCAAAGGAAGCTGCAAGCTTCTCCTGTGGTGCGGTCTCATTGTATATTTCTTGTCTTGTTAATACAAACTTTGGACTTCGTGATTCTTCTGTGCGTGGAGTGGGGATTGTGGACTTCGGATTTCGGATTTCTTGTTCATCAGTGATCTGGTTCCGGTACTGGTCTGAGGTCGTTTGGGGTGTTGTTGCCTGAGTGGTTTTCTGGTGTTATCAGTGGTATTACGGCATGGATTCAACGAGTGGGCATCGTCTACAGCCCCCGCTGTAAACAGCCCCTCACATGTATGGTGTGGGGCCCCCCAAATGAATGGTGGGGCCCACACGGAATGTGAGGGGCTGTTTACAGCCCCCGCTGTAGAGGATGAACGCTCGGATTCAACAGTGGTATTGGCTCATGCGAATTCAGATTTGGAATTCCCGCCACTGTCTAACATGCCTGTCGCACCTGGTACTGCTGCGACTGCCACCATCAGGCATGTATCTGGTGCTGCAGGCGGTCTTACTCTAAATGAGCATGAGTTGCAAGCGCATGGAGTCAATGTTGCCACTTTGAGCTCCTGCTGTGCTCAGAGGTCTGAACCACCTGTTGGCATGAATTCGCAGGGGGAGGCAGGTTCTGAAAAATCATGGAATAGGTTGTTTGACCTACCGAAGTGCTCCAAGACAAAACTGAAGTACCATAGGCCTGAGATTATCGATGGCAAGGTGGTGGTGTGCCCTCCCCCTGCAGTGGCAGAGGAGGGTATCAAGCATTGGGAGGGGTGTCTAGTTGGGCACTTTCTTGACAAAAGACTGCCTTTTGGTGTCGTTAAGAACCTTGTGGAAAGGCTGTGGAGGAGGTTTGGCAAAGTACAGGTCTCGGCAGTGGACAATGCCTTCTTTATTTTCAAATTTGAAGATGCAAGTGTGAGCTCAAGAGTCTTGCAAGAAGCCCCATGGCACCTAGCTGGACGTCTCTTAATCCTGAAGGAGTGGGAACCAAACATGCAGTTTGTTAAATCCCAGCTAAGCAAATTACCCCTTTGGATAAAGCTCTACAATGTCCCAATGGAATACTGGACGGAGGAGGGGTTAAGCTTCTTGGCTAGTGGGGTGGGTAAACCTCTATTTCTGGATGAGCATACAGAGAAGAGAACACGTCTCTCATATGCCAGAATTTGTGTTGAAGTTGATTTGGAAAGTACATGGCCAAAGACTATTATCCTCAACACATGTGGAAATGGATTAGAAGAGGGACTTCAAGTGGATGTCGAGTATGACTGGAAACCCATGAGCTGCCAACATTGTAAGGTGTTTGGGCATGATGATACCAAATGTAAAGTTAACATAGGAAGGAAACAATGGAAGCCCACGGGTAGGGTGGTTAATCAGGCACAAGGGGGTGTTGATAACCAAATGATGCATGATGAAATTGTGGAAATCCAAGGGGAAGTGGGACCATTGCCGACTGATGAACCAATGCCTAATAGTGCAAACGATGAATCAGAACCTTGGCAAATAGTCGGAGTTAAAGGAAAAGAAGTGCCTCGGACTACGGTAATGACAGAAAGAAGTGAGCAAGGAGAGTGTAGCAACAACGTCGAGGTAGTGCCTGAAATGCAGCCTCAGGCCACCACGGAAGCCATTGCACAAGGACAATCCGAGAACCAGGTCATGAATGAAAGCCCGAACAGATTCGAGATTTTGTCCTCGGTAGCCCAAAATGGCATGGATCACCTTGAAGGAGGAAGTGCTGGAGATAGTTCATCCAAAAGAAAGAATAGAAAGAAGAAAAAGATTCTTGTTGATGAAGTGGCAATGAAAATGGCCAAAAGGTCATATGGAATTGAGGATGGTAAGCGGAAGCTTGATAGGCATCTACCATCACCACCCAAATGATCAAGATCGCCGCATGGAATATTAGGGGATTAAATTGCCCCGTGAAGCAGTTGGAAGTTAGGAGAATGATTGAAGTTAACAGACTAGCTTTTGTTTGTCTTGTTGAAACGAAAGTCAGGGCAATAAATGCCCAAGTAGTGAAGAGCTGTATTGCTCCCCAATGGGAACTCATTTCCAACTACGATAAAGCTCTTAAGGGCCGCATATGGATCATGTACAACCCAAAGGAAATCCTTGTCTCAAGGGTATCGGCTTCTGACCAGTTTATCCATTGTGGCGTGGAGCTTGTAGTAACTAAGAAGATTGGTTATGTTACATGTATTTATGCATCCAATGACTGCAGTGAAAGATCTCATCTTTGGAATGACCTCAGTAAGGAAGTCACTGATCTACCTTGGCTTGTAATGGGGGACTTTAATTGTGTTAGAAGGGATAATGAGAAGATTGGTGGTAGAAGTATAAAAATGAGACCAACCCAGGAGTTCAACAGCTTTATAAACCAAGCTAGGCTTTTTGACCTAAAGTTCAAAGGTGCATTCTACTCATGGTCTAATCAAAGTGAAGGCAATAGAAGGATCACATGCAAGCTGGACCGTGCCCTCACCAACTTAGGATGGGCATCTGATTTCCAACATTCCGAAGCAGAGTTCCTTAACCCAGGGATTTCAGATCATTCCCCGGTCATCATTTCGCTGTACCCGAAGCCTCCTCAAGGTAACAAACCGTTTAGGTTTTTTAACTTTTGGACTGACCATGAGGAATTCTTGCATATTGTTCAGGAAGCATGGTAGATTCAGGTTTTGGGAACCCCGATGTTCAGAGTGGTGAAGAAATTGCAGCAAGTAAAAATTAAACTTAAGGCATGGAGTAAAAGCATGAAATTCTCACTCTTAGAGGAAAAGGTCAAGTCCACTCGTGGCGATCTTGAGGGCTGCCAGAAGGAGATTCAATCTAGACCCACATGTCAAGAGCTCCATAGGAGAGAGCGATCTCTAAGATGTCACCTAATGCAATTGATGAAAGATGAGGAATCACAGGTGAGACAGAAATCTCGAATTCTTTGGATGCGAGAAGGGGACCACAACACTCCTTTTTTCCACAACAATCTAATAGCTCGAAGGGCTTTCAATAGCATTCAAAGTGTGTATGATGATGAAGGGCGGAAAGTGACTGATTTTATGGGCGTGAAGGATGTCTTTGTGCAGCATTTCCAAAGGATACTGGGTAATGCTACTGTTACCACTCATGAGGAGAATGTCATGCCTGAATTTGATAGAAAGCTTAATGAGGAGCAGATCCAAGAGTTACAGGCAGATGTCACGATGGAGGAGATTAAAAATACCATGTTTGCACTCAAAGATGACAAGGCTCCTGGTCCGGATGGGTTTACAGCAAAATTCTTTAAGAGGGCATGGGTAATAGTGGGGGAAGATGTCTCTGAGGCAATAAGGGACTTCTTCTCTGCAGGCAAGATGCTCAAGCAACTAAACTCAACGGCGGTGACACTGGTACCGAAATGTAGCAATCCTGAAAAGGCAAGTGACTATCGACCTATCTCTTGTGTTAATGTTATCTATAAGTGCATGGCAAAGATCTTGGCAAACAGACTTAAGAGGGTCATCTCAACAGTAGTTGGTCCTTACCAGTCGGCCTTCATCCCAGGGAGAAGTATATCAGACAATATTCTACTTACTCATGAGCTGATGCACAATTACCATTTACAAAGCCCACATGCAAAGTGTGCCATGAAGATTGACCTTTGCAAGGCATATGACTCCGTGAAGTGGAAGTGTATAAGAAATATCCTAAGTGAGATGAGATTCCCCACCAGGTTCATAGAGTGGGTGATGGAATGCATATCCACCCCTTCCTTCTCATTAATGATTAATGGAGGCTTGAATGGTTTCTTTAAAGGGACTAATGGGATTAGACAAGGTGACCCTCTCTCCCCGTATCTGTTTGTTCTAGTCATGGAAATGTTCAACATGCAGATCAAGGAAGTAACGAAGGTTGACTTCAAGTTTCACCACAGATGCCAGCCTCAAAATATCAAAATGTTATGCTTTGCTGATGACTTGTTCTTATTTTGCCATGGGGATATGATGTCACTGCAGTGTATGCTCCAAGGCCTTGGGCAACTGGAGATAGCGGCAGGACTGAAAACCAACAAAGAAAAGAGTTCCATCTACTTTTGTGGGGTTGAGGAGGAAACAAAGCACTCAATGCTAGCAAGGTCAGGTCTTCTAGAAGGAGAACTTCCTGTAAGGTACCTGGGGCTCCCACTTGTGCCAACAAGGCTAGCTGCAAAAGACTGTGAACCCCTGATTAACCGAGTCCAAACTAGGCTACAATCATGGAAATGCAGGAATTTGTCATTTGCAGGGAGACTCTTACTTGTAAAATCGGTGCTCCAATCCATATGCCTTTTCTGGATATCTAATTTTATGCTCCCTAAGGGAGTATTGAAAGAAATTGACAAACTTTGTAGATGTTTTTTATGGACAGGGTCAAAGCACAAGAGGAAAATTGCCCCTGTGAGTTGGACTGCAGTTTGTGCCCCGAAAGAGGCTGGAGGATTGAACCTCTTCAGTATGTACGAATGGAACAAAGCTGCCATCTTCAAGCACATATGGAGAGTAGTGGCACATGAAGACGGCCTATGGACTGCATGGGTGCACAAATGGCTACTTAAAGGCCACAATTTCTGGGCAATTAGTATCCCTTCTTCATGTTCATGGGCATGGAGAAAGATCTTGAGAAACCGTGATCACGCACGCATGTTTGTAAAGCATAGTGTTCACAATGGGAAGAGTACATCATTGTGGTATGATAATTGGCATGTGGATGGGCCCCTTATTGAAAAATATGGGCAAAGAGCAATCTATGATTCTGGGCTTTCAAGAACAGCAATGGTTGAAGAGATTATTCACCAACAAGATTGGGACCCACCTGTGGCAGTGTCAGCTGACTTGATTGAGATATGGAACAAGCTTGATCTTCTTCCAAAGCCAAATAGCAGCCTTGAAGACATCATCACATGGAGTACTTCAAAATCTGGAAAGTTTGCAATGGGAGAAACGTACAGAGCACTACTTGTTCATAGGCCAGATGTTGCATGGTCAAAGCTGGTTTGGTCCAACCCGTGCATTCCGAGGCATTCCTTCATACTTTGGCTAGCAATCATGAATGGCCTTGCTACAGTAAACAAGCTTCATGAATGGGGCATTGTGAGGAGCAACACATGTGTTCTTTGCAGGTTACAGGTGGAGACCATCCCACATCTTTTCTTTGAATGCACATATAGTTGGAAGATATGGAAACAACTACTACAAAAGAATGAAGTCACGGTACTGAACCGGCCTTGGGAGAGTCTCATTCAATGGGCAGCTCATCACTTTACAGGAAAAAGTCTAGCAAATACTATTGCTAGAGTGTCACTTGCAGCAAGTGTTTACCATATTTGGAAGGAGAGAAATAGACGAATATTTAAAGCAAGCTACTTGCCAGCTCAAAAAGTCTACTCCTTGGTCATGGCCGATATCAAGGATATGGGTGCAACACTTACTATCCAACCTATTGAGTACGACAGGGCAAGGAAAGTTTTGGAGAAGTGGGAGATAAGGTGGCATCCTTCCTTGCATCATGCACGTGGTTAGTTTTGTTTAGTTGTTTTTTGTGTACTATGTACTTTGTTTGTGGTATGGATCTTGTGTTGCTTAGGATCCGACCATGAGGCGTCTGCTTGTCCAAGGTGGACTGTTGTCACCTTGACGTGTTATGTACATACTTTTTTCCATTGAATGAATCACTTACTTACTTTCCAAAAAAAAAAAAAAAACTTTGGACTTACCTTCCAAAAAAAAAAAAAAGCTGCAAGCTTCTCCTACTGATAGGCAGTTAGCAGTCATGGAGGGTAATATTCGAAGGGACCTTGCTATTCTCTTAAGAGTTGAAGAATCTCAAATTAGACAAAAGTCTCGGATTCAATGGCTTAAGGAGGGTGATCAAGGTACGAAATTCTTCTATAATTCCATGGTTTACAGGCGTGCCTCTAACTCTATTCTCAAGATCCAGGATGACATGGGTATGGAACTCAGTTCCCAACATCTCATTCGGAGGCATATTGTTGAGCATTTCACCAAGTTTTTTTTTTTTTTTTTTTTTGGAAGATAAGTCCAAATGTATTAATGATAAAAAGATATATACAATGAGATGCCCAAAGAGGTTGAGACCAACCAAATCCCCTTAGAGAGGGGAGGCATTACAAGACCAAACAGTGGGCATACCCACCTAAACTGGAACAAAGCAGATGCCGACCCTAAAGGGAACAAAAACTGTCAAACTAAACAAGAGAGACAGAAAGCAAGAGATACATTACAAAATGAAAGAGGGGTAGACTCCCCAGGTATCACAAACTTCTCTGTTGCTAGGAGTGTCCTTTAATTTACCCACGAAGGCCCCATACTTACTCCTTATGTCCTCAATAATAAGCGAAGTAAGGTTTTCACTAGGCATCGCCTTATTTTGAAACAATCGCCTATTTCTTTCTCTCCAAATATGATAGACCGTGGCGGCAAGAGAAGACTTCTTAAGCATAGCAATAAGGTTTTTACCTTTGAAATTCTGGATTGCCCAGTTTAGTTCCAACTCCCATTGCAATGGATTCCTGGAAATGCAACTCTTTCTTAATAAACTTTTCCATACCTTATTTGAGTAGCAGCAACCAAAGAAAAGATGATCCACGTTCTCCGAGCTAGCTTGGCAAAGCACACATTTGGAATGGTTGATGATGCCACGACGAAGCAATAAGTCTTGTGTGGGCAAGCTACGGTGGATTACCATCCAAAGAATAAAGGCATGCCTAGGGATGTTATTAGGATACCACACTAAGTCTGCCCAAGCAACCTTGGGAGATGCATCTCTCAAGGCTTCATATGCTTGCTTGACTTTGTAATCACCTGTAGTAGAATACAAGCAACATACCTTATCCTCTTGTGACATGTCCGGCCTTGGGAGGGAGTTAAGATAGCTCCAAACTTCATTTAATTCATGGGAGATGGCAGGGGGAGAGTGACACACATTTGTTGGGTGAGAGTGACACACATTTGATGAGAGTGACACACATTTCACCAAGTTGTTGGGTGAGAGTGACACACATTTGATTCCTTTTGAGACCTCATTTAGCAGGTGTCTTACCTATGATCAGATCCAAAAGTTACAGTCCGATATTACTGATGACGAGATTAAGTCAACTATGTTCTCTCTTAAGGACGATAAGGCACCTGGCCCTGACGGCTACACGGCTGCCTTCTTTAAGTCTTCTTGGGACTTGGTAGGGAAAGACGTCTCTGCTGCTATCAAATCATTCTTAACTTCTGGGAAACTTCTTAAACAGGTGAATCATGCCATCATCACTCTTGTTCCTAAAGGTTGTAAGCCGTCCAGAGTTAATGAGTTCTGTCCCATATCCTGTGTCAACATCATTTATAAATGTATTTCCAAGATCCTTGCCAACAGGTTTAAGGAAGATAATAGCAGGATTGGTTGGGCAGCATCAATCGGCCTTCATTCCGAGTAGAAGGCTCGTGGACAATGTGCTTATCACTCATGAGCTATTCAGGAATTATCACCTCGATAAAGGCACTCCGAGGTGTGCTCTCAAGATTGACATTAAAAAGGCATTTGACTCAGTGGACTGGAATTGCTTGGAAGAGGTACTCAAGGGTTTCAGGTTCCCCCATCGTTTTATAATGTGGGTTATGGAATGTGTCCGTTCTACTTCCTACTCTATTATGATCAATGGCAGCATGGAAGGGTTCTTCAAGGGTGCCAAGGGGCTAAGACAAGGGGACCCTATGTCACCTTATTTGTTCGTCTTAGTCATGGAATTGTTCGATAAGGTGTTGAACGATAGCACATCCGCCCACTTCAAGCCTCACCCCAAATGTGCTCAGCCCCTTATCAAGCAGCTATGCTTCGCTGACGACCTCCTTATTTTTGCACATGGGGACCTCAAGTCAGTACAATGCATTAGTTCTGCTCTTGATCTCTTTAGCAGGATGTCTGGTCTTCATGTTAACAAGGACAAAAGTGCTTTATTTACTGCTGGTATTCCAACCCATGTGAAGGATGATATTATCACGTTGTTGGGCTTTACAGAGGGACATATCCCGATTAGATACTTGGGAGTGCCACTCATATCCACTAGGCTGTATGCTCGGGATTGTGAGCCACTAATCCAAAAGTTGGCGGCCAGAACTGCTTCATGGCAAGGGAGACACCTGTCTTACGCAGGTCGGTTGGTATTGGTTAAATCTGTTCTATTCTCTATTGCTGTTTATTGGTTGTCTATCTTCATTTTGCCCAAGGAAGTTATCTACAAGATTGAGAGAATATGTAGAAATTTCATCTGGTCAGGCGCTAGCCAAGACACTAAAATCAGTAAAGTTAGCTGGGACCAAATATGCTCTCCTAAGGACCAAGGTGGCCTTGGTGTCTTGAACACCCAACTTTGGAATAGATGTGCCATATTGAGGCAAGCAAAGGAACCCTGCTGCCACCTTTTTTTTTTTTTTGGAAGGTAAGATTCCATTAAGAAGAAAAAGCAAGAGCGAAGCATATACAAGCAAGAAGTGGGCATACCCACCAAGCAAACAAAGCGGCCTTCAGCTTCTTTCTAGAGAAACATGAAACAATGGGCCAAAGAAAAGAGAACCGAATACAACATTAGGTAAAGTTACATTTGAGATGCCAGTTGAAGGCAATCTGCCTATGGTAGGCGCTGTCCCTGAGAACAAACTGACGTCCAGCAAGTCTGTATGAGATATCCTGAATAATAAACTTGCACACCTCATGCTCAGGCAAGGCAGAGTTCTTGAACACTCGACGATTCCTTTCACACCATATGTGGTACACAGCTGCGGATAAAGAGAGCCTTCTTAGGAGATGAAGAGCAGTTTTGGTACACCATGAGGTACTGTCCTCAACAATGAGATTCCACGGGGGTAATGGATTGGGGGCATTAAGACCATTCTTGTTCAAAAGAAATCTCCAAATATGTGAGCTGTAATCACATTGGAAGTAAAGGTGAGGGATTGATTCATTACCTTTGCGGCAAAGCACGCATACCGCATTTTGAATGGTACCCCATCTGAGAAGTTTATCCTTAGTGAGTAGAGCATTCCTTATGGCCAGCCATGTCACAAACGCATGCCTCGGAATGTTACCTGAAAACCATAATAACCTTGCCCAAGGTGAAGTTGGTCGGCTAACCTCCAACGCTTTGTAAGTGGCTTTGATACTGAACTGTCCAGTGTGAGATAGGGTCCAGATAACCCTGTCATCCAAGCTGGGGTTAGGCCTTGGCATATCCTGAAGTCTTGCCCATACGTCAATCAGGTCCAAGGAAGTAGCAATGGGAGGATCCCATTCACCACTGATGATAAGATCCTGGACCGTAGCATCATCAGGAAAACCGGAATCATAGATCAATCTCTTACCAAATCATCCAACTAAAGGACCAAGGGGGGTGCCAATGATCATACCAAATTGAGGTACTTCTCCCATTGTTAATTAGGTGCTTTGTGTATGTGGCGACAAAATCTCTTTGCTTAAGAGTTTTCCTCCAAACCCAAGAAGCTGTGGAAGGGATCGGTATTTTCCAAAAGTTTCTTCCACGAAGAAGGTTGCAATTAACCCAGGAGACCCACAGATTGGCGGCTTTACTTGCCACAAGCCAAGCTTGTCTTAACACAGCACACTTATTCCATAGGTGAATGTTCAAGACGCCCAACCCTCCTTGGTCAATAGGCGAACAAACATGGTCCCATCTGACCTTAGAAATCTTGGCAACTTGGCCATTGTTTCATAAAGCACTCCATCCACCTTCATAAAGCACTCCATCCACAATGGTAGGAACTCCTCATTGTGGCATGATAATTGGCATCCCCTTGGTCCCCTTCTCCCTTACACCTTCTAAGGCGCTTGTCCTTGGCTGCAGCTGTGTATCACATATGGTGTAAGAGAAACCGAAGGGTATTTAAGAACTCTGCCTTGCCTGAAGAGGAGATTTGTAAGTTCATATACCAAGACATTCACAACAGAGTGGCAGGTACTCCATTAGTGCTTAGTGATAACAGTTATCATAGGCAGGTTATGCAGAAATGGGATCTAAATTGTACTTTTATCTAAGGATGGGGGTCTTCTTCAGTATTAATTTCTCATAGGCTTGATTGTATTGTGTTTACTATAGTTTGAGCGTGGCTGCTCCTTGTTGTTTTTGGTGGGTATGCCCACTATCTGCTTTGTACATACTTCCTTTTATTTATTTGAACCTTCTTACTTTCCAAAAAAAAAAAGGTTTGGTAGAAGATTGATTTATGATTCTGGTCTTCCGGATGATGCTTTAGTCCACGACATTATTTGTGCTTCTGATTGGGACACTCCAGTTGCGACTTCATTTGATCTGATGGAAGTTTGGTCTAGGCTCCAGGACTTACCAAGGCCTAAGCCTGGTGAGAACGACCGTATTATTTGGACCCTCTCTCCTTCTGGCACTTATGAGACTCACAGCACTTATAAAGCACTGGAAGCTAATCATCTTACTGTTCCTTGGTCGAAATTGGTGTGGTTCCCTTTCAACATTCCTAGGCATGCCTTTATTCTATGGCTAGCGATCAGGAAAGCCCTCCTTACCAAAGACAGGCTTGTCAGATGGGGTATTCTCCAAAGTCCGGTATGTGTTTTATGCCGTAAGACTCATGAAACCATTGAGCATTTATTTTTCCGTTGTGACTACAGCAACTTCATATGGCAACACTTTATTAAGAAGAATTGCTTGAACTCGGCTTATGCATCATCTTCATGGAATTCCATCATCCAGCTTGGATCTTGTGCTTGGAGTGCCAAGACGCATTTACATTTGTTAAGACGTCTTTCTTTGGGTTCTGCCGTTTATCACATTTGGTGCGAAAGGAACCGCAGGATCTTCAAGAATTCAGCCTTACCAAAGGATGAAATCTGCAAACTTATTGAGCTTGACATCTCCTATAGAATTGAGGGTCTTTTGATGCCACTGACGGACAATGACATTCACAAGAAAGTAGCGCTTCAATGGAATATCAACTTCCTTTTTTGTTAATCTTTTAGCATGGTCTAGTTCGTTTCTGTATTGGTTTAGCATGCACATAGAAGCTTTAGTACGGTTTCCTCTGTTTTGTTTTGGTTCAGCGTGCACTTGGATGCCTGTTGTTATGTAATGTCCTAGTGGACTCCCACTACTTTCTTTGTACATTCTTCCTCCTTTTCTAATGGAATCTTACTTTTTCCAAAAAAAAAGTGCCTAGGCTGTCCCCCAAGCCTAGCCCATTGACCTACGTGTACATGCTTCCCTTCCCCCCAATCCCCATGCATTTCCAACCCCTTTAGGTCCCCCAACTCCCCATAGTATTTGTTGTTCCCCTATTTGTGCGTATGGTCGCACGGGTAAAATGGGAAATTGGAGTCGCCACTGCCTGATGGGGTGCAGGTAGACACCTGAGTGCCTAAGTTTGCTTAATCTGATGGTCTGTGGGTTGAGATTCTAAGTAAGTTCTCAGTTATGGTCTGGGGAAGTCCGTAGACACCCCAGTCCACCCCGTCGAACGACGGGTCCCATGGTTTCCCTGGTTTGAGTCAACTTTGGTTTCTCACTCACCTGATTTCTAAATCAACATGCACATTTGATTGAGTCTTGCGGAACCGCCAAAGTGGTGTGGGTCCCTTTACTTGATTTTATCTTTTTAGCTTAGAGTGATCTGAGTTTGATTGGGGTGGGCCCTGTTGGAAGGCCCACGGACTCCTTGATGGGCTTGGTTAAGCCCACATGCCCCCTGGTGGGCCTCAGTTTAGCCTGAGAGGCCCTTTGGGTTTAGTTCAATGAATTGATTTTATTTGAATTTTAAGTTGGGAATTAAGTGATTTCCATGCCAAGTGGGCCAGGATTACTTTGTGGGCCCTTGAGCAGGCCACACCATTTGTTCGCGCCTATCTCCGGGTGTCGCACTGGGTAAAAATGGGAAATCGGAGTCGCCACCGCCTAATGGGGTGCAGGCGGACACCTGGGTGCCTAGATTTTCTATTAAGCTGGTCTGCGGCTTAAAGATTCTAAGTAAGTTCTCAGTTGCGGTCTGGGGAAGTCCGTAGACACCCCAGTCCACCCCGTCAAATGACGGGTCCCGTAGGTTTCCTTGGTTTCAGTCAACTTTAGTCTCTCACTCACCCAATTCCTATTCCAACATGCACTTTCGTTAAGTCTGGCGGGACCGCCGAAGTGGTGTGGGTCCCTTTACTTGATTTTATCTTCTTAGCTTAAATTTGAAGTGAGTCAGATTGGGTGGGCCCCGTTGGAGGGCCCACAGATCCCTTGGTGGGCCAAGTGTGGCCCAAATATTTCTTGGTGGGCCTCAGTCTAAGACTGAGAGGCCCTTTGGATTTTGGTTTGATGCATTGATTTTATTTTACAGTTCAAGTTTGATTATTAAGCGATTCCATGCAAGGTAGGCCAAATTGCTTTGCGGGCCCCTGAAGCGGGCCACACATGGTAGCCAAATGATTTATTGGATTTATCTTGCTTAAGTTTCCAAAGTGGGCCAGGCCTTGGGCTTGGGGCCCTTTACCTGGGCTTGGCTTAAAAGCCCAAGACTTCCTGGGTTAAGGTTTTGAAACCCTAACCTTGCTTGGTTTTGTGGGCTTAGTGGGCCCGACAGACCCTGCCCGTGGTCTTGGCCAAACCACAATTTTAACTACACATGCATGCGCCACATAGGGCTTTGGTGGGCCTCCAGTGGGTTTTTTTTTTTTTGGAAAATAAGTCCAAGTAATATATTAAAGAAAGATATTTACAATGAAGAGTGAAAACGAAGTTGAAACCAACAAACTAGCCCATAAATGGCTGCCAATACCACACTACACTACTCTGAACATAACAAGAATGACCCCAAAAAGAACACAAGAGAAAATAGGTCCAGTGCTTATGGCATGCATTCCCAACTCAAGCTCCAATTGTTGATAAGCTATCTATGTAGAGAAGAATCAGGTAGGTACACTCGCTCTGTGTTTGCCTTGATACATACATCAGATATTATGCTTGATTTCACAGCTTGCCATGGCAGATAGCTGTTCTTTTTTTTTTTTTTTTTTTTTGAAACTTGGGGTATCCGGGCCAGCTTGCGCGCACCACGACTAATCCCCAAGTGCTTGTGCAGTCCCCCCGTCCCACACAAACCGGGTAATTACCAGGCCAAAGGCCCTGGGGGTAGCCCCAAAGAATTGATAGCACCTGAGAAGTTTTGAACCTGAGACCTTGGAGGGAGCATACCCCCAGGCCCCAAGCCTTGAAGATCCTGCTATTCCTTTCCCTCCAAACATGGTAAACTGTCGCCGCAAGAGATATCTTAAAGAGTGCTCGGGCTTTTACATGACCCACTTTCAATGATGCTGCCCATTGAATAGTTTCCATCCAAGATCGGTTTACCCTGTTCAAGCAATTAAGATGAAGAATATGGTTCCAGATTTGCTTAGTGTACTCACACTCAAAGAATAGGTGTGTGTGGGACTCATCCCTTTGCCGGCATAGCACACAAGTGGCTTGTTGGGTAATTCCCAGTTTATAAAGACGATCACATGTAAGTAATCTTTGGTTAATAGCTAACCACAAAGTAAAAGCATGCTTGGGAATGTGCTTGGGGAACCATACTAAACCATACCATATGCATGAGGGGCGATGACTGTCAAGCCTTTGATATGCACTCTTAATGTCAAAGAAGCCTGATTTTGATGGAGTCCAAGTGATTACATCCTCCACATCCGCAACTGGCTTTGGCAAAAGATCAAGCTTACCCCAAGCTTCAAGTAGATCAGGTGAAGCAGCAAGGGGAGGATCCCAATCGTCCTCAGTAATTATAGAGCTGACCTTAGCATGCCTAGGAAGACCCGAATCATAAATCAACCACTGTCCATAGGCAATGTACAGAGGCCCATCAGGATGCCAATTATCATACCATAGAGACGAACTCTTCCCATTATGGATCTTCTTCTTTACCAGTTGAGACATAACTTGCCTTGTTTTAAGTATCTTTCTCCATGCCCAAGAACAATTTGCTAGAATGTTGAGTGTCCAGAAGTTACGTTCCTTTATAAGGACTTTTTGCACCCACCGAACCCACAAGGAATCATGGGAAGTCAGAATTCTCCAAGTATGCTTCATCACTGCTGCTCTGTTCCAAAGGCTTAGCTTAAATAGCCCAAGGCCCCCCTCCTGGCGTGGCATGCGAACAATGTCCCAGCTTATTGGATTCATTTTGTGTTTAAGCTGCGGTCCTGTCCAAAGGAACTTTCTACAAATCCCTTCCAAGTCATTAATCACACCTTTGGGAATGATAAATGTGGATAACCAATGGACCTGAATAGAGAAAAGGACATCTTTAATAAGAAGAAGCCTACCTGCATATGAGAGGCACCTCCCTTTCCATGATTGGGTTTTTGCCTTCACGTGGTTGATAAGTGGCTCACAATCCCTGGATGAAAGCTTGGAGGAGATGAGAGGCAGCCCAAGTTACTTCACCGGTAATCTTGCTAGCGGAAACCCCGTATGCAAACTCAAGTCTTCCCTTTGGGCTTCATCAATACCAGTTAGAAACATAGCACTCTTCTGTTTATTAACTTGTAGGCCTGTGAAGTCATGGAATTCATCAAGTGCTCTCAAAATGCAACCAAGGAGGACTTATCAGCTGCGGAGAACAAGAAAAGGTCATCAGCAAAGCACAAAAGTTTCAGACCAAGTGCTTCATATCGAGGATGGTGAGTAAAGCCTTGACTTGTATGCTGAAGAAGCATCCTATTAAACACCTCCATCATCATCACGAACAGATAAGGTGACATGGGGTCACCTTGGCGCAGCCCTTTTGCTCCTTTAAAAAACCCCACAAGACTACCATTGATCATGATTGAATACGCAGGAGTAGAGATACATTCCATAATCCAAGCACATAAGACATCTAGCAATCCCATTCCAGTGAGCATTGCCTTGATACTACTCCATGAAACTGAATCATAGGCCTTACGGAGATCAACCTTAAGAGCACACTTGCCATGCTGCCCCTCCAAGTGGTAATTATGAAGTAATTCATGAGTAAGGAGGACATTCTCCGCACTTCCTCGTCCAGGAATGAAGGCAGACTGATAGCCACCCACAAGCTCACCCACAACCCGTTTAAGCCGATTAGCAATGATCTTGGAGATGCATTTATAAAGCGTGTTAACATAGGAGATGGGCCTAAAGTCAGTCACGTTACTTGGATTCTGGCATTTAGGCACGAGAGTAATGGCTGTAGTATTCCATTGTTTGAGTAACTTTCCATCTTTGAAGAAACTAAGCACTGCCTCCACAACATCATTCCCCACTATATCCCAAGCAGCCTTGAAGAACGCCGGGGTGCACCCATCCGGCCCTGGAGCTTTGTCAACCTTCAAGGAGAAGAGAGTAGATTTTATTTCTTAGCAAGTTACCTCCTCCATCAAGCTTTGTCTTTGTTCAACCGAAACACATCGACCAAAATAAGGCATTGACATGGTGGTACGAGCAACACCAGTACCCAATGTGTCCTGAAAATGCTGGACAATATGATTAGCAACTTCAATTGGATCAGTTATTTTCATACCTTCATCATTCATTATGCAGTTGATCTGATTCGTTGCCCTTCTGGAGATCAAGGAATTATGGAAAAAACGTGAGTTGCTATCCCCTTCGGCCAACCAAAGTACCCTTGATTTCTGCCTGATTTGATATTCTTCATAGCAAAGACATCGGGATAACTGGTGTCTAAGACTTCTTTCTTGTTGGTACACGAGATTATTGTTGGGGTCATCATGCAGCTTCCTTTGAACAACATTTAATTGGGATCTAAGTTCATGTACCTGTGAGGATAACTCAGCAAACTTGAGCTGCTTACTCCACTCCTTGAGCTTTGCTTTGACATTCTGGAGTCTCTTAGCTACTCTGAACATAGGCGAGCCAGTGACTTCCATTGCCCATGCATCAGTAACCAACTGTAGGAAGTCTGGATGAGAAGTCCAAAAATTAAAGAATCTAAAAGATTTTTTACCTTCCTGCCTTGGGGTGAAAATCGTGACCAATAAAGGGGAATGGTCAGATATGCCAGGATTAAGAACCTCCACTTCAGAAGGACTCAAGCTATTGAGCCATGGCAAGTTAACAAGCACTCTATCCAACCTGCAAGAAATTCTATTCTGTCCTTCACTTCGATTGCACCATGTGTGGGATAACCCTTTGGTCTTAAGTTCAGTTAAACCACATGCATCGATACATTGGTTAAACTCCTCAGTGGCCTTCCGATTAATGTACTTACCACCATACTTTTCACTGGAAACCCAGACACAGTTAAAATCACCAACAACTAACCAAGGCTGTGTTGACGAAGATTTGCAAGGTACGTTGGGAACATATTTGCTCTCCTACTTCCCAGGGGGGGCTTGGGATCCTGAATCTTCATGTCTGGAACAAGTGCGCTGTTATGAGGCAGGCTTGGCTTCTGGTTAGTAGAGCTAACAACCTTTGGGTGGAGTGGGTTATAAAATTCTTGCTAAGAGGGCGGAACTTTTGGGCCATCAAGGTACCGTCTACATCTTCTTGGGTGTGGAGGAAGCTCCTTAAAAGCAGGCCAGAAATGATCAATCTTATCCATTACAAGGTCAAGAATGGGAGACATACCTCTCTTTGGTATGACAACTGGCACCCCCTTGGTCCTCTTGTCCCAAGGTTTGGATCCCGCTTGATCTATGATTCCGGCCTTCCTTCTTCTGCCTTGGTGGCCTCTATTATCTCCAATGGCAGCTGGGACGTTCCTGTAGCAGTGTCTCCAGACCTTCTGGAAATTTGGAGCAAGCTGGAGCTCTTGCCTGACCCCATCCCAGGTGAGTCTGATCTTGTCCATTGGGTGCCATCGCCTTCTGGTTTATTTGATATCAGGAGTACCTACAAAGCATTGGACCGCGTTAGACCTTCTATTTCATGGTGGGAGCTTGTCTGGCCTACTATTTATATCCCTCGACACGCTTTCATCCTTTGGTTAGCTTTTCTTGGGGCATTGCTAACTAAGGATAGACTTGCCAAGTGGGGCCTCATACCTAACACTTCGTGTGTTCTCTGTCGTTTGCATGTTGAGACTATTGAACACCTGTTCTTTGAATGCAATTATAGTGCAATCATATGGAAAGGTCTTCTGCAACGTAACTGCTTGAGTCGAAGCCTTGCAACGTGGAGAGATATCACTACTAGGGGCTCATCAAGGTGGAAGGGCAAAGACCCAATTAATGTGATGAGAAGATTGTCACTTGCAGCGGCCGTTTACCACATATGGGCTGAGAGAAACAGGCGGGTCTTTAAGAACTCTTATCTCCCATCCTCAAAGGTACTAAGCTTCATATCTCTGGACATCGCTGCTCGAGTCACAGGACTAGTCCTCCTTGCTCCTGATACTGATTTACATAGGCAGGTTGCAGCTCACTGGGGCGTCTCATGGACCTTTACATAGGCACCTATTTGCCTTGTGCTAGAGCGCTGTTCCTTCTTGCGCTCTTGTTTCTTTGGGGCTCGTTCCTTTGCTGCCATCCATGGCCTTTTGTGCTTTTTTTCGATGTATCTCTTGTTATCTGTCTCTCTTGCTTAGTTTGACAGTTTTGTGTTCCTTTTAGGGTCGTCTGGTTTTGGTGGGTATACCCACTGTTTGGCCTTGTAATGCCTCCCTTCTCTAAGGGGATTTGGTTGGTCTCAACCGGTTCGGGCATCTCATTGTATATTTCTCTTTTTCATTAATACATTTGGACTTATCTTCCAAAAAAAAAAAAAAAAAGGCTGTGTTGACGAAGATAGTAAGAGTTGCCGCCACAGTGAACGCCTTTCCATCGCCTCATTTGACCCATAAATGACAGTCACAAAACAACTCTTGTGTATGCTAACCAGCTCTGCCGAACAATGGATGTGCTGGTAGCTACTTTCAATCTTACTAAGCTTAATTTCTTGGGAATTGAAGAGTATCCAGATACGGCCCTTAAGAGCACACTCATAATTGGAAATGAAATCCCAATGGGGTGATATCAGATTCTTTATAACTTGAGCATTAACCTGTCGGACTTTTGTTTCAACAATAGCCATCACACTCAGCTTCTTTGTGACCATAAGGTTTCTAATTTCAATTTGTTTCTCGGGGCTGTTAAGCCCTCTAATATTCCACATGGCTAAATTAATCATGAATTAGGAGATGGGTTGTGCCCTTCATTACTCAAACCTGAGCCATCCCTTGCTGCTATATTCTTTGCATGCTTCATTGCAATCTCATCAACTAGTAATTTCTTCTTCCTCCTATTATGCTTCTTTTTTGAAGATGAGCTTGAGCTTGGATTGAAATTTGGCGTACTCACCTGATTAGGCCGCTGCTCAAGGATCTCAAATCTATTGGGTGTGGTAATAGTCTCCGAAGGTTGACCATTTGTTTCAAATCTCTCCCAGTTCCTTGCATGGGTACTGGAATGTTACCAATAGAATTTCCATGTATCGTAAGACTATCATTCCCTTGCGGGGGTACAAGACTTCCACCAATACTAACTTGGAGTTCCTGCACAGTGCTTGACTCCACCACCTCAGTGGACACAGTTTCTTTTCCTTTCCCCTTATAATTAACTATTCTCTATTGCTCCATAGGAATTGCCTCTGCCTCAGTAGTGTTGTGCCCTTGGTCCGGTTTATCCATAGGATCTTCATTAACCATGCTGCCTTCAGCACCTTGTGCCACACATTCTTGCACTCTTCTCCCTGTTGGCACCCACACCCGAGACACCTTAGAACACTTGGCATCAGAATGACCAAAAACCTTACAAGTGCCACACTTTTGAGGCTTCCAATCGTACTGGACCTCAATTTCCAGCTCCTCATCAAGGGCACTCAGGAGGATGCTTGAAGGAAAGGAGCATTGGGTGTCAACCTCAACACAAACACGAGCATATTGAAGCTTCTGCCTTTTTTCCATAGGTTCATCCATCCAAAGTGGTTTGCCAATACCACTAGCAATATAACTCAAACCGGAGGATGTCCAATACTCCATTGGTACATTGAAAAATTTTATCCAAATAGGAACTTTTCCCATCTGAGATTTCACCATTTGCATACCCGGTTCCCACTTTCTAAGTATCATTAATCGACCAGCAAGATACCATGGAGCTGCCTGAATAACCCTTTGCCTCATCTGAGCACTTGCAAATGTGAAGATAAAAAAACCATCTCCAACCTCTGCCGTATGAACAGTTCCCATCTTACCCCATAACCGATTCACAAGACTTCTCACCACCGGCAGTGGGAGCTTTTTGTCCAAGAAATAACCAACCAAACACTCACTCCAAAGGGGGTGCGCTGACCTCGGGAGCTCGGCGCAAGGTCAGCGCGAGCCCGGCGAACCGAAAACTGCGAAAAAAGGCACCCGCGCACGTGCTCAGCGCGAGCTCGACGGACACAAAAATGTTCCCCGCGAGCCTCATGCGAGCTCCACGCGAGCCTCGTGCGAGCTCCACGCGAGCCTCGTGCGAGCTCCACGCGAGCCTCATGCGAGCTCCGCGCGAGGTCAGCGCATACCCACTATGAAACCCGATCTTCTGTTTCTTCTTAAACTCAATGTCTGGCTTGATTTTCAAGCTCTGTAACCACTTTATTGCGCTGCTATTCTCAGAGGACCTCTAAACACGATTTGAATTTAATCTAACCTACTTCCCCATCGAATCAAAATCTCATCAGAAGGTCTCCGTAACATCCCAAAATACGAACAGCAACCCGACCAACAGTGTATCAAGCTGAGAAGAAGGGTAGAGGAGGGGGCTTTATGAGGGATACATTAAATGATGGTTGGGCGAACATGCTCCCACCTTCGAATCACGCAACCAATAACGGCAAATAATATACTAAGAAAGAAATGGGAAGCATGCTCGATTTATATATGTTAAACTAGTGAACAGGGGAGCTCACCTTGCGGTTTTACACCTTCGTGGAGTATGCGTGAGGCCTCCTTCGAGTGCATGAACAGCTGCCGGAGCCTCCTTCTTCTCGCACCAACAGCAAGTCCTCCTTTGGGTTGGACGAGGTAGAAGAAGAACAGATAATCCACGGGTCGAGAGGGCTTCAAGAGATGTGGGGTGGTTGTTTGTGGAGGCAAGGAGGTGTATACGGAGGGGGCTTTGAACAAGGAGAAGGGGGGAAGATGGTCCTCTATGGGAAGAGCCAGAGAAAGCCCCCAAGACGAAAGAGAACAGACGAAGGTCGAGAGCAAACCCAGAAAAAGCCGAACCAGGAAAGAAGCCTTCGGAAAAAGAGCCGAACCCTCGCAAGAGAAAAAAGCCCAACCTTTCCCAAGGAAGGGGGCTGCTGTATTTATAAAGGAGAAACGGGGTATCCGCCGAGCTGGCGCGAACTGGCGCCGAGCGTTTTTCACTCAGCGCGAGTGACACAATCATTGAAAACCAATAAATGCGGCCGCCGATTTGTCCAAAAAATCTGAATTTTAAGATTTAGTCCCTGGAGATTTTCGATTTAATCCGATACTCCTGGATTTTTATAGATTTAATCCCTGGGATATTTGGAATGTTTTGATATTTACGGATTTGATCCCCGAGATATTTTCCTGCGCAAGTTGCCACGTGTGCAGCTTTTGCCACATGTGCAGTTTGCTAGTTTTGCTGCTCGGAAACTTTGATAGCCTATATTTTCTCCATCCGGACTCTGATTCTGGCAAATTCAATTTCGTTAGAACCGTATCGGAGTCCTCTATCCATTAGGATAGGGTTAAGCACCTGGATCGGGGTTTAGCAGGAAGTCAACTTTCAGCTCCCCTCAAGTTTGACCGTCTCATATCTTCTTCATCCGGAACCCGATCTGAGCAAACTTAGTTGCGTTAGAATCGTGTCAGGATTTCCTACTCATTAGGAAGAAGTATGGTGATCAAATTTCACCTGATCAAAAAGTCAACTTTCATCCCCAAAGGGTTTGACTTTTGTCTTTTAGCACATTTTCTGTTTTCTTTTTTCCTTTTTCTTTTTCTTTTTTGTTTGATCAAAATTTGGGTGCTTACACCATTGGTTGCCAAATGATTTTTGAGCTATCTTGATTAGCTATGCCAAAATGAGCTAGGCTTTGGGCTTGGGGCCCTTTACCTGGGCTTGGGCTTGAAAGCCCAAGACTTCCTGAGTTAGGGTTTGGAAACCCTAACCTTTGTTGGGTTCAAAGGACTTAGTGGGCCCGACAGGCCTCGCCCTTGGTCTCGGCCAAACCACAACTTAAACTAAACATGCATGCCCCCGTGTTGGGCTTTGGTTGGCCTCCAATGGATTTGGCCCATTAAATCAATTTGGTAATCTTTGTTTAGCAAAAGTAAGCTTGTCGGGCTTAGTGGGCCCCGTTGGAAGGCCCACATGAAATCAAATTGGACCGGATTGGTCCATGACCCACCTTGGGTTTCTAGTTGACCTGGAAACAATGTTGGTTCATCCGGATTGATCAAACAAAGCACAAAAATAGCACAATATCACAAAATATGGAAACTGGCATTTTGACTGTGTAGCCGACCTTAGTTGTCGGCTACAAACAAAGCCACTTGTATCCGACCATGATGGTCGGTTACAAAGAAAAACCCTGTTGATCCGACCTAAGTTGTCGGATCATCACAGAAAGTGGTCTTTTCGGATTTTGCCAATGGGCTTGGGTTCCTGGGCTTTCTAGGGTGTTCCAATAATTGTGTAGGCCCACAATGGTTCAAGGAAGTGGAAGACCACACTTTTGGTCTACTTTGGGGTGTTTACAACAAAGGAAGGAGGAGGGGAGGCATGGGGGGTTGCCTCCTCCCATTCAAACCACATACCACAACCGAACAGGGACCATGTTGTTCCTGTTTTGGTTTCCCCATTCACGCAAACGGCACACACACAAGATTCATATATGTATAACAAAACATGGCAAGAAACTATACCTTGGGGTCTTAAGCCCTTCTTCTAGTGTGTAGGCACCTCTTGGAGCTCCTACAGCAGCTAGAGCCTTCCTCTTGCACCACTAACAGCAGCAAACCTCCTCCTTGCTTGGGGGAACATGGAGAAGAAGAAGAAAAGAGAGAGAGAGAGAGAGAGAGAGAGCCTTGAGGTAATGCTTGAAGGGTTTGGGGAGCCAAAGCGGGGCAAGAGGAAGGGATTTTGGAGCAGGAACAAAGGGGGAAGAAAGGAGAAAAACAACAAAGAAAAGCCAACCCCTTGAATGGGGCTGTTGTTGCCTTTTTATAGAAAAACTTTTGTATCCGGCATTTAATGTCGGATATACTACCCTTCCTTTGTATCCGGCATTTTAAGTCAGTCAATAAGGAGAAGAGTGAGGTGTTCATGGCCGCAGTCCCATATCACACCAAACAGGAAATTTTGCATGTGTTAGGTTTCAAGGAGGGCTCCTTACCTGTGAGGTACTTGGGTGTACCATTGATATCGTCCAGGCTGTCTGCTAGGGATTGTGAACCATTGCTGCAGAAGGTGCAAGCGCAGGTGGCTTCATGGAGGGGTAAAGCTTTATCATATGCTGGTAGGCTAATGTTAATAAGGTCAGTCTTGTTTTCTTTGACTATCCATTGGTTATCAGTGTATATCCTTCCTAAGGAGGTCATATATAAGGTGGAGAGAATGTGTAGACAATTCCTTTGGGCAGGTACAGGTAATGCAAGGAAGGTGAGCAAGGTCAAGTGGGGGCATGTGTGTGCCTCATTCAACCAAGGTGGACTTGGAGTATTGAGCTTGCCCTTGTGGAACAAATGTGCAGTCATGAGACAAACGTGGTTGGTGGCCAGTAGAGCTGATAACCTTTGGGTTGCATGGGTTACCTCAAACCTACTTAGAAGGCGAAATTTTTGGACTGTCCAGGTACCTTCGACTGCATCCTGGGTATGGAGGAAGATCTTGAAGATGAGGAGTGTGGCTAGTACATTTATCAAACACAGGATTAATAATGGAAGGGGTACATCTTTGTGGTATGACAACTAGCATCCAGTGGGGCCGCTTGCTCAGACTTATGGCGTGCGATTGATTTATGATTCTGGACTCCCTGCAGCGGCTGTGGTGAGTGATATTCGAGATGGGGAGGAGTGGGACCTTCCAGTAGCGGTATCGGCAGATCTCCTTGAGGTTTGGGCAAGAATTCATGAACTTCCTACTCCTTGTGTAGGTGAAGAGGATAGAATCATATGGACGGGGTCAGACTCTGGATTGTTTGATGTGAGCAGCACGTATAAGAAGCTTGATATTGGCCACACAGTAGTAAGTTGGAGTAGGTTGGTGTGGTATCCAAATAATATTCCCAGGCATGCCTTCATACTATGGATGGCTATCCGTTGTGCCTTACTTACCAGAGATAAACTGTTCAAGTGGGGACTTATCCAAGGGGCGACATGTGTTCTGTGTAGGAGGGAGGATGAGACTGTCCAACACTTGTTTTTTGAGTGTAGCTACTCTAAAGCTATATGGAGGAAGATGATGAGAAGGAATTGCTTACGATACTCAGGTTTACAATGGGAAGCTCTTATACATTGGGGCTCAATGAATTGGGTTTCTAATAATCCGATTAATCTAGTTAGAAGGATGTCATTGGCAGCAACTGTGTATCATGTGTGGCTGGAAAGAAACAGGAGGATCTTCAAGAATGCGGCTCTACCACATGGGGAGGTGTGCAAGTTCATTTACCAAGACGTTCTATTTCGTTTCCATGGTACTAGGGTCGTAGTGAAGGACAATGACGTCCATAGACAGGTACTAGCTAATTGGGGTTTTAACTGGTTGGTAGTTTGATTTGGACCTTGTGGTCATTGTGCATGTAGTGTGTGTATTTGGAGTACCCATAGTGTGTGGTGTTCTGTGTTTGCGGTTGGTTGGGTGATGTGGTCACCCTCTCTTGTACATATTGTTTATCTTCTTAATGGAACTTACTTAATTTCCAAAAAAAAAAAAATGTCAGATACAAACACAATTATTTCAAAATTTTAATTTTCTGCGCGTATCTGTCAGCGAATCAGCGCGAATCTCGCGGGCAAATCTCTTGTATCCGGAAATATATGTCGGATAAGAAGAGAGGAGTGTGTATCCGACACAAATCGGATATTTACAAATTTAGTCCCTGGATATTCGCAGATTATTCTGATACACTTGGATATTCACAGATTTGGTCCCTGCGCATTTTTTATTTAGTCCCTGAGATATTTTGAATGTTTGGATATTCATGGATTGCCCCTCGAGATATTTTCTTGCGCCTCTCGCCACGTGTGCAGCCTTTTGCCACATGTGCAGTTTCCGGCTTTTGTTGCTCGAAAACTTCAACAGCTCATATCTTCTTCATCCGGACTCCGATTTGGGCAAACTCAATTGCGTTAGGACTGTATCAGAGTCCTCTATTCATTGGGATAGGATTAAGTAGCTGATTTGGGGTTTCGGATAAATTCAACTTTCAGCTCCCCCTCAAGTTTGACCAGCCTGCAGATCCTTCATCCAGACTTCAATTCCAGTAAACTCAGTTGCGTTGGAACCGTGTCGGGATTCTCTATCCATTAAGATAAAGCAAGTTGGCCAATTATCACTTGATCAAAAGGTCAACTTTTTGTCCCTTCAGGGTTTGACTTTTCAACTAGGGTTTGCCTTTCTGGCACTTCCGGGGGTGAAAAAAATGAGGTGCTTACAGTAGTCCCTCTTTGCCGGAGTCACCTTGGGGATGAACGCCAAAGAAAAAGAAGAACCTCGTTTTTGTGCCCTGCATTTTTGTTGACATGATTGACGAGCTTAGTCCTTTTCGGATCTTTTTTCAATGAAAGGGAAACACGAAATGGCTTCCACTTCCTGGCTTTGGATTTTTTTAGTGAAAGGGAAACACGAAATGGCTTCCACTTTCTTGCTTTGGAGCTTGCTTACACTCAATTCTTGGGTTTTTTGGAGCAACTCCTCGGCATTTAATTTGAGTTTTGAAGGGATTAGATGGGACTTGAGCTCGCCAACCTGTTTCAATGTTGATGCAAAGTGCTCAACAATGTTCTTTTTCTCTTGTTTGTTCCATTTAAAGCTTTTAGGTGATTTCAGTCATGATTTCTTTTATCCTTTTTTCATATTTGGGACTTTTGAGGACAGTTTTTTTTTCGAGTTTGGTTAGGGAATGGAAGGAGGGAGGAGAAGATGCTCTTGGCGAGGAGGTGCTCTTAGTGCTGCTCGGTGCCTCAAGGGAGCTCACAAACCTGTCCTATTCTATTTACAAAAGTGGGAAAAGGAAAAATTTACAAAAGGGGCCATCCTGCCCAAAGACTTCTTCTTTTTGTCTCCTTCTTCATGAGAGGGTCTTCATCTCTTTCTTTTTCATGGTCTCCTTTTCCTCAGGGGAAGGGTGCTTCTATCAGTTCCTTTTCCTAGTGAGGTAGGGGCCTCCCAGTTTTGGGATAACTCCACCAGGGATTGGTGGGAGTCCCTACCACTTCACTTTCTTGCACAGCTCAGTTCCTTCTTATCGGGTGTGAGCTTATCACGCATATGGGGGCTCTTGCTGGGGATCCGTGGAGCCTTCTTGTATATGCCTCTTCTTTTGCAAGACCAGCCTCTTCAGACTGGGCATGGTCTTGACATGCAGCTTCAAGTTTCTCGGAGACTCTGCTTGGGGAAAAGAATTTGTTGGGGGCAAAGTAAGTCTTTGCAATTCCCCTGTCAATGTATTGCTGCATCGGCCTTCCACTATTTTGCCTTTCTTCTGTTCTCGTCCTTCTTGACACTTCATGATTTCTTCTGGTTCTTTTGCTTTGCCTGGGCCTACAAAATTCTCACAGAGCAGTGAGGTATCTGAGACTTAGAAAGGGGTAAGCGCTTAAGGCTTACTCGCTTTTAGTGTGTGTGCAAGTGCACATGACTGAAACGAAGTTTTTCCAAAATTTTTTTTTTCAAAACTTGTACAAGTGATTTTAAAAAGAGAGGCGGGACCAGCGACCATGGTGAATTGCCTTGTTAACTCGAAGTGTTTCGGGACGATGTGTTTGACACGCATTCCTATGAGATTCCTGACTTGTGCCAACAGAGGCATTGCAGAGGTTTAACATTTGGGGGCATTTCAAAGGATGTTCTCCCGTTCCCAGTCTTGGTTTTCCCTCACCTTGACCCAGCTTTTCAGGGTAGTTTCAGGATTTTGCAATTGAGGGTTTTTCCCTTTTTCTTTTCCCTTGGGTTAGTGCTTGCCCCAGCTTAAGGGTTTTTGGCCAACTCTTGTGCATCGTGTCCCATAGATCAGAGAGGTCTTCATATTAGGACGAAACATCGGCTTAGTTTTAAATCTGAGAAATGAAGGGATATAAGGCTCAAATTCTTATCTTTTCATTTTCAGGTTTTACTTTGTGTCTTGCCAAAGCTCGTTCTTCTTTTAGATTCCTTCATCATTGATCCGCATAAATTCCATTTGTCACATTTCCTGCAATCAGAAAGGACTTTTTAATGGGATGAAACGAAGGCTGAGGTTTTTAGCTCATGAAAGAAAGGGAATATGGCTCAAAGTTTCTTTGCAAATGGGTCAAGTCATGTTTTACCCTTTTCTTGGCTGCTTGGGCTTTGCTACTACCTTTTTGCCTTCCTTTATTTTCTTTTCTGAGGCCCTTCGTGGCCTTCACCTTTTCCTTTTGTTTTTCCTTTCCTCTGTTCTGGGATTATCTTAGCTTTTTGCTTTGATTAGCAAGTCCCAGTGTATTTTTTGCTTTCTTTTCCTCTTCTTTGTTTCTACTCATCCATGTCTTCTCTTCTTTACCCAACTCCAGATTTAGGGCTCATGACTCAGTGGGTTTAGAAGAAAGAAAATTAGGCTCAAATGGTTGGACTAGAGATATGACTTTGAAACTGGGGGAAATAAAGCAAGGTTGGACTAGGGCCCACTCGCATTTGTTTTTTGAGTGCTCTTATAGTACCCATGTGTGGAACAATGTTTTGGCTCGTAATGGAGTGACAAGGACACATCATTCATGGGCGGACATTGTGCAATGGGCTGCATCTCTGAACCTTGGTAGCCCCCAAGCCATCCTCATATTCAAGCTCTCTCTTGCAGCAAGTGTTTACCACATATGGCGGGAAAGAAACAGAAGGGTGTTCCGGAATTCATATTTGCCGTGGGAACAGTTGGTATCACTTATCGCTCTTGATGTTAGAGGCAAGGCTAACTTGAAGCGTGTGACTGTCCCAGATTCCCCTCTCCATCGCCATCTTGTTGATAGTTGGGATTTAGACTGGGATCTTGTAAGGTGACGATTGGGTATTTTTGCAATCTCTAGTGTTCATGTCATGTGCCCTGATTCTTTAAGGAGCACATTGGGTTGCCTTGTTTGACCTCTCATTGTACAAATCATTATTTTATATACTACTTTGGACTTACCTTCCAAAAAGAAAAAAAAAAAAAAAAGCAAGGATGGCTTTTCATCCTTTTGCAGAAGTTGTGACAACTTCAAATGTTCACACGAATTCATTCAGGAATCTATTTATCCTTTTTATTTTCTTTTTCAGCTTTGCCCCGGTGTGGGGTGACTAGACACAACACGGGTATTTGAATAACACGATCAAGTCCAAAGTGTTTTGACTAGCGTTTCTTAAGATTAAGGATTCATGAAAGATGGCCTCTCATCCTTTCTTAGAGACATGATGTTAAAGCCAGCCTCGGCCCTTAGCTGGTTTGGACACTTTCTCTCTCTTCTTGTTCTTTTCCTTTCTTTTCTCTCAAGGATTGTATAGGGGTCATCTTGGCTTTTTGCTCTTATTAGCAAGTCCCAGTGTAAAGATAGGTTGGGAAGGAAAATCAAGGCCTGGATCGAGAAAGATTGCCTTTGGCTCAGTCAAGGTTCTCATGGGATAGTGCACCGCACCCAACTAAAGACACCTTTGAGCAACTCAGTATTTCTTCATGATCATGGTTGTGCCAAAAAAAAAGGTGCAGTCTCAGAGCAATGTCATCATTGACCACTACTTGTACATTTTTTCAAAAGGCTTTTCACAAAAGCTTGCATGAAAGTAAAAAAGCATTTAAATTAATTACATGACAACCACCCCTACCAGGGATATTTAGTGCCAAAAGTAGAGTTCAACTTATCCTGGTCATGGCGGACTCGGAGTGGAACCGTGCCTGGTGAAGATTTTGGATTTCGGGATTGCTCTCTGCCTTGCAGTTTTACCAACTTGTTCAACTGGTACCACTTGAAGACGCCTGATTGTGGTTAGGGAGAGGATTCGTGGTAGTGGCTACGGGAGGAGTTGGTGCTGGAGGATCGACCGAGATACGCTTGTTGTCAATCAGGTCCTAGACATCGTTCTTTAGTTCCCTGCAGCGATTGGTATGATGTCCCAGAGCTCCCATGTGGTAGTCGCAATATTCATTGGGGTAGTAGGAGCAACTGTTGGTCGGCTGCTGAGTGGGTTGCTTCTTCTGTAAGTACCCTTTCTACAATAGGGTTGGCAGCAATTCTGACAATGGATAAGGTAGGGGTATGAACACCCTGTTCAATCTTGCTTGGAATTCCTCTTTGGTCCACCTCGGCCGTCCTACAGATTGTGCCCCCTGGTCACTGTTCTGATTTTCCCCCTGTCAGGTGCCGAAAAGTGGAAGGGCCTGTTCGGCTGGACATAATTGACAATCTCATCTTCTTTCCTTCTTTTCGTACCTCTCCCGCCAACGGGGTTCCTTCTCTGCTCGGTCGCAAAGCCTGCCAATTTGCTAGACTTAACTCCATCCTCTATTCTGTCTGCCACAACAACCAAGTCGGAGAAACTTGCAGCAAACTGCCCTAGTAGCAGAGTGTAGTACATCTGCCCCAGTGTCGAGATGAATAGTGTCACCATCTCTTTCTCCAACATGGGTGGTTGTACCATTCAGGCCATTTCCCGCCATCTCTTTGCATATCCACGAATGGATTCAGTGCTTTTCTTAGTCATCTTTTGCAATTCCATCCAAGTGGGCAAGACCTCCATGTTGAACTTGAAGTGTTCAAGGAATGTGCTAGCCAGGTCGTCCCAAGTCCTGATCTGGTTCTTGTCCAGACTGGCAAACCATTTCTGAGCTGAGCCTATCAACGAACGCTAGAAGAATTGAATCATAATTCTCTCATCATAGGCGTACTGGCACATATCCTCGTAGTATGCCCTGAGGTGGGACAATGGGCAGCCACTTCCGTTGAACTTCACAAAGTCCGGGCACTTGAACTTGGGCGGAAGTTGCAAATTAGGGAAAAATCCCAGTCTATCCAGTGAGGCTTCCTTCGGCATAAGATCTCGGTTCACATTCCACATTTGTTCTTTCAGCATTTGCAAATCCGCTTGCATCTGGGCTGAGATACTTGCTGCCTCCTGTGCTCTATACCACTCTTCTTCTTCATGCCCTATTCCTTGTGGCATTACTAGTTGTTGTGGAATAGCAAGGGGTGCCGGAATATGCAACGGCGGCTCTGGTTGAACTGGCCAATGTTGTGGAATTTGTTGCTCTAGCGGTTGCAAGTTCAGCTGTGGGAGAACTGGTGGCGGCTGCTCTAGCATGACTGGCACAGGCTGAGGGGCCAACCTCTGCGGTGGTGGTACTGGTAGCTCCTGGGGAGGTGCCGGCTGTTGTGGAGACACTGGCAACTGCTGCCGGGGTTGCACAAACTGTTGTAGTGCTTGCAGCCTTTCCATTTGCTGCATCATGGTCGCCATCATGGTCGACATGTTGGCCATTTGCTAGTTCAGTCCGGTGATCACTGGGTGATCTTCCAGTTTCTCTTGTTCTAGAGGTGGAGGTAGAGGTAGTGCCTGTTCTTGTTCCTCGGCAGGATCAATCTGTAGCCTTCTTCCGAAACACAAGAGAATTGGGCTACGGTTTGCAATTTTGGAACCTTGGTATTAAAAAAGGGCACAAGTTAGTCCAAAGAATTTACATTAAAAAATGAGATATAATGCATGTCAATGCAGATTATTTTTTATCTTTTTTTTTTTTTTTGATTTCCACTTGATCTCTTTTTAGCTGCCGTTCGGGAGCAAGGGGAGAGTCCTTGGTTTTGATCTCCAGAAACTACAGGAGTTGATTTCTGAAGGATTGGTAGTTACAGAAGTCGGTTTCCCTTTGGGAAGCGGTGATTTTAACTAATTTTTGGAAACACAAAATGGTTTCAGAGTAGCGGAAGCACGAAATAGCTTCGACTAAGATTTTGGGAAACACGAAATGGCTTCAACTGGGGAAACACAAAATGGTTTCAACTTTGGAAACACGAAGTGGTTTCAGAGTAGCAGAAGTGCGAAATGGCTTCGACTAAGATTTTGGGAAACACGAAATGGTTTTAGAGTAGCAGAAGCACGACATGGCTTCGACTAAGATTTTGGAAACTCGAAATGGTTTCAATTTTGGAAACACGAAATGGTTTCGAAGTTGGGGAACACGAAATGGTTCCAGATTTTTGGGAAACGCGAAATGGTTTCAAAGTTGGGGAACACAAAATGGTTCCAGATTTTTGGGAAACACGAAATGGTTTTAGAATTGGAAACACAAAATGGTTTCAATTTTGGAGAACATGAAATGGTTTCGAAGTTGGGGAACACGAAATGGTTCCAGATTTTTGGGAAACGCGAAATGGTTTTAGAGTAGCGGAAGCACGAAATGGCGTCGACTAAGATTTTGGGAAACACGAAATGGTTTCAAAGTAGCGGAAGCACGAAATGGCTTCGACTAAGATTTTGGAAGCACGAAATGGCTTCAACTACGACTTGGAAACATGAAATGGTTTCAGGTTTGGAAACACATAATGGCTCCAAATTTGTGGAACACGAAATGGCTCCAAATTTGGGGAACCCGAAATGGCTCCAGAGTAGCAAAAATGCGAAATGGTTCCTACTAAGATTTTGCCATTTAGGGACGAGGAGAAGAGTCCTCGATTTTGGGGGTAGTCCCGGTTTGGGAAGAGTCCCTGTTTGGGAAGAGTCCCCATTTTTGGGGCCAACACGAAACAATTCCCAAGGGCTGCAGAAGCACAAAATGGCCTCAACCAAGGTTTAAGATTTATCAATTGACATTTTGACACATTTGGTCTTCACTTGGATTTGAAATTTCTTCTTTCTTTTCTTTTCATCATTTTTTTCTTTTTCAATTTGGCTGATGGTCTTCAGCAAGGGTCAAGCTCATCCTTGATTTTTCTTGACTTATTATTTTGGGCTAGGTCATAGCCAAATGATTCTTTTCCTGATTAGGATGAAACTGCTTAAGGCACAGGGAATTGGAGCCATTCTTAGTCCCGATGTGACTTTGAATTGGGAAATTTTTGCATTATCTCTTTTGAAAATGACTTAATCAAAAATGTTTGTGCAAGTGATTTTGAAGTGTGTGCACTCAATGCATGAGGATGCTGGCACAAATTTACAGTAAGGGCTAAATGATATTACCATTCAGAAATCCAGTATAAAAGAAATGACTATAAAAAATTACATCAAAAGGGGTGTGTGCACAGTGCTAAAAAGGTTTGTGCCTAGCGAGACATGACCCCTAGACATACTCGTGTATGGAAGCACCACTGAGTCCCGGTCTGCTTTCTTTCATCTGCTCTTTCGTCTGCCGTTGACTTCAGGTGCCAGACCAAAAGAATTTACAACTTGCCAGTGAGGGCAAAAATTACATGATATTCACAAAAATCTGCAAAGGATTCATCCTTAAGGCTGTTGGGAGCCAAAAGGAAGGATACAAATTCGCTTCAAGGCGGGCTGGCCAAATTCCTAAATCTAGGGTTTCATCCCTCCGCTCTGATCTGGCCTACTTTTATCTGACTGTCTGATCTGGCCGGCTTTCATCTGCTCAAAAGGCCGACCCAGACTCCGAGTGCTTCCAGCGGACTCAAATGGGTCAAGGCCCACAGCTCGCAGGACTCTATGCATGGATCTGGGGTGGTTCCCCTGATCAAAGTTAGGTTGGCCTCCTAAATTAGGGCTAAGGTAGCCCATGATCTAGGGTTTACTCAATTCAATGCCAAAAAGCAGGGGTTGCTGCCCCTAATGGACTCTTGGGTTTTAAATTGATTTTACCCTTCTTGTTTCGTCATTCACAACACATTATATAACTCTCACAAAACGTGGTTTGCTTAGAAGCGTTAAGTGGGGAAGGATACCCAGCCTGAGACTGTAAAACCCTAATTTTTCTACATGATTTTATTGGAAAAATATAATTAATAAGCTGTGTGTATGTAAGGAATCTCGGTGGGCGAGCATGCACCAAATCCTGGGATTTCAAATAACTCTTCGAGCGGCAAGTAGGTATGGTAAGTATAAATACTTAAAGTAGTTGCTTCGTAGGTTTCGTTTCGCACACATCGAGATTGAAGGAGATCACGGCTGTTTGTTCTAGGGTTTTGTGAGAGGAGCTGACTTGTGGGTTTTCATTGTCGCTAAGAGAAGTTTCGAAGATCGTCCTTGCGAAGAAAGTTCAGAGGGTCGACTGATGGACTTGCGAACAGTGGATTGAAGGAGGATCTATTGGGGGCTTTGCTGTTCGAGTAGTTGTTGCAAGGATTTTGAGCGTGCAAGAGGTGAGTAGCATCGTTTTAATCTGGTTTTGGTTTTGATCATTGAGTTTAGTCGTATTACATAAGTTTTTGGAAAATACAGTTTCGAACGTGAGTTTTTGGAAGGATTTTTAGAGATAAATTTTGATGTGTTTAGAATAATTTCGAAGCTTGTTTAAACGTCCTTTGGGGATAGTAGAAGGTTAGGAAAATTGTTACAGAGGTCAAATTTTTGGTCAGTCATGGAGATTTGGAAATAACAGAGAGTTGAAACTCGTAGGGGGTGTCTGCCGGGTTGGCAGCTACCTAGCGCCAACTAGTTTAGTCAGCGCGAGAGGTTGTTTTAGTTCTCACCAAGCTCGCGCTCAACTTGCGCCGAGTGTTTTCGTTAGCGCGAGATCGATTCTTAGTATCCGCCAAGTTCGCGCCCATCTCTCATCTAGTTTAATTTCAGTTAGCGCGAAGTGTATTTGTATAACCGAGTTATCGCCGAAAGCGCCAGAGGTCAACGCAAACCCTAAGACTTAGCCGAAATGTGGATTTGACCAAATAAAGCTAGATTTCGATATTTTGAGGGTTCAATCACTTAGCCGATGACTTGTTTAGGATCTTAGAAATACTGTTACCTGTTCAAACAACCTGAGATTATTAAGTGGAATTATTGGTGATCCTTAGGAGTTTCTGAAGTAAATTTTAAGGGATATCGGTAGGTTATGTTACTGTTCCTAACACTAGGAGTTCATGATTTAGATCTCTCTTTTGTTATACACTGTTCTTGATTGAGAATTTATTTAACCTGGTTTTACTTGATTGAAAGTTCTAAAATGTATTTGTAAAGTTTATCTTGGTGTGAGTAAATGGGTTTTATTACCAAAGGTCTTGTGTTCTGGGATGGGAATAATCACTGAAAGTACATGAGGTACTGTTCTAGTCCAGAGGGACATGTGTTGAGCTGTGTTGTGTGGTGCATGATGATGAGTATTGTTGATTTAATATGATGTCAGAGTTGAGTATTATAGGATGGTTTTCTGTTTTGGTTTAGTTTGTCTTGGATCCATGCTTAAGCTTAGTAATGTGATGGTATTGTTGGTTGTTGTAATTGCATGGCCTTGTGTGTTGCCACGACCGGTGTAGAGCAGCCAAAAACCCTGAGTAGGCTTGGTTGTCAATGCCGAAACCTGAGGAGTAGGCCGGCATTGGATGACGAATTCTGAGTAGGCTTGGTTGTCAATGCCGAAACCCGGGGAGTAGGCCGGCATTGGATGACGAAACCTTGAGTAGGCTTGGTTGTCAATGCCGAAACCCGGGGAGTAGGCCGGCATTGGATGACGAAACCCTGAGTAGGCCGGAACTGTGTACATGGAGGTGTGGAGTGTCTACTTGGCATGTTAATTAATCAACTTAACAATAGTCATGACCATTGACCATTCAAAGTGTTGTCGGTGTTGTTATTGAAATGTGATTGGAAACTGTTATTGGTTTTTGGATTTAAACTTGGAAATTGTCTTGGTTGCTTTAATCGTACTGGTTATTTATCGATGCATAATTTGAACTGTTGTTAACTATTTTCTGCATGCATTATGCTACTCGCTAAGATATTTGTATCTCACTTTTTTGTTTTTGTTTTGTTTTCAGATACTCTAGGTGAGGAGACTACTGGGGTAGATCTGACTGAGACATATAGAGAGGAAGATTACTATTACATTCCTTAGACCTGTAGGTTATTTTTGAATTGGACTTTTGAAATTAATTAAATTTTGGAAGTGTAATAAAGTAGTTCAAGGATGAATCATTTGATTTTAATTAAGTTGAATATTGAATTCTTAGAAAATAAAATGTTTGTGCACTCAGATATGTTTTAGTTTAGGTGATTATCCAGCAATCACAATTATTTAAGATCCTTACCTAACACTCCGTGAGACGTGTTAAACATGGATCCGGGGTGTTACAGAGACATAAGCCTACAAGGGTCTGGACCATTACTGGATCCTCGCGTGCCACGGTAAGAAACCTGTGGTGCTAATTGACTCTAGAAAACTAGGGAGATGGGTTTACCCTGCTTTCCCTAGCAATCCACGGGGCGTAGGTGCTAATACCATCCCAAGAGTCAGTTCATAGGAATCAGAAGGGTGGCTGCTAGAGAGGTCTAAGTTTTGGAAGAGAAGGTGCAATATCCGCATTCACTCATTCATCCAGGATTGGATTATCCACGTAGTCCCCCTCATGCGTGTCACCCCACACAGTTTATCACAAAACTTGGAAAAGAAATCCATCCATGGTGTGGTGGTGTGCCCGTGTGTGCAACTGGGCTGAGTGTTGTGTCTAATCGGATGAGATTTGACAGGATTTTGTTGATAAAGGAATTTTTACCGTCTCGTATAGTAAGGTGCAGAATTGGCCCGCAATACGAGGTTATGGGAGAGTCCCCAGGTAAGTGGAGGGCCTCAAAGGACCACTTAAATTCCACTTTCCTTAGGCAATTATCTCGTCGTTTTGATAGGACTCCTCAAAATACGCAGTTGCGTGTATCCCACGCCTTACTAAGCAAGGTAGTAAAACCCTAAAATTGACTAAAAATCCCTCTTAGGTTGACTCATTCAAACCAGGGGTTCTATTGGGCTGAGAGGTCCCCGGCGGAGTCGCCAGGCTGTGTGCATGGTCGCACGGGTAAAATGGGAAATTGGAGTCGCCACTGCCTGATGGTATGCAGGCAGACACCTGGGTGCTTAAGTTTGCTTAATCTGATGGTCTGCGGCTTGAGATTCTAAGTAAGTTCTCGGTTATGGTCTGGGGAAGTCCGTAGACACCCCAATCCACCCCGTCGAACGATGGCTCCTATGATTTCCTTGGTTTGAGTCAACTTTGGTTTCTTACTCACCCGATTCCTAAATCAACATGCACATTTGATTGAGTCTTGCGGGACCGCCAAAGTGGTGTGGGTCCCTTTACTTGATTTTATATTTTTAGCTTAGAATCATCTGAGTCTGATTGGGGTGGGCCCTGTTGGAAGGCCCACGGACTCCTTGATGGGCTTGGTTAAGCCCACATGCCCCCTAGTGGGCCTCAGTTTAGCCTGAGAGGCCCTTTGGGTTCGGTTTAATGAATTGATTTTATTTGAATTTTAAGTTGGGAATTAAATGATTTCCATGCCAAGCTGGGCCGGGATTGCTTTGTGGGCCCTTGAGCGGGCCACACCATTGGTTGCCAAGTGATTTTTGAGTTATCTTGATTAGTTATGCCAAAATGGGCCAGGCTTGGGCTTGAAAGCCCAAGACTTCCTGAGTTAGGGTTTAGAAACCCTAACCTTTGTAAGGTTCAAAGGACTTCCTGTGTTACATGTTTTATGGAGTCGCCACTACCTGAAATGGTGCAGGTAGACACCTTGTTTGATTTTTTTGATCTGCACTAGTGATTCCGGATAAGTGACCCGATTACAACCCAGGGAAGTCCTTGAACACCCTGGGTTGCCCCACCGAAATGGGTTCCCTTAAATTAGTTGGATATTTAATGGGCTCTCTTATTTATTATTTTTATTTTTAACAAATTCCAATAATAACATATCTACATTGGGAGATGTAAGATTAAACAAACAAAACTAATAATGACATTCTAAAAACAAATTCAAATAAAACATATCTAATTTCAATGCTTGTTTCATTTGCTTTTTCACTTTCTTATTATTTATTATTTATGTTTTGTTTTGTTTTCTATTGTTTTTATCATGCAAGATTAACTAATTACTAATTTACAAGGCAAGAAAATGAGATCACTTGAACTACTTTTAACCATGGCCTAATTACTAATTTACAAAAGAAACAAAAAAAAAAATGAAACAACCTGAATTACTGCGCTATCCACATTCAAAGATTCATATCTCCCTCAATTATTAACCAAATTGTGCGAAATTTGATTCCTTAGAATCATGACTTTAAGCACTAAAATAACCTATAGCAGTTTTCAAAAATTCATTTTCATTTAAGAGATATGAAGCTCCAAAATTTACTGTTAGACATTTCCAATTGAAAATCTGAACCAAAGAAAATTAAAAACAAAATACCTACTCATAATGTAGGGTCTCGAGCATATTTTTAGATTAAACTAAAATAAAAATACCACAAATCTCATGAGGACTCCAGACTTGAATCAAACTAGAACTAGGTGAAAAAAATTGGTTTATCTGGAAAATAGGTGCAAACCTAATGCAGAAAAAAAAACTCAAAACTTTACATCTTTGTCTTTTTTTTTTTTTACATGATAAAATTACCCAAAGCCATCAAACATATATACATGTCTTTCGCCAATCATGTAATCTCATCTCAAAAATTGTAATGAAAAGAGAGGTCTCATACAATATATTAAACAAATGACTCACCTGTTATGGATTGACACTTCAAATCAGGTCTTGGAACCTTGGTGTGTCGTAAACAGCAGTTTTCCTTTCTCCCTCCTTGCTAGTAGACGTCCCTCTTCTTTTCTGCACTTCTTCCTACTTGCTGCTTTTTCTTTCAATGAACTCTCTTACTTGCTCTCTTTTTTGCTCCTGACTTCAAGCCGTTTTATAGAGGATTCCCACCCCTTCAACTTCTTAACCCCTAACATTTCCTCTTCCTCTCCTAAACCTCTCATTTCCTTAATTTCTCCTCTTCCTCTCTTAAACAACTAACCCTTCCTCTTCCTCTCTTTAAACAACTAACCCTTCCTCTTCCTCTTCCTCTCTTAAACAACTAACCCTTCCTCTTCCTCTTCCTCTTCCTCTCTCTTCCTCTCTTTAAACAACTAACCCTTCCTCTTCCTCTCTTAAACACCCTCATTCAATTAGGTTTGGTCAAAGTCTATTTTGTCCCACATTTTTATTAGGCTTATATATATATTTTTAAGCTTTGTCTCAATATCTCAAGAGAATATGAGTTGGACCAATTCGTCCAACTCATTTCTCTTTGTTTATTTTTATTATTATTATTTTTTTAATCTTAAACTTTTATTAACTTTGTTATTTATTTGCATAAGAAACCCCATTAGGAAACTTACTTATTTACTAAAACAACCCCACAAATTTTTAATTTATCATTGGTTACATGGCAGCCACCATGGCGTACACGTGGCTGCCATGTGGCATCCAATTTCGATTTTGTAAAAATCCCCAAACTACCCTTTATTTATTTTATTCATAACTTAGCCGTTTGAGATCCGATTTGAGCACAGTTTGGTGCATCCGAATCAGCTAAGAATTCTCTTTATTATGGGCTTGTTAATTCAAAAAGACGGGTCCATTATAAAAACCTTGATTTACGTGCCCACATATATGCCGATTTAAGATATGCTTCTTGGGCAATTTTATGCTGCAAAAATGGGGTGCTGACAGTTGCCCCTCTTTGTCAGAGTCACCATGGTGATGAATGACAAAGAATAAAAAGAACCCTATTTTTGCACTTTGCATTTCTGTCAACATAACCGATGAGTCAGGTCCTTTAATGTTTTCAAAAATGCAGAAGCGCCAGTGCAAGCTCTGCGTTGCTTTGGCTCACTTCCAAGTTCTGGGGACTTTCCTTGCCATTGGGCGTTTGGAATTGTTCCCCTTTTTTAGTTTGAATTGAAAAAGATGGGTTGGACTTAGACTCACTGACTTGTTTCAGCGTTGATGCAAAAGTGCTTCAACAGTGTTCTTTTCCTGTTGTTTTTTTTTTCCATTGACTTTTGACTTCTTTTATCTTTTCACTTTTTCTTTCTTTTTTTTTTTTCTTAAGGTTCTTTTGGTTTTTTTTTTTTTTAAGTTTGAAGTTCTTTATCCCCCATGTAGGTACACTACCCCTTAACTTTATTTGGCTTCTAAAGGGTTTAAGAGTCACTGCTATCCAGCACACCGAAGAGTTCCGAATCCTAGTTCAAATCCTGTGATACAAAAGTGGGAAAATGAAAATTACAATAGGGGCCATTTGCCCAGCAGTTCTTCATTTTGTCTTCTTCTTTATGTCTTGATTCTCTATCATTTTTAGGAATGGGAACATCTTATTCAACTTTGCGGATGCGCCTTGCTCCTTAGGGACACCTTGTCCTTCAGTCTTGGGAGACGCTCTGCTCCTTTTCAGGTCTTTGCTCATTGTTCTTCAATCGGGTGGCTTTGGCCTCAACTTTTTTGCGGTTTGGAGATTCTTTGCTCCAAGGATGCCATGTCCTTCAGTCTTGGGAGACGCCTTGCTCCTTAAGGACACATTTTCGTGTCATTCAAATGTGGAAGACGCCTTACTCCATAGGGACACATTTCCATGTCATACAAATGTGGGAGACACCTTACTCCTTAGGGACACATTTCCGTGTCATTTAGATGTGGGAGACAACTTGCTCCTTAGGGACACATTTCTGTGTCATTCAAATGTGGGAGACGCCTTGCTCCTTAGAGACACATTTCCGTGTCCATTTAGATGTGGGAGACACCTTTCTCCGAAGGTCTTCAATCTTGGGAGACACCTTGCTCCATTAGTTTAGGAGTCGCCTTGCTCCAGGGACACCTTGCCCTTTCAATCTTGAGAGACGCCTTGCTCAATTATTTCGGAGTCGCCTTGCTCCAGGGACGCTTTGCCCTTTCTGTGAGACGCCTTCCTCTTTGTGATTGGGAGACGCCTTGCTCCTTAATTTTGGAGTCACTTTGCTCCAGGGACACCTTGCCCTTTCAGTCTTGAGAGACACCTTGCTCTCTGTGGTTGGGAGACGCCTTGCTCCTTCTATCTAAGGAGATGCTTTTCTCTCTGTGGTTGGGAGACGCCTTGCTCCTTTAGTTTCGGAGTCGCCTTGCTCCAGGGACGCCTTGCTCTCTATGGTTGGGAGACGCCTTGCTCCTTAATTTCGGAGTCACCTTGCTCCAGGGACGCCTTGCCCCTTTCAATCTTGAGAGACGCCTTGCTCTCTGTGGTTGGGAGACACCTTGTTCTTTAATTTTGGAGTCGCCTTGCTCCAAGGACGCCTTGCCCCTTTCAGGCTTGAGAGACGCCTTGCTCTCTGTGGTTGGGAGACGCCTTGCTCCTTCTGTCTTGGGAGACGCCTTACTTCTTATGTCTTGATTTTTGGGAGGCACCTTGCTCCTTAATTCTTCAATTTTGGGAGACATCTTGCTCCTTATGTTTTGATTTTTACGAGGCACCTTGCTCCTTCTGTCTTGGGAGATGCCTTGCTCCTGATGTCTTGATTTTTAGGAGGCACCTTGCTCCTTCTATCTTGGGAGACGCCTTGCTCCTTATGTCTTGATTTTTGGGAGGCACCCTGCTCCTTCTATCTTGGGAGACGCCTTGCTCCTTAGGGTTGGGAGACACCTTGCTCCTTCAGTCTTTGCCCAACATGTGAGATGTGCTGGGGATATCTTTGTCTTGCATCCGATATGTGAGTATACCGTGATGAATTTCTTCTGTGCCCAATGTGTGTCTACATTGTGACGATTCTATCTCGCACCCAACATGTGAGATACACTGTGGTGGCTTTGTCTGTCTGTTTCAAGTTTTGTCAGTACCTGCAAAAGTTCATATGGAGTTTAGTCAATTGGACTTTTATTTGTCCATTATCAGAATTATGTATGCAAATTCAAACAATATCTCTTTGATTAGAATCTCTTGGGGATTCACCAAATGTTTGGAGTTCTTTTTTTTTCTTTTTTCTTCTTTTTTTTTTCTAAAGTGGGTCCATCAGCAAGACCAGTAATCCTTAGGTAAGTCACCCAACACTCTCATTTAAACTTATGAAGTGGTGCCTCCTGGCATTCCCTGTGAGGGTCTCAACATTTTTTTAATAGCATGCCCCAGGTTGGAATGAGAGGAATTGTTTTGGTTCAGGAGGTTTCTTTGGCATTGCCCTTTCCCCAGCTCTTTTGCCTTCCTCTCTTTTATTTTTCTTTTCTAGCCCTTGTCTGAGGATTGTGGAATGGTTTTTCTCTCATTGGTTCCCTCTCTCAGGTTCAGTGTCTTGCCCCACTCTGAGGGTCTTGTCAATTTCCACGGATCATGACCCAACGATCAGAGAGGACTTATCAGTAGGACAAAATGTAGGCTTTGGTTTTGGTGTTCAGAAATGAAGGATAAACGGACTCAAACCCTATATAGCTTCATTCTATGGGTAACCATTATGTCTAGCAAAAGTTCTTCTGTCCTTTTGTTCTGTCATTGCCAGTTTGTCTGAGATTCAGTGTTACATTCTCTGTAATAAGAAAGGACTTCATAATAGGACTAAACGTATGCTGGGTTCAGGGGTCCGAAAGAAATGATATGAAGGCTCAAATTTGATGAATGGGGTGAGGGCCATGTTCTGTCCATTTTTCCTGCTAAGGCTTGCTTCATCTTTTGTTCCTTTGGCCTTGGTTCCATCTTTGCTCTGTATTTCTTTTCTTCTTTTTCCATCTTTGTTCTCTTCTTTTTCTTTTTTGGGTTCTTTACCACAATCTTTGACTCTTGCTTTCAGCGTTTGCCCCAGCTTTTGTTTTTTTTTTCTTCTTCCTTTTTTTTTCAAGGGATTGCCCAAGTTCTTTCTTTGCATTCTTATTTTCTAGGGTTTACCCCGTTCCTCCTGTTTTTGCCCCCTTTGTTTTTAGGGTGCTTTTCGCTTTGCCCTATCTTCACCTTGGTCTTTCATGTGTCTCCAATTTCAGAAGCTTCATGCCCCAGTTTTGAAGACAAAACATTTTTTTTTGGTAGGGTTAATGAAGGAATTGTTAGGCTCAAAATGTGTCGCTAGGGTTTCATCTTGTGTCAGATGATTTTTGGAGAAAATCAAAGATGGCCTTTCATCCTTTTTACAAAGAATGTAATACTTATTTGTCTTTGCACAATACATCAAAAGCTTCTCACCCGAGATAGGCTAGCCAAATGGGGTGTAGCCCACCAGAAATCCTGTGTTTTTTGCAGGAGGGAGAACGAGACTATCAACCACCTCCTCTTCTCTTGCTCTTACAGTAAGGGTATATGGCAGCAAGTACTATCTTGGAATTGCTACTTGTATCAACCCAGATTGTGGCTTGAAACAGTGGAGTGGGCACATGCTTCTTTTGTGGGGAAGGATCCAATCTTAAAAATTGCAAGAGTCTCATTGGGAGCTGTCGTTTATCACATATGGTTGGAAAGAAACAGGCAAGTGTTCAAGAATAGCTACCTGCTACCTGAAGTTATCATTGAAAAAATAAGGTGGGATACTCAAGCTAGGCTTGCCAATCAGGAGCTGGTGATTAAAGACACACCAAGAAGTAGACAAGTATCTTGTTATCTCATGAGCTACTTCACAATTATCATGTTGCATGCAATAAAGAGAAGGTTGCTGTTAAGGTTGATTTAAGGAAAGCTTATGACACAGTCTCCTGGAGATGCATTCTATCAATCCTTCATGGGATGAATTTTCCAAGCATGTTTATCAATTGGATTGAACAGTGTATATCTACCCCGAGGTTCTCTTTATTAATAAATGGGAGTATGGTTGGATTCTTTTCAAGTGCTAGGGGGGTTCGCCAAGGAGATCCAATTTCTCCATATTTGTTTGTGCTGACAATGGAGTTGTTCAATATGCTCATCAAGGAGGAGACGAAAGTAGGGTTTACACATCATGCTAGATGTGAGCAACAAGATATTACACATCTGTGCTTCGCGGATGACCTGCTTATGTTTGCACAAGCCGATTCTTCATCCATTCAGTGTCTCAAGGCAGCATTACTGAGGTTGAATAGCTTGGCGGGTCTCCAGGTGAATAGTGAGAAGAGTAGCATCTTTGTGAGTGGAGTGGGGGAGGAGAAGAAACTTGAGATTGCCAATCAGTTGGGGTTTCAGTTAGCGCAGTTACCTATACGATACTTGGGACTCCCCCTAATTTCCACCAGATTAACAGCAAAAGATTGTGAGCCGCTGATTATGAGTGTCAAGTCGAAGACACAATCGTGGAAAGGAAGGGCGTTATCATATGCAGGGAGGATGACATTGGTAAAGACAGTGCTGCGGAGGATGACATTGGTAAAGACAGTGCAGGGAGGATGACATTGGTAGTGACCAGTTTGTGCATTGCTTTGTGGAGATACTCAACAAGCATGTGAACTGTTACCTTACAGTTGTTTATGGTGCAAATGATGCCGCTGAGCGGAGGCTATTGTGGAGACAGCTTCCCTTACTTGCTCCTACACAACCATGGATACTCATGGGTGACTTTAACTGCGTGCGATCTGCTTCAGAAAAGTTAGGGGGTAAAGAGATCAACCATGTTGCCACTGACGAGTTTAATGCGTGCATTGATGAATGTGAAGTTGTTGAGCTCAAATCTAAAGGGTTATTTTATACATGGGCGAACCAAAGTGAGGGGCAAAGGCGTATCACATGCAGGTTGGATCGTGCTCTTGTCAATCTACCTTGGCACCACGCCATGTGCCCATCTGAAGTGCAAATCATGAATCCGGGCATATCTGATCACTCTCCATTGCTGGTATCAATTTTCTCTGATTGGAAGCAAGGTAAGAAGCCATTTAGATTCTTTAATTTTTGGGCTCAAAGGCCGGACTTCCTTCCTTTGGTTGAGGAAGCTTGGAAAGTAGAAGTGTTTGGCTCCCCAATGTTTCGAATTTCTAAGAAGCTTCAAGAAGTCAAGCTTTTTTTTTTTTTGGAATGTAAGGAGTTCGTATAGTATAAATGAGAAACTATTTACAAGTACAGGAGTCTGACACGGCTCACATCAAAACAGAAAAAACAACCCTAAGGCATATAGTGCTTAGGTTACAAAAACTGGATTGATTCTCCAATTAGCACATATTTCTCTGTTTTCCGGAGTGTCTTTTACACGCTCCTCTATGTGAGAGTGCCGCATGCTAACATCAGACACAATGAGCTGAATAATTTCCTCATGTGGTAATGCATTGTTCTGGAATAGGCGTCTGTTCCTTTCTCTCCAAATATGGTAGACCACAGCTGCCATAGATACCTTTTTTATCCTCACTGGTAAGGATTTACCCTTCAAATTTTGGGAGGCCCACTGTATCTCATCCTCCCAACTAATGTGTTGTCTTCTAATGCAATTTAACCTCTGTATACTTTCCCATATTGTTCTTGATATCCGGCAAGAGAAAAAAAGATGATTCAGGTCCTCTACATGTGCTCTACAAAAAACACAATTTGAGGCCTGCAGGATATTCAGGTTAAGAAGAAGGCTCTGGGTGAGCAACCTTCCATGGAATGCCAACCAAAGTATAAAAGCTTGCCGCGGAATATTCTGATTAAACCACACAACATCATTCCAACTTACCTTCGGTGCTCTGGTACGCAAGTTCTCATAAGCTTCTTTGATGCTATACTCTCCTGATTTTGCTGGTTTCCACGTAATACTATCCAATTGGTTCTGATCAGGTCCTGGTAGCATGCTCAGATAGCTCCAAAGTTCCTGGAGTTCATGTGTAAGAGCCACTGGTGGGTTCCATGAGTTATCTTGGATAATCTCAGACACTCTTGAATGTAGAGGAAGACCTGTATCATACATTATCCTTCTACCATACTTCTGAAATAATGACCCCAAGGGGTGCCAATGGTCTAGCCAAAGCCATGTGTTCACTCCATTCCGAACCTTGTAGTGCACTTGCTGGAAAAGTCTTGTTCTTTGCTTCAAGATCTTCCTCCAAATCCATGATGCTTTGACCGGAACCGGACAACTCCAGATATTCCTACCTCTTAAAAGGTATGAGTTGGTCCACTCAACCCACAAAGATGCTTCTCCCTTAATAATACGCCACAAATGTTGAGTGATTGCCGCTTGGTTCCACTGCTGTAAATTAAGAATACCCAGTCCTCCTTCCTCTTTTGGTGAACAAATCCTTGCCTAGCTAATAGGGTTTATCTTCTTCCTTAGATCAGGACCAGCCCAAAAAAAACTTCTACAAAGGCTTTCAATTTCAGTAACAATCTTCTTTGGAAGTTGAAAGCTTGTCAACCAATACACAGCCGATGAGAACAACATTGATTTGATGAGTTGAGTTCTACCTGCATATGACAGAAATCTTGCTTTCCAGCCTTGGATCTTTGCCTTAATCTTCAAAACAAGTGGCTCACAGTCCCTAGGTCTTAACCTAGATGTGATCAGTGGCAATCCCAAATACTTTATAGGTAGTGAGCCCAAAGGAATCTGAAATCTACTAGTAACCTGATCCTTCACGTCTTGGTCCATCGCACATGGGAACAGCATGCTTTTCTCCACATTCATATTGAGCCCTGTTATAGCAGCAAACTCATTCAAACTTTCAAAAATACAATTCAGTGATTGAACGTCTCCTTTAGAAAAGATCACCAAATCGTCGGCAAAACATAGTGCTTTGATATCTTGCTTTTTACATCTTGGGTGATAGCTGAATCCTTGTTGAGATTTCTTGCATAGGATACCCATCAAAAGCTCCATTATCAACACGAACAGATATGGCGACATCGGATCTCCTTGCCTTAGTCCTTTTGTGCCTTTAAAGAAACCCACCAGCGTACCATTCATATTCAATGAGTAAGAAGTAGTTGATACACACTCCATCACCCACCCAATGAACTTCCCCGGTATATTCATAGCTGCCATCAACAATGGGAGTACTTCCCAGTTCACCGAGTCATAAGCTTTCATTATATCCACCTTGATAGTGCTTCGTGGCTTCCCCTTCTGAAGGTGGTAATCATGAACTAATTCTTGAGTGAGCATCACATTGTCTGAAATTTTCCTTCCAGGAATAAAAGCACTTTGTTGAGGACCCACCAGGTCACCTACTAGGTTCTTTAACCTGTTTGCAATGATTTTCGATATGCACTTATATATGGTATTCACACAAGATATAGGTCGGTAATCAGTTACCTTTGATGGGTTTTCGCACTTAGGCACCAAGGTAAGCACAGTAGCATTTGATTGTTTAAGAAGCTTGGTAGAGATGAAGAAACTCTTGATAGCCCTTATGACATCCTGCCCTACCACATTCCATGCACACTTGAACATCTTGGGAGTAAACCCATCAGGTCCAGGTGCCTTATCGTCTTTCAAACTGAACATGGTCTTCCTTATTTCCTCATCAGCTACTTCAGCATTGAGCTCCTCCCTTTGGCTTTCAGAGATTCTCCTATGTATAAAGTTTTCCAACTCTCTTGAACTTCCTTGCCAATTTAGTTTTGTACCCCCCAAGGTTTCCTTGTAGTGCTGCTCAAATCTAACCTTAATCCTGTCCCAGTCAGTGACTTTGGTGCCATCCTCCTCATAGAGACTAACAATTCTGTTATGCTCCTGTCTCCCTACCAAGGACTTGTAGAAGAATTCAGTGTTAGCATCACCCAGCTTGAGCCATTGAATGCGAGACTTCTGTCTCAACTGTGCTTCGACATTCCTGGACTTCTCTGCAAGTTTAGTCCTAAGCTCACTCTCATTTCTGAGCAGCTCCTGATTTAAAGGGTCAGCAAATAACTTCTCTTGACATTTCTGGAGTTGAAGCCTGCACTCATAGACTTGGGCTTCAAGGTTCTGAAATTTTCCTCTACTCCATTCCTTTAACTTCATCTTTAGATTCTTTAGCTTCTTATATAGGCAGTACATAGGCTGACCTTCCACTTGGATGCCCCAAGCGTCCTTCACAATATCAATGAACTCACTGTGATCAGTCCAGAAATTGAAGAATTTGAACGGTTTTGGACCTTTGGACAAAGAATTAGTAACTGTGATTACCGCCGGGCTATGATCAGATATGTTTGGAGCAAGAAAATCCACCTCAGAACCTGCAAATTGGTGCATCCACTCATGATTTACCATGACTCTATCCATCTTACATTGTATTCTTCTATCACCTTCTGATCTATTGCTCCACGTGTATAAAAAGCCTTTACTCTTCAATTCAAGGAGCATACACTCGTCAATGAATCTGTTAAAATCCATAACAGCAGCTTCATGGATTGGTCTACCCCCTACTTTCTCATTAGAATTCCTTACACAGTTGAAATCACCTACTACAATCCAAGGGCAGTTCGGAATTAATGCTTTCAGGTCATGCCACAGCGTTTTACGAAGCTCATATCCATTAGCTCCATACACAAAAGAGGCCACACACTGCTGATCTGTAGCCTTGAGGACAACTTGACAATGGATGACCTGATCAGAATTAAAGATTCTCTTAATATCAATTGTAATCGGGTTCCAACATACCCACAGTCTTCCTTTTAAAGCACATGAATAGTTATCAATAGAGTTCCACCTAGGACAAATGGATGAGAGAATTAAGTTCTTGTTAATCTGCCGCACCTTTGTTTCTATAAGGCAAACCACATTCAGGTCATATCTATGAATTAAATCCTTCACTTCGTATCTTTTTGCGGGGTCATTCAACCCCCTGATGTTCCAGACCCCCCACTTAATCATGGATCTTAAGTGGTATGTTCTTCATCTTCTGCACAGCAGAAATCTCAGCTCCTTTGGAGTATGCTTTCCCTTTGGCTGCCTTCATTTCAACTTCATCCACAAGGATACCCTTCTTCTTCTTTTTCCTACTTCTCTTACCTTCACTACCTGAGGATTCCAACACCTCCTCACTAGTGTGATTCTCCAGAACTGAAAATCTGGTTGGGCTCTCAATCCCAGATAGACTTCCTTGACATAGCCCGGCCACTGCAGGATCAGAATTATTCTGTATTTGTACCCTTTCATTCTCCACTACATTATCCACATCAGGCACCTCCGAACATTCTTCCACTCTAGGTTCTGTAGTTGCCACAGTAGGCATCTCTACCGCCCTATCCACAAGCCATATCCCTTGTAGGTTCGTTTGGTATTGTTCCTTCATGTTCAGCATTATCATTCCTACCCACGACTGAAAGGTTCCCTGAAGTGTTGTTCACATGCTCCGAGATAGATGGGCGTAGATCAGCATCTATGTCCACCCTTTTCCCTGTTGGTTTCCAGACTTGAGTGGGTGCCTTGGGGCACTTTGCTAACCCATGTCCAAATACTTTGCAATTTGTGCAGCATAGAGGCTTCCACAGGTACTCCACTTCGATTTCCAACACTTTCTCTGCAGACTTAAGAAGAAGCTTTCCAGGTAGTTCACTCCCAGCTTCAATTTCAACACACACCTTAGCATAGCTGATACGAGTCCTCTTTTCTGTGTTTTCATCCATAAACAATGGAACTCCTACACCACTAGCAATATGTCCAATGCCTTTAACAGTCCAGAATTCTAAAGGGATATTAAACATCTTGATCCATATTGGGATTTTCTTGAGCTCAGACTTGATAAATTGCATTCCAGGTTGCCACTCCTTCAACACCATTAACCGACCACCTATATGCCAAGGGCCTGCCTCAAGCACTCTGTGCTTCATCTGAACATCAGAGAACCTGAAAATGAGGAATCCTTCATCATTTGTATTGGTTTCCACAGAGCTGCCCCATATCTTTCCCACAATTGACTTTACCACAGCAAAAGGCACTTTCCTATCGATAAAGTGACCAACAAGACATCCCTCCCAAGACTTTATGCCTTCTTCCACCACCTCCGTCGAGGGAGAGATGACCGGCACTCCATCAGAGAAAGATGGGGCAAAGAACTCTAGCTTTGATCTGGCGAACGCCTTATCTACAAACAACGTATTCCACTGTCTAGTGGAAGAGAAGCCTCTCTTTGCAGCGAGCGAACCTGCAGTATTATCCTTTTGCTGATAGTCACTCCCGCTCCCCACCATTAAACCACTCGGGTTAACGTTCTGGCTCGGGTTGGGGTTGGCCTCAAAAGCATATCCAGGATCCGGGTGAGAAGAAGCATTTTCGGTTTGGCCCGGGTGAGCAATTGGCGGAAAATTTGAATTTGAAAGGTCAAAACCAGACATGGTTTTGATGGATCAGAAAACCATCACACCTGACTGCAAACCCGGCCAAAAAACCACCTCCAACAACCAACACGAACCTTCACTTGCTCAGGCAATGAACTGCCTTGCTCCACGATCACTCCAAAAAACTATGCTCCACCTCTGCAAACAGTATCTCCACGACCTCCTCCGAAAACCACGAATGCAGCACGAACACAAACCGGAACCTTCGAGCAGAGCTTGGAACCTCACGAACAGAAAGCCTCACGACCAGATCCAGATCCAGATGCTCACGACCAGATCCAGATGATCAGGACCAGATCCAGGCTCAAAAAGCCTTGCAGCGAGACTTACTTGCTCACGGAACCTTGATACCTCCTCAAAGCTCCCAGAGAACTTGCTTCAAACGTACTAGAAACTTGCTACACTCAAAACGAATCACTGCCCGAGCTTCAACTCCTTGGATGCACCACGAGCCCGGAACGCCAGAAACTCAGACCTCCATGACGAGCCAAAACACCTGCTCCGCACTCAGAACCTTGCTCCTCACATCCACGACAATGACGACCTCACAGCCCAGAGCATGCACGACCACGAGCAACACACCACGAACCACGAACAAGCACTCCAGAACCAAGAAAGCCACGGTCGGCAGTATGCCGGCGAGAGCCCTCCCAAGTCGCCCTAGCTCCAAGTCACCCTCCAAAGAATGTTAACAAAGGCTTGCAAACAGTGAAGGACACGAACAGTGGTGGTCACGAACAGCACCTTCGAAATAGCATGGGAAAACTTGGAATGCCCACGAACAGTATAGAAACTCCCCACGAATAATAAATCCACGAACAATAATAAGGAATAGACAATCCACGAACAATAATAAAACCACGAACAATAAAGGAATCCCACGAAAAGAAACGCCACAAGCAGAACAAGACGAAGCACTCCCACGAATAAGAGATCCCCACAGACAAGAATCCCCAAGAGAAGTCAAGCTTAAACTCAAGGAATGGAGCACTCGACTGAATTTTGCTCAAATCTCATCTCATGTCCATCATGCTAGGCTGCGTCTTGAACAGGTCCAGAAGCAATTGCATGATGAACCCCAAAATACCACCCTTGCTCAACTCCAGACCTCACTAAGGCAGCAACTTTACCACTTATTAAGATGTGAGGAATCTCAACTCAGAGAAAAGTCAAGGGTTCAATGGTTGGCAGAAGGTGATAGCAACTCCACTTTCTTTCATAATGCCTTAAAATCAAGAAGAGCCCTTAATAATTTTTCCAGCATTTTCACTGAAGAAGGCCACAAGTTGACCAAGCAAAAGGATGTTTCGGATCACATTGTCAAGCACTTTTAAGACAACTTGGGTACAGTTGAGAATTGTCACCTTGATGGCATGCCTTCCTTTTCCACATGTCTTACCCAAGATCAGAAATGCCAGCTTGAGGAGGAGGTTACTCGTGAAGAAGTTAAAGCCACGATTTTCTCATTAAAAGATGATAAGGCTCCTGGCCCTGACGGCTTTACACCTCACTTCTTCAAGAGGTGCTGGGATATTGTGGGTGAGGACACACTGGAAGCGGTGCTAAGTTTTTTCAAAGATGGATCCTTGCTGAAACAGTGGAATACCACAGCTATTTCCCTTGTGCCAAAATGTTCCAGCCCAAGTAAGGTCTCCGACTATAGGCCTATTTCATGTGTCAATACTCTTTACAAGTGCATTTCAAAAATCATTGCAAATAGGCTCAAAAGAATTGTTGGTGATATTGTTGGAAATTACCAGTCAGCTTTCATCCCAGGGCGGGGTATCTCTGAGAATGTGCTTCTTGCCCATGAATTATTACATAACTATCACCTGCATGGTCCTCATAGAAAATGTGCTCTCAAAGTGGACATTCGTAAAGCTTTCGACTCGATCTCATGGGATTGCATTAGGGAGATGCTGCATGTCTTACAATTCCCAAGTAAGTTTGTTCGCTGGATAATGGAGTGTGTAACTACTCCAACTTTTTGAGTGATGATAAATGGTTCTCTCTGCGGTTTCTTTAAGGGAGCTAAAGGGCTACGGCAGGGTGATCCTATGTCTCCATACCTTTTTGTGCTGGTGATGGAGATTTTTCATATGATACTGCAGCGAAACACTACCCATGGCTTTACTTATCACTACAGATGTGAGGCCATAGGCCTTAAGTTGCTATGCTTTGCAGATGATCTATTTATGTTCTCTAAGGCTGACATTTCCTCCTTGCAGTGCATTCTCAACTCCCTCCATGAGTTCCAACAACTCACGGGGCTTCATTTAAACAAGCAGAAGAGTTCCATATATCTCAGCGGTGTGGACCATGCCATGAAAATTGAGCTTGGTACATTCACAGGAATTCCTCATGGAGATCTGCCTGTTAGGTATCTTGGACTCCCTCTCTTTACTTCCAAGCTATCAAGGAGAGATTGTGAGCTCCTCATTAACCAGGTTAAGTCCAAGGCTCAATCTTGGAAGGGACGTTGCCTCTCCTATGCGGGTAAGCTTACTCTCATTAAAGCTGTCTTGTTCTCTATCAAGGTTCATTGGCTCTCTTCTTTCATCATCCCTAAAGGAGTTATTATAGAATTGGAAAAGATTGCCGGGAGGTTTCTTTGGTCGGGACCTGATCTCAAACGGAAAATGAACCCCATTAGCTGGAAAATCATTTGTGCTCCAAAAAAGGAGGGTGGCCTTGGGTTACTCCACTTGAGTACATGGAATAAAGCAGCAACGATGAAGCATATATAGTTGTTTGCGCCTGGAGGTGAAGTGGTGGTCCGTGAGCAGCACTTGGTGTTTCTGTTTCGTGAGCTGCAGTTGGAGGTGTTAGTGTGTCGCTTCGCCTGGAGGTTTTGGGAGTAGCACCTGGAGGTGATTGTGTGCAGCACTTGGTGTTGAAGCAAGTGCTGCTGGAGGTTTGTGAGTAGGGACATCTGTAGGTGTTGAGAGCCACACCTGGAGGTCTTGATAGCAGCACCTGGCGTCGGAAGCAGGTGCTGTTGGAGTTGTTAGTGAGCTGGAGCTTCTGGAGGGGTTCGTGAACAACACCTATAGTTGTTTGCGCTCGTTCGTGAGCAACACTTGGAGGTTGCGAAGGAAGCAGGTGCTGTTGGAGTCGGAAGCAGGTGCTGTTGGAGTTGATAGCAGCACCTGGCGTCGGAAGCAGGTGCTGTCGGAGTTGTTAGTGAGCTGGAGCTTTTGGAGGGGTTCGTGAACAACACCTATAGTGTTTTACGCTCGTTCGTGAACAACACCTTTAGTTGATTAGTGAGATTCGCGAAGGCTGCATGTGAGGTTCGCGAAGGTCGTAGGTTCCGACCTGCTCTCGTTCGCCGTCTCTTGCCGGCGACCTCGTTTCCGACAGTAAGCTGTTTTTGCTTGATTGTTGCTCGTGGATTGTCCGGGGATTTACTGGTGTTATTGTTATCGATGGAGGTATTGGTTGCTGAAGTTATTGGCTGGAGTCTTTACTCGTCGACTGTCCGTGAACTTGCTAGTGGAAGTGCGCGGGGGTTTCTTATCGTTGAACTCAGCAAGTGGTTAACGGCACTTAGTTTGGCATGTTGTCCTTCTGTTTGTGGATCTATTCTGTTCGTGGAGCACTTGTTGTCTATGCTCTACTCTGGCGTGGTTTTCCTCTCTCCGTGAAGTTCTTGGCCGTGGGTCTTTATCCCCGTGAATTTTATTTCCAGTCTCGGAGTACCTATCTGTGGGTTTCTCTTGCCAAGTTCTGTTCGTGGGAGTCTTTTGCAAAGGTCTGAGCGTGGTGATTAGTGTGTGAGATTATCCGCGGATTTCACCTCCGCTGTTCGTGTCTCTGGTAGTGGTTCGTGATTTTTGTTCGTGGTTCTCCGTGGGTTCTGCTCGTGAAGTTGCCTGATCGTGATCATCCCTTATTATTGGTCGTGGTTTATTATAGTTTGTGGAAGTTTCTGGTTTTTGTTCGTGGGCATTTCTAAGTTTTTCGTCCTCAGTGTCTCTATCATTTGTCTCTGGTCCTGGGGTTCTTACCGGTGGTCCATTTTCGTGGAGTATCTGTAACTGTTCGTGGAGTTTCTATTCAGATTATTGGTTACAGACCTATTTCTGCTGTTCGTAGCTATTTGTTGTCGTTATCTTCTGTAACTGTTGCGGAGCTTCTGGTCGTGGTTGTTATCTGTGAGGAGTAGCTGCTCGAGGGAAACTGGTTGAGGTCTGGTTGTTCTTAATCGGTGGTCGTGGGAAGAGGTGCTGCTGTGGGGGGTTAATTTGTGGCTTTGTCTGGCCTGCTCTGTGGTGTAGAGTGTTCGGGGTATCTTCTTGATCCGGTGGATCTGCTCCGGCAACTTTCTGGTTCGATTCAGTGGAGATTGAACCGGGGTTTTTTCTGGTTTCTCTGGCTCATCCTAGATTGGGCAGTGGCGGGCTTCCTCTGTTGGATTTTGAATTTTGGCTGGGCGTAAGTCAGAAATGGCTGCTGCCGTGCTGGGGGAGTCTTCTTCTGATTTAATTTCTAAGAAAGACTTCTTACCTGATCAGGATCTGGTAGGTCAACAACAAGAGCATATGTGTCGGGATGATACCAATGTTGGTAATCAATTCGGAGGACTGTCTGAACCTCAGTTTCCGCCTTTGGAAAAGTCTTGCCATCAAGGCAGAGAGTCTTACACTGAAGCAGGAGCTGTAGGTGAGACTGCTCCGCCTGTTTGTGCAGAACCAATGGAAAACCAATGGAAGGCTGGCATGGTACAGCAAGGAAACAAAAGATGGTCGTCCTTATTTGGTAACAATGTAAATGCCAGGGCAAAGATGCTTTATGTTGAACCTCAGGTTGTCGAAGGTAAAGTAATTGTAACTCCTCCACAGCAAGTTACTGAAGATGGTATTAAACAGTGGGAAGGGAGCATTGTTGGGCATTTCCTTGATAAAGACTTGCCATTTCCGGTAGTAAGAAGCCTGGCTGAGAAGCTATGGGGCAGATTGGGGCCTGTCCAGGTGTCTGCTGTTGGGAGAGGTTTTTTTGTGTTCAAGTTCAGTAACCATGAGATGCGTGAGAAAGTGCTGCAGGGGGCTCCATGGCATCTTGGGGGGAGACTTATGATATTAAGGGAGTGGGAACCTAACATGCAATTCGTCAAAGCTAAGCTTACAAAGGTTCCAATGTGGATTAAACTTTATAATATCCCTATGGAGTATTGGTCACCTGAAGGTTTAAGCATCATAGCAAGTGGAGTTGGGAAACCTCTCTTCATGGATCGTCAAACTGAGAACAAGACCAGGTTGGGTTTTGCTAAAGTTTGTGTGGAGATGGACGTGGATTGCCAATGCCCTGATAAAATTTTTATTAATACTTTTGGGGATGAGTCGAATGTTGTTGATGATGTGCAAATTGATGTTGAGTATATATGGAAGCCGTTGAAATGTGGTCATTGTAAGACTTTTGGTCACTCGGAAAACACTTGTAGAAGACCTAAGAAGGCTGTTTGGATACCATCCCACCAGGTAAATAAGGATGCTGGTAATGCAAGCAAGGAGGGTCACATTTCGGATTATCCAAATCTGGATGATGGAAGTGCAAAGTGCATGGAGGACAAAGAAACACAAGAGACACAAGTGGGAGACAAGGCTCAGGCGGATCAGTGGCGAGTGATTAAGGCCAAAGGCAAAGAGGTATTGGTTGAGCTGGCCTCTTCCCCACCTCAAATTGGTGATGCGGAAGATGAAGGGTCGAAAACCTCTACATCTGCAGATGATAGATTATCTAGTAATGAATCGATTGTTCCTGAATCTCTTACCCATGAAGATATCAATGTGGAAAACAAATTTGAAGGGTTGGGGGATGCTGATGATGTAGTGTCAACAAGGAGCTCATTGAAGAAGAAACACAAGAGGAAGAAGAAGATCCTAGTTGATGAGATAGCAATGAAACTAGCTAAAAGTAAGAAAGGTTTTGGTGACCCAAGGGGAGCTAAGGGGCTGGGTGAGGGAGCTGATTTCCTATGATTAAAATAGGAACTTGGAACATTAGGGGTCTTAATGACCCTGCAAAGCAAAGTGAAGTGAAAGCATTGATAGATAGCCGGAAAATCTGTTGTATTTGTCTTATTGAGACGAAAGTAAGGCAAGTGAACTCTTATTTTGTGAAGAATTTACTGTGTCCGAATTGGAGCTTGCTCACTAACTACGACCAATCCATCAAAGGGCGTATTTGGATGCTATATGATAACCAAGTTTTGAGAATTAATTCTTTAAGTGTCACGGATCAGCTTATTCATTGCTATATGGAGATGTTACTTGTACATAAGAGCTGTTTTTTCACTTGTGTGTATGGTTCTAATGACTACAAGGAAAGGAGAGAATTGTGGCAGCAGTTAAGGCATAATGCAGTGGATCATCCTTGGATGGTCATCGGGGATTTTAACTGTGTCCGTAGACAGGAGGAGAAGGTAGGTGGCAAAAGTATCAAGAGGCAACCAACTGAGGATTTTAACAATTGCATAAACTCTTGTGCCTTGTCTGATTTGAAGGCCAAAGGGTATTTTCTCTCTTGGAGCAATCAGAGTTCATCATCAAGAAGAATTGCATGCAAACTCGACAGATCTCTTGTGAACAAGGCTTGGTTTTCAGAATTCTTATCTTCTGAAGTGGAATTTTTAAATCCTGGAATTTCTGATCATTGTCCGATGGTAGTAACTATTTATCCGGAAATCAAATGGGGGGCAAGACCGTTCAGATTTTTCAATCATTGGTCTTCGAATGAGAATTTCATTCCTTTGGTAGCTGCGGCCTGGAATCACCAATTTGATGGTCACCCTATGTTCCGTGTTGTAAAAAAGCTTCAGGTGGTGAAAGCTTCCCTCAAGGCTTGGAGTAGAAATGAGAATTTCGTCAATATCTCTTGCAAAGTCACTCAGATTAGAACTGAATTAGCAGATATTCAAAAGAGATGTTTTGTGTCTGCCCCGGCTGAGGATGATTTAGTCAAAGAGAGATCATTAAAAGCTGAATTGATGAAGGCTACTAGAATTGAAGAATCACAATTGAAACAGAAGTCCAGGATCTCGTGGCTACAGGAGGGGGATAAAAACTCATGGTTCTTCCATAACCACATGATCTCTAGAAGGGCTTCAAACAAAATTCTCAGCATCACTCAAGATGAGGGTAACATCATTTCAGATCACAAGGGTATTAGTAAAGCATTTGTGGACCACTTCTCGAATATTATGGGTAGGGATGACCCAGTTGACTTGCAGAATTTTCCGGATCTTCCTAGAAAGTTAACTGCGGATCATGTCAGAAGTGTTATGGAGGAGGTTACAGCTGAGGAAGCAAAGGCCACCCTATTCTCTCTAAAGGAGGATAAAGCTCCTAGAACGGATGGTTTCACGGCTGCTTTCTTTAAGAAAGCTTGGGCGATTGTAGGGTCGGATGTGATTGAAGCCATTCTTAGTTTCTTCAAGGATGGTAAATTGCTTTTTTTTTTTTTTTTGGAAGGTAAGTCCAAATTGTATTAATGAGAAAAAGGATATTTACAATGAGGCATAAGACACGCAAGTACCAGTAGGTACATTACAACAAAAACACTTTAACAAGATAGAACATGTAGCATGATCGTGGGGTTACAAGTAAAGTTCCCAAGATAATCGCCAATTATTGATGAGCTGCCTGTGAGTAGGGGTGTCAAGGATACGGGTCCGTGCCATATTGGCTTTTCCTTGTACATCAAACATAATGCTATCTGTAAGAACTTGCTGGGGGAGGTATGCATTCTTGAAAATTCTCCGGTTTCTTTCCCTCCACACGTGGTATACGGTAGCTGCAAGAGATAGGTAGAGAAGCTGCCGAGCCTTGACATCACCCAGTCTAAGTGAAGATATCCATTGTATTAGATCCCTCCAAGGTCTGTTTAATCTGGTCACACAGTTTAGTAACAACATATGGTTCCAAATTTCTTTGGTGTAGGTGCAATCAAAGAAAAGGTGCTCATGGGATTCATCACCTCGTCTACATAGGACACACTTGGCCTGTTGGACAATTCCCATTCTGTGCAGCCGGTCACATGTGAGTAGTCTTTGATTAATGGCTAACCATAAAGTAAAAGCATGCTTCGGGATGTGGTTATGAAACCATACCAGATCGTGCCATGTTGCCAATGGTTTGGGGACTTGTAAGCTTTGATATGCACTACTGATGTTGAAGGCACCTGTTTTGGATGGCGTCCATGTGAAGATATCATCAATATCACAGCATGGCTTGGGCATTCGATCAAGCTTCCCCCATACTTCAATCAAATCCAATGTCACAGCAACCGGTGGATCCCATTCATCTTCTGATATTATTGCACTTACCTTGGCATGGCATTGGAGACCTGAGTCGTATATGAGACGCTGGCCATATTTTGGGAACAAAGGACCATCGGGGTGCCAGTTATCATACCATAGTGAAGTTTGTTCTCCATTGTGTATTTTCTTCTTGACCAACAAGGCCATTGAGGACCTTGCTCGGAGGACTTTCCTCCAAGCCCAGGAGCAGCTTGCTGGTATGTTAAGTATCCAAAAGTTGCGGCCCTTGATGAGGTAATGATGTACCCACCGAACCCACAAAGAGTCATGTGACGTTAGGACTCTCCATGCATGCTTCATGATTGCTGCTTTGTTCCAAGAGTAGAGCTTGAAGAGCCCCAGGCCACCCTCCTTGCGGGGGGTGCACACCACATCCCAACTGATTGGGTTCATTTTGTGCTTTAATTGTGGTCCTGTCCAAAGGAATCTTCTACAAATCTTTTCCAGCTCATCAATCACTCCTTTTGGAAGGATAAAAGTTGACAACCAGTGCACTTTTATAGAGAAGAGAACTGCTTTGATGAGCAAAAGCTTACCTGCATACGAGAGACATCTGCCCTTCCATGATTGTGCTTTCTCTTTGATTCGAGATATGAGTGGCTCACAATCTCGCCATGAGAGTTTGGAGGTGAAGAGAGGAAGCCCAAGATACTTCACCGGAAGGGTGCCAAGAGAGAACCCCATTTGCATACTAAGCTCCTTCTGCTGCTCCTCAGGAACTCCACTTAGGAACATAGAACTTTTCATATTGTTGACTTGCAAACCTGTGAGTGTTTGGAAGTCATGTAGAGCCTTCTGAATACATCCCAAAGAGGACTTATCAGCAGCAGAGAACACAAAGAGGTCATCAGCAAAACATAGGAGTTTAAGACCCATTGCTTCACATCGATGGTGGTGAGTAAACCCATGATGAGTATTCTGAATTAGGAGCCTGTTAAACACCTCCATTGCCAGGACGAATAAATATGGTGACATGGGATCCCCTTGGCGCAACCCATTTGCACCCTTGAAGAAACCCACCAAACTTCCATTAAGCATGATCGAAAATGCTGTAGTAGACACACACTCCATGATCCAGGCAGTGAAGGTGCTTGGGAACCCCATGGCATTGAGCATGTCCTCAATACTTCTCCATGAAATAGAATCAAAAGCCTTACGAAGATCAACCTTTAAGGCGCATTTTTTGTGGTTGGTGGGTAGATGGTAATTATGCAATAACTCATGTGTGAGGAGCACGTTTTCTGCACTTCCTCTAGCTGGAAGAAATGCGGATTGGTAGCTGCCCACGAGCTCACCCACAACACTCTTCAGTCGGTTGGCAAGAATTTTAGAGATGCATTTGTAGAGTGTATTGACACATGAGATGGGCCTGAAGTCAGTTACCTTATTCGGGTTGGTGCATTTTGGTACAAGGGTGATAGCCGAAGTGTTCCACTGCTTTAGTAATCTTCCAGATTTGAAGAAACTTAGAATTGCTTGAACTACATCGCTTCCCACAATATCCCATGCTTTCTTGAAGAATGCCGGAGTAAACCCATCTGGACCTGGAGCCTTGCCATCCTTCAAGGAAAATAGAGTAACCTTCACCTCATTAGCAGTTATATCCTTCTCTAAATTCGTCCTTTGCTCAGCAGATAGATAAGTACTAAATTCAGGCATGGGCATTGAGCTGGTGTCATGGTTAGCCCCCAACATGTTCTGGAAATAGTGGAGAATATGGTTGGATACCTCAGTTGAATCAGTCAGTTTTTGCCCCTCATCATTCATAATACAGGTGATTGTATTTGTTGCTCTTCTTGCAATCAAAGAATTGTGAAAGAAGGCTGTATTCCGATCCCCTTCAGCAAGCCATTGTACTCTTGATTTTTGCATGAGTTGGGCTTCCTCATGGTGTAGACATGTTGAGAGCTGACGTCTGAGATTGCTTTCTTGTTGGAATAGCATATTGCTTTGTGGATTATCATGCAACCTTTTCTGAATATCAGCTAATTGCATCCTCAATGCTTGAACCTGTGAAGATATATCTGCAAATCTTAGCTGTTTGCTCCACTCCCGAAGCTTGGCTTTTACTGATTGTAACTTTTTAGCCACTCTGAACATTGGAGAACCAGGTACCTCTATTGCCCATGCCTCAGTAACGATCTGAAGAAAGTCCGGGTGAGAAGTCCAGAAATTGAGGATGGTAAATTGCTGAAGCAAGTAAATTCAACTTCCATTACACTTGTCCCAAAGTGCCTCAATCCAGCCAAGGTATCTGACTACAGACCAATTTCTTGTGTGAATATTCTCTATAAGTGTATTTCGAAAATTATTGCAAACAGATTCAAGCAAATCATTGGGGATATTGTTGGAGACTACCAAGCGGCCTTTATTCCGGGGAGATCGATTGCTGATAATATTTTGTTAACTCATGAGCTACTGCATAGCACTCATCTGAACAAAGGTAGGCCTAGGTGTGCTATAAAGGTCGATATCAGCAAAGCTTACGACTCAGTATCGTGGAAATGTGTTCGGAAAACTCTCTCTGTGCTAGGTTTTCCACATAAGTTCATTGGGTGGGTGATGGAATGCATTTCGACCACATCGTACTCGATAATGATTAATGGTGGTATGAATGGTTTCTTCAAAGGAGTAAAGGGCTTGAGACAGGGTGATCCTATGTCCCCTTACGTTTTTGTTCTCATCATGGAAGTGTTTAATGCTATTCTTCAAGAGAGTACTAACAAACCAGCTTTCAAGTTCTTCCCCAAGTGCTCCAAGTTGAACATCAAATCAGTAAGTTTTGCAGATGATTTGATACTTTTTTCTGCAGGAGAAGAAGAGTCCATTGAATGTGGCATGGAAGCATTGCAGAAACTCCATATCACCTCAGGCCTCAAAGTCAATAATGAAAAAACTACCATGTTCCTGGCTGGGATGGATGATAGTATGAAGAATCATCTAAGTGGTAGATTTGGGCTGAAGCTTGGAAACCTTCCCATTAAGTACTTGGGGCTGCCGTTGTTGTCCTCTAAGCTCAACCCTAGGGATTGTGAGCCTTTGGTGTCTCGCATAAAAATGAGAATCCAATCTTGGAAGAACAACAATCTTTCTTATGCGGGAAGGATCACACTCATCAACTCGGTTCTATTTTCCATAGCAGTATATTGGCTTTCAATATTTGACATTCCCAAATGTGTATCCAATGAAATTCAAAAGGAATGTCGCCACTTTTTATGGGCTGGGCAGAATTCATCAAAAAAGGTATGTCCTATTGCTTGGAAAGTTGTTTGTGCACCAAAAGATCAAGGAGGACTTGGCATAAAAAGATTACATATCTGGAACAAGGCGGCCATTCTAAAGTATATATGGGCAATTGTCAACAAGTCACAATCACTTTGGGTGAAATGGACTAGAAGCTACCTCATAAGAGACAGGAATTTTTGGGCTATACAATGCCCATCAAGGTGTACATGGATATGGAGGAAGATATTACAAGCTAGATGCCATGCAGCAGATATTTTGAAGGCTAGAGTGTACAACGGTGTCGGCACCTCTCTATGGTATGATAATTGGCATCCAGATGGCCCAATTGTCCCAAGGTATGGACATCGGATTGTCTATGATTCAGGCCTTCATATTTCAGCCCCGGTGAGTAGTATTATTGAGCATAATGAATGGTCTGTTCCCCCAGCTGTCACCATTGAGCTCATGGAGGTATGGAGCAAATTATGTCTACTACCAAAACCGGATGACTCAAGGGAGGATAGGTTGGTATGGACAGCTTCCAAATCAGGTGTGTTTAACATTGCGAGTACTTATAACTACATGCTTCCAACATCTCATCCGGTCCCATGGAAGAAGGTAGTGTGGTTTCCGTTGAACATTCCTCGGCATGCAATGATTCTATGGATGGCAATTAACAATGGCCTACTCACACTGGAAAAACTTTAAAATGGGGAGTGGTTTCTCAAACATCGTGTGTGCTATGTAGGCGTGCTAATGAATCTCTTCACCATCTCTTTTTCTTATGTAGTTACAGTTGGCAGGTTTGGAAAAGTATGCTTCAATTAAATTGCAAGCGTAGAACCAATCGAAGATGGACCAGGTTGATCGAGTGGATGGTAAGAAGATGTTCTGGAGCAAATCCGATTAATGTCATCTTGAAGTTATCATTGGCAGCATCGGTCTATCACATATGGAAGGAAAGGAACAGGAGGTGTTTCAAGAATAGTTACTTGCCAGCACAAGAGGTGAGTAATCATATTCGGTTTGATGTCCAAGCAAGGTTGTTCAGCTCCAGATTCACAGTCAAGGATACTGACCACAATAGGAAGGTGGTTGACAATTGGGGTCTCACATCGGCATTTCAGTTTTCTGGGCTGTAGCATCCCCTGTATCTCTTTAATGTATTGTGTCATTATGACATAGTCTGGTGGTATAGCCTAGGACAAGGTATATTTGTATCCCATGGTTAAGAGGTGGTTGTGTCTTTTGGTTACCTTAGTGTGTATGGGGTATCCTTGGTGCTGCTTGAACCTTTTGTAATTATTTCTCTTTATTAATATACTTGGGACTTAACTTCCAAAAAAAAAACGATGAAGCATATATGGAAAATTTTGGTTGATGGCAGCTCCCTTTGGGTTAGATGGGTACACAGGTATCTTATTAAAGACCGGAATTTCTGGACTTTAAGTGTGCCTACTAACTCTTCATGGGCATGGAGGAAGATTCTCAAGTTGTGGTATGGAATGGCCCACCTAATTAAAAAGAAGATCTATAATGGTTTGAGCACCTCCTTGTGGTATGATAATTGGCATCCGGTGGGGCCACTTTTCAGTAAGTATGGTAATCGGTTGATCTATGACTCTGGTCTCACACGTCATGCTATGGTTAGCAGCATAATCTCTGGTTATACATGGGATCCACCTGTAGCAGCATCTCCAGATTTAATTGAAGTCTGGAGTAGGCTTGATGAGCTGCCACACCCATCACCTGAACAAGACGATGTTGTAGTGTGGACTCCTTCAAATTCAGGTACTTTTGACATATCTAGTGCTTATAAGCACTTCGATACACATAGGAGCCAAGTGGCTTGGTATGGACTCATATGGTTCTCTAAACACATCCCTAAACATGCTTTTATATTGTGGCTCGCTGTGAATCAAAGGTTGCTAACCAAGGACCGGTTGCATAATAAGGGTATTGTTAACAACCCTTCGTGCGTGTTCTGTAGAGCACGTGACGAGTCTCACTCACACTTATTCTTTGAGTGTACTTACAGTGCCCATGTGTGGAACCGTGTTTTGGAGAATAATGGAGTCGCAAGGCTACATCATACTTGGGTGGATGTTGTGCAATGGGCTGCATCCTTGAAGCTGGGTAGCCCACATGCCACCCTCATTTTCAAGCTCTCTTTTGCAGCAAGTGTCTACCACATCTGGAGGGAAAGAAACAGAAGAGTATTCAGAAATTGTTATATGCCATGGGAAGATTTGGGGTCGCTAATCGCTTTGGATGTTAGAGGGAAAGCAAACTTGAAGCATGTGGCTCTACCTGACTCCCCCCTCCACCGCCATCTTGTTGATAGGTGGGACTTAGAGTGGGATCTTGTAAGGTGATGATTGGGTAACCTTGTATTCTCTTGTGCTCTTGTGTGTTTTTGTCATGTGCCCTGATACATTAAGGAGCACATTGGGTTGTCTTGTTTGATTTGCCATTGTACATATCTTTTTTCAATATTATCACTTTGGACTTACCTTCCAAAAAAAAAAAAAAGTGCTGTTTGGCATTCAAGTTTATTGGCTTTCGGTCTTCAGTCTTCCTAAGAAGGTGCTTAATGAGCTGGAGAAAATATGCAGAGACTTCTTATGGGCAGGTCCAGAAATGAAGAGGAAGATCATTCCTTTTTTTTTTTTTTTTGGAAAGTAAGTTTTCCATTAGTAAAGGGAGCTGCTTTACAAGACCAAGGTGGGCATACCCACCTAAAACAATGAAACAAATTACATTAAAACAACCCTACTGGGAACAATGGCTATCTCATTAGAAATGCTACTACAAACATAAACCCAAAACAAAGTAATTACGGTGCACGGTGGGAGATGATCCCCTCAAGTCCCCAATGAGATGCAAGCTCCCTGTTGTTGGGCGTATCAATGATAGTAAAGCTGGCAGAGCATAGCTTGAGATTGATATCACGAATAATAAGTGTCATTAAGTTATCCTGCGAAAGATAGTTGTTGGTGAAGACCCTTCTATTTCTCTCACACCAAATATGGTAAATGACTGCTGCCATAGAAAGCTTGAGAAGGGTTGATGAGAAACCTTTACCAGCCGCCTTGCGTTGCACCCAGTCGATTGTGTCCTTCCATGACCTATTAGATAGCCTGATGCAATTTTTAGAGAGTACATCCTTTCAAATTCTCTTGGTGTAGACACATGCAAAAAAGAGGTGGTCATGGGTCTCCACATCCCTTCTACAGAACATACAAGTAGCTTGGTTGATAGCTCCCCATTTGAGTAACCTTTCCTTAGTTAACAACTTTTCATGGATAGCTAACCAGAGGAGGAAAGAGTGTTTCGGGATAGGTAGGTGGTGCCAAACCAATGAGTACCAAGGAACGTCGGGTTTAACCTCAAGAAGAGAGGTGTAGGCAGAGAGCATTGTAAACATACCCGATTTTGATGGTAACCATGTTGTTTGATCATCTCTTGAACTGTCCAAACCGGGTAGATCTTGAAGTCTTTGCCAAGCTTCAATAAGGTCCATGGATCTAGATAAGGGCACATCCCAATCGTTGCCACTGATAATTGCTTCCACTTTGGCATTTACTGGAAGCCCGGAGTCATAAATGAGTCGTTCACCATAAGCAACCACCAATGGGCCAACCGGATGCCAGTTATCATACCATAGAGAAGTACAGCGGCCATTGAAAACCCTCTTCTTAATAAGTGCATTTGCTGTTGGTCTTATTTTCAATATTTTCTTCCAAGCCCATGAAGAGTGAGATGGAGGGTTAATAGCCCAGAAACTTCGGTCCTTGATGAGGTTAATGTGGACCCAATTAGTCCATAAGTTTTGAGCTCCGGTTGTAATCATCCAGCAGTACCTTAACATGGCAGCTTTGTTCCAAGTGCATAGCTTGAAGAGACCAAGTCCACCATCCTTATAAGGTGAGCATGCTATTTCCCACTTGATGGGAATAATCTTCTTTCTCATGTCGGGTCCTTTCCAAAGAAAATTTCTGCAAAGCTTTTCAAGCTCTCTAATAACCTTCATTGGGAGCATGAAAGCCGATAACCAATAAATCTTGATGGAGAAGAGGACAGATTTCACCAAGGCAAGGCGGCCAGCATAGGAGAGGTGGCGCCCCTTCCAAGCTTGAGTAGTAGCAGCAATCCGGTTAAGAAGGGGCTCACACTCCGTAGGAGTCAATTTCGAAGATACCAATGGCAACCCCAAGTAGGTAGCTGGTAGAGCGCCAAGAGAGAAACCCGAGCATGAGGATAGAGCTTGCTTCAACTGGCTGTCAGTACCACTAACATACATTAATGTCTTGCTTTTGTTGACATGAAGACCTGAAATAAGCTGGAATTTGCACAAAGCATCAGAGAAGCAATTAATGGAGTTGCAATCGGCCTTGGAAAATAGAAAGAGGTCATCAGCGAAGCATAGAGAGGAGATGCCTAGTTTCTTGCACTTGGCATGGAAGGAAAACCCTTGCAGCGTGCTATGCTTCAAGATCATAGTAAAATAACTCCATAACAAGAACAAAAAGGTAAGGCTGTCGGATCGCCTTTCCTAAGGCCGCGGGAACTTTGGTAGAAACCAAATAAGCTTCCATTAATGAGCAAAGAGAATGATGGTGTAGATATGCACTCCATTATCCACTTGGTGAAGCTTTGTGGGAAATTCATGTGACACAAGATGGAAGAAATACAGCCCCATTCCACCATGTCAAAAGCTTTCCTCAAGTCCACCTTAATTGCACAGTTTGCAACACCAGACCGAAGATGGTAGCCATGTAACAACTCATGCGTAAGCAAAACATTGTCCATAATACTCCTTCCCGGGATAAAGGCAGTTTGGTTGTCCCCCACAAGGTCACCAATGACATGCTTGAACCTGTTTGCCAAAATTTTCGATATGCATTTATAAACTGTATTGACACATGAAATCGGTCTGAAGTCGCATACCTTAGAAGGGTTAAGGCACTTAGGGACAAGAGTAATAGAAGAGTGATTCAGTTGCTTGAGGAGCTTGCCCGAACTGAAGAAACTCAATATGGCTTTCACTGTATCTGTGCCCACAATGGACCATGCTTTTTTAACGAAAGCGGGTGTGAAGCCATCAGGCCCAGGGGACTTATCATCTTTGAGTTGGAACATAGTGGCCTTAACCTCATCCGCAGTGATGTCGTCTTCAAGTGCTTGGGCTTGGTCAGGTCGGAGCTTCCTCTCGAAGGGGGGGGAGATCATCAGACTGAGGGTTAATTGTTGTGCCCATCAACACCCTAAAGTGGTTCAAGAACTCGTCTTTGATGAGCTGTTGGTCAGTTATCTTGGAACCATCTTCAGTGTATAAACTTAGCACTCGGTTTCTGGCCCTCCTTGAGAGAAGAGAACTATGGAAAAAACCAGTGTTAGAGTCACCTTCTTTTAACCACTGGACTCGGGATTTTTGCCTTATCTGTGCTTCCTCATCCCTGATTGCATGCGCCAACTGTGACCGAAGGTCTCTCTCTTGTCGCGCTAACCCAACATCCGTAGGATGAGAAAAACATTCCTTTTGGCAAGAAGCAAGGTCAGATCGGATGCTTTGGATTTTTGAAGCCATATCAGAGAACTTTTTAGCTCTACTCCACGCCTTCAGTCTAACCTTTAAGAGCCTCAGTTTCTTTGCAAGAATGAACATTGGGGTTCCCACCACTGTAGAAGACCAAACCTCAGCAACAGTCGGTAGGAAATCATCATGAGTAGTCCAATAATTGAAGAATCTGAATGGTTTGTTCAGGATTTGACCTTGAGGAAAGATAGAGATCACCACCGGCGAGTGATCCGAAATACCAGGAGCCAAGAATTCCGCCTCCGACCAGTTAAACTCCTGCAACCATTCTTGGTTAACTAGTGCTCTATCAAGCTTGCATGAGATATTTCTATCACCTTCACTACGGTTGGACCATGAGAGAGTAAGCCCTTTGAACTTCAAGTCAACACATCCACAGTCATCGACAAAGCTATTGAAATCATGAGTTGCCTGTAGGTTTATATGCTTACCTCCTTGCTTTTCTGAACTGCTCCTAACAAAGTTAAAATTTCCCATCATCAGCCACGGAGCATTAGGTGAGAGTGCATACAGATCTCGCCACATGTGGCGTCTTTCCTTGAAGTCATTTTGGCCATAAACAAAGGAAACAAAACAAGCCTTTTGCAAGTGAATGATCTCCAACCAGCAATGAATGTATTGATCTGAAATGGAAATAGTGGTTAGTTTAACCTCCTTATGGTTGAAAAGGACCCATATACGCCCCTTCAAGGCACTAGAGTAGTTTGCAAACATCTCCCATTGGGGGCAAATCAGATTCTTGACAACAGTAGCATTAACCGCTCTTACTTTTGTTTCGACAAGGCACAAAACCTGAAGCTGTTGTGATGCAATGAAGTTTCTAACTTCATAATGTTTGGCAGGATCATTAAGACCCCGTATGTTCCACGAGGCTAGCTTAATCATGGAGAATGCTTGGACACCATATCCCCCTGGGAAGGTCCCAAATTCAGCACCTTCCCAGACGTTCTTGCATGTCTCATGGCAAATTCATCAACTAGCAATTTCTTTTTACCTTTTTTCCTTTGTTTCTTTCGAGAAGAGCTCCCGTCATCAACATTTTGAGGCGTGTCAGCAAGGATGCCAAACCTATTTGGGGAGTCCAATGAAAGGGTTGGGAGGGCCATCTCATGCTTACTTGCGGCTGCTTCATGCACCAAGTCCTCATGAGTTGTTTCCTGCATCAAGTCCTCATGAGCTGCTTCATGAACCAAGTCCTCGTGATCTGGAATTCCAACTGGGCTAGGGGGCGAGTGGTGGGTGTCAATGGGAGCCTTTTCCTTCCTTCTGTGATTTATAGATGTCCAACCATTCGAACCAATCGCATCCTTGCTACCATAAGTAAACATGGAACCATTCGAGTCCGAGATGCTATCATGTGGAATACGAGCATGAGTATCCACTACAGCAACATTTGCAGTTATACTTGAAGCATGCGCACCCGAGGCGTTTGTTATTCCACTCAAAGCATGTGAATCCAAGGCAGTTGTTATTCCACTCAAAGCATTTGCACGAGGTGTGTGATTAGCTTGGTCACATGTCGTGGGCGCAAGGCTCGGATCCGTAGTATCCTCTATAGGTATTGTCTTACCCGATGGTTGCCACACTTGGGAGGTGACTTTCCGGGGACACTTGGTAGATGAGTGACCAAATACTGCACATGAAGAGCAAGCTAGTGGTTTCCACATGTACTCAACTCGTATTTCAGTGAGCTCGTTATCTCCCATTTGTAGCATGAGTTTCTCAGGAAAATTACATTGGTGGTCGATTTCAACACAAACTTTGGCAAAGCTCAACCGTGATCTAGATTCAGTGGCTTCATCCATGAACAATGGACGCCCAATACCGCTAGCTACGTAGCTCATTCCTCTAGGAGTCCAGTACTCAAGAGGGAGATTGAACAGTTTGATCCAAACTGGTAGTTTACCAAGCTCAGCTTTGGCAAATGTCATTCGGGGTTGCCATTCTCTCAGAACAAATAGGCGACCAGCAAGGTGCCATGGCCCAGCTTCAAGCACTTTGTTCCTCATCTGTGGGTTACTGAACCGAAATAAGAAGAAGCCGTCTTCATTAATGGAGGTTTCCACCGTGCCTCCTTTGCCCCACAGCTTGGAGACAATACCTTTGACTGCTGCAAATGGGAGTTTTTTGTCGATAAAATAGCCAACAAGGCAGCCTTCCCAAATTTTCAGACCTTCTTCAGCTACCTCAGGAGGAGGTTGGATGATAAGCTGTCCATCGGAGGAAGAAGAGGGCTGGATATAGTCAAGCTTTGCCTTACTATGCATGGACGTGGAGAAGAGGTCAGACCAGGCCAAAGCAGGCTTGGTGGGGCCAGGTGGTGCAGGAGCAAGGGACTGGCCAAGTGGAGCAACCGGGTGCATGTCCAAGCTAGAGGCCGGGTCAAAACAGGTGGTCCAGACGGGCCATTGGAACCAGATGGAGCATTGGTTTCTGATGGGCCATTGGAACCAGATGGAGCATTGTTTCCGGACGGGCCATTGGAACCAGAGGTGGGTGGAGCACTGTCTCCAAGTGAGCTAGGGAGGTCGTGGAAGCCAACACCAAGCAGAGAAGCCGCTTCAGAACTAGGGCCTGCTGTGGCAGGCAGATGAGGAGGCAGAAGGTTGGCACTGCTGCTGGTAAGAGCCGCTTCAGAACCAGGGCCTGCAAGAGGTAGGTAGGTGGACTTACCGCAATGGGTAGTAGCAGCAGGGACAGAATATGATGGGGTGGATGTAGGACCCAAAATAGGCATGGTTGTGTTTGGCGCTGGCAGAGATGCAGCACCAACCTTGGAAGCACGAAAACCAGGGCCAAGCAATGGCAGCGCTGGAAAACTGCTCAAGTCGTCGGCCATGGTTAACTTCTGAACTCAACAAACCGGCAGCGACCGGACCATGCACACGGGAAGCTCCAACAGAAGCCCGAACCAGGAATGGACAGAAAAATCCACGGTCGGGAGAAGCACAACTGGTGCAGACGAAATAGTAACGATGCTCACGAACAGACCCCGAAAATCCCACAAACCTTGAACTGGACACAGATGCTGTTCACGAACAATCACGAAGCGCCAACTGAACTTAGGTCCCACGGCCAAGAAGCACCGACTGAACTTGATACCACGGACGGGATAACCACAACTGCTACAGACGAAACAGTCCAGAAACAATCACGAAGGCGCGAGCCTTGTTTGCCGCTCACAAGAGCCACGAGCCTTGAGCGGCACCAGCACGAACAGATTCAGGAACCCACGAACTAATTTCCCGAAGCCACTACAATGCTCCCGATCAATAAGTCATGAACAAGAAAACCCAGTAGTCACGACCAATGCCAACGATGCTCACGAACCATGCACAGGAAATGCGCTCCACGTACAGTCAACCCCCAATCAGTCCCGACGAACCTGCATACCTGTTCTCGAGCCATTCAATACACCTAGGCCACGATCGAGTAACCTGCGGAGCTCCATTCAAGTGAAGAAGACCATGCCAAATTGCTTCACTATACTCACATTCAAAGAAGAGATGGTGTTGCGTTTCATTCTGCTGCCTACAGAGAATACACACTGCCGATTGGATTACCCCCCATTCAAATAGTTGATTCTTGGTTAGGAGCCTACCTCTAATTGCCATCCATGAGATGAAGGAGTGCCTTGGGATTGCCATGCTATGCCATATTAATTTGTGCCACTTAACCTGGTGTCCACTCCCGCCAAGTGCCTTATATGCACTCTTCATACTAAATATTCCTGATTGAGCTAGAACCCATACCACTTGGTCATTCTTATGAGGAGCCTACCTCTAATTGCCATCCATGAGATGAAGGAGTGCCTTGGGATTGCCATGCTATGCATAGCAAGGTACAAGTCCGGAATAATCCTTGTGATATCCACATTCTTAACAATTGGGATTTGCATGTTTTAGCACCCACGGTGCCACAAAGGTAATGGTCGATGTTGGGGTTGTGATGTGAAGTTATGTGGATGAGTTTTTGATGTACGTGTATGTGTGTTGAGCATTGGCTCTGGTTGCGTGTACCTCAGTGTGGGGTAACGTCACTCTTTTGTACATTCTTTCCCTCTTTGAACGTTAAGTAATAATATTAAATAAAAGAGGGCAAGGCATATGACTCCGTGAAGTGGAAGTGTATAAGAAGTATCCTAAGTGCGATGAGATTCCCCACAAGGTTTATAGAGTGGGTGATGGAATGCATATCCACCCCTTCCTTCTCATTAATGATTAATGGAGGCTTGAATGGTTTCTTTAAAGGAACTAATGGGATTAGACAAGGTGACCCTCTCTCCCCGTATCTGTTTGTACTAGTCATGGAAATGTTCAACATGCAGATCAAGGAAGTAACGGAGGTTGACTTCAAGTTTCACCACAGATGCCAGCCTCAAAATATCAAAATGTTATGCTTTGCTGATGACTTGTTCTTGTTTTGCCATGGGGATATGATGTCACTGCAGTGTATGCTCCAAGGCCTTGGGAAACTTGAGATGGCGGCAGGACTGAAAACCAACAAAGAAAAGAGTTCCATCTACTTTTGTGGGGTTGAGGAAGAAACAAAGTACTCAATGCTAGAAAGGTCAGGCCTTCTAGAAGGAGAACTTCCTGTAAGGTACCTGGGGCTTCCACTTGTGTCAACAAGGCTAGCTGCAAAAGACTGTGAACCCCTGATTAACCGAGTCCAAGCTAGGCTACAATCATGGAAATGCAGAAATTTGTCATATGCCGGGAGACTCTTACTTGTAAAATCGGTGCTCCAATCCATATGCCTTTTCTGGATATCTAATTTTATGCTCCCTAAGGGAGTATTGAAAGAAATTGACAAAATTTGTAGATGTTTTTTATGGACAGGGTCAAAGCACAAGAGGAAAATTGTCCCTGCGAGTTGGACTGCAGTTTGTGCCCCGAAAGAGGCTGGAGGATTGAACCTCTTCAGTATGTACGAATGGAACAAAGCTGCCATCTTCAAGCACATATGGAGAGTAGTGGCACATGAAGACGGCCTATGGACTGCATGGGTGCACAAATGGCTACTTAAAGGCCACAACTTCTGGGCGATTAGTATCCCTTCTTCATGTTCATGGGCATGGAGAAAGATCTTGAGAAACCGTGCTCACGCACGCCCGTTTGTAAAGCATAGTGTTCACAATGGGAAGAGTACATCATTGTGGTATGATAATTGGCATGTGGATGGTCCCCTTATTGGAAAATATGGGCAAAGAGCAATCTATGATTCTGGGCTTTCAAGAACAGCAATGGTTGAAGAGATTATTCACCAACAAGATTGGGATCCACCTGTGGCAGTGTCAGCTGATTTGATTGAGATATGGAACAAGCTTGATCTTCTTCCAAAGCCAAATAGTAGCCTTGAAGACATCATCACATGGAGTACTTCAAAATCTGGAAAGTTTGCAATGGGAGAAACGTACAGAGCACTACTTGGTCATAGGCCAGTTGTTGCATGGTCAAAGCTGGTTTGGTCCAACCCTTGCATTCCGAGGCATTCCTTCATACTTTGGCTAGCAATCATGAATGGCCTTGCTACAGTAAACAAGCTTCATGAATGGGGCATTGTGAGGAGCAACACATGTGTTCTTTGCAGGTTACAGGTGGAGACCATCCCACATCTTTTCTTTGAATGCACATATAGTTGGACGATATGGAAACAACTACTACAAAAGAATGAAGTCACGGCACTGAACCGGCCTTGGGAGAGTCTCATTCAATGGGCAGCTCATCACTTTACAGGAAAAAGTCTAGCAAAAACTATTGCTAGAGTGTCACTTGCAGCAAGTGTGTACCATATTTGGAAGGAGAGAAATAGACGAATATTTAAAGCAAGCTACTTGCCAGCACAAAAAGTCTACTCCTTGGTGATGGCCGATATCAAGGATATGGGTGCAACACTTACTATCCAACCTACTGAGTACGACCGGGCAAGGAAAGTTTTGGAGAAGTGGGAGATAAGGTGGCATCCTTCCATGCATCATGCACGTGTTTAGTTTTGTTTAGTTTTTTTGTGTACTGTGTACTTTGTTTGTGGTATGGATCTTGGATCTCGGTTGGGGATACTTGATTGATTGATGCTTAGGCTCCGACCATGAGGCGTCTGTTTGTCCAAGGTGGACTATTGTCACCTTGACGTACTATGTACATACTTTTTCCATTGAATGAATCACTTACTTACTTTCCAAAAAAAAAAAAAACGTTCAAAAAAAAAGAAGTAGACAAGTAGTGAACTCCTGGGGGTTGAATTGGAAATTTGGGTGAGTGTAGGTCACATAAGTTTGTCTTATTGATGCTTGTAACTGATTATCTGGTGTTATTTCTCATGTTTTTTTGTAGCTGATGCCTTGTGTTGGTTGCCTTGGGGGCTGTTTGAACCTCCATTGTACATTTTTTTTTGGAAGGTAAGTCCAAAGTATGTATTACTAAAACAAAGATTTACAATAGTGTCAAAACAAAAAACAAAGACCGCCTCTCATAAGTGAGGCATAAAACCAAAGAGAAACACTAATAACTTTTTTTTTTGGACATCAAAGGCAAGGCATTATCTTCGACATCAAAGGCAAGGCATTACATTTGAAGCATGTAGTTAAGGACACTCCTAGAAATAGGAATATCTGCCACAATTGGGGTCTTAATGTAAATTTTCGTTACTAGCCTGTATTGTTTGCTTGTTTGTCCCCATGTCCTTGGGGCTCTTCTTCTTGCTTTCTATTTTCTCACTTGTATGTTTTTTCGTTAGGGGTGCCTCATGGTACCTACTTTCTGCCCTTAACTTTGTAATCTGGTATTTACTTTAATGCATTTGGACTTAATTTCCAATAAAAAAAAAAAACTTTTTTTTTTTGGAAAAGTTGAGGTTCAATTAAATAAAAGGAAGAATGTACAAAGCAGATAGTGGGCATACTGAGGTTCAATTAAATAAAAGGATGCTTCTTGGCCGTGGGTTCTAGGTTTCTGGATTCGGCTCCTGTGGTTTTCCAGCTACGCATGTTCGAGCTTCGTCGGCTTGGGGTTCAAGATCTGCTCGTAGCCTGTGCTGAGGTGGGGTTCTGGTCGTGGTTTATTCTGGCCGTGGTTTATTCTGGCCGTGATTTATTCTGGCCGTCGTTAGTGACTGTGCGGATCGGCAGTTCAAGGGTGATTATTAATCTGTTTGTAGCTATTATTCTATTTGAATCGAAGGAATTGATCGGCAGCGCCTGAGTGGGTTTAATCTGTTCGTGGCCATTATTCTGTTCGGGGGGTTTTGTTTCGCGGCCAGTATTCTGGTTTGTGACGAAGCAGCTTCGGACTGTTTTGATGGTTTAGAGGCTTGCTCTGGAAATCCCGGCAATGGGTTCTTCTGCTGTGTCTGTTCCGGCCGAAGTGCCTTTCTCTCCATCCCGGCGGCCTGGTTCTCCAGTCCTGCCTGTGGTATGTGAGACTATTAATCGGCAAGCTTTTTCCCTTGAGATCTCTGATCGCCGTTCCTTCCCGCCTCTGCCGCCTCCTACTTGTGCGAATTCTGGCCAGACCACCAGCGGGTTTCAAGCTGCCCAGGTTGGCTCTGGTCATCTGAATCAAGTCAGTAAAACAGAGGCTCGTTTTAGTTCTGCCTCTTTGTGTGGCGATGTGGAGAATTCGAACTCTACCCGAATTGGTAAGGCTTGGTCTGACTTGTTTCAAAGCGAGCTGGCGGATAAAGTGAAACTCTCTTACGTTGAGCCAAGGATTATTGAAGGCCGTGTTGTGGTTTCTCCACCTCAGGAGGTGATAAACCAAGGAGTGCACATTTGGAAAGGTTGCCTAGTTGGTTATTTTTTGGACAGAAGTCTCCCACTTAACATTATCAAAAATCTTGCTGCTAAGATGTGGGGCAAGGTTGAAGTGATCAGCATCGAGAATGGGTTTTATATCCTTCGTTTTGCATCCTCTTTGGTTAGAGACAAGGTTCTTAAGCAAGGACCTTGGTACATGGCAGGCAGATTATTGGTCATCAAAGAATGGGAGCCTAACTTAATGCTTGAGAAGTCCCAACTAACGAAAGTTCCAATCTGGGTTAAATTTTTTAATGTGCCATTACAGCTTTGGACTCCAACAGGGCTCAGCATTGTGGCTAGTGGGATTGGCAAGCCTTTATTCCTTGATGAGATGACAGCGAATCGTTCCAAACTAAGTTTTGCTCGAGTTTGTGTGGAAGTGGATACCAATTGTACTTATCCGGACAGAATATATATCTAGCATGAAGACGTTAATATGCCCGAATCAGTAATCACCACTGAGTATGGCTGGAAGCCAGTTAAGTGCAAGGTCTGCAATGTGTTTGGTCATGCCGATGCTCGTTGTTCCAGGGTGAGGGCTAGAGAGTGGAGACCAACCGGAAGAGTGTTTTCTACTGTTCATGATGTCTCTGAATTGCCGGAAGGAAGTATCGAGGCGGGGGCTGATCATGAGACAGGGATTGCTACTACTGAGCAAGAGCGTGTTGGTTTCACTCAGCCCCAGTGTGAGGTCGGGTCTGACTATGTTGCACCTGAAGTCGCCCCACCTAGTCCAGATAATATGATGGTGTTGTCCGAATCTAGTGATGCCATGCAACAAGCTCCACAAGATGAACATATCGAACGGTGGAGTACATTGTCCAAAGGCAAGGAAATTCTGGTGGAGGAAAGTAGCCCTCCTATAAATATGGAGCAAGGCCAAGGGGCGACTCCTGGAATTCATCTCATGATGCAGTCTACAACTTGTGAAAACCATGTCATCATTGAAACGAATGCAAATCAGTTTGAGGCTCTGAATGAGGAATCGAATATGTGCACTAACTCCACATCCATCTCAAAGAAGCAACGTAAGAAAATCAGGAAAAGACTATTGGTGGATGAGATTGCAATGAAGGAAGCTAGGAATGCAAAAATTCCAATCACCATTGGATCAGGTAGTACCTGTGAGGGTCCTAATGATCACTTGTTCTCCTTATGATCAGGTTTGCTACATGGAATATAAGGGGTCTAAATGACCCCTCCAAGCAACGGGAAGTCAAGAATCTCCTAACCGCTCAAAAATTAAACATGTTGTGCCTAGTGGAGACGAAAGTTAGAAGGGTGAATGCTGCCTATGTCAAAAATATCATATGCCCTCACTGGAGTTGTATCACAAACTATGATCATGCTTTGAAGGGACGCATTTGGGTCTGTTATGACCCCACGATTATCTCTATTTCTAAGGTCTATGAATCTCACCAAATTATCCATTGCTGGATTGATTTTCAGGTCCCAGGCAAATCAGCTTACATATCTTTTATTTACGGGGATAATGATGCATTAGAAAGGAAAGCACTTTAGTGAAGCTTGAGGCTTTGTTATGTGGATAGGCCGTGGCTTCTAGTTGGTGATTTTAATTGTGTTAGGAAGGATTCTGAGAAGGTGGGAGGTAAGAAATTAAACTCAGTTGCTACCCAAGAATTCAATTCGTGTATAAAGGATTGCTATTTGCTTGAAATGAACTACAAGGGTTTCTCCCTCACCTGGAGCAATATGAGTGCTGGTCATAGGCGTATCTCATGCAAATTGGACCGGGTCTTGGTTAATATGGCTTGGATTAATCAGTTCACCCATTCTGAAGTTGAATTTCTGCCACCAGGAATCTCTGAACACAGTCCCGTATTGGTCACACTTGAACCTGAAGTGCTGAAGCTCAATAGACCATTTAAGTTTTTTAACTTTTGGGCCACGAGTGAAGACTTTCTTCCTTTGGTTGCTGATGTGTGGAGGGTCTCAATTGTAGGCAAGCCCATGTTCCAGCTTACTTCCAAGCTCAAGATCCTCAAAGTACGCTTGAAAGAATGGAGCATGAAGAAAGAATTCTCTCTTGCTACTGTCAAAGCCATTGAAGTTAGGGGCAAACTGGAGCAGTGTCAGAAGGCATTACAAGTTCATCCTGCAGATCCCCACTTGCATACCATAGAAGGGAAGTTGAGAAGAGACCTTGCAGAACTACTAAGAGTTGAGGAAGCCCAATACAAGCAGAAATCTAGAATACAATGGTTGAAGGAGGGTGATCAAAACTCTAAATTCTTCTTTAACTCCATGATGTTCAGAAGATCTCATAATTCCATTACCAAGTTGAATGACACCAATGGAAGAGAAATCTTAGACCAAGTTCAGTTAAAGCAGCATATTGTCTCCCATTACTGTAATTTGTTGGGTGGAGGGGATGGGTCTCTGGATCCCTTCGAAGTTGAGTTTGACAACTTCTTGGTCCCTGACCAAATTCAAGCGTTACAATCAGATATCACTGATGAAGAGATCAAGTCAACAATGTTTATGCTCAAGGATGAGAAAGCGCCAGGTCCTGATGGATTTACCTCGGGTTTCTTTAAGAAGGCTTGGGATATAGTCGGGAATGATGTCACAACGGCCATTAAATCTTTCTTCTCTTCTGGGCGGTTACTCAAGCAGGTGAACCACTCTAGCATCAGCCTTGTTCCCAAAAAAGGTAAGCCTTCCACGATTTCTGATTACCGTCCCATCTCGTGCGTCAACACCATATATAAATGCATCTCAAAAATCTTAGCCAACAGATTCAAGGCCGTTTTGGGACATTTGGTAGGCATGCATCAGTCAGCGTTCATACCTGGTCAAAGGATGGTTGATAATATCTTGATAACACATGAACTGTTTAGAAACTACCACCTTAACAAAGGAACTCCAAGGTGTGCTCTTAAGATCGACATCAAAAGGGCTTTTGAATCCATTGATTGGAGTTGTGTTGAAAAGGTTTTGAAAGGCTTTAGATTCCCCTCTCGTTTTATCTCTTGGGTTATGGAATGTGTTACTACTCCGTCCTATTCGATTATGATTAATGGCAGTATGGAGGGCTTCTTCAAAGGGGGCAAGGGCCTTAGACAAGGAGACCCTATTTCTCCGTACCTGTTTGTTTTGGTTATGGAATTATTTGATAAGGTTTTGAAGGACAAGACAGCTGTTAATTTCAGGCCTCATCCCAAATGCTCCCAGCCTTCTATCAAGCAACTGTGCTTTGCAGATGATCTTTTTGTCTTCGCTCATGGGGACATTAACTCTATCTTATGTGTTTCTTCTGCTCTCACCCACTTTGGCAGGTTATCTGGCTTGATTGTCAATAAAGAAAAGAGTGCGGTTTTCATGTCAGGTATATCTGAGCATGTGAAGGGTGAAATACTGCAGGTGCTGGGGTTCAATGAAGGGCATATTCCTGTGAAATACCTAGGATTGCCTCTTATATCTACTGGTCTGACTGCCAGAGATTGTGATCCTCTCATTCAAAGACTTATTGCTAGGACCCAGTCATGGCAAGGACGGTTTTTATCCTATGCAGGTCGCCTTTTGTTGGTCAAGTCAGTCTTGTTCTCTCTTGCAGTTTTCTGGATGTCTGTCTACATTTTGCCCAAGGAAGTCCTATACAAGATGGAGAAAATTTGCAGGCATTTCTTATGGGCTGGATGTAGTCAAGAAGCCAAGATATGTAAGGTTAAGTGGGATCAAGTTTGCTCTCCTATTGACAGAGGTGGTCTTGGTGTCTTGAATCTTCATCTTTGGAATAAGTGTGCAGTCCTACGACAAGCTTGGCTAGTGGGCAGCAAGGCAGATAACCTTTGGGTATCATGGGTCAAAACCAATTTACTTAGAGGAAGGAATTTTTGGAGTGTTCCAGTCCCCTCCACGGCTTCTTGGGTGTGGAGGAAAACGCTTAGGCAAAGGGATATTGCTTCCAGGTTCATAAAGCATATAGTCAACAATGGGAGGAACACCTCAATATGGTATGATAATTGGCATCCTCTTGGCCCTTTGGCCCCCAGGTATGGTAGGAGATTGATTTATGATTCAGGATTATCTGATGATGCTTTGGCCCATGAGCTTCTAACCAATGCCGATTGGGATAGCCCTATTGCTACTTCATTAGATTTGATTGAGGTATGGGCGAGGTTACCAGACCTCCCAAGGCCTAACCCAGATATGGACGACAGGATCATTTGGACTCCCTCTCCCACTGGAATCTACAGCACCAGCAGCACCTATAAAGCCTTGGAGACTAGTCGGTCTTCCGTTGCTTGGGCGAGATTGGTTTGTTTTGAAAGAGCCTTGCATTTCTTTCTCTCCATAGGTGATATATCATCGCTGCTAAGGAAGATTTCCCAACTGCATGCTGGAGCTCTTTCCCCTTCCAGTAGGAGTAAGCCCAATTGATGATTAGTGGCCATTGGTTTGGCTTGACTGAAACACAATTTCTCTTCATGATATCGGACCATACTGCTGCAGAATACTCACACTGGAAGAAAAGATGGTTCAAATCTTCAATGCTTTTTTGGCAAAGGACACACCTCGAGGTGTTGATGACATTCATTCTTAGGAGTCTGTCTTGAGTCAGGAGACGGTGATGAATTGCTAACCATAGGATAAAAGCATGTCTTGGGATGCACCCCTTAAACCACACGATGTTACTCCATGGTACATTTGGATTTATTGTTCTCAATGCATGGTAAGCAGACTTGATGGAGAACATACCTGAAGCAGTCAGTCGCCAAACGACCTTGTCATCCTTGCTTTGGTCAGGGATTGGGAGATTAAGGAGGTCGTCCCAGGCTTCAAGGAGGTCATAGCTTTGGGCAATAGGGGGCTGCCACGAATTCTGGAGGATGATGGCAGCCACTGGGGCATTGAGTGGAAGTCCCGCATCGTATCTCATTCTCTCGCCATAGAAAACGATTTGCCCTAAATCTAAACTTTCTCTCATCTTTGTCACTGCCACCCTCCGGCGACTGGTACCTACAAACCCACTCAAAGAACCAATTCCAAAACCCCCTATTTTGCTTTGAAATTCCATTGTCCAGAACAGACAGGTCGTTCTAAGTTCTGGGGGTATGATTTTTTTGCCAGTCGCTCAATATCCACTGTTGCATGGTGCTTCAAATTTGAAGTTCAAACCCATTTCTCATTTAAATCCCTCTCTAAGTAGGGTTGGTAACGAGTGAGATATATATCCGAATTCGATCCGAATCCGATCCGAAACCGAAATTGCCGGATTCAAATATAGGATTTAGATCCGTGGTTCGAATACGGATCTGAAATCTAAGATCCGAAAAAATTCGGATTCAAATACGAATATACATATATCCGATCCGTATTCGACCGATTGCCACCCCTACACCAAACACAACAAGAAGCAACCAAGCTCATACTAGCGTAAACACAATACAAACATATCTAAGAGAAATGAACACAGACACCCATACTTAGATAAAACTACAATTGAGATCCCATTTCTGCATAACCTGCCTATGATAACTGTTATCACTAAGCACTAATGGAGTACCTGCCACTCTGTTGTTTCAGGCAAAGCAGAGTTCTTAAAAATCCTTCGGTTTCTCTCACACCATATATGATACACAGCTGCAGCCAAGGACAAACGCCTTAGAAGGTGTAAGGGAGATTTAGAGCACCATGCTCGAGCACCATTCTCAACCATGAGGTCCCAAGAGGGGAGAGGAGTCGTAGTGCTAAGGCCATTCTTGTACATAAGAGCTCTCCAAATATGTGTACTATAGTCACACTGGAAGAAAAGGTGGTCAATGGTTTCATTACACTTGCGGCAAAGTACACATACCGCATTATGTATGATACCCCACCTGATGAGCCTATCCTTAGTAAGGAGAGCTTTCTTGATTGCAAGCCATGTCACGAATGAATGCCTGGGAATGTTGGTTGAGTACCAAACCAATCTCGCCCAAGCAACAGGAGACCGACTAGTCTCCAAGGCTTTGTAGGTGCTGCTGATGCTGTAGATTCCAGTGTGAGAGGGGGTCCAAGTGATCCTGTCGTCCATATCTAGGTTAGGCCTTTTTTTTTTTTTTTTTTTTGGAAAATAAGTAAGTTCCATTAGTGAAGAAGGAAAAAGATAAAGGAGATAATGTACAACCGAGGCCGATGCCCACAAGGAGATTATACTAATCTCCAACAGCAACGAACACACAAAGACCTACTCAACTATGCAACATAGTTACAACAAACCAGCCCCCAATGAGTCTCACACGAGGCTAGAGAGATGACTACAATCATGCATGAGCACTATGTGGTTTCCATGAAATCCCCCAATTATGCAGGACTTGTCTCGCTCTTGCACTATCAGGGGGGGAGATACTATTCGTTGCAATCTTGTCCTTGATATCAGTTGTCACTAGCGTATGAACCCTTTGTGCTGGGAGATAACTTGCTTTAAATACTCGTCTGTTCCACTCCTTCCAAATATGGTAAATACTTGCTGCAAGAGATAGTCTAGCAAGGGTATTAGCTAACCCTGGTCCTGTGAACTCCAGCGATGCCCATTGAATGAGGTCCTCCCAAGTCCTTTTCAATGGTGGGATGCAATTCCTTTGTAGAAGCTGCTTCCATATTTTCCAACTATAGGTGCACTCAAAAAAGAGATGTGGAATGGACTCCTCCTGCTGTCTGCAAAGGACACATGTTTTGGTCCCCACAATGCCCCAATCATAAAGTCTGTTAACTGTAGCAAAGCCATTCTTAAAAGCAAGCCAAAGAAGGAAGGAATGCCTCGGGATACAAGGCGTGACCCATACCAACTTTGACCATATCACAGCTGGTTTATGAGGTAGCAATGCTCTGTACGTTGCTCCCATGTCAAACTTTCCAGACGATGACGTGGTCCATATAACCTCATCATCAAGACTACTATCAGGCTTAGGCATGAGGTCAAGCTTGTTCCATATGTCAATCAAATCTGGTGAGGCAGCAACTGGCGGATCCCATTCTTGTTGGTTAACAATTTGCTCCACCAATGCTGATTTTTGAAGGCCAGAGTCATAAATCATTCTCTGTCCATACCTGTCAATGAGAGGACCATCCACGTGCCAAGCATCGTACCACAGTGATGTGCCTCTCCCATTATGAACAATATGCTTCAAAAATGGTCGAACTTTGTCTCTATTTCTCAAGATCTTCCTCCATGCCCACGAACATGAGGATGGTATATTCAGCTCCCAGAAGTTATGGCCTTTGAGAAGCCATTTATATACCCATGCAATCCACAAGCAGTCCTCCCTTGCTAAAATTCTCCATATGTGTTTGAACACAGCAGCTTTGTTCCATTCGTTCATACTGAATAGATTAAGTCCTCCAACTTCTTTCGGGTAGCAAACCGAATCCCAGCTCACTAGAACAATCTTCTTCTTGTTCTTTGACCCTGTCCATAGGAAGCATCTGCAGGTTTTATCAATTTCATTCAGCACTCCTTTAGGGAGTATAAAACTTGATATCCAGAATACACATATAGATTGAAGCACAGACTTTACTAGGATGAGTCTCCCTGCATAAGAAAGATTTCTACACTTCCATGATTGCAACCTAGCTTGAACTCGGTCCACAAGGGGCTGGCAATCTTTTACCGATAATCTAGTTGAAATAAGTGGTAACCCGAGGTACTTTACTGGTAGGTCACCCAATTGCAGGCCAGAACTCTCTAGCATTGAGAGCTTCATATTCTCTTCAACCCCACAGAAGTAAATCGAGCTCTTCTCCTTATTAGATTTCAACCCTACCGCCTTCTCAAGTTTCTCAAGACTTTGAAGCATACACTGCATGGATTGCTTGTCCCCATGGCAGAAGAGAAAGAGATTATCAGCAAAACACAACATCTTGATATTTTGAGCTTGGCATCTATGATGGTACTTGAAGCCAACTCTCGTTGTTTCCTCAAGCTGCATTTTGAACATCTCCATTACCAGCACAAACAGGTATGGGGAAAGTGGATCTCCCTGCCTAATCCCATTTGTTCCTTTGAAGAACCCTGTTAAGCCTCCATTTATCATTAGAGAGAATGATGGAGTGGATGTGCATTCCATGACCCATGCTGTAAACGGAGTCATACGCCTTGCAAAGATCAACTTTCATGGCACATTTTGCTTGCGGGCTTTGCAGGTGGTAGTTATGCATCAACTCCTGAGTGAGTAATATATTATCTGATATACTTCTCCCTGGGATGAAGGCTGACTGGTACTGTCCAACTAAAGAAGATATGATCCCTTTAATTCTGTTCGCCAAAATCTTTTTTTTTTTTTTTTGGAAAGTGAGTCCAAGTATAATATAAATGAAATGGTAGTTACAATGAAACCCGAACAAACGTAGGCACCCTACGAGACGAGAAGCCTAGGAGACGCAATAAGGAACATGGGGTACGCAGACCCAACAAGGCACACACGCCTACTACACAAATGTAGGGGTAATCTCCCAATTTGAAAAAAAAATTCTATTTAGCCTATTATCCTTCACAATTTCTGTAGATAGACCAAACTTCATCTTGATATCTGTAGTGATCACCTTTGTTTGCCAAAATCTTTGAAATGCATTTGTAAATTACGTTAACACAAGAGATAGGCCGATAATCGCTAGCCTTTTCTGGATTGCTACACTTGGGAACCAAGGTGAGAGATGTGGCATTCACTTGCTTGAGCATCTTGCCTGAAGAGAAGAAGTCCTTTATTGCTTCAGACACATCATTTCCTACTACTGCCCATGCACATTTAAAAAACTTAGCTGTAAATCCGTCAGGTCCTGGCGCTTTGTCATCTTTGAGGGAGAACATGGTGTTTCTAATCTCTTCCATCGTGATATCAGCTTGAATCCCTTGAGCTTGCTCCTCAGTCAGTTTACTATAGAAGTCAGGCATATCAAATTCCTCATGCATGGTACTTGAATAGTTTTTTTTTTTTGGAAGGTAAGTCCAAAATTGCATTAATGGTAAAAAAAAATGTGTACAATAGAGATTCCAGCAGCCCTAAGGCACCCAACTATATGTTGGTAACAAAAAGAACAAAGAAACTAATAAATGACATTCATTACAATAACCGCCAAGAAAGTCCCCATCTATGCACGATTTGTCTATGGTGAGGAGTGGCCACAAGCACTACCTTAGTGGAGAGTTTGCCAAGTATATCAGCCACAATATTGTGAAGAACCCAAGCATGGGGGTGATAACAGTTTTGAAAGATCCGGTTATTGCGTTCCCTCCAAATCTGGTACACCGCAGTAGTGAATGACAACTTTGCCAAGTTAGAGATAGGCCCTTGGTGGGAGAAGCTTGATGTGGCCCAAGAGATCCAATCATTCCAGCTTCTTGTTCCTGTAGGTAAGCAATTCATTGATAGGAGAGTAGCAATTCATTGATGAATCTATATTTTACCCTTTATTATATAAAGGCATTGGTGGGTGGCGTGGAGGGGTGTGTGTGCTTTTCTTTGTTTTGGTAGAATGGCAACAGAAATATGGTGTATTCATAGTAGCTTGCACTCTAATCACAATCTGATGGATAAAGAAGGCATTGGTGGGATCTGAATTGGTTTCATCATGTTGGTGAGTTTTCCATCTACAACAATCAGGATGTTTTTTGGTTCTATCAGATGGTCAATGAAGAATTTAGAAAGCTCCTTCTTGTGCTTTTGTTGGGGCGTTGGTAAATAATGAAATGCTAAGATATCTATGCACCGAGCAACTTGAATCAATTTATTGGGAGATTCTTGTTCGTGGATAATTTTGTCCATGAGTTCGTGAAGGTTCTTGCTCGAGTTGCTTGCTTGGGGTTTACTGTTTTGCTGCGCATGGTATCTTGTTAGTGGTTTCGTTGCACCTGGTTCGTGAGTCTGGGCCGATTGTTCGTAAATATTGTCTGTGAGTCTGAGCAGATTGTTCGCACCAGATTGTCCGTGGTTATCTGATTGTTCGCACCAGATTGTTTGTGATTACCAGATTGTTCGTGGTTTCAGTGTGTTCGCACTTGTTCGTGGTTATCAGATTGTTAGTGGTTATCAGATTGGTCGCTCTAGTTGTCTGGTTCTATCCGAAGGTTCTGTTCGTGGTTATCAGATTATTGTTCATTGTTCGTGGTTTCAGATTGTTCGCACTAGTCCGAAGGTTCTGTTCGAAGGTTTCAGCTTCCGTATGTGGGATCTGTTCGAGGGTTTCAGCTCGTGGTTATCAGATTGTTCGTGCTTCTGTATGTGGGTTCTGTTCGTAGTTTCAGCTTCCGTCGGTCAGTGCTTGGTTGGTACTTCGATGGTCTAGATGATTGCTCCGGAAATCCCTGACATGGGTTCTCATGCTATGCCTGATTCACTGGCCGAAGTGGCTTCTCCTTCCCAGCGGCCAGGTTCCCCAGCTCCGACTGTTGCTATTGAAACAAATAATCGGCAAGCTAGTGCGCCGAGGACTACTCACGCGAGCCCTGATCGCCGAACCTTATTTGAGACTTTGTTCCCGCCATTGCCCCCTGCCACCTGTGCGAGCAATGGCCAGACCAGCAGCGGGTTTGTCGCTGCCCAGGTTGGCTCTGACCTGCTGTATCAGGGCAGAGCGACAGATGCTCATATTAGTGCTGCTTCTTTGAGTTGCAATGTGGAGAAGTCGAGTTCTTCCCGAAGTGGTAAGTCTTGGTCCGACTTATTTCAAAGTGAGCTGGAGGATAAAACCAAGCTTACCTATGTTGAACCAAGGATTGTTGAAGGACGTATTGTGGTTACTCCACCCAAGGACGTGATTAACCAAGGTGTGCACATTTGGAAAGGCTGCCTAGTTGGCTATTTTTTGGACAGAAGTCTCCCACTTAACACTATCAAAAACCTTGCTGCTAAGATGTGGGGCAAGGTTGAGGTTATCAACATTGAGAATGGGTTTTATATTCTTCGGTTTGCTTCCTCCTTGGTTAGAGACAAGGTCCTCAATCAAGGACCTTGGTACATGGCAGGCAGATTATTGGTCATCAAAGAATGGGAACCTAATCTACTGCTGGAGAAGTCCCAATTAACGAAAGTTCCAATCTGGGTTAAATTTTTTAATGTGCCTCTCCAGCTATGGACTCCATCAGGGCTCAGTATTGTGGCTAGTGGGATCGGCAAGCCTCTATTCCTGGATAAGATGACAGAGAACCGTTCCAAATTGAGTTTTGCTCGAGTTTGTGTGGAAGTGGATACCAAGTGTGCTTACCCGGACAAAATCTATATCCAGCATGAAGAGGACAGTGTACCCGAATCAGTAATCACCACTGAATATGGCTGGAAGCCAGTCAAATGCAACGTATGCCATGTGTTTGGTCATGCCGCTTCTCGTTGTTCCAAGGTGAGGGCTAGAGAGTGGAGGCCAACTGGAAGAGTTTTTTCTTCTGTTCATGATGTCTCAGAATTGCCGGAAGGAAGTATCGAGGAAGGGGAAGTTCATGAAGTAGCGTTGGCTACTACTGAGCAAGAGCATGTTGGTTTGTCTCATTGTGAGGCCGGGTCTGACTTGGCTGTACCTGAATTTGTCCCATCTAATCCGGATAATATGGAGCTGTTGGCCGAACCTAGTGATACCATGAAGCAAACTCAACATGAGCAAATAGTAAGGTGGAGTAAGTTATCCAAAGGCAAGGAAATTCTGGTGGAGGATAGCAGCCCTCCTATCAATACCGAGCAGGTACAAGGGGTGACTCCTGGGTTTCAACACATGATGAGTTCTACGGCTTGTGAGAACCATGCCACTATTGAAACAAATGCAAACCAATTTGAGGTTCTAAGTGAGGAACCGAACATGTGCTTAAGCTCCAACTCTCTTTTTTTTTTTTTTGGAAATTAAGATGGTACGATTAAATAAAAGAAAGTATGTACAAAGCAGAAAGTGGGCATACCCACCAAGCACAACAAGGAGCAGCTACGCTCAAACTATAGTGAACACAATACAATCAAGTCTATGAGGAACTAATAGTAAAGAACACAATACAATCCAACTCTCTTTCAAAGAAGCAACGTAAGAAAATCAGGAAAAGATTGTTGGTCGATGAGATTGCAATGAAAGAAGCTAGGAATGCAAAAAATCCAGTCATCATTGGATCAGGTAGTACCTGTGAGTAGCCAACGCTAGGGCGACTTGGAGCTAGGGCGACTTGGAGGGCGACTTTGGAGCTAGGGCGACTCGGAGGGCTCTCGCCGGCATATTGCCGGCCGTGGCTTGTTAGTGGCGGCTGTGAGGTCGTCATTGTTCGTGGCCGTGTGGAGCAAGGTTCTGGTTCGTCATTGTTCTTGTTCGTGGGGAGCAAGATTCTGGGTCGTGTTCGTGTGGCGAAGGAATCTGGTTCGTGTTGGAGGTTTGTGTTCGTGGAGGTTTAGGCCGTGATTTGTTCGCGTGTAGCAAGTTTCTGGTTCGTGTGAAGCAAGTTTTCTGGAGTGTTGAAGGAGAAAGTTTGCTCGTGAAGTGTTGCTCGTGAAGTGTTGCTCGTGAAGGAACTCGCCGGCGACCTCGCTTCTCCGGCAAGTGTTGCCGGAGCTCCCTCCAGCAGATGGTTCGTGAGGTAGCAGGCTGGGAGGCGCTGGTCGTGAGCTGGTGGTGAGGATCTGGTGGTGTTCAGTGGCTCGTTGGGTCGTTTTGGTTCGAGGTTTTCCCAACGTAGCATTGGTCGCCGAAGGTCGCTGGGTGGTCGCTGTTCTCTGGCTCGCATTGCTGGGATTATCGTGGCCTGAGATTATCATTCGGCTCGATTATCGTCTCCTAGCTTTTGGCCTTTGGGTTTTCTGTTCGTGAGGCCCTGAGGAATCTAGCCATCTGGGGTGGAGAAATCTTGAAGAAAACGTCTGAAGTGAAGAATCTGGTCTTTGGGAATTCGGTCTGCTGTTTGCGGAATTTGGTTCTGAGCTCCTGTAGTATCTGTGCGTAGCCATCTGGAAAGGTTGGTGTATCTGGTGGAACCTGTTCGTGTTGGTGTGGTCGTGCTGCAGAAGTCGTGGTGAAGGAGGGTGGGTTGCTGGTTCTCCGGCGGGTACTCGCCAAGCAAGTTCGTGGAGCTCTGTGCGAAGGTTTTCTGGTCGTCGTCTTCTTGCCGTGGGTTTCTGTCTGTGGTTTTGACCGCGGTTTTCTGGACGACGGTTTTCTGTCCGTGGTTTTCGCCGTGGTTTCCTGGTAGTCGGTTTTGGGCGAAGGATTCTGTGGGTTTCTGGCTGTGGGTTTCTGGTAGTGGGTCTCTTGCAGTGGGTTGCGTCGTGGAGTTTCTGGAGATTATGGTCCTAGGCCGCTGGTGAAGGGCCACTGTTCGTGGGTTGACTGTTCGTGGGTGTTCTCATGGCAAGCTCGACAGTTTAATGGCTTCCCCATTGAATGCCTGCTGTTCGGGTTCTGGCCTGGAGGATGTCTCCGGCTCCTTGCTTGGACTAGCCGGCGGTTGCAGCGGCAACGCTGACCGTCCCTTTGACTTTCACTTCCCCCCTCTGTCGTCTGCACCTCCGCAGGCGCCTGCTCATGCAGTCTGCCCTGGCCTAGGCTCAGTACTGCAAGAGCCGCAGGTCCAGCCTGGTGCCTCTCCAGCTCCTCAAACTCGTCCATCAGGTCTGGCTATGCAGGTGCAGCCTGATTTTGCTGTCTCTGGCAGTGTTCCGCAACCTTCTATTTTGTCTTCTGACCAGCAGGAGCAGGCCTCGTCAGGTCGTGTTGCTAGACCATCCATGCACGAAAATAGCATGCAATGGTCTCGTCTGTTTTCCCAGCCTTCCGAACGAAGCAAGCTCTCCTTCTATGCTCCTGCATGTGTTGATGGAAGGATCGTGGTATCTCCTCCCCCTGCTGTTGTTGATGAGGGCCGGAAGCTATGGGCTGGATGCTTGGTTGGTTACTTCTTGGACCGAGGCCTACCCACCAGCATTACTCAGAAATTTGCATCAAAGCTTTGGGGGAAGGATGGGAGCATTGAGGTCATTGGCCTTGACAACGGTTTCTATTTGTTCAGATTCTCCAATTCCTTCTCCAAGGATCGAGTCCTCTCTCAGGGACCTTGGTACTTTGCTGGTAGGCTCCTCATCCTTCGTGAATGGGAGCCCAGCTTCTCATTCGAGAAATCCCAGTTGAGCAGAATTCCTATTTGGATTCGTCTTCTCAATGTTCCCCTTGAGCTGTGGACGCCAACTGGGTTAAGCTTCCTTGCTAGTGGGGTGGGCAAACCTCTCTTCCTGGATGAGCAGACAGAGAAAAGAGTTAAGCTCAGCTATGCACGCGTCTGTGTTGAGGTTGACATTAACTGTGCTTTCCCTGATCGAGTCTACATGCAATATGGTGATGATCTCCTCCTTGAATCAGAGATTCGAGTGGAGTATAGTTGGAAGCCTCCCAGGTGCAAGCTTTGTAATGTCTTTGGGCATAGTGACAGTAAGTGTAGCAGGGTTCGTGCAAAAATATGGCGCCCTACTGGTAAAATTTTCTCCTTGCAGGATATCTCAATGCACGACAATGGTACAGAACCTGTTGATAGCGTGGAGGGTTCAATCCCCAGCAGTCAAGTTGTAAATGATCTACCTGGGTTAGTGAACCCTTTGCCTACCTCTACTAATGTTCCAATTGGGCTAGTGAATCCATCCCCAACCTTTGTCCAAATCGGGTTGGTGAATCCATCGTCATCTTCTACTGATCCTTCCAGCAAACTTAAAGGTAAGGAGATTGCAGTTGCATCGCCATCTGATCCCCTTGATGATTCGGTGGTCCCCTCTCGAGGTTCAAATGGTGAACAATCTTCGGTTTCTTATACGGCCAGAGGGGCCATGCTTTCGATACCTGACGGCGGAGACACTGTTGTGCCGTCCGATCCAAGCCCCAATCGTTTTGCTCTCTTAAGTGACTGTGGAGACACTGTTGTCACTAATGTTTCAACCTCAAAGAGACAAAGAAGGAAGGCTAGGAAAAAAATTTTGGTTGATGAGAAGGCCATGAAAGATGCGTCAAAGCTTGATGATCGCTTGAAGCCAGGTGCGGGTGTGACCTGCAAGAGCCTATCCTTTGTGACCTCATCATGATCAAGCTCGCCGCTTGGAACATAAGGGGTCTTAATGACCCTTCCAAGCAGAGGGAGATTAAGCTCCTAATATCCTCCCACCAGCTCTCGGTTCTCTGTATAATTGAAACTAAAATTAGAGAGGTTAATGTAGGTTTGATCAGTAATATTATTTGTCCCAATTGGGCTTGCTTTGCAAATTATAGCCATGCTCTCAAGGGCAGAATCTGGGTTTGTTATAATCCTCTGGTTATCTCTTTAATTGTTCTTCACATGTCAAATCAGATTATCCATTGCTCTCTTGTTTGGTCCCATACGAAGAACTTCTTGGTCTCCTTTGTGTATGGTGCTAATGATCCGGCGGAGCGGCGGTTCTTATGGTCCGATATTCGCCTGTGCAAATCTGACCTTCCCTGGATATTGATTGGGGATTTCAACTGTGTAAGGCGAAATTCTGAGAAGATTGGGGGTAGGCAAATCAACAGTCCTGCTGTTCAGGACTTCAATGCTTGCGTTGATGACTGTTTCCTCATGGACTTGCCTTCCAAGGGGTACCTTCACTCATGGTCTAACATGGTTGGAGGCTCAAGTAGAATTACTTGCAAATTGGACCGCGCTTTGGTCAATCTTGCATGGGTTCAAGAGTATTGCAGATCTGAAGCTGATTTTATGGCCCCAGGAATTTCTGATCACTCTCCTGTTTTGATCACTGTTAATCCTGACTCTCAAACTTCTAATAGGCCTTTCAGATTCTTCAACTTCTGGGCCACTAAGGATGAGTTCATTAACTTGGTTGCTGAGGTATGGCACTCTCATATTTATGGTTCTCCAATGTTTCAACTAACATCTAAGCTGAAAATGCTGAAGCATAGGTTGAGATCATGGAGTAGAGACAGAAATTTTTCACAGCTGTCGTCCCTTATCAAGGATACTCGCTTACAGCTCACTAAATGCCAAGATGATCTTCAACTTAATCCTGGCAGCACCTCCTTATTCATGCAGGAGTGTGTCTTGAGAAGAACACTTGCAAGCTACCTAAAGGACGAAGAATCTCAGTTGAGGCAGAAGTCAAGGATTCAGTGGTTATCTGAAGGTGATCAGAACTCCAAGTTCTTCCATAACTCTATGTGCTTTCGGCGAGCCGTGAACAACATCCTTAGCCTTGTTGACGATGATGGACGGTTAATTTCGGACCCCACTTCTCTTAAGCATCACATTGTTGGACACTACCAAAGGCTGCTGGGTTCTGCTCCCCCACCTGTATCTTCTTCTTCTTCGGATGACCCCCGGCTCCCTCCCTTCCCACGGGTTCTATCGGATGATCAGATTGCTTTCCTCAAAGGGAATGTTTCTGTTGATGAAATTAAGTCTACCCTTTTTTCTCTAAAAGACGATAAGGCTCCTGGCCCTGACGGCTTCACTCCTTATTTCTTTAAGAAGGCTTGGTCAGTTGTTGGGGATGATTTTGTTGCAGCGGTTCAGAGCTTCTTTTCCTCTGGCAAGCTTTTAAAACAGGTCAATACTTCGCTTATTTGCTTGGTTCCCAAGGGACTCAAGCCGTTGTCTGTTGGTGACTATCGGCCCATATCTTGTGTTAACACTACTTACAAGTGTGTTTCCAAGATTCTTGCAAACCGGCTCAAATTTGTGATCAGTGACTTAGTTGGGTTGTATCAATCGGCCTTCATTCCTGGTAGGAGGCTTCTTGATAACATCCTTATCACTCATGAGATATTCAACAAGTATCACTTACACAAGGGTAGCCCACGATGTGCTCTCAAGATTGATCTAAGAAAGGCCTTTGACTCGGTTGATTGGAACTGTGTGAGGCGTGTGTTGGAGGGCCTGCACTTCCCTCATATTTTCATCTCCTGGATTATGGAATGTGTTACTACCCCGTCGTATTCGGTTATGATTAATGGTAGCTTGGAGGGCTTCTTCAGAGGTTCCAGAGGACTGAGACAAGGTGACCCCATCTCGCCTTACCTTTTTGTACTTGTTATGGAGCTCTTTAATTCCACTTTGAATGCTTGCACTTCTGCAAATTTCACGTTCCACCCCAAATGCGCCGCCCTTGGGATTAAGCATCTTTGCTTCGCCGATGATCTCTTTGTTTTTGCCCACGGGGATTTGAACTCACTTACGTGCATCATTCAAGCCTTGAATCAGTTTGAAGCTTGCTCAGGTTTGCAGGTCAATAAAAGTAAGAGTGCACTCTTTACTTCTACCGTACCTACCTCATTAAAGTTAGAGATGCTCCGAGTGTCAGGATTCTCAGAAGGATGCTTACCAGTTAGGTATCTAGGTGTTCCTCTCGTCTCTACTCGTCTCACAGCTGGTGATTGTGATTCTCTACTGGACAAGCTGGAATCTAGAACAGCTTCTTGGAGGGGCCGCCCTCTCTCTTACGCGGGGCGCCTTCAGCTTGTGAAAGCTGTTCTCTTTTCCATATCGGTAAACTGGCTCTCAGTCTACATTCTCCCAAAAGAGGTAATCTACAAGATGGAAGGCATTTGCAGGAGGTTTCTTTGGTCCGGTTCTAGCTCTGACACGAAGATTTGCAAGGTACGTTGGGAACATATTTGCTCTCCTACTTCCCAGGGGGGGCTTGGGATCCTGAATCTTCATGTCTGGAACAAGTGCGCTGTTATGAGGCAGGCTTGGCTTCTGGTTAGTAGAGCTAACAACCTTTGGGTGGAGTGGGTTATAAAATTCTTGCTAAGAGGGCGGAACTTTTGGACCGTCAAGGTACCATCTACATCTTCTTGGGTGTGGAGGAAGCTCCTTAAAAGCAGGCCAGAAATGATCAATCTTATCCATTACAAGGTCAAGAATGGGAGACATACCTCTCTTTGGTATGACAACTGGCACCCCCTTGGTCCTCTTGTGCCAAAGTTTGGATCCCGATTGATCTATGATTCCGGCCTTCCTTCTTCTGCTTTGGTGGCCTCTATTATCTCCAATGGCAGCTGGGACGTTCCTGTAGCAGTGTCTCCAGACCTTCTGGAAATTTGGAGCAAGCTGGAGCTCTTGCCTGACCCCATCCCAGGTGAGACTGATCTTGTCCATTGGGTGCCATCGCCTTCTGGTTTATTTGATATCAGGAGTACCTACAAAGCATTGGACCGCGTTAGACCTTCTATTTCATGGTGGGAGCTTGTCTGGCCTACTATTTATATCCCTCGACACGCCTTCATCCTTTGGTTAGCTTTTCTTGGGGCATTGCTAACTAAGGATAGACTTGCTAAGTGGGGCCTCATACCTAACACTTCGTGTGTTCTCTGTCGTTTGCACGTTGAGACTATCGAACACCTGTTCTTTGAATGCAATTACAGTGCAATCATATGGAAAGGTCTTCTGCAACGTAACTGCTTGAGTCGAAGCCTTGCAACGTGGAGAGATATCACTACTAGGGGCTCATCAAGGTGGAAGGGCAAAGACCCAATTAATGTGATGAGAAGATTGTCACTTGCAGCGGCCGTTTACCACATATGGGCTGAGAGAAACAGGCGGGTCTTTAAGAACTCTTATCTCCCATCCTCAAAGGTACTAAGCTTCATATCTCTGGACATCTCTGCTCGAGTCACAGGACTAGTCCTCCTTGCTCCTGATACTGATTTACATAGGCAGGTTGCAGCTAACTGGGGCGTCTCATGGACCTTTACATAGGCACCTATTTGCCTTGTGCTAGAGCGCTGTTCACTGGGGCGTCTAGAGCGCTGTTCCTTCTAGCGCTCTTGTTTCTTTGGGGCTCGTTCCTTTGCTGCCATCCATGGCCTTTTGTGCTTTTTTTCGATGTATCTCTTGTTATCTGTCTCTCTTGTTTAGTTTGACAGTTTTGTGTTCCTTTTAGGGTCGTCTGGTTTTGGTGGGTATACCCACTGTTTGGCCTTGTAATGCCTCCCTTCTCTAAGGGGATTTGGTTGGTCTCAACCTGTTCGGGCACCTCATTGTATATTTCTCTTTTTCATTAATACATTTGGACTTATCTTCCAAAAAATAAAAAAAAAGGTAGTACCTGTGAAGGTCCTAATGATCACCTGTTCTCCTTATGATCAAAGTTGCTACATGGAATATAAGGGGTCTAAATGATCCCTCAAAGCAACGGGAAGTCAAGAATCTCTTATTCTCTCAAAGATTAAACATTTTGTGCTTGGTGGAGACGAAAGTTAGAAGGGTGAATGCTGCCTTTATCAAAAATATCATATGCCCCCACTGGAGTTGTATCACAAACTATGATCATGCATTGAAAGGACGCATTTGGGTCTGTTATGACCCTATGAGTATCTCTATTTCTAAGGTCTACGAATCTCATCAAATAATCCATTGCTGGGTTGAGCTTCAGGGCCCGGGCAAATCAGTGTACATGTCCTTTATCTATGGAGATAATGATGCTATGGAAAGGAAAGCACTTTGGAGAAGCTTGAGACTTTGTTTTGTGGACAGGCCGTGGCTTCTAATTGGTGACTTTAATTGTGTCAGAAAGGATTCTGAGAAGCTGGGAGGTAAGAAATTAAATTCAGTTGCTACCCAAGAGTTCAATTCGTGTATAAATGACTGCTATTTGCTTGAAATGAACTACAAAGGCTTCACCCACACCTGGAGCAATATGAGTGCTGGCCCTAGACGTATCTCATGCAAACTGGATCGGGTTTTGGTTAATATTGCTTGGATTACTCAGTTCAACCATTCTGAGGTTGAATTTTTGCCCCCAGGAATTTCTGATCACAGTCCCGTTTTGGTCACACTTGAACCTGAAGTGCTGAAGCTCAATAGGCCATTTAAGTTTTTTAACTTTTGGGCCACAAGTGAAGACTTTCTTCCTTTGGTTGCTGAGGTGTGGAGGGCCCCAATAGTAGGCAAGCCAATGTTTCAACTTACTTCCAAACTCAAGCTCCTGAAAGTCCGCTTGAAAGAGTGGAGCATGAAGAAACAATTCTCCCTTGCTTCGGTCAAAGCCATTGAAGTTAGAGGCAAGCTTGAGCATTGTCAGAAGGCATTACAAGTTAATCCTGCAGACCCACACTTGCCTATCATTGAAGGGAAGTTGAGAAGAGACCTTGCAGATCTATTAAGAGTTGAAGAAGCCCAATATAAGCAGAAATCTAGAATACAATGGATGAAAGAGGGTGATCAAAACTCTAAATTCTTCTTTAACTCCATGATTTTCAGAAGAGCTCACAATTCTATCACCAAGCTGATTGACACTAATGGAAGCGAAGTCTCTGACCAAGTTCAGATTAAGAAGCATACTGTTGCCCACTATGATAATTTGTTGGGTGGGGGGGATGGTTCTCTGGATCCCTTCGAAGTTGAGTTTGATTCTTTCCTGGCCCCTGATCAGATTCAAGTGCTACAATTAGATATCACTGATGAAGAGATTAAGTCAACAATGTTTGTGCTCAAAGATGAGAAGGCCCCAGGTCCTGATGGCTTTACCCCGGGTTTCTTTAAGAAGGCATGGGATATTGTTGGAAAAGATGTCACAACTGCCATAAAATCTTTCTTCGTATCTGGGAGGTTGCTCAAGCAGGTCAACCACTCTCTCATCAGCCTTGTTCCCAAAAAAGGTAAGCCTTCCACGATCTCTGATTATCGTCCCATATCGTGTGTCAACACCATTTATAAATGCATCTCAAAAATCTTAGCCAACAGATTCAAGGCCGTAATTGGGCACTTGGTAGGCATGCATCAATCAGCTTTCATCCCTGGTCGAAGGATGGTAGACAATGTCTTGATAACACATGAACTGTTTAGAAACTACCATCTTAACAAAGGATCCCCTCGGTGTGCCCTCAAGATTGATATCAGAAGAGCTTTTGATTCCATTGATTAGAGTTGTGTGGAAAAGGTATTGAAAGGCTTTAGATTTCCGTCTCGGTTTATCTCTTGGGTTATGGAATGCGTCACTACTCCGTCCTTTTCAATAATGATTAATGGCAGTATGGAAGGTTTCTTCAAAGGGGGCAAGGGCCTTAGACAAGGCGACCCTATCTCTCCATAATTTGTCTTGGTCATGGAATTATTTGATAAGATTCTAAAGGACAAGACAGTTGAGAATTTCAGGCCTCATCCCAAATGCTCCCAGCCTTCTATCAGGCAACTGTGCTTTGCTGATGACCTTTTTGTCTTCTCTCATGGGGACATTAGCTCTATCTTATGTATTTCTAGTGCACTTACCCACTTTGGCAGGTTATCCGGGTTATCTGTCAATAAAGAGAAGAGTGCGGTTTTCATGTCAGGCATCTCAGCGCAAGTGAAGACTGAAATACTGCAGGTTTTGGGGTTCAATGAAGGGCATATTCCTGTGAAATACTTAGGACTGCCTCTTATCTCTACTCGCCTGACTGCCAGGGATTGTGACCCCCTTATTCAAAGACTTTTGGCTAGGACCCAGTCATGGCAAGGAAGGTATTTATCCTATGCAGGACGCCTTTTGCTGGTTAAGTCAGTCTTGTTCTCTTTAGCTGTTTTCTGGATGTCTGTTTATATTTTGCCAAAGGAAGTAATCTACAAGATGGAGAAAATTTGCCGGCATTTCTTATGGGCTAGATGTAGTCAAGAAGCCAAGATATGTAAGGTTAAGTGGGATCAGGTTTGCTCTCCTATTGACAAAGGTGGTCTTGGTGTCTTGAATCTTCATCTTTGGAATAAGTGTGCAGTCTTACGACAAGCTTGGCTAGTGGGTAGCAAGGCAGATAACCTTTGGGTATCATGGGTCAATACTAATCTACTTAGAGGAAGGAATTTTTGGAGTGTTCCAGTTCCCTCCACGGCTTCTTGGGTATGGAGGAAAACACTTAGGCAAAGGGATATTGCTTCCAGGTTCACAAAGCATATAGTCAACAATGGGAGGAACACCTCAATCTGGTACGATAATTGGCATCCTCTTGGCCCTTTGGCGCCCAGGTATGGTAGGATATTGATTTATGATTCAGGATTATCTGATGATGCTTTGGCTCATGAGCTTCTATCCAATGCCGATTGGGATAGACCTATTGCTACTTCATTAGATTTGATTGAGGTATGGGCGAGGTTACCAGACCTTCCAAGGCCTAACCCAGATATGGACGACAGGATCACTTGGACTCCCTCTCACACTGGAACCTACAGCACCAGCAGCACCTATAAAGCCTTGGGTTGCTTGGGCGAGATTGGTTTGGTTTTCAACCAACATTCCCAAGCATTCATTCATGACATGGCTTGCAATTAAGAGAGCTCTCCTGACTAAAGACAGGCTCAACAGGTGGGGTATCATACATAATGCGGTATGTGTCTTTTGTCGCACGTATAATGAAACCATTGAACACCTTTTTTTCCAGTGTGACTATGGTAGACAGGTTTGGAGAACTCTTATGATCAAGAACGGTCTTAATACTACGGCTCCTATTCTCTCTTGGGACCATATGGTTGAGTATGGTGCTCTAAATCTCCCTTACACCTTCTAAGGCGCTTATCCTTGGCTGCGGCTGTGTATCACATATGGTGTGATAGAAACCGAAGGGTATTTAAGAACTCTACCTTGCCTGAAGAGGAGATTTGTAAGTTCATATACCAAGACATCCACAACAGAGTGGCAGGTACTCCATTAGTGCTTAGTGATAACAGTTATCATAGGCAGGTTATGCAGAAATGGGATCTAAATTGTACTTTTATGTAAGGATGATGGTCTTCTTCAGTATTAGCTTCTCATAGGCTTGATTGTAGGGTGTTTACTATAGTTTGAGCATGGTTGCTCCTTGTTGTGCTTGGTGGGTATGCCCACGATCTGCTTTGTACATACCTCCTTTTATTTAATCGTACCTTCTTAATTTCCAAAAAAAAAAAAAAGACCATATTGTGCTACTATACTCACAATTGAAGAATAAGTGATCATGAGATTCAGCTCCCCTTCTACAAAGAACACATACTTGGTCCTTGGTGATACCCCAATGCTTCAATCTGTCTCTAGTGAGTAATTTGTGCTGGATGGCCATCCAAGCAATGAAAGAAAATTTCGGGACGTGCCATTGGAACCACAATAGTTTGCTCCAGCTCCTAGGAGGCCGAGAGTGTTGCAAGGCGAAGTAGGCTGATTTAATGGTGAATTGACCTGATTTAGAGGGAGACCATCTAACCATGTCTTCACGAGTTGGGTCTGGTGGTGGCAATTCATGGAGCCGTCCCCAAATCTGCATAAGGTCAATGGTAATTGAGGGGGGGACGTCCCAAGCTGAGCCCATAATAATACTGTCCACGGTTGCTTCTTTGCCAAGGCCGGAGTCATATACAACTCTAGGATTGTAGTGTTGGAGCAATGGACCATCTGGGTGCCAGTTGTCAAACCAAAGGAAGGTGCTTCTCCCATCGTGAATCTTTGATTTAATGTGAAGAGAGGCAGTATGTCTTGCTTGCAATATCTTTCTCCAACACCATGAGCAGCTAGATGGGATAGGTACTGACCAGAGGCTACGATTCCTTAAAAGAGTAGAGTGTACCCACTCAGACCACAAACTGGGATTCTTGGTAGCAATGCGCCAGATGTGCTTTAATATAGCAGCTTTGTTCCATAGCACAAGGTTGAGCAAGCCAAGGCCACCATCAAATTTGGGGGAGCATACCACCTCCCAGTTAACAGGGGACAATTTCTTGTCAAGGCTAGGGCCAGACCATAAGAATCTTCTGCAAAGTCTATTGAGGATAGCGAGGATACTTTTTGGAAGGATGAAAGTGGAGAGCCAATGTACCTTAATTGAGAAAAGCACTGATCTGACCAGAAGAAGGCGACCTGCATAGGATAAGCTACGACATTGCCAGGCTTGCATCTTTGCTTGGATGCGTCTAATGAGTGGATCACAGTCCTTGGCCGTGAGCTTGGTGGTGAGAAGAGGTAGTCCAAGATAACGTATAGGTAAAGACCCAAGCTGAAAACCAATCGATCTTGCAAGGTTAGCGGCAACATCGTCACAACCTCAGAAGAACACATGACTTTTGCCCTTGTTGACCTCCATGCCCGAAAGTAGAGAAAATCCTTGCAAGGCAGAAGCAAAGCAATGGATTGAACTCTGGTCCCCCTTAGAAAACAGTAGTAGATCATCGACAAAACTGAGAAGCTTTATGTTATTCTTTTTGCATTTAGAGTGGTAACTGAACCCAATAGTCGTTTCTTCATGAAGAACACGATTGAAAACCTCCATGACAAGGACAAAGAGGTATGGTGAGATAGGATCTCCCTGCCGTAGGCCCTTTGCTCCTCTAAAGAAGCCACACAAGCTTCCATTAATCATTATCGAGTAAGAAGGTGAGGAGATGCATTCCATGATCCATTTAGAAAAGATTGGTGGGAACTTCATTGCTTCTAAGGTTCTTTGAACACAACTCCAAGAAACGGAGTCAAAGGCCTTCCGCAAGTCAACTTTAACCGTGCAATTGGCAGTACCTCTTTTTAGGTGGTAACCATGAAGAAGTTCATGAGCCAAGAGAATATTCTCTGCTATGTTTCTGCCCCCAATAAATGCCGACTGATAGCCTCCCACGAGGTCACCTACCACCGCTTTGAGCCTATTAGCCAAGATTTTGGAAATACATTTGTAGAGAGTGTTGACACATGAAATAGGCCTGTAATCACCAACTTGAGAAGGATTCTTGCATTTAGGGACTAGCGTTACTGCTGTGCAATTCATCTCTTTGAGCAGCTGGCTAGAGGTGAAGAAGCTTTTGATAGCATGGAGCACATCTGAACCCACCACAGACCAAGCCGATTTGAAGAAGAGGGCAGTGAACCCGTCAGGGCCTGGTGCCTTGTCATCTTTAAGGCTGAAAAGGGTGCTTTTAATTTCTTCATCTGAGACCGTCATAGCCAAGGTGCTAATGTGATCTTCTGATAAGGAAGGGAGGGTAGAAGGCATAGGGGCGGTGGAGGGTGGCGAAGCCTCACCTTCTTGGAGCCATTGAACTCTCGATTTACTACGAAGCTGAGATTCCTCAATACGAAGGGCTGTGATAAGAAGGGAACGGAGTTCCTTCTCTTTGCTTGCTAGTGAAGTGTCATGGGGGGAAGCCTGAATCATGGTCTGACAATCGACCAAAAGAGATTTCAGCTCTTGGACTTTGGACGATATGCCAGCAAAAGCCTTCTTCTTGCTCCATTCCTTAAGCTTGGTTTTCAGAATCTTGACCTTCCTTACAGCAATAAAACATCGAAGTACCAGAAATTGGAGTACTCCAGGCTTCGGAGACCAGCTGTAAGAAATCCTCATGAGAGACCCAAAAGTTGAAGAATCTGAAAGGATGCTTCTTGGGTTGAAAGGGCGGGAAGATAGAGATGATAAGGGGGGGAATGATCCGAAATTCCAGGGGGGAAAACTTCAACTTCAGAAGATGCAAACTCAGTCAACCAAGGGAAATTGATAAGAGCTCGGTCAAGCTTAACCATGATTCTGCCGGGGCCATCACCTTGATTACTCCAAATGAAATTAAGTCCTTTGCTTTTCAGATCAGAGAGCTCACAAAAATCAATGAAGCTGTTAAAGTCATCAGTAGATACCCGATTGATGTGCTTACCTCCAAATTTTTCTGAATGGCCACGAACGCAGTTGAAGTCACCCACTAAAAGCCATGGGAATGAAGGATTCCATGCTTTCAGGTCATTCCACAAGAATGTTCTTTCTCTGCTGTCATTTGAGGCATAGATTGCAGTGAAAAAGAAAGACTTCTGAAGAGAAGATAACACAGCACTGCAGTGAATGAATTGATCGGAAGAGCCCAATACATTAATATCAACAATTGCTGGATTGTACAGCACCCAAATACGGCCCTTAAGAGCCTTAGAAGAGTTTGTGATGAGTGCCCAAGAAGGGCAAATCAGATTACGAATAGCTTGGGAGTTTATTTCCCTAACCTTAGTTTCCACTAAACAAATGATGTCCAACCTGTGAGAGGCGATCAAGTTCTTTACTTCCTTCTGGTTTGCTGGGTCGTTGAGACCCCTTATGTTCCAAGAGCCTATCTTAATCATTGCGAGGTGGTAATTCGAAGGGGAACTCCGGCAACGTTGCTACCTGCTGATTTGGCATTCTTCATAGCGACCTCATCCACAAGCAACTGTCGCTTCATTTTCTTACGTTGTTTCTTCTTTGAGGAAGAGGATGAGGTGATCGAATCGCTGGGGTTAAGAGCCAACAAAGGTTCAAACCTGTTGGGAGATTCCGCAACTGGGTGGGTTGGCATCTCATGCCCATAAGTGCCTTGGATAGGGGCCTGAGAGTCATGGCAGCAGCCAGCTTTCTCAGCAGCGAGGAGGCTGGCGTTGTTGGTCAAAATCCCCTCAGCCGGGTGGGTTGGCAGCTCATGCCCAGAAGGTGGCAATGTAGGTTCAGACGTGTCCTGAGATAAAGGCCCTGAAGATTCACCAAGACAAGGAGCCTTTGGAAATGCTGCACAAAAACATCTTTAACCCTTGGAGGATCCGTGATTGTCTGCCCTTCAGAATCCTTGACACTCTGCACACTATTGAAGGCCCTTCTAGCTACCATGTGGTTGTGGAAGAATGCTGTATTGAGGTCCCCATCTCTCATCCATAGGACTCGAGACTTCAGTCTAACTTGCGCCTCCTCATTTTTCATCAGTTGCACTAGTTCAGATCTCATGGATTGCTCCCTTGTGTAATGTTGGTTGTGTTCCATGCATGCATGTTGTGAGCCTCAATGTTATAAGGGGCATGTTTTCCTTGGTTTTTTTTGTTTGAGCCTTATCTTGTAAATATTTTCCTTATTAATATCACTTAGACTTACCTTCCAAAAAAAAAAAAAAATCTGGACACATGGGTTTGGATTGGATCTCCTTCTGACAATGATCAAGGTCAGCACGAACCGCCTTTACCTTGGCTTCTAATTCTGAGAACTTCATTGTCTTACTCCAGGCTTTGAGTTTTACTTTAACTTGCTGTAATTTCTTCACCACCCTAAACATTGGGGTTCCCAATACCTACACCTGCCATGCTTCTTGGACAATATGCATACACTCGTCATGTTCAAACCAAAAGTTAAAGAACCTGAAAGGTTTGTTACCTTGAGGGGGCTTAGGATAAAGAGAAATAATCACTGGGGAATGATCCGAAATCCCTGGGTTCAAGAACTCTGCCTCGGAATGCTGAAATTCAGAAACCCATCCAATGTTGGTAAGAGCATGGTCCAGCTTGCATGTGATCCTTCTCATGCCTTCACTGTGGTTCGACCAAGAATAGAACGCTCCCTTGAACTTAAGGTCAAAAAGCCAAGATTGGTGAATAAAGTTGTTGAACTGCTGGGTTGGCCTCACTTTGATGCTCCTGCCCCCTATTTTCTCATCATCCCTTCTAACACAATTGAAGTCCCCCATTACAAGCCATGGTATATCAGTACACTCCTTTTCCAAGTCATTCCACAGCAGTGATCTTTCATTACTATCATTGGACGCATAAATGAACGTTATACAGCATTGCTTTTTGTCCTCCACGAACTCCACCCCACAGTGTATGAATTGATCGGATGCTGAGAACCTTGTGATTCTGATATCCCTCGAGTTAAACAGTATCCATATACGACCCTTAAGTGCTTTATCATAATTGGATAATAACTCCCACTGGGGAGCAATCAAGCTCTTCACTACTTGGGCATTAACTGCCCTCACCTTTGTCTCAACAAGACAAGCTAGAGATAACCTGTTATTCTCTATCATCTCCCTCACTTCAAGCTGCTTGGCGGGACAATTCAGTCCCCTGATGTTCCATGAGGCAAACTTGATCATTTGGAGAGAGATGGAAACTGTCTATCAAGCTTTCGCTTGTCTCCTTGAAGGCCATCCAACTTCTTGGCCAACTTCATAGCCATTTCATCCACAAGAATCTTTTTCTTTTTCCTATTCTTCCTTTTAGAAGAATTCTCTGCACTTGTCACACCCTCGGCGCTATCCCATGCCTTGTTGGTCCACGTTGGACAGTAGCTCAAACCTGTTTGGGCTTCCTTCCATGGTGTCACCTTGAGTCGCACCCTCCATTGAACGTTGCCCAATATCCTGGGCAGGCAATTCAGGCATATTACTGACCATGTTGCTGCTCTCTCCTTGCTCCCCGGTATTAGTTTCCGGCCTTAGCTCGATCCCATTAACTTCTTTTCCTTTGGCTCCAACCGTTTTCCAGCACTCAGACGCCTCATTTGTACAAGTCACCAATGGGTCTTCAGGTACCTGTGGCCTCTCTTCCCCTGGACTCGCCCCAAAGTGCTCAAACGGGGTTGCATTTTCTTCACCAAGCTGCACAGAGTTGGAAACTCTGCCCGTGGGTCTCCACTGTTGTCTAACCGGGTTGACTTTACAGTTGTTATCAGCATGCCCAAAAACCTTGCAATGGCTGCAACTCAGAGGCTTCCAATCATACTCGACGTCAATTTGGAGGCCAGCGTCACATTCACTTCCTCCTGTGTTAAGGAAGATACTCGTTGGCCATGTAGTATCCACGTTAACCTCAACGCATATTCTTGCATAGGAGAGCCTCGTTCTCTTCCGTGTGCTCGTCCATAAAGAGAGGCTTGCCCACCCCACTCGCAATGAAGCTCAACCCATCTTGTGTCCAAAACTCCATTGGTATATTGAAGAATTTGATCCAGACGGGAAGATTACTCAACTGAGATTTCACAAATTGCATGCTTGGTTCCCATTCCTTCAAGATGAGGAGACGCCCAGCTAAATGCCATGGTGCCTCTTGCAAGACTTTGGCTCTCATATTACCATCTTCAAACTTAAAAATAAAGAAGCCATTATCCACAGCCGATACACTAACTTTCCCAAACTTTTGCCACATTCTCTCCACCATCCCTTTCACCACTGTAAAAGGAAGTCTTCTGTCGAGAAAGTGGCCCACTAAGCTTCCCTGCCAAAGCTTTATCCCCTCCTCTGCCACTGCAGGGGGTGGGCACACTAATACCTTTCCATCTCTAACCACCTGCTTATGAAACTGCATCTGTGCCCTTGGGTAGCTTGGCGGATCAAACAACCTGTTCCAGGTCTTATCAGGTCCTACCATTCCTTTGTTAAATAGCCCACCTGACGGATCAGAGGACTCAGCACAGCAGTTGCTTGAAATGGCAAGGTTCACTCCTGCCACATTATGCGTCCCAGAGTGCATCCGAGGAGACAAGCCCATTGCCGTCTCTGTGCCTGCAGGCTCATTGCCAGGCCTACTCGTAGCCAACACACCTGGCTCTTGGGCGGCAGGCTGGCCAGGTAGTGGAGGGAACTCCAAATTCAAACTCTCCTGCCCAGGAAAACCCGATGTGGACATGCTGGACGCCTGAAAACCACTGTGGTATCAGAAAACCACTATCGCAGCTCCACTCAATACACAACTCAATCAGACAAGACGATGAGCACCACCCAGTGCTCTCCTTAGCTGCAAATCTACCAGACCAGTTGCAATGCGAGCTACTGATACTGCTACTGCTACTACGCGAACGAACCCAATCAAAAATTACCCAGCACAGCTTCTCCAGACCAGGTCTCACACCGCCCAACACACAGAATAATATCTCCGATCACCGCAAAAACCCCCGGTGGGCCACCTTACGCACGAACAGACCCTTGCTCGTCTAGCGCACAACGACCACTGCAGGCTCACAAGGAGAGCCAGACGCCATGCAGAACCCCCAACACCTGGGCTACGAAGCCTTCACGCGCTTTGCCGCAGCCACCTCTGTCTACACCTCACCACAGACAGACCACGAGCAACGAGACCACGAGCAGGCCTTAAAAAAACCACAAACAGACCCACCAGCGACCACCAACAGAACCAGAAACAGACCCAAAAGACGCCAACGATAGCCAGCCAGCAATCAACAACCTTCACGTACAAACACCAGGAGCGAACCTTCACACCCGAACGAAACAAGCCATCACTATCGAACGAACCGAGCCTTAACACATGAACAACCGCTTGACCACCAGCCTCCAAGGTCACCGGTGATAGCGAGCGAGCGAACAACACCTTCACTTCATGAGCGAACATCTAGGTTAGGCCTTGGAAGGTCTGGTAACCTCGCCCACACCTCAATCAAGTCAAATGAAGTAGCTATAGGACTGTCCCAATCAGCATTGGTTAGAAGCTCATGAGCCAAAGCATCATCAGAAAATCCTGAATCATAAATCAAGGATGCCAATTATCGTACCAGATTGAAGTGTTCCTTTCGTTGTTGATTATATGCTTTGTGAACCTGGAAGCAATATCCCTTTGCCTAAGCGTTTTCCTCCACACCCAAGAAGCCGTGGAGGGGATTGGAACACTCCAAAAATTCCTTCCTCTAAGCAAATTGGTAATAACCCATGATACCCAAAGATTATCTGCCTTGCTTCCCACAAGCCAAGCTTGTCTTAGGACTGCACACTTGTTCCAAAGATTTTTTTTTTTTGAACATTAATTCAAAATTGCATTAATAAACAAAAATATACAATGGGGCCCAGTCAAGCGTCCAATGTGGAGACTCCACACAGACACAAGGCAAGGTACAAAGACCTACAAAAGACCACTCCACACTCAACAAGAGCCAACACAAACACCACCCCTAACAGAAATGGGACAAAGAAACCTCCATTCACCAACACGCTAGGTCCACCAGTAACACCTACCCCGCCAACAAGCTAGACACGCATTTGCCAATCAAGGCCCCAATCATGTACAATCTGCCGGTTTCGAGGGGAGTCTTTAACCACAATACTTCGGTTGCAGCAAACGGCTTTAACATCTGTAACAATATAGCTCACCACCACTTCTGGAGGGAGATAGCTGTTCTTGAAGACACGTCGATTTCTTTCAATCCAGATATGATAAACTAGAGCTGCAAATGAAAGTTTAGCAAGTCTTATAGTAGGGGACTTACCCTTGAATCTCCTTGCTGCCCATAATGCAACCCCGTCCCAAGGACGGTTCGTTGTAGCAATGGCATTCATACGCATGACATGCTGCCAAATTTTCGAACTGTACTCACACTGGAACAAAAGATGTTGCTGGTCTTCATCACACCTTCTACACAGCACACATGTAACCTGATTAATCACTCCCCATTTTGCCAATCTCTCCTTTGTGAGAAGTCTCCGGTGCAAAGCAAACCAAAGGATGAGTGCATGTCTAGGGATGTGACCAGCAAACCACACCAAGTGATACCAAGGAACCACCGATTTATCCTCCTCCAAGGCCTTGTACGCTGAAGCCAGCTGAAACGTGTCTGAGTTTGTGGGGCACCAGATGGTTTGGTCCTGTCGTTCACTATTAAGACTTGGGAGCTCATTCAAATGACTCCATATTTCCAAGAGATCTGGAGAAACAGAAACTGGGACGTTCCACTCGTTGTTTTTTTTTTTTTGGAAAATAAGTCCAAGTAATATATTAAAGAAAGATATTTACAATGAAGAGTGAAAACGAAGTTGAAAACCAACAAACTAGCCCATAAATGGCTGCCAATAACACACTACACTACTCTGAATCATAACAAGAATGACCCCACAAAGAACACAAGAGAAATAGGTCCAGTGCTTATGGCATGCATTCCCAACGCAAGCTCCAATTGTTGATAAGCTGTCTATGTAGAGAAGAGTCAGGTAGGTACACTCGCTCTGTGTTGGCCTTGATACATACATCAGATATTATGCTTGATTTCACGACTTGCCATGGCAGATAGCTGTTTTTTTTTTTTTTGGAAGGTAAGTCCAAGTGATATTAATAAGGAAAATATTTACAAGATAAGGCTCAAACAAAAAAAACCAAGGAAAACATGCCCCTTATAACATTGAGGCTCACAACATGCATGCATGGAACACAACCAACATTACACAAGATCCCACTTAAGGTTCCAACTAGTGACTAGGTGACGATGTAGTGGTGAATCTGGGAGCATCACTCGATCAAGATTTGCTTTGTCTTGAACATCAGCAACTATGTTGGCCTCAACAAGTTGCCAAGGTACATAAGAGTTCGTGAAGATCCGACGGTTCCTCTCTCTCCATATATGGTACACAGCAGCTGCAAGAGACAACCTGAAAATGAATTGGGCGTGGTGACTACCCAGGCTCAAAGTCGAAGCCCAATGCACAAATTCTACCCACGGGAGGTTCACTCTAGTTACACTAGTACGTTGAAAGGATAGGGTGCCAGATTTGGGAGCTAAACTGACACTCAAAAAACAGGTGGGCATGTGATTCATGGTTAAGCCTGCATAACACACAAGTTGTCTGAGTGGTAATGTTCCTCTTGCACAACCGGTCACGAGTAAGAAGCCTTTGATTCACTGCTAGCCATAGTGTAAAAGCTTGCTTGGGTATATGCTTGGGAAACCAGACCAGCCCATTCCATTCCACTCGGTCTCTACCAATATCCAAACTCTTATATGCACTAGCAATATCAAACATACCTGACTTTGATGGCATCCATATCAGTACATCTACACGGTCCGGTACTGGGTCCTTAAGTGCTACAAGTTTAGACCAAACTTGAATTAAATCCGGTGATGCTGCAACCGGAGGGTCCCACTGTCGCCGCAAGAGATATCTTAAAGATAGCTGTTCTTGAAGATCCTGCTATTCCTTTCCCTCCAAACATGGTACACTGTCGCCGCAAGAGATATCTTAAAGAGTGCTCGGGCTTTTACATGACCCACTTTCAATGATGCTGCCCATTGAATTGTTTCCATCCAAGATCGGTTAACCCTGTTCAAGCAATTAAGATGAAGAATATGGTTCCAGATTTGCTTAGTGTACTCACACTCAAAGAATAGGTGTGTGTGGGACTCATCCCTTTGCCGGCATAGCACACAAGTGGCTTGTTGGGTAATTCCCAGTTTATAGAGACAATCACATGTAAGTAATCTTTGGTTACTAGCTAACCACAAAGTAAAAGCATGCTTGGGAATATGCTTGGGGAACACCATACTAAACCATACCATATGCATGAGGGGCGAGGACTGGGGAACCATACTAAACCACTCGTTGTTATCAATGATGGTGTCAACACAGTCAGACCGGAGTAGTCCCGAATCATAAATAACTCGCAACCCATACCTTACTACCAATGGTCCATGGGGATGCCAGTTATCATACCACAATGAGGTGCTCTTGCCATTGAACACCCTTTTCTTAATGAGGTTTTTTTTTTTGGAAGGTAAGTCCAAATTGTATTAATGAGAAAAAGGATATTTACAATGAGGCATAAGACACGCAAGTACCAGTAGGTACATTACAACAAAAACACTTTAACAAGATAGAACATGTAGCATGATCGTGGGGTTACAAGTAAAGCTCCCAAGATAATCGCCAATTATTGATGAGCTGCCTGTGAGTAGGGGTGTCAAGGATACGGGTCCGTGCCATATTGGTTTTTCCTTGTACATCAAACATAATGCTATCTGTAAGAACTTGCTGGGGGAGGTATGCATTCTTGAAAATTCTCCGGTTTCTTTCCCTCCACACTTGGTATACGGTAGCTGCAAGAGATAGGTAGAGAAGCTGCTGAGCCTTGACATCACCCAGTCTAAGTGAAGATATCCATTGTATTAGATCCCTCCAAGGTCTGTTTAATCTGGTCACACAGTTTAGTAACAACATATGGTTCCAAATTTCTTTGGTGTAGGTGCAATCAAAGAAAAGGTGCTCATGGGATTCATCACCTCGCCTACATAGGACACACTTGGCCTGTTGGACAATTCCCATTCTGTGCAGCCGGTCACATGTGAGTAGTCTTTGATTAATGGCTAACCATAAAGTAAAAGCATGCTTCGGGATGTGGTTATGAAACCATACCAGATCGTGCCATGTTGCCAATGGTTTGGGGACTTGTAAGCTTTGATATGCACTACTGATGTTGAAGGCACCTGTTTTGGATGGCGTCCATGTGAAGATATCATCAGTATCACAGCATGGCTTGGGCATTCGATCAAGCTTCCCCCATACTTCAATCAAATCCAATGTCACAGCAACCGGTGGATCCCATTCATCTTCTGATATTATTGCACTTACCTTGGCATGGCATTGGAGACCTGAGTCGTATATGAGACGCTGGCCATATTTTGGGAACAAAGGACCATCGGGGTGCCAGTTATCATACCATAGTGAAGTTTGTTCTCCATTGTGTATTTTCTTCTTGACCAACAAGGCCATTGAGGACCTTGCTCGGAGGACTTTCCTCCAAGCCCAGGAGCAGCTTGCTGGTATGTTAAGTATCCAAAAGTTGCGGCCCTTGATGAGGTAATGATGTACCCACCGAACCCACAAAGAGTCATGTGACGTTAGGACTCTCCATGCATGCTTCATGATTGCTGCTTTGTTCCAAGAGTAGAGCTTGAAGAGCCCCAGGCCACCCTCCTTGCGGGGGGTGCACACCACATCCCAACTGATTGGGTTCATTTTGTGCTTTAATTGTGGTCCTGTCCAAAGGAATCTTCTACAAATCTTTTCCAGCTCATCAATCACTCCTTTTGGAAGGATAAAAGTTGACAACCAGTGCACTTTTATAGAGAAGAGAACTGCTTTGATGAGCAAAAGCTTACCTGCATACGAGAGACATCTGCCCTTCCATGATTGTGCTTTCTCTTTGATTCGAGATATGAGTGGCTCACAATCTCGCCATGAGAGTTTGGAGGTGAAGAGAGGAAGCCCAAGATACTTCACCGGAAGGGTGCCAAGAGAGAACCCCATTTGCATACTAAGCTCCTTCTGCTGCTCCTCAGGAACTCCACTTAGGAACATAGAACTTTTCATATTGTTGACTTGCAAACCTGTGAGTGTTTGGAAGTCATGTAGAGCCTTCTGAATACACCCCAAAGAGGATTTATCAGCAGCAGAGAACACAAAGAGGTCATCAGCAAAACATAGGAGTTTAAGACCCATGAGGTTGACAGCATGCTCACAATCTCGCCATGAGGTTGACAGCATGCTCTCTAATGTTGAGTACCTTTCGCCATACCCATGAGCAACCACTTGGACACTGCAACGCCCAGAAATTCCTATTCCTTATGAGATGTCTTTGCACCCATAAAACCCAAAGGTTAGATGATTTAGTCACAATAAGCCATACATACCTCATTATTGCACTTTTGTTCCACAACTGCAAGTTGAATAACCCAAGACCTCCTTGATTCTTAGGCAAGCACACAGTAGCCCAATTCACTGGAGATATTTTCTTTCCCCTCATCTCTGAACTTGACCATAGAAATTTCCTACATATGCTCTCAAGTTCCCGAATCACCTTCTTAGGAAGAATGAAAGTGGACAACCATTGGACCTTGATGGAGAAAAGGACAGACTTGATAAGTAATAGCCGACTAGCATATGACAAGAATCGACCCCTCCAGGAATGAGTCCTAGTCTTCATTCTTTCAATAAGAGGTTGGCAATGGGCAGATGTTAGCTTTGTAGATATTAATGGCAGCCCCAAGTACTTCACCGGCAAATCAGCAATTGAGAACTCAGCTACCTGCTTCACCAACTCTAACGTGTTATCATCCACTCCACTAGTGAAAAGTACACTCTTGTCCTTATTAACATGAAGTCCCGACACCTCGGTGAAGGTACTCAAGGCCTCAACAATACACGAAACAGATGTGGGATCTCCATGAGAGAAGAGGAATAGATCATCTGCAAAGCACAACATTTTCTGCTCGGCGTTACTCTTCTGATTTGCGTTCGTGCTTGCTCGGGTTACTCCTCGAAAGGCCGTCTTCTGTCCGGCACTATTCTTCTGCTCGGCGTTCGTGCCTGCTCGTGATTTCGTCTGGTATTCTGCTCGGCGTTAATCTGTTCGGAATTATTCTGCTCGGCCTGTCTGCTCCGGATTATTCTGCTCGCCGTTATTCTGTTCGTGGCTTCGAGCGTTTCCTGCTCGGCATTATTATTCTGTGCCTCCCGTGTTTGCCGGTTGCTCGAAGACTGTTTCTGGATCCTTGCTCGTGATTGTCCGTGAATCTCCTGTTCGTGTCTGTTCGGTGGTCTTCTCAGGGACTGTTCGTGGTTTCTGCTTGGAGTTGGTTTATCAAGATTCTGCTCTGGTTCCCGACGTGAAGTTTGGTTGAGCTGCTTCTGTGGAGTGCCATATCGTGAGGTGATAGCTTCCATGTGCATGGCCTGGTTTTCGTGAGGGCCTTGGTTTCTCCTTTGGTACTACGGGTGCCTCTACCGGAGTCCTGTTCGGAGTTGTCTATCGCGTTTCGGTTATCTGTTCTCGGCGCTATCGGAATTAACTGTTTCGGCGTTATCGGAGTCCTCTGTTTGGAGCGTTCTTGGTGGAGCTGGGTTATTGGCTACCTGTTCGGAGCCGAGTGTCGTTATTCCTTTGATGGCACTTCGGCACCCTCTCTGAGATGACGACGGTGGTTTTTGCAGGTGTTCCTCCGGCATCCGTCTCGGTGCCGGCTACTGCTCCGTCAGATGCCCCATCTAATCGGCGCGTTTTAGATGAGCCGATTATTGACCATGTTCCAGATCGCCGATCTTCTTTTGAACTGTTCCCGCCTCTGCGCTCTCTTACTCAGGCTGACTCTGGGCAGTGTTGCAGCGCATTTCCTGCTGATTCTTCCGGCTACACCCAGCATCAGCAGAGCAGCGTTCCTTGTTTGGGGGGTTCTTCTGTGCAGCAGGATGTGCTGAGTCCTTGCTTGCCTCAAAGAGGAAAGTCCTGGTTCGACTTATTCCAAAACGAGTTGGCGGATAAACCCAAATTATCCTTTCATGCACCTAAGATTGTTGATGGCATAGTCACGGTTTCTCCTCCTCCAGAGGTATTTAATCAAGGTGTCCACTTATGGAAGGGCTGTCTCATTGGGTATTTCTTGGATAGAAGCCTCCCCCTCAACGTCATCAAAAGCTTGGCACTCAAGATTTGGGGGAAAGCAGATGTCTTCAGTATTGATAATGGATTCTTTATCTTCAGGTTTTCCTCCTCCTCTGTTAGAGACAAGGTTCTCTTCCAAGGCCCCTGGTATATGGCTGGTCGGTTGATGGTCTTTAAAGAATGGGAACCCAATCTTTCTCTTGAAAAAACCCAGCTTTCTAAGGTCCCCATTTGGGTGAAGCTATTCAATGTCCCTCTTGAATTATGGACTCCCACTGGGTTCAGTTTTATTGCTAGTGGTATTGGTAAGCCGCTGTTCCTTGATGAGTCGACTGAAAAACGCTCCAAATTAAGCTACGCCCGCGTATGTGTCGAAGTTGATACCTTATGTTCCTTCCCTGATAAGATCATCGTACAGCATGGTGCCGAGAATGTCACCACAGTAATCCACACAGAATTCGGTTGGAAGCCCATCAAATGTAAGGTTTGTGATGTCTTCGGTCACTCCGACTCTAGATGCTCCAGGGTGAGAGCTAGGGAATGGCGACCCACATGGAGGAAGTTCTCGTCTTTGCTCGATTTATCAGCGACATCTCATGATGGGCTCGTGCAGGGGCAGGTCGGGCCTGACCTGTTCGGGCTCGGTACATCTTCATCTCCTCCTATCCTTGAGCAGGCAGCGCAAGTTGGGACTGTTGGGGCTGTTAATTCTGTGGAGCAGGGTGGGGCTGTAGACTCAGTTGTTTCAGTTGCTTCTCAAGACTTAGTTGACCAAGTAACGCTTGCGCATGTTGACAATCCTGTTGACGTTGATGATAAGCATGTAGAGCATGTGCATGTGGTGGATAACCCTGTTGGGTGCAGTTGGGATAAACCTCTTGATCAAATGGTATCCAAAGGAGCAGCTGGAGTTCTCGATCACGTGGATCACCTCAATGCCTCTTTGCATGTCGAGGCTACCGATACTGTAATGTCTAAAGGTAAGCAGATTGCTTCGTCTCCATCCCCGGTTCCTCAAGCTGGAATTGAGACGAGTCCCAACCAGTTTGACCTCCTCAATGAGTTGCCCTTCAAGGGCTTGAGTTCCAGCTCCCTCTCAAAGAAGCAGCGCAAGAAGGCTAGGAAACGTCTTCTGGTGGATGAGATAGCAATGAAGGAGGCTAAGAATGCTTGCTTGGCCCTCTCTTCCAAATCAGGAGTTTCCTGTCGTGGCCCTAAAGAGATCCACTCCCCTCATGATTAAGTTGGCTACTTGGAACATTAGGGGTCTGAACGATCCCTCTAAGCAAAGAGAAGTTATGAATTTAATTGCTTCTCAACGGCTCACTATGTTATGTCTTGTGGAGACGAAGGTCCGAAGAGTGAATGCTGATTTTGTCCAAAATTTATTATGCCCAACTTGGTCCTGTATTACGAATTATGATCAGGCTTTGAAAGGGCGTATCTGGGTTTGCTATGACCCTTCAGTTATTTCCGTTTCTAAATTGTTTGAATCTCACCAACTTATCCATTGTTGGGTCGAGTTTGTGGCTTCTGGCAAAACATCTCACATATCCTTTGTTTACGGGGATAATGATGCTATGGTTCGGAGAGATCTTTGGAGAAACTTGCGTCTTTGCTCGGTTGACAGCCCTTGGTTATTGATTGGGGACTTTAATTGTGTTAGAAAACACTCTGAAAATATTGGAGGTAACAAAATAAATATGAGTGCCACTCATGACTTCAATTCTTGTATAAGCGACTGCTTTCTGATTGAAATGAACTATAAAGGATTTATGCACACATGGAGCAATATGAGCTCTGGCCAAAGGCGTATCTCTTGCAAGCTAGATCGGGTTCTTGTTAATATTGCTTGGATCAGCCAATTCAACCATTCTGAGATTGATTTTTTGCCTCCTGGTATTTCTGATCACAACCCTGTTATTGTCTCTGTGGACCCAGTGATGCTGAAAAGTAACAGGCCTTTCAAGTTCTTTAACTTTTGGACCTCCACAGATGAATTTCTACCCTTGGTGGCGGAAGTCTGGCAAGCGCCGGTTGCTGGTAAGCCTATGTTTCAACTCTATTCCAAGCTTAAAAAGCTTAAACTCAGACTCAAGGAGTGGAGTAGGCAGAAGCAATTTGCCCAAGCGTCTATCCAAGTGGTTGATATTAGGGAGAAGCTTGAGCTTTGTCAGAAGGCTTTGCATTCTAGCCCTTTAGATACCCATCTTTCCTCTTTGGAACGGAGGCTCAGGAAGGACATGGAGGACCTCTTGCGTGTCAAGGAAGCGCAATATAGACAGAAATCCAGAATTCAGTGGATGAAAGAAGGTGACCAGAGTACTAAGTTCTTCTTTAACTCTATAGCTTTCAGACGGTCCCACAACTCCATATCCAGATTGACTGACACTACTGGAAGTGAGCTTACTGATCAGTCTCAGATAAGGCAGCACATTGTTTCGCACTTTTCTAGGTTGTTGGGTGAGAAGGATTTGTCCCTTGAGCCGTTTGAGGCTAATTTTGACCGCTTTCTTGAACACGACCAGATCCAAGGGCTGCAAGCAGATGTCACTGATGAGGAGATCAAGACCACAATGTTCTCCCTTAAGGATGAAAAGGCTCCAGGCCCAGATGGCTTCACCCCAGCATTTTTTAAGAAAGCGTGGAACCTTGTGGGAAAAGATGTCACTGATGCGATTAGATCCTTCTTTTTCTCAGGAAAGCTCCTGAAGCAGGTGAATCACTCCATCATCAGCCTTGTCCCCAAGAAAGGTAAGCCCTCCTTGATATCGGATTATCGGCCTATCTCGTGTGTTAACACTATATACAAATGTATTTCAAAGATCTTGGCCAATAGGATCAAAGCAGTAATTGGGTTTTTGGTTGGCATGCATCAGTCGGCTTTCATTCCGGATAGAAGCATGGTGGATAATATACTTCTTACTCATGAGCTTTTTAGAAGTTACCATCTCAATAAAGGTCCTCCCAGGTGTGCCCTCAAGATTGATATAAGGAGAGCATTCGACTCCATCGATTGGCATTGTGTTGAAGAGGTTCTCAAAGGTTTCAAGTTTCCCCCTCGATTTATCTCTTGGATCTTGGAATGTGTCTCTACCACATCGTTTTCAGTTATGATTAATGGTAGCATGGAAGGTTTCTTCAAAGGGGGCAAGGGCCTCAGGCAAGGTGATCCAATTTCTCCATATTTATTTGTCCTTGTTATGGAACTTTTTGACAAGATCTTGAAGGATAAGACAGCTGTGCATTTTAGGCCTCACCCCAAATGCTTTGAGCCGCCTATCAAGCAACTGTGCTTTGCCGATGACATGTTTGTTTTCTCCCATGGGGACTCTAGTTCCATTAATTGTGTTTCCACTACTTTATCACTATTTGGCAGGTTATCTGGTCTGCATGTTAACAAGGAGAAAAGTGCTGTATTCATGGCTGGCATTCCTGATAGTGTTAAAAGTGAAATTCTGCAGACACTGGGTTTCATGGAAGGGCATATTCTTGTAAAGTACTTGGGGCTGCCTCCCATCTCCTCTCGTTTGTCGGCTAAAGATTGTGAGCCTCTTCTCCAAAAGCTTACATCCCGTACTCAGTCCTGGCAAGGTAGGCATTTGTCATATGCAGGCCGTCTATTGCTTCTTAAGTCAGTCTTGTTTTCCATTGCGGTTTATTGGATGTCTGTTTTCATTCTCCCCAAGGAAGTAATCTACAAGATGGAGAGAATATGCAGGCACTTCTTATGGTCTGGAAGCGCCCAAGATGCTAAACTCTCTAAGGTTAAATGGGACCATGTCTGTTCGCCTATCGACCAAGGCGGTTTGGGGGTCTTGAACCTCCATCTTTGGAATAAGTGTGCCGTGCTAAGACAAGCATGGCTTGTGGGAAGCAATGCTGTCAATCTTTGGGTTTCTTGGGTTAATAGCAACCTGCTTCGTGGAAGAAACTTCTGGAGTGTCCCTATACCTTCCACGGCTTCTTGGATTTGGAGGAAAACTCTTAAGCAAAGAGTTATTGCATCCAGATATACAAAGCACATAATCAACAATGGAAGGAACACTTCAATCTGGTATGACAATTGGCACCCTTTTGGTCCTTTAGCTGCAAGATTTGGCAGGAGAATGATTTATGATTCAGGGTTCCCAGATGATGCTTTGGTCCAAGAACTTATCATCAATGATGATTGGGACTCCCCAATTGCTACTTCTTTAGATCTGATTGGTGTCTGGGATCGACTTCAGAGTCTGCCTAGGCCTAACTCAAACATGGATGACAGGATTATTTGGTCTCTTTCTCATTCTGGTTTTTTTAGTATCAGGGCCACATATAAAGCCTTGGATGCTAGTCGACCTTCAGCACCTTGGGCGCGGTTAGTATGGTTTACTTGCAATATTCCCAGACATGCGTTTGTGACCTGGCTTGCCATAAGGACTGCACTTCTCACAAAGGACAGACTCGTCAAATGGGGTACCATTCAAAGTGCCGTGTGTGTGTTTTGCCGTCAAGGTAACGAATCCATCTCCCACCTTTTTTTCCAATGTGCCTACAGTTCTCATATTTGGCGATTTCTCTTGCACAAGAATGGTCTTGATGCCTCCTCTCCTATCCCCCCATGGAATCTTATTGTTGAGGCGGCTACCTCATGGTGCACCAAATCCACTCTTCATCTCCTAAGAAGGCTTTCTTTGTCTGCTGCTGTTTACCACATATGGTGTGAGAGGAATCGTAGAGTCTTTAAAAGCTCGGCCTTGCCTGAAGAAGAGGTGTGTAAGTTTATTATGCAGGACATTTCATACAGGCTTGCTGGTCATCACTTTGCCCTCAGAGACAATGCTTTTCATAGGCAGATTGCCGTCAATTGGGGTCTTAATTGTAACCTCACTTAATGTTGGGCTTTTTCTTCTTTTGTGAGCTTGATAGTATCATGCGTCTCTAGTAAGGTGCTGAATGCTCCTTACTTTGTTCGGTGGGTATGCCCACTCTCTGCTTGTACATGTTCTTCTTTTTCTTTCTCTTATTAATGGAATCTTTCTTAACTTCCAAAAAAAAAAAATCTTCACATTTGGGTCACGACACCTGGAATGATGCTTGAACTGCAAAGCCGTTTTCTCTTCAAGAATAACATGACAAAGCTCCATGACAAGCACAAATAAATACGGGGACATAGGGTCCCCTTGCCGAATACCTCTAGTGCTTTTGAAGAACCCCACTAAGCTGCCATTCAACATTATGGAGAAGTATGGAGTTGATACACACTCCATTATCCATGAAATGAAATTCGGGGGAAAGTTCATACCTTGGAGGGTAGCCCTAATACATCCCCAATCAATCGTGTCATAGGCCTTCCTAAGGTCCACCTTGATTGCACACTTCTGATGGTTGCTTTTAAGGTGGTAGTTGTTCATAATCTCATGAGTGAGCAACACATTGTCCACAAGTCTTCTTCCAGGAATGAAGGCTGACTGGTACTCTCCCACTAAGTCCCCCACAACACTCTTCAATCTGTTAGCCAGGATCTTTGCTATGCACTTGCTCCAAAGATGAAGATTCAAGACACCAAGACCACCTTTATCAATAGGAGAGCAGACTTGATCCCACTTAACCTTACATATTTTGGCTTCTTGACTAGCTCCAGCCCATAAGAAATGCCTGTAGATTTTCTCCATCTTGTATAATACTTCCTTGGGCAAAATATAGACAGACATCCAGAAAACTGCAAGAGAGAACAAGACTGACTTGACCAGCAAAAGGCGTCCTGCATAGGATAAAAACCTTCCTTGCCATGACTGGGTCCTAGCAATAAGTCTTTGAATGAGGGGATCACAATCTCTGGCAGTCAGATGAGTAGATATAAGAGGCAATTCTAAGTACTTCACAGGAATATGCCCTTCATTGAACCCCAAAACACTAATAACTAGTGAGACCGAGGAGCGAAATCCCAATTCAGATCCCAATTGGATATACGTTGGCGATGGATGGGGTTGTCCTGAAGCTTTACTTGACCCTGATTTGCTTTATCACGAACATCTGATGTAATTGTGGTAATCAAGACCTGCCATAGCATATAAATATTACTAAAAACTCAACGGTTTCTTTCCCTCCAAAGGTGGTACACTATGGCTGCTAAGGATAGTTTGAACAACAACCGAGCTTGAGGGCTGGCCGCTTGCAAGGAGGAAGCCCATTGCACAAGTTGAACCCAAGACCGTTGTGTTCTATTTACACAGTTCATGGATAGCATATGATTCCAGATCTGAGAGCTATAGTGGCATTCGAAGAACAAATGAGTGTGAGACTCATCTATAAGTCTACACAGCACGCATGAGGCATTATCAAGAACACGTAGCTTCAAGAGACGGTCCCGAGTGAGCAGCATTTGGTTTATGGCTAGCCATAATATAAATGTATGCTTCGGTATATGTTGTGGGAACCATACCAGACTATGCCAAGGGACTTGCACACGGATATTATCAAGACTCTTATAAGCACTCTTGATATCAAACATACCTGAATTTGAGGGGATCCATAATAACTCATCATCTCTATCTGGTATTGGATTCTTCAACAATTGGAGCTTACTCCACACCTCAATTAAATTAGGACAGGCAGCCACAGGGGGATCCCAATTGTGCATTGAAATGATGTTGTCAACCATGGCACTAGATGAAAGGCCGGAATCATATATCAAGCGATAACCGTACCTGTTAAATAAGGGACCATCAGGGTGCCAATTGTCATACCATATAGAGGTGGTCTTACCATTGTTAATCTTCTTTTTCACCAAGAGAGCCATATCATGTCTAGTTCTTAGAAGCTTCCTCCACACCCAAGAGCTACTTGCTGGTCTTTGACTAAGTATTTGTGAACCCACTGCACCCACAAGGATTCACCCTTGCTAAGGATATGCCAAATGTTCTTCATTATTGCAACCTTATTCCATATGCAAAGCTTGAACAAGTCGAGACCACCTTCATCTCGTGGCATGCAAGCAATATCCCAGCTTATCGGAGTCATTTTCTGCTTGAGATCAGGTCCTGTCCAAAGAAATCTTCTAATAATAGTTTCCAGTTCAGAAAGCACACCTTTGGGAATGATGAAGGAGGACAGCCAATGAACTTTGATAGAGAATAGCACTGATTTAATAAGCTGCCTACCAGCATAGGAGAGACTTCTACCTTTCCAAGATTGGGTTCTTGCCTTGACTTGCTTAATGAGGGGCTCACAATCCACCCTTGTGAGCTTGGAAGTGAATAAGGGAATACCAAGGTACTTGACCGGCAGCTCCCCAATAGGAAATCCAGCCATCAAGCTTATTGCGGTCTTCTGATCATGGTCCACACCACTTAGGTACATGGCACTCTTGGATTTGTTGACATATAGCCCCTGTTAGTTCATGGAAGTCATCCAGAGCTTTGAGAATACATTGAAGGGAGGATTGATCAGCTTTAGAGAAGATGAACAAATCATCTGCAAAGCACAAGAGCTTAAGGTCAATAGCCTCACATCTGTGATGATGAGTAAAACCTTGATTGGTATTCTTCTCCAACAACCTGCTGAAAACTTTTATTACCAAGACAAACAGATAAGGGGACATGGGGTCACCTTGCCTTATTCCTTTAGCACCTTTAAAGAAACCACACATGGTACCGTTTATCATGATGGAAAATGCTTGAGTAGTAACACACTCCATGATCCATGTAACCATATTAGCGGGAAAATGTAGTGCATGTAACATTTGCCTAAAGCAAGGGGACATGGGGTCACCTTGCTTTATGTGAATGGATTTTCGCAGGTGACGCGCCAGTGGCCTAATAATGTTGCATGGCTGGAAAATACATGTGCTGGATCTTCCTTTGGACAGGTACTTATGAGATTATCCTTTGCAGCGGCCATCTATAACATTTGGAGTGAAAGAAACAGGACCTTCAAAAATAGCTATCTCCCTCACCAAGAGGTGTTGAGGCATATAGTGAATGACATTAGAGGGAAACTGAAGTACAGCAAAATCAAGGTACATGCTAATCCACGTGATCACCAATTGGTACACAACTGGGATTTGAGTTGCTTAGGAGCCTCAGTGATGCATAGGGGAGGTATGGTGTGACGGGGTGTGAGGTGAGGAGGAGGTTAACCAGAGGGGGAAGGTTAGAGTGTATTTGTATTTTTGTTTGTCCATGTTGCGAGCTTAGGCTCTTGTACCTTGCACCACAGTGTGGGTGAGGATCCCTTTTGTATATTCTTTCTCATTTTATATAATTACTTACTTTTCAAAAAAAAATGATACCGAGTCAAAGGCCTTACGAATATCAACTTTGAGTGCACACTTCATATGACACCCATTCAAGTGGTAATTGACGGGTATTGCTTGGGAGGTTTTTGCTTGTGAGCATCGTCGGCCTTGCTCGTCACTCTTATTTCGTCCCTTCTTCGGATTCGTGGAGATTGTTCTGAGCATTGGGTGTTTCGGGATCTGCTCCGTCGAGCTTTGTGGAGCATCTGATCCGTCGTTCTCGGTAGGTGGTTTCTGGCATCCGGTTTTCAGGTGGTACCTGGCAGTGTTGGTCTTGGTTCCGGCAGGTGGTGAGTTGTATCGGTTTTACTTGGGCGATCGTGGCCTTCCGCCGTCCGTCTACTGGAAGTCGGCTTTTCCGGTGTCTGGTCGATCTGGCCTGCTAGTGGTTGAACCGGAATGGCTGGGCCTAGCGGCCCCTTGATGTCTTCTGATTTCCCGCCCTTGCGTCTGCTGCATGAGACTAATGCAAAGACAACTGATACATCTGTTCAATTGCCGAAATTGGTGACTGTTCCGCCTGACTCTGCTGCAAAGGATGGTCATCAGTCTTTGCTTTCTGAAGATAACCCCCAGCTCGGAAAGGAGACGGCTTCTTCTCTGCTGTCCAATGAGGACATTGCGCATGTTTGCCAACTCAACAAGGATCTGCTGCCTACTCCTGCTTCTGGAGAGCAGTATCCTGGCGTTTTGCACCCAGTGCCTGCCCACAGTGTGCTCGAGAACCCTGGCATCTCTGCCCAGCACACTTCTCCAGCCATATTGCAGCCGCTCTGCCCTCAACCAGGTATTCTCGGACCTGCCAGCACAGCTCCTGCTGCTTCTGCACCTAAGAGCTGGTCTTCTCTTTTCGGGCATAATGCAACTGAGAAATCAAAGCTGCAGTACCATCCTCCTTCTTTTGTTGATGGAAAGATATTGGTCTCTCCCCCTGCTGAGGTGGCCATTGAAGGTAGAAGACATTGGGAGGATAGCCTAGTTGGGCACTTTCTTGACAAGAAATTGCCATTTCCAGTCGTTAAGAGTATTGCTGACCGTATATGGGGGAAATCTGGTGGGGTTCAAGTTTCTGAAGCTGCTAATGGCTTCTTTATCCTACGGTTCACAAATTTTGAAACCAGGCGAAAGGTGCTCAGTGATGGTCCTTGGCACTTTGCAGGTAGGCTATTCATTATCAAAGAATGGCAACCCAATCTTCAGTTCCAAAAATCTGCTCTTGATAGAGTGCCTGTATGGATCAAGCTATCCAATGTTCCAATGGAGTTTTGGACTCCTGAGGGGCTTAGTTTTCTTGCTAGTGGGGTTGGTAAGCCACTATTTCTTGACGAGGCAACTGAAAAAAAAAACCAGATTAAGCTTTGCCCGAATCTGTGTTGAAGTGGACTTGAGTTCTACTTTTCCCCAATCATTGTTCTTATGCTGCAAAAATGAAAATAATGAGAATGAAGAACTTCAGATTGATATCGAATATGCTTGGAAACCCCCCAGATGTCTTCATTGCAGGGTGTTTGGACATGCTGATGCCAATTGTAAGTCTCAAGACGCAGGTAAGAGCTGGGTGCCCACGGGAAGGAAATTTAATCTCCATGATATTCAGGTTTGTGAACCAAGCTCGACTAACCCCCTCACTACTATCCAAGAGCCCAGAATTCAAGCGGAAACTCATTATGAAATGGTGAACATTGTGACTGAAGAGCAAGAACCCATACTTCAAAAGGATACCCATGCACAAGTGGTTCATGTCGACAATCAAGAGCAGCAAGACAACTCTGATGTGCAGCATACTGTGAGCATTGATGGCCCCGGTTGGGAAACTATTAAAGCTAAAGGTAAGCAAAAATTGATGGAATCGAATCAAAGCCCACCACGTCTCACATCCTTGGCTCCTGGGGATCAGTCATCTCAAGCTTCTCTCCTTATTGCCAATGAAGCTTCCTCGGCTTCTGAAATTGATGGCTCTGGGCAATCAGATTTACATACCCTAGATGATGAAAGCCCAAATAGATTCTCATGCCTGGGGGGCAACTCCTTGAGCTTCACTGAAGTGACGTCTTCGCGGAGTAAGCAAAGGAAGCAAAAGAAGAAGGCTAAAAAGCTGCTGGTTGATGAAGTTGCTATGAAGCATGCGAAGTTAGGGGGGATGAACCACGTTTCAGACTTGGTCTGTGGGGAGAGGGAGACCAGCCCTTCCCATGTTTAAAATCGCATCATGGAATATTAGGGGTCTCAACGACCCTGCTAAACAGCTCGAAGTCAGGAACCTGATTCGAGCTCATCATCTGAAAGCTATTTGTCTTGTTGAGACCAAAATCCGTGAAGTGAATGCGTCTACTGTAAGAAATGCAATCGCCCCACATTGGCACCTCCTTACTAATTATAATGCTGCTTTGAAAGGCCGTATTTGGGTTTTGTATGATCCGGTTGAAGCTCTAATCTCTACCCTGGACTCATCTGACCAATTCCTTCATTGTGTAGTAAAGCTTATCTCTACGAATAAAGTCTGTTTTGTAACCTTCATCTATGGCAGTAATGACTACATGATGAGAAGGGAGTTGTGGAGGGGATTGCAACTATGTTCTACCACTCAACCATGGCTTATTCTTGGAGATTTCAACTGTGCTAGGATGAACTCCGAAAAAGTTGGTGGCAAACCAATTAACCAGATAGTAGCAAGGGAGTTTAATGACTGCATTGAGCACTGTGAGTGTACTGAGCTTAAATTCAAAGGCTTTCTTCATACTTGGTCTAATCGGAGTGAAGGGACAAATAGAATTGCATCCAGACTTGATCGTGTTCTTGTTAACTTGGGGTGGATCCATGACTTTAACACGTCGGAAGCCGAGGTACTAGCTCCAGGTGTCTCGGATCATAGTCCCATTATTGTTTCAGTTTTTCCCAATTGTGCAAAGGGCAACAAGCCTTTCAGATTCTTCAACTTTTGGGCAAATCACATGGATTTTTTGCCTATGGTTGCTGATGCATGGTCATTGGAAGTGCAGGGGTCTCCCATGTTTATGGTTGTCAAGAAGCTTAAATATCTTAAAATGAAGCTTAAGGGATGGAGCAAGGAGAAACAATTTGCACAACTACCCAGGAAAATCCAAATGCTTAAATCTGATCTTGCTGAGTGCCAGAGGAAGCTACATGACTGCCAGGCCAGCACTGAGTTAGCTAGAACTGAGAAGGCTCTTAAGGCTGACCTTATGCAATGTCTTCATGATGAGGAAGCTCAAATGAGGCAGAAGTCACGTATTCAGTGGATGAAGGAAGGGGACTCTAACACCCCTTTCTTCCATAATTCTCTTATGCAAAGAAGATCACGGAACCGTATCCTAAGTGTTTACACTGATGACAACTCAAAGGTGGAAGACCCTCATCAGGTTAACGATGTATTTTCTAGCTATTACCAGCAGCTCTTGAATGTGGATAATCCCATTGATCCGAGTGCTCGCTTTCCTGAGTTTCCTAGGAAGCTCAATTCTGGACAATATGAGGATTTACAAAAGGAGGTCACAAGTGATGAAATCAAGCAAACCTTATTCTCCCTTAAGGATGACAAAGCCCCTGGTCCTGATGGGTTTACAGCTCTTTTCTTCAAAAAGGCTTGGGACATTGTGGGAAATGATTGCATTAATGCCATCCAGAGCTTCTTTCAATCATGTAAATTACTGAAGCAGGTTAATGCAACAGCAATTACCTTGGTCCCGAAAGGTGTGAATCCATCTAAGGTGGGGGACTTCAGGCCAATCTCGTGTGTTAACACACTTTACAAATGCATCTCTAAAATCATGGCCAACAGAATGAAGAATGTGATCGCAGATCTTGTTGGAGACTATCAATCTGCTTTTATTCCAGGAAGGAGTATAGCTGACAACATACTTCTCTCTCATGAGCTTCTTCATTCCTACCACTTGAAACGGCCACACCAGAATTGTGCCTTGAAAGTTGATTTAAGGAAAGCATTTGATACTGTGGCTTGGAGCAGTATTGCAGCAACTCTCAAAGGTATGAATTTTCCTCCCAGGTTTATTGCTTGGATTATGGAATGTGTTTCAACTCCTTCCTTCTCTCTCATGATAAATGGAAACATGGTGGGTTTTTTCCAAAGCAAGAGGGGTATTCGGCAGGGTGACCCTATATCTCCCTATATTTTTGTTCTAGTCATGGAACTGTTCTACTTGATCTTGGAGAGAAACACTACTCAAGGATTTCGACACCACTACAGATGCCGAGACACCAACACCAAAATCCTTTGCTTTGCGGATGACTTATTCCTCTTTGCCCATGGTGATCCGGTCTCTGTGGGGTGCCTCACATCAGCCTTGCAGCATTTTGAACTTGTCTCAGGTCTCCAGGTTAACAAGGAAAAAAGCTGTATTTTTTTGAGTGGAGTTGATAATACTTTGAGAAGATCCCTTGTTCAAATAACTGGGTTTCGGGAGGCCACGTTACCTGTGAGATATCTAGGGTTACCCCTTGTCTCCACTAAGCTTTCAAAGAGGGACTGTGAACCACTCATAAGTCATGTCATGGCTAAAGCTCAATCTTGGAAAGGGAGATGCCTAACATATGCAGGCAGGTTGCTTCTTATTAAATCGGTTCTCTTCTCTATCAAAGTTTACTGGCTTTCTGCATTTATTCTTCCTAAGAGGGTGATCAAGGAGCTCGATACAATTTGCAATAGATTCCTTTGGGCAGGACCTGATCTTAATAAAAAGAAAATTATCCCAATCAGTTGGGATTCTGCATGCACTCCAAAAGACGAAGGGGGATTGGGCTTGTTTAACATCCACCTTTGGAATAAAAGTGCTATTATCAGATATGTGTGGCTCATTGCAAACCAAACTCCTAACCTTTGGGTTAAGTGGGTTTCGAAGCACCTTATCAGGAATCAAATTTTTTGGGCTATGAATACCCCGCCAGGAGGATCCTGGGCATGGAAGAAGATTTTGAAAGCAAGGACAGTGGCTGCCAGGCTGATTAAGTGCAGGATCTACAATGGTAAGAAAGCTCTCTTGTGGTATGACAATTGGCACCCTGACGGTCCTCTAGCTACAAAGTATGGAAACCGGGTCATTTATGATTCAGGACTACTTAAGCATGACCGTGTTGAAGTGATCATACAAGATGGTCAATGGAATGTTCCTGTGGCGTTAACAATCGACCTCATGGAAATATGGAGGAGGCTACCGGAGCTACCACAATTGGATAGTAGTCGGGATGACATCCTCACTTGGGTTCCATCAAAATCAGGGACTTTTGATGTTAAATCAGCCTACAAAGCTTTGGACACCATCAGACCTACGGTCACTTGGTACCATCTGGTATGGCATTCTTCTCATATCCCTAGATTCTCCTTCATTCTATGGATGTTGCTGCACCAAAGATTACTAACCAAGGTCAGGCTTGCCAAATGGGGTCTTGTTCAACAATGTGCATGTGTCCTATGTAGAGGACATGATGAGGACTCTAATCACCTCTACTTTGAGTGCCATTACAGCAGCAAATTATGGCAGCAGGTATTGTTGTGGAATGGCTTCACCAATCAAGTTAAACCATGGATTGAAACGGTTGAATGGGCTACAAGCCGATTTACTCGCACAAACCCATTATCCTCCATCTTCAAATTGTCTCTTGCAGCGGTTGTGTACATGATTTGGAGTGAAAGGAATAGAAGAGTCTTTAAAAACAGCTATCTACCCCCACAAGATGTTCTTCACCATATTCGATGGGCCGTCCAAGCTAGGCTCTCTAATAAGGACCATTGCATTCAGGACACCCCAAGGACTAGACAGGTGGTTGGTAACTGGGGCCTTAACTGGAAGTTTGCTTAGGAATTTGCACTTGTTTCTCCTGGCCACTTGTGTTTTACTAGACAGTTTGTTGTGTTTGTGCCCTTGTGGGTTTGTTATTCTCTTCTTATTTTTCTTTTTTCTCGTGCATCATTGTGATGCTGTTTGAGCTTTCATTGTACATATCTTTCTCTTAATATACTTTGGACTTACTTTCCAAAAAAAAAAAAAGTGGTAATTGTGGAGTAATTCATGAGTAGGAAGGATATTCTCGGTTGCTCCTCTACTAGGTACAAAGGCTGATTGATAACTCCCAACAATCTCACCAACGACTCCCTTAAGGCAGTTAGCAATTATCTTGGCTATACATTTATACAAGGTATTCACACAAGAAATAGGTCTATAATCAGCAACCTTACTTGGATTACAGCACTTCGGCACCAAGGAGATGGCAGTGGTATTCCATTGCTTAAGCAACTTACCATCCTTGAAGAAACTTGCGATTGCCTCCAATACATCATCGCCAACTATTTCCCAGCAACTTTTGAAGAAGGTTGGCGTAAACCCATCTGGGCCTGGGGCCTTATCATCCTTGAGGGAGAATAGCGTGGACTTGATTTCATCCCTTCTAACCTCCTCCATCAAATAACATTTCTGTTCCTCAGACAAAACTTTGGAAAACAAGGGCAAGTCATGATGGTTCCTTTCGACAGCTGACCCCAATGATTCCTGGAAGTGCTTCACTATGTGCTGAGAAATTTCTCTATGGTCTATGATTTTAGTACCCTCCTCTGTCATAATACATGAGAGATTGTTCATTGCTCTTCTTGATATCAAGGCATTGTGGAAAAAAGATGAGTTGGTATCACCCTCCACCAACCATTGAATCCTCGATTTTTGCTTGAGTTGGGATTCCTCATACCTCAAAAGCGAATGGAAGTGTCTCCTTAAAGAGCTCTCTTGTTGCATTAGGACAAGACTTTGGGGATCATCATGGAGTTTTTTCTAAATTTCCGCAAGCTTAGATCTGGTTTCATGAACCTTTTTTTTTTTTGGAAAGTAAGCCAAAAAATAATATTAACAAGAAAGATGTACAGTGAGTCACATAACGAGGGCAAGACACCCCAACTACCAGCCTAGCTGGACGCCCTCATCATAGGATCAAAAAACAAACTCACTAGGGAAACATAAGAACACACCACGACAAATGGTAAAGATCAAAACACAAAACATAAGACCATAACCTGGGCAAAAAATCTCCCAAAGCTATAAACCAAATCCCCAATTCAGATCCCAGTCGCCCACTACTTTCCTGTTCCTTGGCGAGTCTTTAACCATGAGGTCCTTGTTATTTAACCTGGTTTGGACATCCCCACGCACGTAGCTCCACACAACTTCAGGAGGAAGATAGCTGGCTTCATGAACCTGGGATGACAACTCAGCAAACTTTATTTGCTTACTCCATTCCTTGAGTTTTAACTTGACAGCTTGGAGCTTCTTTGAGATTCGAAACATAGGTGTGCCATTTACATCAACCTCCCATGCTTCCTTGACAAGAGGAAAGAATTCTGGTCTAGTAGTCCAGAATTTGAAGAATTTAAACAGCTTCTTACCTTGCTGCCATTGAGGGAATACCGAAATCAGCAACGGGCAATGGTCAGAGATGCTTGGATTAAGCACCTCTACTTCAGAAGAGCTAAGTTCCCTGAGCCATGGTAAATTCACAAGGGCACGGTCCAATCGACATGATATTCTTCTTCTTCGGCGGTTTTGGCATCGCTATTTGGGGTAGGCTATGCCAGGACGCTCCTCCACCAATATCCGACTCATTCGTCGGTGGCTTTTGTGCCCTAAGTGTAAGCACCTCATTTTTGCGCCCCCAGAAGTGCCGGAAATACAAACCCTACTTGGAAAGTCAAACCCTAAGGGGGGAAAGTTGACTTTTTGATCGAGTGATAATTGGACACCTTGCTTTATCTCAATGGATAGAGAACCTCGACACAGTTCCAACGCAACTGAGTTTACTGGAATCGGAGTCCGGATGAAGATTCTGCAGGCCGGTCAAACTTGAGGGGGAGCAGAAATTGACTTTCTAGTAAACCCCAAATCAGTTGCTTAGCACTACCCCAATAAATATAGGACTCCGATATGGTTCTAACGCAACTGAATTTGCCAGAATCGGAGTCCGGATGAAGAAGATATGAGTAGTTGAAGTTTTCGGGCAGCAATGCCGGAAACTGAACACGTGGCAAAAAAGCTGCACACCTGGTGAAAACATAGATAAATATCTCGGGGATTAATCTGTAAATAGCCAAAATGTTCAAAATATCTTAGGGACTAATATGAAAAAGCCCAGAGGGCAATCTACAATTATCTTAAGTGTCAAATCGATCAAATCGAGGGGCAAATTTGTAAATATCCTTTTTGTATCCGACCATATATGTCAGATACACATGTTATGCTTCATATCTGAAATTGTATTTCGAATACAAGAGATTCACCCGCTGGATTCGCACGGATTCCTCGACAAATTCACTGATAGCATTTAAATTTCAAATAATTATGTTTTGTATCCAACATTGTATGTTAGATATAAAGGGACCTTAGTGTATCCGACCATGATGGTCGGATACACAAGGGATATAGTGTATCCGACCTGTTTGGTTAGATACAAAAAATAAGTCTATATAAAGGCCAGCAACCCCCCTGGCTAAGGGTTGCTGGCCTTAACCCTTTCTCCCCCTTGTGTTTTTGATCCATTTCAACTGAACCAAGTGAACCAATAGGGTTCCTAGGTCACCCGGAAACCCAACATAGGACATGGACCACCGGCCCAACCAGGAACACTTGTGGGCCTTCCAACGGGGCCCACCAAGCCCAACCAATGTAGTGAAATATAAGCATGTACCTTAAGCAACTTAAGTAAATTAACTAACCAAATTGAGTGGGCCAATCCCAATGCGGCCCACCCAAAAGCCCATTTTGCAGCATGACATAATAATTAGCATGGTTTGGCAGAGACAAGGGATTAGGGCCTACCAGGCCCACCAAGCCCACTAAACAAGTAAGGGTTCAAACCCTAAAGAAAACCTTGGGCTTTCTGGCCCAAGTTTGGACTAACGGGCCCTAAGCCTCATGTCTAGCCCGTGTTGAAAATTAAATCAAAGATAAATAAAAATACTTGGTAACCTTCATGGGGCCCACAAACCAATGCAGGCACACTTTTTGTATAAAAATCACTTAAATCTAAATTGAACAATTAAATAAAAATCAATTCATTTAAACCAAGCCCAAAGGGCCTCCCAAGCTTAGACGGAGGCCCACCAGGGGACATGTGGGCTTGACCAAGCCCACCAAGGAATCCGTGGGCCTTTCAATGGGGCTCACCCAATCAGACCCAGACCACCTAATTAAGCAAGATAAAATCAATTAAAAGGACCCACACCACTCAAGTGGTCCCGCTAGACTTAACTAAATTACATGCTGGATTAGGAAATGGGTGAGTGTAAACTGAGTTGACTCAAAACCAGGAAACCTATGGGACCCGTCAACAGACAGGGCGAACCCGGGTGTCTACGGACTTCCCTGGACCGTAACCGTGACCTTACTTAGAATCTCAAGCCGCAGACCAGTCCAATAGACAAACTTAGGCACCCAGGTGTCCGCCTACACCCCATCAAGCGGTGGCAACTCCAACCTTCTCATTTTACCCATCCGGAGGCACGCATGAATCTGTGCACCTCGCGGTGCGGCTTTCATACCGACATGCGCACAGCTTGGTGGCTTCGCTAGGGACTTTCGACCCAATAGAACCCTTGGTTAGATTGAGTCAACATAAGGGGGATTAGTTTGTTTTAGGGGTCTTACCAACTTGTTTAGTAAAGCGTAGAATACACACAAATACAGTTTCTAGGGAGTCCTCTCATAAATGACACGATAATTGCCTAAGGCAATTGGATTTTAAGTGGGACCATTATGACCCCTCCTGGGGACTCTCCCGGAACCTCGTATTGTGTGCCAATTCTGCACCTTACTATATAAGACGGTAAAAATTCCTCTATCAACAAAATCCAGACAAAACTCACCTGATTAGACATAGCACACAACCCAACTGCACACACGGGTACGCCACCACACCGTGGATAGATTTCATTTACAGTTTCTTGTGATAAACTGCATGGGGTGACACGCACGAGGGAGACTGCGTGAATGATCTGACCCTGAATGAATGAATGAGTGCAGATATTGCATCTTCTTTATCGAGACTTAAACCTCTTTAGCAGCCACCCTTCTGATTCCTATGAACTGACCTTTGGGATGGTATTAGCCCTACACTCCCGTGGCTTGCCGGGGAAAGTAGGGTAAACCCATCCCCCCAGTTTTCTGGAGTCCATTAGTGCCACAGGTTTCTTGCTGTGGTACGCAAGGATCTAGTATTGGTCCAGACCCTTGTAGGCGTAAGTCTTAGGCTGGGTATTCTTCCCCACCTAACGCTTCTGAATAAACCACGTTTTCTGATTGTGATGTGATGTGAATGATGAATGCAAGAGGAGTAAAATCAATAATAAAACCAAGAGTCCATTAAGGACAGCAACCCCCGCTTTTTTGCATCAAATTGAGTAAACCATAGATTCTGGGCTACCTCAGCCCTAATTTAGGAAGCTGATCTAACTTTGATCAGGAGAGCCACCCCAGATCCATGCATTGAGTCCTGTAAGCTATGGGCCTCAACCCATTAGAGTCCGCTGGGAGAACTTTAAGTTCGGATTGGTCTTTTAGAGCAAATGAAAGCCGGCTAGATCAGACAAACAGATGAAAGCATGTCAGATCAAAGCAGGGGCTGGATGTGATAGCAACTCTCAATCTCGTAGATAACTTCCTTGGGCAGCAGGATTCCACCTGAATCCGACCTCCATCTCCACCTGACCTCCATCTCCACCTGATCTCCACCTGACCTCCATCTCCACCTGAATCCGACCTCCATCTCCACCTGTTTCTGACCTCGTGAGCATCTTTGTTTGTGGGCAATCTTGCTTGTGAGTAAGATCTGCTCGGGCCAAAGTTCGTGTCTCTGTTCACATCTCTTCGTCGCCAAGTGTTCTTGCTAGCAACTGTTCTTGAAGGAGCAGGCGTGAGGGAGCAGCTAGCAACTGTTCGTGTTGTCGTGATCCGTGCTACTGTTTCGTGAAGGACCAGCAGGTTTTTCATGTGACTATTCCTGAGCTTGTACTCAGGAGTTTGTTCGTGAGCTTGCTCGTGAGTTTGTTCGTGAGTTTGTTCGTGAGCAAGAATCTGGGTCGTGGTTTTTTGACTGTTCGTGAGTTTTCTGGTTCGTGGTGTTCGGGTATTGCTCTTTGGTTCGTGGCTTCTGAGTTTGTTCGTGGCTTCTGGTTCGCCGCTGCAGTGAAGTGTGTTCGTCAGCAACCAGATTTTGGTCTTGTTTGTGGAGCTTCGGCCTTTGGTTCTCCTGTTTGTGGATTATCGTTCGTCTGTTCGTAGTTACTTGGGGGATCTCTGTTCGTGGGTCCTGGAGGATTACTGCTCGTGGATTATCACTTCTGCCCGTGGATTATCACTTCTGCTCGTGGCTTTTCTGGAGGATTTTTGCTCGTTGATTTATCACTCGTGGATTTTCTGTTCGGTGATTCCTCTCGCTTGAGTTATGTTCATCAAGCATTACTGTTAAGTTAGTGAGCATTGTTCGTGAGTTGTTCGTGAGCATTGCTCGAGGTTTTTCTGTTTGTGGATTACCAGTTTTGCTCGTGGTCTACCATTTCTGCTCGTGGTTCGTGAGCATTGTTCGTGACCACGCTTATTTTTCCGTGGGTTCTGTGTTCGGAGTTCGTGAGCATTGCTCGTGGTTATCATTTCGTGACCGCGACGATTTCTGCTCGTGTTCTGAGCACTGTCCGAGACCACCTGAGTTCCTCCCGCTGTTCTGAGCAATCTGTGGTGTTCTTGTTCGTGGATCTGGGAAGATTCAGTTGTGGTGTTTTTCGTGGATTCGTGATCGCTGTTCTTGTTCGTGAGTTCGTGAAGTTTCAATTGTTTGTGCTTGTTCGTGGATTCGTGAAGATTCAGTTGCGGTGTTATTTCGTGGAACCTGGTGCTCGCCGGATGTGCATGGGTTGCAGGTAGTTTCCGGTGGTTCTCCGGTTGGAGGGATTGACTCTCGTCCAATGGCTGATAGCCCGCTCATCAATCCGCATGTGATCTCCACGCCTTTAGGGATTTCTGGCTCCCCCTTGGTTGAGTCAGCCAGTGATGCTTTTTCCAGGTCTGTAGATGCTCAGTCTGTCATCGATCCAGAAGGGGCAGACAGTGCTTCTGGTATCACTCGTATGCGGCCTGGAATTGCTTTCTCAAGGGAGCTGGCTATTTCCTCTCCTGGATTCCCTTTCTCAAGCCGTGACTTTCCACCATTGGGGTGCCCTATAGCACCTACTGTTGCTGCAGCGGATGACCAGGCTCCTCTTTCAGAGCCTGACGCCCTTCTACAGCCTGCAAGTGTAGCTGCTTCTTCTGAACTTGCCAATTCGGGTGCTCCCAACGGCATATGCAGTAATGTGCCCCCTGTTGTTTGCATGGAAAAGGCACCCTCTCCTGAGCACTACATTTCGGGCAGTCCTAGCAACTCGGGAATCCAAGGCTTGGGGAACAAAGTCCCTTCAATGGATAACACCTGGGCAGCCTTATTCAATACCCATCCTATTGCAAGAACCAAGCTGCAATATCATGCTCCAGATGTTGCTAACGGTTCGGTTACTGTGAAGCCACCTCCTGAGGTGGCTGCAGAAGGCGCCAAAATGTGGAGTGAATGCTTGGTAGGCCATTTCCTTGACAAGAAACTCCCACTGTCTGTAGTGAAGAACATCGTCAACAAATTATGGGGGAAATTAGGGTCCGTCCAAGTGGCTGAGGTTGGGGATGGGTTCTTCATCTTTTCATTTGCTAACTCTCAAATGAGAGACAAGGTGCTGCATGCTGCTCCTTGGCACCTGGCGGGACGTTTAATGATCCTAAGAAGATGGGAACCAAACATGCAAATGATTAAATCACAGCTGGGGAAGGTCCCTATTTGGGTTAAGTTCTTCAACGTACCAATGGAGTATTGGACCCCAAGTGGACTAAGTTATATTGCTAGTGGAGTCGGCAGGCCACTTTGGCTTGATGAGCCAACTGAGAAGAGAACCAAATTGCATTATGCCCGTATTTGTGTTGAGGTGGACACCGATTGCACTTATCTATCATCTATCCGCCTGAGTACCCTCGAGGACGAGCTGGACATTGACATTGATTATGACTGGAAACCACAAAAGTGTAATGCATGCAAGGTATTTGGTCACTTAGATTCTAAATGTCCTAACACAACTAAAGTTTGGGTGCCCACAGGGAGAATTCTTAATGATGATCCACATGTAGAGGAAAATGTTGATAAGGTGCATGTTGAGGCAAACCAAGCTCAAGTTCAAGAAGACACAGTTGTACCTGATCCGGTTGAGCAATGGGTGATAGTTGACCGCAAAGGAAAATCCAGCGAACTCCATCATCAAGCTTCTACTACTCCACCTACAGTGCCCCATCATAGGGGCGAGCCTAGTAATTCCACGGACCAACAGCATGTTATGGAGCCTATAACACAACAAGGAAATGATGGCAATTGTGTAGATCTCCCACCTGAACCAATGCCAATTGCTGTAGCTTCTCCAGAAGGCCATGACCCCATCCTAGTAACCCCAAACAGATTTGATTTGCTTGAGCAGTTGCAGCAGTCATGTAAAGGCAGTGTGCCCTCCAAATCATCATCTAAGAAGAAGCATAAGAGAAAGAAACAGCTTTTGGTTGATGAGATTGCAATGAAGCATGCAAAGGGCTACAAACATGTTGACTCAGTTCTGAGCAAGGACGGCAGCCAAGCACTTTCCCATGATTAATATAGCAATGTGGAACATTAGGGGTTTGAACAGCCCCGACAAACAGTGTGAGATAAGGAGTCTTATAACAATGAAAAAGCTTAGTGCGTTAGCTATTGTGGAAACCAAGGTGAGACAGGTGAATGCCCAGCTCGTCAAGAACTTAATTTCTCCTCATTGGGAGCTTATTACCAACTATGATTGTGCTCTCAAAGGACGCATTTGGATACTTTTTAATCCTCATGAAATAAGGATTTCCAAAGTTCAAAGTAGTAATCAACATATCCACTGCTTGGCAGAGATCATTAGTGTAAACAAGAGATGTTTCTTGACTATTGTGTATGGATCGAATGAGGCATTGGAAAGGCGCCAACTGTGGAGACACCTAATAATATCCTCTTCAACACAGCCATGGATAGTTTTGGGTGATTTTAATTGTGTTAGAACTTCAGACGAGAAGCATGGGGGCAACCATATCAACACAAGAGCTACAGAGGATTTCAATGATTGTGTGGATGCATGTGGCCTGGTTGAGCTAAGGGCCAAAGGGTTCTCTCACACATGGTGTAACCGGAGTGAAGGCCAGCAAAGAATAGCATGTAGACTTGATCGAGTGCTGGTCAACCTCCCCTGGCAAGCTAGCTTCAGCCCTTCTGAGGTTGAAGTTATTAATCCTGGCATCTCGGATCACTCTCCCTTATTGGTCACAATCTTCCCTCAAAGGCAACAAGGTAAGAAACCTTTTAGATTCTTTAACTTTTGGGCCTCTCACCCGGATTTCCTTCAGCTTGTTGATGAGGCATGGACAGTGGACGTTTCTGGTACCCCCAATGTACAAAGTGACAAAGAAGTTGCAATCAGTCAAAGCCAAGCTAAGGGAATGGAGCAAGAGATTGAAATTTGCAGATATAACTTCGCAGGTTCATGAGTTGAGGACACATCTAGCTGAAGTTCAGAAGTGCTTGCATGATGACCCACATAGTAGTGCCTTGTTCCATCAAGAGAAATCCCTCAGGCACCAATTATCTCTAAGCCTTCGCCAAGAAGAGTCCCAACTAAGGCAGAAATCACGGGTGCAATGGCTTGCGGAAGGTGATAGGAATTCGGCTTTCTTCCATAACTCTTTGATCTCTAGAAGGGCAGCCAATACGGTATCTAGTATAATGACTGATGAGGGGCAGAAATTGTGTGACCCAGCTGAGGTGTCCAACCACATTATACAGTATTTTCAGACCACCTTAGGGGTAAGGCACGATACTAGCACAATGGAGATGCCTGAGTTTGATTCACGAGTAACTGTGAGCAAGGGGAGAGCTTGAAGGAGGAGGTAACTTCTGAAGAGGTAAAAAGCTACTCTCTTTTCCTTGAAAGATGACAAGGCCCCAGGACCAGATGGGTTCACCCCGGCATTCTTTAAGAAAGCGTGGGATATTATGGGAAATGACGTCGTCCAAGCAATTCTAAGTTTCTTCAATTCTGGCAAGTTGTTAAAGCAATGGAACACTTCGGCTATTACTCTGGTGCCCAAATGCCACAATCCAAGTAAGGTTTCTGATTTCAGACCCATTTCTTGTGTCAATACTCTCTACAAATGTATCTCTAAGATTTTAGCTAACCGGCTGAAGAGAGTTGTTGGGGACCTGGTGGGTGACTATCAGTCGGCCTTCATACCACGAAGATGTAGTGCAGAAAATGTTCTCCTCACTCATGAATTACTCCACAATTACCACTTGGGTAGCATCCACAAAAAATGTGCATTGAAAGTGGACCTTCGCAAAGCCTTTGATTCCATCTCTTGGAGTAGTATCAAGAAAATGCTCATTGGAATGGGATTTCCAACCCGCTTTGTCACTTGGATTATGGAGTGTGTATCTACACCAGCTTTTTCAGTTATGATCAATGGCTGCCTCATGGGTTTCTTTAAGGGAGCAAGAGGTCTTCGCCAGGGTGATCCTATGTCACCTTTTTTTTTTGGAAGGTAAGTTCAAGTGATATTAATAAGGAAAATATTTACAAGATATGGCTCAAACAAAAAAAACCAAGGAAAACATGCCCCTTATACATTGAGGCTCACAACATGCATGCATGGAACACAACCAACATTACACAAGATCCCACTGAAGGTTCCAACTAGTGACTAGGTGACGATGTAGTGGTGAATCTGGGAGCATCACTCGATCGAGATTTGCTTTATCTTGAACATCAGCAACTATGTTGGCCTCAACAAGTTGCCAGGGTACATAAGAGTTCGTGAAGATCCGACGGTTCCTCTCTCTCCATATATGGTAAATTGCAGCTGCAAGAGACAACCTGAAAATGAATTGGGCGTGGTGACTACCCAGGCTCAAAGTCGAAGCCCAATGCACAAATTCTACCCACGGGCGGTTCACTCTAGTTACACTAGTACGTTGAAGGATAGGGTGCCAAATTTGGGAGCTAAACTGACACTCAAAAAACAGGTGGGCATGTGATTCATGGTTAAGCCTGCATAACACACAAGTTGTCTGAGTGGTAATGTTCCTCTTGCACAACCGGTCACGAGTAAGAAGCCTTTGATTCACTGCTAGCCATAGTGTAAAAGCTTGCTTGGGTATATGCTTGGGAAACCAGACCAGCCCATTCCATTCAACTCGGTCTCTATCAATATCCAAACTCTTATATGCACTAGCAATATCGAACATACCTGACTTTGATGGCATCCATATCAGTACATCTTCACGGTCCGGTACTGGGTCCTTAAGTGTTGCAAGTTTAGACCAAACTTGAATTAAATCCGGCGATGCTGCAACCGGAGGGTCCCACTCATGACCTGAGATTATAGTGCTCACTGTAGCTTGTCTTGGAAGCCCCGAATCATAAATCAGCCGATATCCATATGTAGCAAATAATGGTCCATCCGGGTGCCAATTGTCATACCACAACGAAGTGCTCATGCCATTAAAAATCCTTACCTTTACCAGGTGAGCCATGTCCCGCCTAAGCTTAAGAATCTTCCTCCATGCCCATGAAGAGCTAGCTGGTGTGGTAAGGGTCCACAAGTTTCGATCCTTAAGAAGATACTTATGCACCCATTTAACCCACATCGACTCACCCTTTAGCAAGATTTTCCATAGGAGCTTCATGGTTGCTACCTTGTTCCATACATGCAAGTTAAGAATGCCAAGCCCACCCTCATGTCTTGGAGTACATATAGTTTTCCAGCTGATAGGATTCATCTTGCGCTTGAGATCCGGCCCTGACCACAAGAATCTCCTGGATATCCTTTCCAATTCTGATATAACCCTTTTGGGGAGGACAAATGTAGATAGCCAGTGAACCTTAATAGAAAATAAAACGGCTTTTATGAGAGTGAGCTTACCCGCATAGGACAAACTCCTACCCTTCCACGATTGTGTCCTCGCCATTACTTGATTAATAAGTGGTTCACAATCCTTCCATGATAGCTTAGATGTGAAAAGGGGAAGGCCAAGATACTTAACTGGCAAGTCTCCAATCGGAAACCCAGACAATCTGCTTAACTCGTCTTGCATGCTGTTATCCACTCCACTAAGATATATAGCACTCTTCTCCTTATTAATTTGTAAGCCTGTGAGCTGTTGGAATGCTTCAAGAGCTCTCAAAATACATTGAACTGAAGCCCTGTCTGCTTTAGAGAAAATGAACAAGTCATCAGCAAAACAAATAAGCTTAAGACCTATAGCCTCACACCTGTGATGATAAGTGAAATTTTGGCTGGTATTCTGCTGCAGCACCATATGAAAGATCTCCATCACCATGACGAAAAGGTAAGGCGACATGGGGTCACCTTGTCGTAACCCTTTTGCTCCTTTAAAGAACCCCACCAGATGGCCATTAAGCATCACCGAATATGAGGGAGATGTCACACATTCCATGGTCCAAGATATAAACCTATCTGGAAAATTGAAAGCAACTAACATTGCCCTTATGCTCCCCCATGTAACTGAATCATACGCCTTCCGGATATCCACTTTAAGAGCACATTTCTGGGTGCCCCTCAAGTGGTAATTATGCAGTAGTTCATGAGTCAGAAGCACGTTCTCTGCAGCTCCTCTACCTGGGATGAAAGCCGACTGATAGCTACCAACAATATCCCCCACAACATTCTTGACCCTATTTGCAAGTATTTTGGAGATGCACTTGTAAAGGGTATTAACACAAGAAATAGGCCTAAAGTCAGACATCTTACTTGGATTCCGGCACTTCGGCACCAAAGAAATTGCTGTAGTGTTCCATTGTTTAAGCAAGCTACCATCTTTAAAGAAACTCAAGATTGCTTCCACTGTGTCCTCCCCTACAATATCCCAACACTTTTTGAAGAATAGGGGAGAAAAACCATCAGGACCTGGCGCTTTATCATCCTTTAAGGAAAAAAGCGTGGTTTTAACCTCATCATGGGTAACATCCGCCATCAAATTGACTTTTTGGTCTTGAGATAGAGAGCTTGAGAGTGGGGGCATATCATGGGCCCGTCCAATACCATCCTCTCCCAGTAAGTGTTGGAAATAATTCACCACATGATCTGTTACTTGCCTTTGGTCAGTCAACTTGGTGCCATCATCAGTCATAATAGAAGAGATGTTGTTCACTGCCCTTCTTGATGTTATCACATTATGGAAAAAACTAGAGTTACTGTCACCCTCTTTTAGCCATTGGATTCTTGATTTCTGCCTAATTTGGGACTCCTCACATCGCAGCAAGGATGCAAGGGAATGCCTGATATCTGTCTGGTGGGTAGCAAGAGCTAGGTTATGAGGATCATCATGTAATAGCTTCTGCACATTCTCAAGATTTCGTCTCATATCATTAACCTGAGAGGATAGTTGAGAGAACTTCATTTGTTTACTCCATTGCCTCAGTTTCATTTTTACTGCTTGCAACTTCTTTGAAACTCGGAACATGGGGGAACCCCACACATTCATCTGCCAAGCTTCCCCAACTAGAGCCATGAAATCAGGTTTGTACGTCCAGAACTTGAAAAATCTGAATGGCTTTTTGCCTTGCTGCCACTGAGGAAAAATTGAGATCACAAGAGGAGAATGATCAGATATACCTGGGTTGAGTACCTCCACTTCCGAAGGGCTCATTTCATTAAGCCAAGCCAGGTTAACCAGTGCACGGTCAAGAGTACATGATATTCTGCTTTGCCCCACACTCTGATTTGCCCATGTATGTACAAACCCCTTGGCCTTAAGCTCCTCCACTTCACATACCTCAATACAATCATTAAAATCTGCCGAATTACGATGATTTATTTGCTTACCTCCAACCTTCTCAGACGCCATACGTACACAATTAAAATCACCCATGATTAACCATGGATGTGATGAGACAAAACGAGGCAGCTGCCTCCACAGGCTCCGTCTCTCCATTGGATCATTTGACCCATAGACCACTGTAAGAAAACAGATCTTTTGTAGACAAATAATATTCACATAGCAATGGATAAGCTGGTCACTAGTATCAAGCTTCTGGATTATAACCTCTACGGGGTTAAACAGGATCCAAATGCGACCCTTTAAAGCACTATCATAGTTAGCAATCATCTCCCAATTGGGAGCAATCAAGTTTTTCACAACTTGGGCATTGATGCTACGAACCTTCGTTTCCACTATTGCCAATACACTTAGCTTCCTTGCACTGATCAGATTACGCACCTCCATTTGTTTCTCAGGACCATTTAGGCCCCGTATATTCCATATAGCAAAGTTAATCATGGAGTGGTATCCCCCCCCCCCCCCCCCCCCCACCACTAGTGAGCCCTTCAAGCCCCATGTCCACTGAAGATGTCTTCTTTGCATGCTTCATAGCAATTTCATCGACAAGGATCTTCTTCTTTTTTCTATTCTTTTTACAGGATGAAGAAGACATAGAACTACCCTTGAGATCAATAGAATCACTGGCATCAAGATCTGGTATGTGAAACCTGTTTGGAGTAATAGATATGCGTTCATCCCGTACGACAATGGAGGACGTCGGTTGAGCCATTATCTCCCTATCCACCTCCATGGCACTCATATCCCGTTGGATGCTCGGTGCTTGGTAGTCAACTCCTTGCTGCTGAGGCAACATACCCGAAACATCGGGCTCTTCCAATTGGAGACTTGAGTTTGGAGTACTCACAACAACATCAACATCAATAACCTCTTTGCCCTTGTTAGTTCTTTTCTTCCATTGCTCCACCTGATTTCTAGAGCTCCGGCCATCACCCATAGGCTGATCAGCAATTTCATGGGTAGGTTGGACGTGATCACCCTGGCCATGCACACTTCCACCAACTTCAACATGAGATACATTGTCGTTTTGTATAGTTCTCCCAGTGGGAACCCACACCTTCGTACCTTTCGGGCATTTCTTCTCAGTATGGCCAAACACTTCACATGAAGAACACTTAGACGGCTTCCAGGTATACTCAATAGTGATTTCAAGTTGTTCCTCACCTGTGTCAAGAGCAATGGACGTTGGAAATTCACAGTCAATCTCAACTTCAACACATACTCGGGCATATTGAAGTTTTAATCTCTTTTCAGTCATGTCGTCCAACCAAAGAGGTCTTCCCACACCACTAGCAATATAACTTAACCCCAACGGAGTCCAGTATTCCATAGGAACATCATACAATTTTATCCATATAGGTACCCTCATCAATTGGGTTTTCACCAATTGCAAGTTTGGCTCCCATTTTCTAAGGATGAGCAACCTTCCACCAAGGTGCCAAGGACCAGCTTGAAACACCTTCTCACGCACCTGGGCATTAGCAAATGTGAATACGAAGAATCCATCACCCATCTCAACGGTTTGGATTGCTCCTTGCTTGCCCCAAAGTTTATTAACCAGGTTTCTCACAACTGCAAGAGGCAATTTTTTGTCAAGAAAATGACCCACAAGACACTCATGCCACACCTTAGCACCTTCAGCTGCAACCTCAGGAGGAGGTTTTACAAAGACCCTTCCTTCATCAATTTCGGGCATGAAAAAATTTAGCTTTGATTTCATTTGAGTATTCGAGTCAAATAAGCTGGACCAAGCTGATTTGGGTTCACCATTTCCCTTCATAGCTCCTGGCGAGTAAGGAACCCTACCCAGGCTATCATCTGCTGCCACAGACATCTCAGACGAAATCACGTTGGTTGCTGTTGCCACAGGCTTCTCAGCCATACCCGAAATAGCCACTGTTGCCACTGTCTTTCCAGCCGCAGGTGCATCAGACTCCAAGACAACCATGCCAGGCTCAGCCATTACAGTAGGCGTAGCCGAAGTTCCCAAGGGCGGGAAGTCCTTGCTCGAGTGGTAATCCATTCTGGTTTACAGAAACCAGTTAACCGGAAACCACCATAAGCTCCGGCAGAACTCACAGCAGAACAATCCCACCACGCAAATCAAGCTTCCTCCACGAGAACACTATCACGAACATAACCCGAATCCCAAATCCAGGACGAGCACAAAAATTGTGACCACAAGCCTCGAACCACCAAAGCGGACGGCCACCCTGTTTCTCCAACTCACGAACAGAACTGAAAACCACAGACAACAGCTCCAGTTCACAAACAAACACCCCCCGCTCCCAAGCTCACGAAACCAACCACAGACGAGCAGCTGCCGAGCACACGAGCAGAATAACCAAGCTCCAAAGCTCATGAAACCAACCACACTATCTGAACCAAGCTCCCAGGTCACGAAACCAACCTCACGATCTGTACCAAGACCAAACGCCCGACCAGAATCGAACACTCGAGCAACAACGAACCAAGCAAAAGACCGCTCAAGACACCACGAAAGCAGACCGCAAGCCCGCACGAAACATAAATCTCAGGCGTCCATGGATGCACGAACACAGACAACAAACTCAGGCCTTGCTCCTCATAACCAGAAACGAACCAGGACCAAAGCTTAGGGCGCTTCAAATGCTGCAGATGCTTCAGTAGCTTCCGATGCTCACAGACCCTGTTGGCGAGAAACAAAAGGATAGCACCTCCGACCACCTCAAAACAGCACTTCAGACCACTACGAACCAGCTCAAACAGCACCTCAGACCACCTCAGAACAGCACCTCAAAACAACAGATAAAACCTTGCTTCTTCCCGATCCCAGCAACTTGCTACACACGAACTCAGAAACAACAACGAACTCAGGCCTCGCTCCACACAAACACGAAACCAGATTCCAGAAACTTGCTACACACGAGCACGAAACCAGATTCCAAAAACTTGTTTCACACGAACAACTCACGGCCTGAACCTCCACAAAACACAGCCCTCCAATGCCGAACCAGACTCCAGAAACTTGCTCCAGGCAAACAAGAATAATGACGACCTGCTACTCCACGAACTCCGGTCCCCACAGCGGCCACAAACAAGCACGACCCAAACCCAGAACTTACAGAACTTGCATGCCACGAACCACGCAGCCACAGCCTGCAGAATGCCGGCGAGAATCCTCCAAGACACCCTAACTCCGCAACAGATCTCACGGCCACGAACCCCTTTGCTCTCGAAACAACATGCTCACGAACAGATCTCCAAGCTCACGAACTCACCAATGCTTGCTCACGAACATAAAAGCATACAGCTTGCTCACGAACAGCATGCTCACAAACCAATCTCCAAGCTCACGAACTCACAAACAGACCTCCAAGCTCACGAACAGAGGAGCAAACATTGCTCACGAACAGATCACCAAACCTTGCTGACGAACAGAACTCCACCCAAGCTCACGGACAAATCTCCAACCTTGCTCACGAACCCTAGCTCACGAACAGACCTCCAAGCTCACGAACCCTTGCTCACAAACTCACGAACAGACCTCCAAGCTCACGAACAGAGAAGCAGACATTGCTCACGAACAGATCTCCAAACCTTGCTCACGAACTCCACCCAAGCTCACGAACAGATCTCCAAACCTTGCTCACGAACAGAACCCCACCCAAGCTCACGGACAGATCTCCAACCTTGCTCACGGGGCTTTTCCTACCACTCTAGATGTGAAGCAGTAGGCCTGAAACTTCTATGCTTTGCAGATGATCTTTTCCTTTTCTGTGCTGCTAATAAAGACTCATTGGATTGCTTGAAGAAAGCTCTCCACGACTTCCAAAGTCTTACAGGTTTGCATGTGAATAATCAAAAGAGTGCCATATTCTTAAGTGGGGTTGATGAGAACCACCAGAAAGAATTGAGCTGAGTGTGATGGCTATTGTTGAAACAAAAGTCCGACAGGTTAATGCTCAAGTTATAAAGAATCTGATTTCACCCCATTGGGATTTCCTTTCCAACTATGAGTGTGCTCTTAAGGGCCGTATCTGGATACTCTTCAATTCCCAAGAAATTAAGCTTAGTAAGATTGAAAGTAGCTACCAGCACATTCATTGTTCGGCAGATTTGGTTAGCATACACAAGAGGTGTTTTGTGACTGTCATTTATGGGTCAAATGAGGCGATGGAAAGGCGGTCACTGTGGCGGCAACTTTTACTATCTTCGTCAACACAGCCTTGGTTAGTTGTTGGTGATTTTAATTGTGTCCGGGTTTCCAGTGAAAAGTATGGCGGTAAGTACATTAATCGGAAGGCCACTGAGGAGTTTAACCAATGTATCGATGCCTGTGGTTTAACTGAACTTAAGACCAAAGGGTTGACACACACATGGTGCAATCGAAGTGAAGGACAGAATAGAATTTCTTGCAGGTTGGATAGAGTGCTTGTAAACTTGCCATGGCTCCATAGCTTGAGTCCTTCTGAAGTGGAGGTTCTTACTCCTGGCATATCTGATCATTCTCCTTTATTGGTCACAATTTTCACTCCAAGGCAGGAAGGTAAAAAATCTTTTAGATTCTTTAATTTTTGGACTTCTCATCCGGACTTCCTACAGTTGGTTACTGATGCATGGGCAATGGAAGTAACTGGCTCGCCTATGTTCAGAGTAGCTAAGAGACTCCAGAGTGTGTCAAAGCAAAGCTTAAGGAGTGGAGTAAGCAGCTTAAGTTTGCTGAGTTATCCTCACAGGTACATGAACTTAGATCCCAACTAAATGTTGTTCAGAGGAAGCTGCATGATGACCCCAACAATAATCTCGTGTACCAACAAGAAAGAAGTCTTAGACACCAGTTATCCCGATGTCTTTGTTATGAAGAATCACAAATCAGGCAGAAATCAAGGGTACTTTGGTTGGCTGAAGGGGATAGCAACTCACGTTTTTTCCATAATTCCTTGGTCTCCAGAAGGGCAAGGAATCAGATCAACTGCATAATGAATGATGAAGGTATGAAAATAACTGATCCAATTGAAGTTGCTAATCACATTGTCCAGCATTTTCAGGACACATTGGGTACTGGCGTTGCTGGTGCCACCTTGCCAATGCCTTATGGTGGTCAATGCGTTTCGGTTGAACAGAGCCAAAGCTTGATGGAGGAGATAACTTGCGAAGAAATAAAATCTACTCTTTTCTCCCTGAAGGTTGACAAAGCTCCAGGGCCGGATGGGTTTACTCCGGCGTTCTTCAAGGCTGCTTGGGATATAGTGGGGAATGATGTTCTGGAGGCAGTGCTTAGTTTCTTCAAAGATGGAAAGTTACTCAAACAATGGAATACTACAGCCATTACTCTTGTGCCTAAATGCCAGAATCCAAGTAACGTGAATGACTTTAGGCCCATTTCCTGTGTTAACACGCTTTATAAGTGCATCTCCAAGATCATTGCTAATCGGCTTAAACGGGTTGTGGGTGAGCTTGTGGGTGGATATCAGTCTGCCTTTATTCCTGGACGAGGAAGTGCGGAGAATGTCCTCCTTACTCATGAATTACTCCATAATTACCACTTGGAGGGGCAGCATGGCAAATGTGCTCTTAAGGTTGATCTCCGTAAGGCCTATGATTCAGTTTCATGGAGTAGTATCAAGGCAATGCTCACTGGAATGGGCTTCCCAGATGTCTTTTGTGCTTGGATTATGGAATGTATCTCTACTCCTACGTATTCAATCATGATCAATGGTAGTCTTGTGGGGTTCTTTAAAGGAGCAAAAGGGCTGTGCCAAGGTGATCCCATGTCACCGTATCTGTTTGTGATGATGATGGAGGTGTTCAACAGGATACTTCTGCAGCATGCAACTCAAGGCTTTACTCACCATCCTCGATGTGAAGCCCTTGGCCTGAAACTTCTGTGCTTTGCTGATGACCTCTTCTTGTTCTCTGCAGCTGATAAGTCTTCCTTGGATTGCATTTTGAGAGCACTTGATGAATTCCATGACTTCACAGGCCTACAAGTTAATAAACAGAAGAGTGCTATGTTTCTAACTGGTATTGATGAAGCCCAAAGGGAAGACTTGAGTCTACATACGGGGTTTCCGCTAGCAAGACTACCAGTGAGGTACCTTGGGCTGCCTCTTATCTCCTCCAAGCTTTTATCCAGGGATTGTGAGCCACTTATTAACCACGTGAAGGCAAAAACCCAATCATGGAAAGGGAGATGCCTCTCATATGCAGGTAGGCTTCTTCTTATTAAATCTGTCCTCTTCTCTATTCAGGTCCACTGGTTATCCACATTTATCATTCCCAAAGGTGTGATTAATGACTTGGAAGGGGTTTGTAGAAAGTTCCTGTGGACAGGGCCGCAGCTTAAACACAAAATGAGTCCCATAAGCTGGGATATTGTCTGCATGCCACGCCAGGAGGGGGGCCTTGGGCTATTTAAGCTAAGCCTTTGGAACAAAGCGGCAGTGATGAAGCATACTTGGAGAATTCTGACTTCCCATGATTCCTTGTGGGTTCGATGGGTGCACAAATTCCTTATAAAGGAACGTAACTTCTGGACACTCAACATTCCAGCAAATTGTTCCTGGGCATGGAGAAAGATACTTAGAACAAGGCAAGTTATGTCCCAACTGGTAAAGAAGAAGATCCATAATGGGAAGAGTTCGTCTCTATGGTATGATAATTGGCATCCTGATGGGCCTTTATACATTGCCTATGGACAGCGGTTGATTTATGATTCGGGTCTTCCTAGGCATGCCAAGGTCAGCTCTATAATTACTGAGGAAGAATGGGATCCTCCCCTTGCTGCTTCACCTGATCTACTTGAAGCTTGGGGTAAGCTTGATCTTTTGCCAAAGCCAGTTGCGGATGTGGAGGATGTAATCACATGGACTCCATCTAAATCAGGCTCCTTTGACATTAAGAGTGCCTATCAAAGGCTGGACAGTCCTCGCCCCTCATGCACATGGTACGGTTTAGTATGGTTCCCCAAGCACATTCCCAAGCATGCTTTCATTTTATGGTTAGCTATTAACCGAAGATTACTTACATGTGATCGTCTTTATAAACTGGGAATTACCCAACAAGCCACTTGTGTGCTATGCCGGCAAAGGGATGAGTCCCACACACACCTATTCTTTGAGTGTGAGTACACTAAGCACATCTGGAACCATATTCTTCATCTTAATTGCCTCAACAGGGTAAACCGATCTTGGATGGAAACTATTCAATGGGCAGCATCATTGAAAGTGGGCCATGTAAAAGCCCGAGCGCTCTTTAAGGTATCTCTTGCGGCGACAGTGTACCATGTTTGGAGGGAAAGGAATAGCAGGATCTTCAAGAACAGCTATCTGCCATGGCAAGCCGTGAAATCAAGCATAATATCTGATGTATGTATTAAGGCAAACACAGAGCGAGTGTACCTACCTGACTCTTCTCTACATAGACAGCTTATCAATAATTGGAGCTTGAGTTGGGAATGCATGCCATAAGTACTGGTCCGAGTTTTCCCTTGTGTTCTATGTTTCTGTTCAGCATAGTGTAGTATGTTATTGGCAGCCATGTATGGGCTAGTTTGTTGTTTTTTCAACTTGTGTTTCTACTCTCCATTGTAAATATCTTTCTTTAATATATTACTTGGACTTATTTTCCAAAAAAAAAAAGAATTGAGCTTATACACAGGTTTTCCCCTTGGCAAGCTACCGATGAAATATCTTGGACTTCCCCTACTCTCTACAAAGCTCACTCGGAGAGATTGTGAACCTCTCATCAACCAAATCAAGATGAAGGCACAATCATGGAAGGGAAGATGCCTCTCGTATGCGGGTAAACTCTTGCTCATTAAAGCTGTTCTCTTTTCTATCAAAGTCCATTGGATGTCATCTTTTATCTTACCTAAAGGAGTGATTGATGAGCTTGGAAAGATATGTAGAAGATTCCTTTGGACAGGGCCGTAGCTCAAGCATAAAATGAATCCCATAAGTTGGGATGTAGTTTGCACGCCACGCAAGGAGGGGGGCCTTGGTTTGTTTAACCTATGCACATGGAACAAAGCTGCCACCATGAAGCACGCATGGAAGATTCTCTCCTCCCATGACTCCCTATGGGTTAGATGGGTGCACAAGTACTTTGTAAAGGACCGCAATTTCTAGACTCTTAACATACCATCAATTTGCTCTTGGGCATGGAGAAAAGTGCTTCGAACACGGTCTTATATGGCTTTGCAGGTTAAGAGGAAGATTCATAGTGGCCAACAAACATCGTTATGGTATGACAACTGGCATCCTGATGGTCCTTTGTACTCAACATATGGCCAACGATTTATTTATGATTCTGGGCTTCCAAGCAACGCCAAGGTGAGTGCTATTATTGCAGGAGATGATTGGGACCCGCCAGTTGCTGTGTCCCTTGATTTGCTTGAGGTATGGGACAAACTTGACCAGCTTCCCAAGCCAATAGCTGATATTGATGATGTTTTGCTTTGGGTACCTTCAAAGACAGGGTTCTTTAGCATCAGTAGTGCCTACCAAAGCTTATAAGTTCGAAGGGCCTCAGTTGTGTGGCATGACTTGGTATGGTTCCACAACCACATCCCAAAACATGCTTTCCTTTTGTGGCTGGCCATAAACCAAAGGCTTCTCACATGTGATCGGCTACATAGAATGGGAATTGTGCAACAGCCCAAGTGTGTCTTCTGTAGACGAAGAGATGAATCTCACGATCATCTATTTTTTGATTGTGATTACTCTAGGGAAATCTGGAGTCGTATCATGTCACTTAATTGTGTTCACAGTCCAACCCAGCCTTGGAAGGACCTTGTTCAATGGATTGCAACACTTCGGGTGGGAAATGCCAAAGCACGTTCACTTCTCCATCTTTCATTGGCAGCCGCGGTGTATCATATTTGGAGAGAAAGAAATAGGCGGATCTTCCAAAATTCCTATCTTCCATGGCAAGTACTTGAGAATGCTATCATCTCTGACATTCATACAAAAGCCAATATGGATCGAGTGCGACTACCAGACACACCTTTTCATAGGCAGCTCGTGAGCAACCGGAGCTTGGCATGGGAACTGGTTCACTAAGCTAGTCTAGTTGTACTTGCTTTCATTAGGTGTTGTTGTCTACCACATTTGCTTTCTACCCACGGTTGGGGCTCTTGTATTTGTTTGTCTTGCTTTAAGGCACTGGTTGGTTTAAACCAGGATGGCACCTCATTGTAAATTTCTATTTCATTAATACACTTTGGACTTAACTTCCAAAAAAAAAAAAAGGGGCTGGATGTAGTCAAGAAGCTAAGATATGTAAGGTTAAGTGGGATCAAGTTTGCTCTCCTATTGACAAAGGTGGTCTTTGTGTCTTGAATCTTCATCTTTGGAATAAGTGTGCAGTCTTACGACAAGCTTGGCTAGTGGGTAGCAAGGCAGATAACCTTTGGGTATCATGGGTCAATACTAATTTACTTAGAGGAAGGAATTTTTGGAGTGTTCCAGTTCCCTCCACGGCTTCTTGGGTATGGAGGAAAACGCTTAGGCAAAGGGATATTGCTTCCAGGTTCACAAAGCATATAGTCAACAATGGGAGGAACACCTCAATCTGGTACGATAATTGGCATCCTCTTGGCCCTTTGGCACCCAGGTATGGTAGGAGATTGATTTATGATTCAGGATTATCTGATGATGCTTTGGCTCATGAGCTTCTAACCAATGCCGATTGGGATAGACCTCTCGCTACTTCTTTAGATTTGATTGAGGTATGGGCGAGGTTACCAGACCTCCCAAGGCCTAACCCAGATATGGACGACAGGATCACTTGGACTCCCTCTCACACTGGAACCTACAGCACCAGCAGCACCTATAAAGCCTTGGAGATTAGTCGGGCTTCCGTTGCTTGGGCGAGATTGGTTTGGTTTTCAACCAACATTCCCAAGCATTCATTCGTGACATGGCTTGCAATTAAGAGAGCTCTCCTGACTAAAGACAAGCTCAACAGGTCCGGGTATCATAAATAATGCGGTATGTGTCTTTTGTCGCAAGTATAATGAAACCATTGAACAACTTTTTTTCCAGTGTGACTATGGTAGACAGGTTTGGAGAACTCTTATGATCAGGAACGGCCTTAACACTACGGCTCCTATTCTCTCTTGGGACCATATGGTTGAGAATGGTGCCCGAGCATGGTGCCCTAAATCTCCCTTACACCTTCTAAGGCGCTTGTCCTTGGCTGCGGCTGTGTATCACATATGGTGTGAGAGAAACCAAAGGGTATTTAAGAACTCTGCCTTGCCTGAAGAGGAGATTTGTAAGTTCGTATACCAAGACATCCACAACAGAGTGGCAGGTACTCCATTAGTGCTTAGTGATAACAGTTATCATCCCTAAAGGAGTTATTATAGAATTGGAAAAGATTGCCGGGAGGTTTCTTTGGTCGGGACCTGATCTCAAACGGAAAATGAACCCCATTAGCTGGAAAATCATTTGTGCTCCAAAAAAGGAGGGTGGCCTTGGGTTACTCCACTTGAGTACATGGAATAAAGCAGCAACGATGAAGCATATATAGTTGTTTGCGCCTGGAGGTGAAGTGGTGAAGTGGTGGTCCGTGAGCAGCACCTGGTGTTTCTGTTTCGTGAGCTGCAGTTGGAGGTGTTAGTGTGTCGCTTCGCCTGGAGGTTTTGGGAGTAGCACCTGGAGGTGATTGTGTGCAGCACTTGGTGTTGAAGCAAGTGCTGCTGGAGGTTTGTGAGCAGGGGCATCTGTAGGTGTTGAGAGCCACACCTGGAGGTCTTGATAGCAGCACCTGGCGTCGGAAGCAGGTGCTGTTGGAGTTGTTAGTGAGCTGGAGCTTCTGGAGGGGTTCGTGAACAACACCTATAGTTGTTTGCGCTCGTTCGTGAGCAACACTTGGAGGTTGCGAAGGAAGCAGGTGCTGTTGGAGTCGGAAGCAGGTGCTATTGGAGTTGATAGCAGCACCTGGCGTCGAAAGCAGGTGCTGTCGGAGTTGTTAGTGAGCTGGAGCTTCTGGAGGGGTTCGTGAACAACACCTATAGTGTTTTACGCTCGTTCGTGAACAACACCTTTAGTTGATTAGTGAGATTCGCGAAGGCTGCATGTGAGGTTCGCGAAGGTCGTAGGTTCCGACTTGCTCTCGTTCGCCGTCTCTTGCCGGCGACCTCGTTTCCGACAGTAAGCTGTTTTTGCTTGATTGTTGCTCGTGGATTGTCCGGGGATTTACTGGTGTTATTGGTATCGATGGAGGTATTGGTTGCTGAAGTTATTGGCTGGAGTTGGCTGGAGTCTTTGCTCGTCGACTGTCCGTGAACCTGCTAGTGGAAGTGCGCGGGGGTTTCTTATCGTTGAACTCAGCAAGTGGTTAACGGCACTTAGTTTGGCGTGTTGTCCTTCTGTTTGTGGATCTATTCTGTTCGTGGAGCACTTGTTGTCTATGCTCTACTCTGGCGTGGTTTTCCTCTCTCCGTGAAGTTCTTGGCCGTGGGTCTTTATCCCCGTGAATTTTATTTCCAGTCTCGGAGTACCTATCTGTGGGTTTCTCTTGCCAAGTTCTGTTCGTGGGAGTCTTTTGCAAAGGTCTGAGCGTGGTGATTAGTGTGTGAGATTATCCGCGGATTTCACCTCCGCTATTCGTGTCTCTGGTAGTGGTTTGTGATTTTTGTTCGTGGTTCTCCGTGGGTTCTGCTCGTGAAGTTGCCTGATCGTGATCATCCCTTATTATTGGTCGTGGTTTATTATAGTTTGTGGAAGTTTCTGGTTTCTGTTCGTGGGCATTTCTAAGTTTTTCGTCCTCAGTGTCTCTATCATTTGTCTCTGGTCAGGGGGTTCTTACCGGTGGTCCATTTTCGTGGAGTATCTGTAACTGTTCGTGGAGTTTCTATTCAGATTATTGGTTACAGACCTATTTCTGCTGTTCGTAGCTATTTGTTGTCGTTATCTTCTGTAACTGTTGCGGAGCTTCTGGTCGTGGTTGTTATCTGTGAGGAGTAGCTGCTCGAGGGAAACTGGTTGAGGTCTGGTTGTTCTTAATCGGTGGTCGTGGGAAGAGGTGCTGCTGTGGGGGGTTAATTTGTGGCTTTGTCTGGCCTGCTCTGTGGTGTAGAGTGTTCGGGGTATCTTCTTGATCCGGTGGATCTGCTCCGGCAACTTTCTGGTTCGATTCAGTGGAGATTGAACCGGGGTTTTTTCTGGTTTCTCTGGCTCATCCTAGATTGGGCAGTGGCGGGCTTCCTCTGTTGGATTTTGAATTTTGGCTGGGCGTAAGTCAGAAATGGCTGCTGCCGTGCTGGGGGAGTCTTCTTCTGATTTAATTTCTAAGAAAGACTTCTTACCTGATCAGGATCTGGTAGGTCAACAACAAGAGCATATGTGTCGGGATGATACCAATGTTGGTAATCAATTCGGAGGACTGTCTGAACCTCAGTTTCCGCCTTTGGAAAAGTCTTGCCATCAAGGCAGAGAGTCTTACACTGAAGCAGGAGCTGTAGGTGAGACTGCTCCGCCTGTTTGTGCAGAACCAATGGAAAACCAATGGAAGGCTGGCATGGTACAGCAAGGAAACAAAAGATGGTCGTCCTTATTTGGTAACAATGTAAATGCCAGGGCAAAGATGCTTTATGTTGAACCTCAGGTTGTCGAAGGTAAAGTAATTGTAACTCCTCCACAGCAAGTTACTGAAGATGGTATTAAACAGTGGGAAGGGAGCATTGTTGGGCATTTCCTTGATAAAGACTTGCCATTTCCGGTAGTAAGAAGCCTGGCTGAGAAGCTATGGGGCAGATTGGGGCCTGTCCAGGTGTCTGCTGTTGAGAGAGGTTTTTTTGTGTTCAAGTTCAGTAACCATGAGATGCGTGAGAAAGTGCTGCAGGGGGCTCCATGGCATCTTGGGGGGAGACTTATGATATTAAGGGAGTGGGAACCTAACATGCAATTCGTCAAAGCTAAGCTTACAAAGGTTCCAGTGTGGATTAAACTTTATAATATCCCTATGGAGTATTGGTCGCCTGAAGGTTTAAGCATCATAGCAAGTGGAGTTGGGAAACCTCTCTTCATGGATCGTCAAACTGAGAACAAGACCAGGTTGGGTTTTGCTAAAGTTTGTGTGGAGATGGACGTGGATTGCCAATGCCCTGATAAAATTTTTATTAATACTTCTGGGGATGAGTCGAATGTTGTTGATGATGTGCAAATTGATGTTGAGTATATATGGAAGCCGTTGAAATGTGGTCATTGTAAGACTTTTGGTCACTCGGAAAACACTTGTAGAAGACCTAAGAAGGCTGTTTGGATACCATCCCACCAGGTAAATAAGGATGCTGGTAATGCAAGCAAGGAGGGTCACATTTCGGATTATCCAAATCTGGATGATGGAAGTGCAAAGTGCATGGAGGACAAAGAAACACAAGAGACACAAGTGGGAGACAAGGCTCAGGCGGATCAGTGGCGAGTGATTAAGGCCAAAGGCAAAGAGGTATTGGTTGAGCTGGCCTCTTCCCCACCTCAAATTGGTGATGCGGCAGATGAAGGGTCGAAAACCTCTACATCTGCAGATGATAGATTATCTAGTAATGAATCGATTGTTCCTGAATCTCTTACCCATGAAGATATCAATGTGGAAAACAAATTTGAAGGGTTGGGGGATGCTGATGATGTAGTGTCAACAAGGAGCTCATTGAAGAAGAAACACAAGAGGAAGAAGAAGATCCTAGTTGATGAGATAGCAATGAAACTAGCTAAAAGTAAGAAAGGTTTTGGTGACCCAGGGGGAGCTAAGGGGCTGGGTGAGGGAGCTGATTTCCTATGATTAAAATAGGAACTTGGAACATTAGGGGTCTTAATGACCCTGCAAAGCAAAGTGAAGTGAAAGCATTGATAGATAGCCGGAAAATCTGTTGTATTTGTCTTATTGAGACGAAAGTAAGGCAAGTGAACTCTTATTTTGTGAAGAATTTACTGTGTCCGAATTGGAGCTTGCTCACTAACTACGACCAATCCATCAAAGGGCGTATTTGGATGCTATAGATAACCAAGTTTTGAGAATTAATTCTTTAAGTGTCACGGATCAGCTTATTCATTGCTATATGGAGATGTTAATTGTACATAAGAGCTGTTTTTTCACTTGTGTGTATGGTTCTAATGACTACAAGGAAAGGAGAGAATTGTGGCAGCAGTTAAGGCATAATGCAGTGGATCATCCTTGGATGGTCATCGGGGATTTTAATTGTGTCCGTAGACAGGAGGAGAAGGTAGGTGGCAAAAGTATCAAGAGGCAACCAACTGAGGATTTTAACAATTGCATAAACTCTTGTGCCTTGTCTGATTTGAAGGCCAAAGGGTATTTTCTCTCTTGGAGCAATCAGAGTTCATCATCAAGAAGAATTGCATGCAAACTCGACAGATCTCTTGTGAACAAGGCTTGGTTTTCAGAATTTTTTTTTTGGAAGGTAAGTCCAAGTGATATTAATAAGGAAAATATTTACAGGATAAGGCTCAAACCAAAAAGACCAAGGAAAACATGCCCCTTATAACATTGAGGCTCACAACATGCATGCATGGAACACAACCAAACATTACACAAGATCCCACTTAAGGTTCCAACTAGTGACTAGGTGACGATGTAGTGGTGAATCTGGGAGTATCACTCGATCAAGATTTGCTTTGTCCTTAACATCAGCAACTATGTTGGCCTCAACAAGTTGCCAAGGTACATAAGAGTTTGTGAAGATCCGACGGTTCCTCTCTCTCCATATATGGTACACAGCAGCTGCAAGGGACAACCTGAAAATGAATTGGGCGTGGTGGCTACCCAGGCTCAAAGTCGAAGCCCAATGCACAAATTCCACCCACGGGCGGTTCACTCTAGTTACACCAGTACGTTGAAGGATAGGGTGCCAGATTTGGGAGCTAAACTGACACTCAAAAAACAGGTGTGCATGTGATTCATGGTTAAGCCTACATAACACACAAGTTGCCTGAGTGGTAATGTTCCTCTTGCACAACCGGTCACGAGTAAGAAGCCTTTGATTCACTGCTAGCCATAGTGTAAAAGCTTGCTTGGGTATATGCTTGGGAAACCAGACCAACCCATTCCATTCCACTCGGTCTCTACCAATATCCAAACTCTTATATGCACTAGCAATATCAAACATACCTGACTTTGATGGCATCCATATCAGGACATCTTCACGGTCCGGGACTGGGTCCTTAAGTGCTGCAAGTTTAGACCAGACTTGAATTAAATCCGGCGATGCTGCAACCGGAGGATCCCACTCATGACCAGAAATTATAGTGCTTACTGTAGCCTGTCTTGAAAGCCCCGAATCATAGATCAGCCGATACCCATATGTAACAAATAATGGTCCATCCGGGTGCCAATTGTCATACCACAACGAGGTGCTCATGCCATTAAAAATTCTTACCTTTACCAGGTGAGCCATGTCCCGCCTAAGCTTAAGAATCTTCCTCCATGCCCATGAAGAGTTAGCCGGTGTGGTAAGGGTCCACAAATTTCGATCCTTAAGAAGATACTTATGCACCCATTTAACCCACATTGACTCACCCTTTAGCAAGATTTTCCATAGGAGCTTCATGGTTGCTGCCTTGTTCCATACATGCAAATTGAGAATGCCAAGCCCACCCTCATGTCTTGGAGTACATATAATTTTCCAACTGATAGGATTCATCTTGCGCTTGAGATCCGGCCCTGACCACAAGAACCTCCTGGATATCCTTTCCAATTCTGATATAACCCTTTTGGGGAGGACAAATGTAGAAAGCCAGTGAACCTTAATAGAAAATAAAACGGCTTTTATGAGAGTGAGCTTACCCGCATAGGACAAACTCCTACCCTTCCACGATTGTGTCCTTGCCATTACTTGATTGATGAGTGGTTCACAATCCTTCCATGATAGCTTAGATGTGAAAAGGGGAAGGCCAAGATACTTAACTGGCAAGTCACCAATCGGAAACCCAGACAAGCTGCTTGGTTTTCAGAATTCTTATCTTCTGAAGTGGAATTTTTAAATCCTGGAATTTCTGATCATTGTCCGATGGTAGTAACTATTTATCCGGAAATCAAATGGGGGGCAAGACCGTTCAGATTTTTCAATCATTGGTCTTCGAATGAGAATTTCATTCCTTTGGTAGCTGCGGCCTGGAATCACCAATTTGATGGTCACCCTATGTTCCGTGTTGTAAAAAAGCTTCAGGTGGTGAAAGCTTCCCTCAAGGCTTGGAGTAGAAATGAGAATTTCGTCAATATCTCTTGCAAAGTCACTCAGATTAGAACTGAATTAGCAGATATTCAAAAGAGATGTTTTGTGTCTGCCCCGGCTGAGGATGATTTAGTCAAAGAGAGATCATTAAAAGCTGAATTGATGAAGGCTACTAGAATTGAAGAATCACAATTGAAACAGAAGTCCAGGATCTTGTGGCTACAGGAGGGGGATAAAAACTCATGGTTCTTCCATAACCACATGATCTCTAGAAGGGCTTCAAACAAAATTCTCAGCATCACTCAAGATGAGGGTAACATCATTTCAGATCACAAGGGTATTAGTAAAGCATTTGTGGACCACTTCTCGAATATTATGGGTAGGGATGACCCAGTTGACTTGCAGAATTTTCCGGATCTTCCTAGAAAGTTAACTGCGGATCATGTCAGAAGTGTTATGGAGGAGGTTACAGCTGAGGAAGCAAAGGCCACCCTATTCTCTCTAAAGGAGGATAAAGCTCCTGGAACGGATGGTTTCACGGCTGCTTTCTTTAAGAAAGCTTGGGCGATTGTAGGGTCGGATGTGATTGAAGCCATTCTTAGTTTCTTCAAGGATGGTAAATTGCTGAAGCAAGTAAATTCAACTTCCATTACGCTTGTCCCAAAGTGCCTCAATCCAGCCAAGGTATCTGACTACAGACCAATTTCTTGTGTGAATATTCTCTATAAGTGTATTTCGAAAATTATTGCAAACAGATTCAAGCAAATCATTGGGGATATTGTTGGAGACTACCAAGCGGCCTTTATTCCGGGGAGATCGATTGCTGATAATATTTTGTTAACTCATGAGCTACTGCATAGCACTCATCTGAACAAAGGTAGGCCTAGGTGTGCTATAAAGGTCGATATCAGCAAAGCTTACGACTCAGTATCGTGGAAATGTGTTCGGAAAACTCTCTCTGTGCTAGGTTTTCCACATAAGTTCATTGGGTGGGTGATGGAATGCATTTCGACCACATCGTACTCGATAATGATTAATGGTGGTATGAATGGTTTCTTCAAAGGAGCAAAGGGCTTGAGACAGGGTGATCCTATGTCCCCTTACGTTTTTGTTCTCATCATGGAAGTGTTTAATGCTATTCTTCAAGAGAGTACTAACAAACCAGCTTTCAAGTTCTTCCCCAAGTGCTCCAAGTTGAACATCAAATCAGTAAGTTTTGCAGATGATTTGATACTTTTTTCTGCAGGAGAAGAAGAGTCCATTGAATGTGGCATGGAAGCATTGCAGAAATTCCATATCACCTCAGGCCTCAAAGTCAATAATGAAAAAACTACCATGTTCCTGGCTGGGATGGATGATAGTATGAAGAATCATCTAAGTGGTAGATTTGGGCTGAAGCTTGGAAACCTTCCCATTAAGTACTTGGGGCTGCCGTTGTTGTCCTCTAAGCTCACCCCTAGGGATTGTGAGCCTTTGGTGTCTCGCATAAAAATGAGAATCCAATCTTGGAAGAACAACAATCTTTCTTATGCGGGAAGGATCACACTCATCAACTCGGTTCTATTTTCCATAGCAGTATATTGGCTTTCAATATTTGACATTCCCAAATGTGTATCCAATGAAATTCAAAAGGAATGTCGCCACTTTTTATGGGCTGGGCAGAATTCATCAAAAAAGGTATGTCCTATTGCTTGGAAAGTTGTTTGTGCACCAAAAGATCAAGGAGGACTTGGCGTAAAAAGATTACATATCTGGAACAAGGCGGCCATTCTAAAGTATATATGGGCAATTGTCAACAAGTCACAATCACTTTGGGTGAAATGGACTAGAAGCTACCTCATAAGAGACAGGAATTTTTGGGCTATACAATGCCCATCAAGGTGTACATGGATATGGAGGAAGATATTACAAGCTAGATGCCATGCAGCAGATATTTTGAAGGCTAGAGTGTACAACGGTGTCGGCACCTCTCTATGGTATGGTAATTGGCATCCAGATGGCCCAATTGTCCCAAGGTATGGACATCGGATTGTCTATGATTCAGGCCTTCATATTTCAACCCCGGTGAGTAGTATTATTGAGCATAATGAATGGTCTGTTCCCCCAGCTGTCACCATTGAGCTCATGGAGGTATGGAGCAAATTATGTCTACTACCAAAACCGGATGACTCAAGGGAGGATAGGTTGGTATGGACAGCTTCCAAATCAGGTGTGTTTAACATTGCGAGTACTTATAACTACATGCTTCCAACATCTCATCGGGTCCCATGGAAGAAGGTAGTGTGGTTTCCGTTGAACATTCCTCGGCATGCAATGATTCTATGGATGGCAATTAACAATGGCCTACTCACACTGGAAAAACTTTTGAAATGGGGAGTGGTTTCTCAAACATCGTGTGTGCTATGTAGGCGTGCTAATGAATCTCTTCACCATCTCTTTTTCTTATGTAGTTACAGTTGGCAGGTTTGGAAAAGTATGCTTCAATTAAATTGCAAGCGTAGAACCAATCGAAGATGGACCAGGTTGATCGAGTGGATGGTAAGAAGATGTTCTGGAGCAAATCCGATTAATGTCATCTTGAAGTTATCATTGGCAGCATCGGTCTATCACATATGGAAGGAAAGGAACAGGAGGTGTTTCAAGAATAGTTACTTGCCAGCACAAGAGGTGAGTAATCATATTCGGTTTGATGTCCAAGCAAGGTTGTTCAGTTCCAGATTCACAGTCAAGGATACTGACCACAATAGGAAGGTGGTTGACAATTGGGGTCTCACATCGGCATTTCAGTTTTCTGGGCTGTAGCATCCCCTGTATCTCTTTAATGTATTGTGTCATTATGACATAGTCGGGTGGTATAGCCTAGGACAAGGTATATTTGTATCCCATGGTTAAGAGGTGGTTGTGTCTTTTGGTTACCTTAGTGTGTATGGGGTATCCTTGGTGCTGCTTGAACCTTTTGTAATTATTTCTCTTTATTAATATACTTGGGACTTAACTTCCAAAAAAAAAAAAAAGATAACAGTTATCATAGGCAGGTTATGCAGAAATGGGATCTAAATTGTACTTTTATCTAAGGATGGGGGTCTTCTTCAGTATTAGCTTCTCATAGGCTTGATTGTATCGGGTTTACTATAGTTTGAGCGTGACTGCTCCTTGTTGTGCTTGGTGGGTATGCCCACTATCTGCTTTGTACATACTTCCTTTTATTTAATCGTACCTTCTTAATTTCCAAAAAAAAAAAGATCAAAGCAGGGGCACTAAACCCTAGATCTAGGAACTTTAGCCTACCCGCCTTGGAGGCAATTTGTACCCTTTTTTGGGCTCCCAATAGCCCCAAAGATGAATTCTTTACAGCTTTTGAAAATATCTTGTAAATTTTCGCCCTCGCTGGCAAGTTGTAATTTTTTTTTTTTTTTTTTTGGAAGTTAAGAAAGTTCCATTAATGAGTAGAAAAGAAATATGTACAAGCAGCAAGTGGGCATACCCACTGAACAGAGCAAGGAGCTAGCAACACCCTGCTAAAGAAATGAACATATGAAGACACCCAAAACCCCCAAGAGCAATGGTGATGCTAAACACTAGATGAACCTACAATGAAGGTCCCAATTCAACATAATCCGCCTATGATAACTGTTGTCCTTAAGGACAAGTGGGAAGCCATTAACTCTGTACGTGATGTCTTGAGTGATAACCTTACAGATCTCATCTTCAGGTAGAGCTGTGTTTTTGAATACCCTGCGATTTCTCTCACACCAAATGTGGTACACAGCTGCAGACAGAGACAGGCGTCTTAGGAGGTGGAGAGGGGAAGTGGAGCACCAAGATCTAGCACCAGCCTCAACAATAAGGTTCCAGGGGGGATGGGAGCCGAGACATTGAGACCATTCATACCCAGAAGAAAGCTCCAGATGTGCTTGCTGTAATCACAATGGAAAAAAAGGTGGTGGACAGATTCAGTGCATTTACGACAGAGAACACATACCGCGTTTTGAATGGTGCCCCATCTCAGGAGTCTATCCTTGGTGAGGAGAGCGTTCCGTATCGCAAGCCATGTCACAAAGGCGTGCCTTGGAATGTTGAGAGAGAACCAAATAAGCCGAGCCCAAGGAACTGAGGACCGCAAAGCTTCCATAGCTTTGTAGGTTGCACTAGTGCTATAGTTACCAGACCGGGAGAGGGACCAAGTGATCCGGTCTTCTAGGTCTGAACTAGGCGTTGGGAGATCTTGAATTGTTTCCCATACTTCAGCCAAGTCAAAGGAAGAGGCAATCGGAGTGTCCCAAGCATCACCATTTATAACATCTTGGACCAAAGCACTTTCAGGAAGACCCGAGTCATAAATTAGTCTCCTACCAAACGTTGGAGCTAGAGGACCAAGTGGATGCCAATTATCATACCATAATGAAGTGCTTCTCCCATTGTTAATCCGGTGTTTAGTGTATCTGGAAGCGACATCTCTCTGCTTAAGTATTTTCCTCCATACCCAAGAAGCAGTGGAAGGGATTTGCACAGCCCAAAAGCTTCTACCTCTAAGTAGGTTGGCATTAACCCAAGAGACCCATAGGTTGTTAGCCCTACTTCCAACAAGCCATGCTTGTCTTAAGATGGCACACTTATTCCATAGGTGGAGATCCAAGATCCCCAAACCACCTTGATCAGTGGGGGAGCAACATGATCCCATTTGACCTTACATATCTTAGCCTCTTGGGAGGAACCAGCCCACAAGAATCGCCTGCATATGCTCTCCATCTTGTAGATGACTTCCTTGGGCAAGATGTATATTGACATCCAATGAACTGCAATGGAGAATAGAACTGCTTTAACAAGTAATAACCGGCCTGCATAAGACAAATGCCTACCTTGCCAAGACTGCGTGCGGGTAGTAAGTTTTTGGATGAGGGGCTCACAATCCGTAGCTGTCAGTCGTGTAGAGATGAGAGGTAGACCCAGATACTTCACAGGGTGTCCTTCCTTGAACCCCAAGACTTGTATGATTGCATCCTTCATACCGTCAGAAATGCCAGCCATGAACACAACACTTTTCTCCTTATTGACAAGTAAACCTGATAATCGGCCAAAGAGATCAAGAGCAGAAGAAACACAGATAATAGAGTTGAGATCCCCATGAGAGAAGACGAAAAGGTCATCAACAAAGCACAACTGCTTGATAGAAGGCTGGTGGCACTTGGGGTGAGATAAGAAATTCACGGCTGTCTTATCAATCAAGACCTTGTCAAATAGCTCCATAACAAGGACAAATAAGTACGGAGAGATAGGGTCGCCTTGCCTGAGGCCTTTCCCTCCCTTGAAGAACCCTTCCATGCTTCCATTGATCATAACAGAGAAAGATGTAGTAGTCACACACTCCATGACCCAAGAGATAAATCGTGGAGGAAACCTGAAACCTTTCAAGACCTCTTCAATACAAAGCCAATCAATGGAATCAAAAGCTTTCTTTAGATCAATCTTGAGAGCACATCTGGGTGTGCCCTTATTAAGGTGATAGCCCCTGAACAACTCATGCGTTAACAGAATATTGTCTGCCATCCTTCTATCAGGGATAAAAGCTGACTGATGAGTGCCAACCAAGGACGCGATTACAACCTTAAACTTGTTGGCTAAAATCTTGGAGATGCATTTATATATTGTATTAACACATGAGATAGGTCTGAATTCTGAAATCGAAGAAGGTTTACCTTTCTTAGGAACCAGAGTGATGAGAGAGTGGTTAACCTGCTTGAGAAGCTTCCCAGAAGAGAAGAAAGAACTGATGGCAGCCGTGACATCATCCCCAACAAGATCCCAAGCCTTCTTAAAGAAAGCTGGGGTAAAGCCATCTGGGCCTGGAGCTTTCTCATCCTTAAGTGAAAACATTGTGGTCCTAATCTCATCCGCTGAAATGTCAGATTGAAGCATCTGTATTTGGTCTTGAGTGAGGACACGAGCGAAATCAGCCTGAAAGGACTCCAGAGACATATCTTTATCCCCCAACAGGTTAAAATAGTGTGAAACAATGTGCTGCCTTATTTTTTTTTTTTTTTTGGAAAGTAAGAATAATTCCATTAATAAGAGAAAGAAAAGAAAAGACATGTACAAGCAGAGGGTGGGCATACCCACTAGACAGAGTAAGGGGCAATCAGCACCTTACTAGAGAACCATGATGAAAAGCGCAAGTGAAGACTACCCCAACACTAAGAGGTTAAGAAAAGTTACAATTAAGCCCCCAATTCATGGCAATCTGCCTATGAAAAGCATTGTCCTTGAGAACAAAGGTTCGCCCAGTAAGCCTGTAGGAAATGTCCTGCATGATAAACTTACACAGTTCCTCTTCTGGTAATGCCGAGTTCTTGAAAACTCTTCTGGTGCTGCCTTATTTGGGCTTGGTCTGTGATCTCCCTGCCATTATCGCACAATTTGGAAATAGAATTGTAAGAACGCCTGAAAATAATGGAGTTGAAGAAAAATTTAGAGTTCTGGTCACCCTCTTTCATCCACTGAATTCTGGATTTCTGCCGGTATTGAGCTTCTTCAACACGCAAAAGGCCTGCTAGTTCCTTCCTGATCTTCCCTTCAGTAGTAGATAGTTGAGTATCAAAAGGGCTGCTTTGTAACGCTTTCTGGCATAACTCAAGTTTTTTTCTGACTTCAATAGCTTTAATGGACACTTGAGAGAATTGCTTCTTTGAGCTCCACTCTTTCAGACGGACTTTCAGCTTCTTAAGCTTAGAGATTAGTTGAAACATAGGCTTACCGGCAACCGGATGTCTCCAGACGTCAGCAACCAAAGGTAGGAAATCATCATAAGCAGTCCAGAAGTTGAAAAACTTGAAAGGTCTATTACTCTTCAGCATATCAGGGTCAACTGTGACTAGAGCAGGACTGTGATCAGATACTCCAGGAGGCAGAAATTCGATCTCAGAGTGGTTAAACTGATTGATCCATGCTATGTTAACCAGGGCATGGTCCAACTTACAGGAGATACGCCTGTGACCGGCACTCATGTTGCTCCAGGTGTGCATGAAACCTTTGTAATTCATTTCGATCAGGAAGCAATCATTGATACATGAGTTGAAGTCCTGAACAGCTGCCATGTTTATTTGCTTTCCTCCAACCTTCTCAGAAGCTTTCCTGACACAGTTGAAGTCTCCAATTAGCATCCATGGTCTGTCCACAAAGCAAAGGCGCAAGCTGCGCCATAGGCCTTTACGCACCAAAGCATCGTTGTCCCCATAAACAAAGGACAAGAAAGACGTTTTCCCAGAAGCCCTGAACTCAACCCAACAATGGATAAGTTGGTGAGATTCAAAAACTTTTGTAACACAGATGGTAGATGGATCGTAACAAACCCAGATGCGTCCTTTCAATGCATGATCATAGTTAGTGATAAAGTTCCAAAATGGGCAAATGACACTCCTAACAAAGTCAGCATTCACTCTTCTAACCTTCGTCTCCAAAAGTTGTAATTTTTGCTGTGGTCCGACGCCAAAAACAAATGAAAGAGTAGATGAAAGACAAAAGGCTGATCAGGACTTGGACATGCTCCCTTACACAAGTATGTCTAGGAGTCGCACCTTAATGGGCGCCAACCCTTGGGACCACACACCATGTGTGCCTGAATTTAAATTCCACACTGTTTTAGTTTTTTACATTATTCTGTGAAGCATGTTAAAGTTGGTAGTGGTTCATCCTCTTGCTTGAAATTATGCATGTTTTAGGACTAATTAAGAGTCTAGTGTGGAACCCTAAAATTGATTTGGAATTTCGGTCGGATAGTTGGCATAGCATCTTCATCCTCGTCCGAGAGAGTTCGATTCCCTAGGATAGAGAAGTGCGCCTGGGATACCCCCTAGATCTGCTCTTGGACATGATAGCTCCGAAGGGATAAGCAGATTGAATGGAAGGCACAATACCATATGGGGCACACCCTGTTCTTGTTAAACGTGCCAATTAACTGGGATATTATCCAAGCAGCCTTGCTTTTCTGGGATCCCCAGCTTTCAGTGTTTCGATTCGGGACCAATGAGTTGACTCCCACAATTGAGGAATCTGACCTATACCTTCGATTTGGCAACTTTGGAGAACCCACTCGGCCAAGTCTCAAAGAAAGCTACAAGAATGAAGCTTGTGCTTTCTTTGGCTTCTCAAGGGGAGAATTCCAGACTTTAGGAGGTGACAAATCATTCACGAGGGTCTCCAAAACATTCCTAGCTAAAAGGATAAGAAACAAAAAGCAGGAAAGACCCCGTGTTTGGTCCAACACCTTCACCCTTGTGGTTCTGTTATTTTCCACACAAAAAAAACCCTTGTGGTTCTGTCACATATCTTCTTTCCGACTGGGGGAGACACCGTTAATTTGGCCCTCATGGAAACTGTGGATCAACTCCGGGCAGGGTACCAAATCATGCCACTGATCCTAGCTCAACAGTTTCATTCCCTCACCTTGTCCAAAAATGGAACTCGGAGGTTTCAAGGGTGCACTCCTCTCCTCCACATTTGGTTGCAAGACCAACTGATGGTTTCAGAACCTGTCAGTGACCATTATGGGCTAGTCCGCGACAACGTCACATGGATGGCCCGAAGATAAATTCGCCTTGACTTACCTACTCATGAGGCTTGGCTAGACCACTTTCTCCATCTGAGTGGAGAAACAGATATCAGATGGTGGGGTACATTCAACTTCACCTACACCCCCATCCTGGCTTTCAAGAATAGAGAGTGCCTTGCCCTAATAGGCCTTACCCATACTATGCCATACTATCCGATTCAGGTTCTGAGACAGTTTGGGAAACTGCAGGGAATCCTGGTCAAGGACGATGGGAGCGGTTTGATCGGTCCTCTCACCAAGGAACCGAGGAAGTAGCTGTTGATAGAATGGAAGACGGTATACGTATACCGGGAGGACATTTTCACTCAATCCAACTTTCGAGATTACGAACAGTGCATAGCTCGAGAATTCAGCCAGGATGGCCCCCCGCCTCTTTAGCCTGTCACTTCAAGTGACATTCCAGTTCCGCCCCTAACACGTACATGGACAGGGTGGCCGAACTGCAGGAGACCCACTCCCGTATCTATTAAGCTTATGTGGATTTGGAACGGGAGAGTAGGCAAGACAATATGGCCTTGCAACATGAAATGGAATTAGTGTACAAGCGCGTAGAGGAGGACTGACATATGCGAAACAAGATTTTGTGAGCCTTGAGAAGGCAAGACGTGTCCTCCCACCTTGATGATGACCAACCTAGCTAGACTTTGGCTTTGTTGTATTTTGATATTCATGACGATGTACTATGTGCCACGACGGCTCTCTTTGATTAAAGCATGAATTTCCTTTCACTGTGTTACAATTGTTTGAACTTAACAAGACAAGAATCTGAAATAAAAGAATTAATTCCCCCAAATAGGGCAATTCGGTCTCAGACAGACCATCTCTCTTCATTAATTGCAGTATTCCTGGTCACTACGACCACCCAAACTCTCTTAATTGCATCTCTCTCATTGAGATCGTGAAACCCAGCAAGTGTTTAAAACACCCAAGACTTTGAGCTCAGATCACACTCGTCTGTATCTTTTCAAGATCATTCGGTCTAGCCTGTAGGGCACCGAAATTGCCGATAGATGAGTGGAATATTGGTGGAGGATTGTCCTGGCATAGCCTACCCCAGATAGCGACACCAAAGCCGCCGGTGGATGAATCGGATATTGGCTGCGGAACGTCAGGGTACTACTAGCCGAAAACTTAGGGCACTGAAACCGCCGACGGATGAGTCGGATATTGGTAGAGGAGAGTCCTGGCATAGCCTACCCTAGATAGCGACACCAAAGCCGCCGATGGATGAATCAAATATTGGCTGCGGAACGTCCGGGTACTACTAGCCGAAATCTTAAGGCACCGAAACCGCCGACGGATGAGTCGGATATTGGTGGAGGAGCGTCTTGGCATAGTCCACCCCAGATAGTGACACCAAAGCCGCCAATGGATGAATCAGATATTGGCTGCAAAACATCCGGATACTACTAGCCGAAATCTTAGGGCACCGAAACCGCCAACGGATGAGTCAAATATTGGTGGAGGATCGTCCTGGCATAGGCTACCCCAGATAGTGACACCAAAGCCGCCGGTGGATGAATCGAATATTGGCTACGAAACGTCTAGGTACTACTAGCCGAATCTTTGTATCGCCAAGACCATCGACGGATGAGTCGGAAATTGGTTTAGGCAACCCTGAGTGCTATTTCCAGCCCCCTTTGTGACCATGCGTGGTCCAACCCTGTGATACTAAGCTCAACCTAAATCCCCAAATTGCAGGTTCTGTTCCCTTGCTAAGATGACTACAATAGATCAGACCAACCCTAGGTTCTCTTCCCTTGCCAAGGCGGCTAAAATAGATCAGCTTAAACCTAAGTTCTCTTCCCTTGCCAATTGGCTAAAAAAGATCAGTGTTCTAGGGTTCTATTCCCCAATTGCTTGAAAGCAGCTAAAATTGACATGCTAAACCGAGTTCTCTTTCCCAGTTACTTCCACGTGGCTAGAATAGATTAGCTTTCAAAAAAATAGGATTCTCTCTCCCAGTTACCTGCGGGTAGCTAAAATAGATTTGGTCATTAGGGTTCTCTTTCCCGGTCATCTTAGGACAACCAAAATAGATCAGTTTTCAAAATTTCATTTGGGTTCTCTTTCCCAGTTGCCTGCAGGTATCTAAAATAGATCAGCTTTCAGAAATCAGGTTCTCTTCCCTTGTTGCCTCTGGGCAGCAAAAATAGATCAGTTAATCAATTCATATCAGAAAAGAAAAATAAGCAAGTGAACAAGTTCAATCAGATAAAGTTGCGTAACCAATTTGTGTAAAATTGCACTAATGCCTATCAAATGTCTAACAAGTACCAAAATTGCTTCCAAAAGCCCGTACTTGTTAAGATCGAGGAAAAAGACTTGATATGGACCCACAAGGAGACCAGACACCGCCAGGGTAGCATCCGGCGGAATCTAGCCATGCGCAAGTAGTCAATGAAATGCAACAGAGAATCGATAGCATGAGGTCCATCATCCAAGAATCGATGGCAGAATTAAGGGAATTGAAGCAAGTTCCCCTAGCAGCGTCGGCCGCCCACCAGCCGTAGCTGCAGTTCCCACCACAAGCAGAGATGACACCACCACCGTACCCAGTGCATTCTTCTCCCGTGGCACCACCACCACCACCACCGTACCCAGTGCATTCTTCTCCCGTGGCACCACCACCACCACCACCAGCGGCACCTTTCCACATTCCACAGTAGGATCAGTTTGTATCGGCTCAACTGGGGCAGGACGACGAAGATTGGTATAGAACCCAGGAGGCTCAGTTTGAAGAGAAACTGACGGCAATGCGAGAAGAGAACAAAGCAGAGATGGCCACCGTGAGAGAACTGCTCAAACAACTCGAACCCAGCACAGTGTAGAGCGAGGCTACCCTTGAAAGCCTCTGCTTCTTTTCTGACATTCAACTCCCGGCTAAGTTCAAATGCCCCGAGTTGCACCAGTTTGATGGCACGGGTTGCCCACTGAACCATTTGAGATCTTATTCCAGCGACATGTGCCAGTATGCCAAGGAGGAACGGATCATGGTGCAGTTTTTCCAGAAGTCGTTAACTAGCACGGCCTACTCTTGGTTTTTGAGTCTGGTCAAAACAAAGATCAAGACATGGAATTACTTGGAAGCTGTCTTCATTCAGCAGTATCATCTGAATAGTCAAATTGTGCAGACCAAGGCAGAGTTACAAAGGCTAGCTAAGAAGAGCCAAAAGTCAATAAGAGAGTATGCCAAACGCTGGAAGGAGTTGGCAACGCTGGTACAGCCACCGCTACAAGACCCTGATGACATTGTTGTTCATCGCTTCATTGGGACAACCTTTCTTCACTTGCTGGTGGGGCAAAGTACGTCCAATTTTAACGACCTAATCCTAACTGCAGATCGGATTGAGGATGCAGTAAGAGCAGGCAAGATAGACGGCAGCGGACAGAGTGTTGCGCCAAGAAGACTAGTGGCTGGGCAGGCCAGCAGAAACCAGGGGCAAGAGCCTAGGAGACAGGAGCCTCAAGCAGTGAATTATGTACACCCGGCACAACCCTACCATTTCTCTCAAGGGCTAGAGGCAGTGGCACCCCAGGGGACTGGGCAGGCAGCATATCAAGGAGTGAGAAGGACAAAGGAGGAGTTGGAAGCTAGAATGAGGCAGGTATTCACTCCTCTACTGTATGCGCCAGTAGAATTACTGCCAACCTTGCTAAAGAAGGGATACATGCAGATCAAACCACCTAACCCTCGGTTGGTCAACGCAAGGAGTTACAATGCCGCAAAACGTTGCGAATACCATTCTGATGCTCCCGGGCATCACACCAATCGGTGTTGGGACCTGAGGCACGATATCCAAGACCTGATTGATAGCAAGCGCATCACAATAGACCCCCTGGCACCACCTGCTCAGACTCCAGCAGCCGGCGTAACTACAAACCCTCTTCTCGATCACTCTAAGGCCTCCACCAGCAAGTCAGCAAATCAGGTGAGCTGTGATCATGGCACTGGGCAGTTCGATCTATAAGTATTGATCGGGCAACCAGGGCAAGTAGTGACGATGTACCCTCAAGAAGAAGATGAACAACAAGCAATGAACGTCATTGAAGAAGACAACGAAGCCTCCCCTGCTAGTTTCCCTCTGGTGCACTTCCACCCATCTGAAGAGCAGGAATTCTTCTACCCAAATCCCATCTCTAACCCCAACCCTTCCGCCCTCAGCATTTATGACATCATGGACTCCCCCCCCCCCCCCCCCACAAGACCCTTTTTCCCTCTTATTTGAACCACCTACGTTCAACCTTGAACCGCCTTCCTACAATGCGGTGCCCCCGCCTTATGCAACCCAATCCTTCTACCATCGAGCCACTGCTGCCACCACTGAAGCAGAAATCAATCAAATCACTCAATCCAGTCGATACGTAAACATAGACCCCCTCGCCCGTACCAGAGGAAGGAGTAGAAGCAGAAGTAAAAAGAAGGGAAAAAGGGAAGAAGTGGCTGTAGAATTGCCACAGACCCTCAAGAGAAAGGGGAAGGCCACAGAGGAGGAAGTTACAGATTTGTACCACAGTGTTTACACACCAAAATATGACCTCCTCCAGAAGTTAAACAAGGTGCCTGCCCAGATTTCCATAATGCGACTCCTGATTGATTCAAAGAAACACAGGGCAACACTGATGAAAGTTTTGGGTGATGCACATGTACCGGCCAATATTGACCCAGAGCAGCTAGAAGCAGTTGTGTCAGTAATCATGGCACCACATGCCATCTCTTTCTCTGCAGCAGATCTGTTGCCTGAGGGGTGTAACCATACTGAGCCACTTTGCATAACGGTGAAGTGCGCCAACCTTATTGTGAAGCGGGCCATGATTGATAACGGGTCGGCCCTGAACATATGCCCAATAAGGACATTCCTTAGCTTGCAATTGAGTCCCTCAATGATCAAGCCAAGCGCCCATAATGTCAGAGGTTTTGACAATGCCAAAAGAGATTCGATGGGAGAGGTCACCTTGGTGATTATAATTGCAGAGAGGCCCTTCACCATGGATTTTGAGCTAATGGACATTAACGCCTCCTTTAATTTGTTGAAATGCATGGAACGTTGAATGGTTGTGAGCTGGTGGTGGTCGTGAGCTGGTGGTCGTGAGCTGGTGGTGGTCGTGTGTTGTTGGTGGTTGTGAGCTGGTGGTCGTGTGCTGAAGGTGGTCGTGAGCTGGTGGTCGTGAGCTAGTGGTTGTGTGCTGAAGGTGGTCGTGTGCTGATAGTGGTCGTGTGTTGTTGGTGGTCGTGAGCTGGTGGCCGTGAGCTGGTGGCCGTGTGCTTGTAGTCACGAGCTGGTGTTGGTGTCGTGTGTTTTGGGGCTGGTTGTAGTGATCTGGAGTTGGTTCGTAAGCTTGTGGTCGTGCGTTTCTGGTTGTCGTGAACTGGTGGTCCGTGAGCTAGTGGACTTTGTTCTGGTTCGTGAGCTGCTGGTCGGGTTCTGGAGCTGGTGGTCGGGTACCTCTGGTCGTACTGCGTTTATGGTTCGTGAGCTGGTGGTCGTTCGCTGTGGCTGTGAGGTGCTGGTGATCGTGAGGCGTTGGTACTAGTGAGCTAGTGGTGACGCGCTAGTGGTTGTGTGCTGCTGTGTGCTGCTGGTGGCGTACAGTGGCTTGTTGGTCCTGGCTGTTCGTGGACCTTTCAGGGATTATCATTCTTGTTCTGCTGGGCTTATTGCTCTATTGGGATTATCGTTTCCTGGGATAATCGTTCGGTTGCTTTCGGTCCGTGGGTTCATTTGATCGAGCAAGTCCTGTTCGTGAGCTTGACTTGGGATTTTTGTGAGCAAGTCTGGGATTGGCTTAAGGCAGCTCAAGGAGTCCGTTCGTGGCCTGTGTTGGTACGGTCTCTCGGGTAGTTGTGTTTTTGCCTGCGACTGTGTGTTCTTGGCATTGGGGCTGTTCGGGAAGGTGATTTCTGTTCGAGAAGGTGCTCGGGAAGGTGTTCTCTTCGAGGTTCACAAGCTCAGTGTTCGGGTTTGAGAAGCCAGTAAGTTCAGGTATCCGGGAAGGTAGCTTGACTGATTCGTATGGCTGCATGGTAGCTTGACTGAGTATTTCGGTTGCCATGGAATCAGTTGACGTTCCGGCGTCTTCTCGGAGCTTCGGTGATCTGCCTCAGGCTCCGGCAGTTCATGAAAAGCGAGCTTCTCCTGATCGCAGAGATCTCGTGCATGATTCGTTTCCACCTTTGCGCCCTGCATTATGCGCAGACTTGGATCAGTGCATCAGCGGATCAGGCGCGCCTCAGGCAGGTTCTGGTTACCTGGGGCAGGGCAGTTCTACAGGCCCTTCGATAGGCATGCCCCCTGCGCATTTGGCTGTGGAGAATTCGAGTCTTTCCTCAAAAAGAAAGTCTTGGTCTGATCTATTCCAAAATGAGCTGGCGAGCAAACCGAAATTATCTTACTTTGCACCTGAAGTTATAGATGGCAATGTGGTTGTCTCACCCCCTTTGAACGTGATAAATGAAGGGATTAGCTTCTGGAAGGACTGTCTCATTGGTTATTTTCTTGACCGAAACCTGCCTCTAAGTGTTATCAAACACTTTGCTTCTAAGATGTGGGGCTCAGTGGAAATATCAAGCATTGAAAATGGGTTCTATATCCTCCGATTCTCGTCCAATGCTATTAGAGACAAGGTGCTACTCCAAGGACCCTGGTACATGTCCGGCAGACTGTTTGTTGTCAAAGAATGGGAACCAAACCTCTCCCTTGAGAAATCCCAGCTTTGCAAAGTACCAATTTGGGTTAAGTTCTTTAATGTCCCTCTTGAACTTTGGACTCATACAGGGCTTAGTATCATTGCCAGCGGCATTGGCAAGCCGCTATTTCTCAATGAGATGACGGAGAAGAGATCCAAGTTGAGTTATGCCCGTGTTTGTGTTGAAATCGACACTAACTGTTCTTTCCCTGATAAGATCTTTATTCAACACGAGGTTAGCAAAGCAAGGTCTGTAATCTCTACTGAGTATGGCTGGAAACCAATCAAGTGCAAGGTTTGTGACGTTTTTGGGCACTCAGAAACCAGATGCTCCAGCGTAAGGGCTAGGGAATGGAGACCCACCGGCAGGAAATTCACCTCTATGCTCGATATTTCTGAATTCTCTGAAGGAATTTATGTTGGGGAACAACTTCAAGAACAATTGATTGCTCCTTCCGTCACTGAAAATCCAGAGCATCCCCGTAACCATCATGTGCAACCAATGACTAAGGAAGTGGCACCTATGGTGTCAAAGACATGTGTTCACGTGGAACATGGGGAGGCGGTTGTTGATTCCGAATTCATTCCTTCAGAATTAGGAGAAGTCGTTGAGACGGGTGGTGGACAAGCGGAACTCGCGGTACTTGGCTTAGTTGGGCATGGTGTGGTGGATGAGGCCACCGACCATACATCCAAAGGCAAGCAAGCTTTGGTCGTCGACTCCATTCAGTACTCTAACAATGCTGCTATTAGCTCAAGGTCTTTGACTAAAGCTTGTCATGATGGAATTGAATCCCCCAACAGGTTTGACCTTTTGAGTGATGTCCCGAACCCAAGCTTGAGCTCTAATTCTCTCTCAAAAAAGCAACGTAAGAGAATTAAGAAGAGATTGTTGGTGGATGAATTTGCAATGAAGGAGGCCAGGAATGCACGCTTATCCCTCTCATCCGGTTCAGGTAGCTCCTGTAGTACCCTTGCCAACCTCCTTCCTACCAATGATCAAAATTGCAACCTGGAACATTAGGGGTCTCAATGACCCCACCAAGCAGCGAGAGGTTAAAAATCTCTTAGCTGCTCATAAGCTTGACATGCTATGCCTGGTGGAGACGAAGGTTAGAAGAGTGAATGCTGACTATGTTAAGAGTGTCATATGCCCTTTTTGGAACCTTATCACTAACTATGATCATGCATTGAAAGGACGCATTTGGGTTTGTTATGATCCATCTGCCATCTGTGTTGGGTAGAGTTCAAGGCTTCTGGAAAAACGTCTTTCTTGTCTTTTGTTTATGGGGACAACGATGCTTTGGTGCGTAAAGGCCTCTGGCGCAGCTTGCGCCTATGTTTTGTGGACAGACCATGGATGCTGATTGGAGACTTTAACTGTGTCAGGAAAGCTTCTGAGAAGCTTGGTGGAAAGCAAATAAACATGGCAGCTGTTCAGGACTTTAACTCATGCATTAATGATTGCTTTTTGATTGAAATGAACTACAAAGGTTTCATGCACACTTGGAGCAACATGAGTGCCGGTCACAGGCGTATCTCTTGTAAGTTGGACCATGCCCTGGTTAACATAGCATGGATTAATTAGTTTAACCACTCTGAGATCGAATTCCTGCCTCCTGGAGTATCTGATCACAGTCCTGCTCTAGTCACAGTTGACCCTGATATGCTGAAGAGTAATAGACCTTTCAAGTTTTTCAACTTTTGGACTGCTTCTGATGACTTCCTATCTTTGGTTGCTGACGTCTGGAGACATCCGGTTGCCGGTAAGCCTATGTTTCAACTAGTTTCTAAGCTTAAGAAGCTGAAAGTCCGTCTGAAAGAGTGGAGCTCGAAGAAGCAATTCTCTCAAGTTTCCATTACAGCTATTGAAGTTAGAAATAAACTTGAGTTATGCCAGAAATCTTTGCAAAGCAATCCTTTTGACACTCATCTGTCTACTACTGAAGTGAAGATCAGGAAGGAGCTAGCAGACCTTTTACGTGTTGAAGAAGCCCAATACTGGCAGAAATCCAGAATTCAGTGGATGAAAGAGGGTGACCAGAACTCTAAATTCTTCTTCAACTCCATCATTTTCAGGCATTCTTACAATTCCATCTCTAAATTGTGTGATAATGGCAGGGAGATCACTGACCAAGCCCAAATAAGGCAGCACATTGTTTCACACTATTTTAACTTGTTGGGGGAAAAGGATACGTCTCTCGAGTCCTTTCAAGCTGTTTTTGCTCGTATTCTCACTCAAGATCAGATCCAGATGCTACAATCTGATATTTCTATGGATGAGATTAAGACCACAATGTTTTCACTCAAAGATGAGAAGGCACCAGGCCCAGATGGCTTTACCCCTGCTTTCTTTAAGAAGGCATGGGATCTTGTTGGGGATGATGTCACGGCTGCCATCAGCTCTTTCTTCTCTTCTGGGAAGCTTCTCAAGCAGGTTAACCACTCTCTTATCACTCTTGTTCCTAAGAAAGGTAAGCCTTCTTCGATTTCAGAGTTCAGACCCAGCTCATGCGTTAACACAATTTATAAATGCATATCCAAGATTTTGGCCAACAGGTTTAAGATTGTAATTGCGTCCCTAGTTGGCACTCATCAGTCAGCTTTTATCCCTGATAGAAGGATGGCTGACAATATTCTTTTAAGGCATGAGTTGTTCAGAGGCTATCATCTTAATAAGGGCACGCCCAGATGTGCTCTCAAGATCGATCTTAAGAAAGCCTTTGATTCCATTGACTGGCTTTGCATTGAAGAGGTCTTGAAAGGTTTCAGGTTTCCTTCACGATTTATCTCATGGGTCATGGAATGTGTCACTACTACATCATTCTCTGTTATGATTAATGGAAGCATGGAAGGGTTCTTCAAGGGAGGGAAAGGCCTCAGGCAAGGAGATCCTATCTCTCCTTACTTATTTGTCCTTGTTATGGAGCTATTTGACAAGGTCTTGAATGATAAGACAGCCGTGAACTTCTTATCTCATCCCAAGTGCCGCCAGCCTTCTATCAAGCAGTTGTGCTTTGCTGATGATCTTTTTGTCTTCTCGCATGGGGATCTCAACTCTCTTACCTGTGTCTCTTCTGCTCTTGATCTATTCGGCAGATTATCAGGTTTGCTTGTCAATAAGGAGAAAAGTGCTGTGTTCATGGCTGGCATATCTGACCGTATAAAGGATGAAATCATACAAGTTTTGGGGTTCAAGGAAGGACATATCCCTGTGAAGTATCTGGGTCTGCCTCTCATATCTACAAGACTGACAGCTACTGATTGTGAGCCCCTCATTCAAAAACTTACTGCCTGCACGCAGTCTTGGCAAGGTAGGCATCTGTCTTATGCAGGCCGTTTGTTACTTGTCAAAGCAGTTCTTTTCTCCATTGCAGTCCATTGGATGTCAATATACATCTTGCCCAAGGAAGTCATCTACAAGATGGAGAGAATATGCAGGCACTTCTTGTGGGCTGGTTCTTCCCAAGAGGCTAAGATATGTAAGGTCAAATGGGATCATGTTTGCTCCTCGACTGATCAAGGTGGTTTGGGAATCTTGAATCTCCACTTATGGAATAAGTGCGCCATCTTAAGACAAGCATCGCTTGTGGGAAGCAGGGCTAATAACCTGTGGGTCTCTTGGGTTAATGCCAACCTACTTAGAGGTAGAAGCTTCTGGGCAGTACAAATCCCTTCCACTGCTTCATGGGTATGGAGGAAAATACTTAAGCAGAGAGATGTCACTTCCAGCTACATTAAGCACCGAATTAACAATGGGAGAAGCACTTCATTATGGTATGATAATTGGCATCCATTTGGTCCTCTAGCTCCAACGTTTGGTAGGAGACTGATCTATGACTCGGGTCTTCCTGATAGTGCTTTGGTTCAAGATGTTATAAATGGTGATGCTTGGGACACTCCGATTGCCTCTTCCTTTGACTTGACTGATGTGTGGGCAAGAATTCAAGATCTTCCAACGCCTAATTCAGACTTGGAAGATAGGATCACTTGGACACTCACCCAATCTGGTCAATATAGCACTAGTGCAACTTACAAAGCTATGGAAGCTATTCGGTCCTCAGTTCCTTGGGCTCGGTTAATTTGGTTCTCTCTCAACATTCCAAGGCACGCGTTCGTGACATGGCTTGCGATTCGAAACGCGCTCCTCACCAAGGAGAGACTCTTGAGATGGGGCACCATTCAAAATGCGGTATGTGTTCTATGCCGTAAATACAATGAATCTGTCCACCATCTATTTTTCCAATGTGATTACAGCAAGCACATATGGAGCTTTCTTTTGGGTATGAATGGTCTCAATGTCTCAGCCCCCATTCCTCCCTGGAACCTTATTGTTGAGGGTTGTGCTAGAATGATTTCCTCGCCTGAACCTCCATCGCCTCACCATGCCTGAACCTCACCATCCTCGCCTGAACCTCGCCATTCTCGCCTGACCTTTGCCTGTACCTCCATCTCTATCTCCATTTCACCACCTCCTTCTGCATTTCTGCCACCTTCTTCATCTGTTTGTGGTTATTGCTCATTATTGTTCGTGGTTTATTGCTCCTGGTGGTTCTGTGCTCCTGTTCGTGGATTACTGTCCGTGGTTCTTCTGGCGGATTCGGTGCGTAGTTCTGTGCGTGGTTCCTGGAGATTTTCTCTTCGTGGATTCTCGCTTCTGGGGAACTTCGTCCGTGGATTATCGTTTTTCTGGGGAACTGTCTGTGGCTCTCGCTTGTGGCTATCCCTCAATCTGTTCTGTTCGTGGTCCCTGGAGATTTTCCGTCCGTGGATTATCGTTTCTGGGGAACTGTCTGTGGCTCTCGCTTGTGGCTATTCTTCACTCTGGTAGTGACTATCTGGTCGTGTATTTCGTTGCTGTTCGTGGTGAAGCCTGTCTGTGGTTGCTGCTTGTAGCTTTCTGTTCGCTTCTGTTCGTTGCTTCTGTTCGGTTCTGTCTGTTCGTGGACTTCTGTTCGTTGCTGCGTGATTTATGCTTCTGGATTTCTGTTCGTTGTGGACTTCTGTTCGTTGTGGCTATTGTTCGTGGTATTATCGTCCGGGGATATTATTCGTGGTATTATTGTTCGGGGATTTCTGGTTATCTGTTCGTGGTCCTTTATTATTCCCGGTTATTGTTCGTGGTTACCTGGTTTTCGTGGTTATCTGGTTTTCTGGTGATTGTTCGTGGTCCTTTATTGTCCCTGGTTATTGTTCGTGGTTGTCCGGTTTGTTCGTGGTTATCTGGTTATTGTTCGTGGTTATCTGGTTCTCTGTGGATTCTGCTTGTTTATGAACACCTGACTATTGGTGTCTTTCCGGCATACTGTTCCGGCGAAGCTTGGCCAACTTGTTCCTGTGCTCATGGCTAACGTTTCAAACGTTGATTTCCCGCCGTTAGAGTGCCCTGCAGCACCTGTTGCGTCTGCAGTGGTTGACCAGCACGCACCTACTGTGTCTACAGCTATTGCATTCGAAAATGCCACACACATTATGTCTGCAACTGCTGCCTCTGAGCAAGTTACCATTTCGGGTATTCACAGCAGTCCAAGCAGCAAAAGTTCTTCTGGTATTTGCACGGTTAAGGATTCTTTCACTGTTGTGCCAGATAAACCTGCCCACAATCCTCCAAACTTGGGCAACAGTGTCCCTTCGGTGGACAGCAATTGGGCAGCTTTATTCAGCTCACCCCCTAATGCCCGGTCCAAGCTTCAATATCACACGCCTGTTATTGCTAATGGTACCATTACTGTGAAACCACCTCCTGAGGTGACTGCAGAAGGTGCTAAAATGTGGAGTGAATGCCTAGTGGGGCATTTCCTTGACAAGAAACTCCCACTGTCAGTAGTAAGGAGCATTGTCAACAAGTTGTGGGGGAAATTGGGGTCCATCCAGGTTGCAGAGGTGGGTGACGGATTCTTCATCTTTTCGTTTGCTAACTCACAAATGAGAGATAAAGTACTGCATGCAGCTCTTTGGCACCTGTCTGGTCGTTTGATGATTTTAAGGAAATGGGAACCAAATATGCAAATGGTTAAATCGCAATTGGGGAAAGTTCCAATCTAGGTTAAGTTCTTCAACGTACCAATGGAATATTGGATGCCATGTGGTTTAAGCTATATTGCAAGTGGAGTAGGTAAGCCACTTTGGCTTGATGAACCAACCGAGAAGAAAACCAAATTGCAATATGCACGTATTTGCATTGAGGTTGACACTGATTGCACCTATCCAACAACTGTTCGCTTGAGTACCGGGGAGGAGGAGCTTGACATTGATATTGAATATGATTGGAAACCCCAAAAGTGCAATGCATGCAAGGTATTTGGCCACTTAGAGACTAAGTGCCCTAGTTCAACCAAGGTTTGGGTTCCCACCGGGCGAATGCTAAATGATGTTGAGGACAACGCTAATCAAGAGCATGTTGTGGACATCCAACCTCAAGAAGCCAGGATAACTACTTCTGAACCGGTTGATTTGGTTGAGCCGTGGAAGACAGTTGACCGCAATGGGAAATCCATTGAACAGCCTATTGCTAAGTAAAACCCATCTGCAGCGCTCTTTGAAGGTGAGCCAAGCACATCTGACCAGCAACATGGGTTAGGAAGTGCAACCCACCACGTAAAGGATGGTCCCTTAACTTGCTCCGTGGAGATCGCTGTAACACCTCCAGAAGTCCACGAGCCCATATCAATCACCCCTAATCGATTTGATTTGCTTGAGCAGCAGCAGAATTTAGGAAGTGCAACCCCTACATCATCCTCCAAGAAGAAACATAAGAAAAAGAAGCAACTGCTGGTTGATGAGATTGCAATGAAGCATGCAAAGGGTCCCAAACATGTTGGCTCGGATTTGAGCAAGGAAAAGATGCACCCACTTCCTCATGATTAATATTGCAATGTGGAACATTAGGGGTTTAAACAACCCCGACAAACAGTGTGAGATCAGAAATCTCATAGCAATGAAAAAACTCAGCATGTTGGCTATTGTGGAAACCAAAGTGAGGCAGGTGAATTCTCAACTTGTCAAGAATTTGATAGCCCCCCATTGGGAGCTTATAACTAACTATGACTGTGCCCTTAAAGGCCGCATTTGGATAGTTTTTAATTCTCAGGAAATAAGGATTTCCAAAGTCCAAAGTAGCAACCAACATATTCACTGCTCGGCTGAGATCCTTAGCATGGGCAAGAATTGCTTCTTAACTGTTGTCTACGGTTCCAATGAGGCACTTGAGAGGCGACTCTTGTGGAGACACTTACTTGTATCCTCATCATCCCATCCATGGCTGGTTATGGGGGACTTCAACTGTGTTCGTGCTTCAGCAGAGAAGTATGGTGGTAAGCACATTAACCTAAGCTCTACAGAGGAGTTCAATGACTGTATTGATTCATGTGGCCTTGTTGAATTAAAGGCCAAGGGTTTTTCTCACACATGGTCCAATCAGAGTGAAGGACAACGAAGAATATCATGTAGGCTGGATAGGGTGCTGGTGAACATACCTTGGCTCAACCACTTGTCTCCATCTGAAGCTGAGGTCCTTAATCCTGGTATATTTGATCACTCACCCATAATGATCTCAATCTTCCCACAAAGGCAGCAAGGTAAAAAACCATTTAGATTCTTCAATTTCTGGACTTCTCACCCGGATTTTCTTCAGATCGTCACTGAGGCATGGGCAATAGAGGTACCTGGTTCTCCAATGTTCAGAGTGGCTAAAAAGTTACAATCAGTAAAAGCCAAGCTTCGGGAATGGAGCAAACAGCTGAGATTTGCAGATATATCTTCACAGGTCCAAGCATTGAGGACGCAATTAGCTGATATTCAGAAAAGGTTGCATGATAATCCACAAAGCAATATGCTGTTCCAACAAGAAAGCAATCTCAAACGTCAGCTCTCAACATGTCTACACCGTGAGGAAGCCCAACTCATGCAAAAATCAAGAGTACAATGGCTTGCTGAAGGGGATCGGAATTCAGCCTTCTTTCACAATTCTTTGATTACAAGAAGAGCAACAAATACAATCACCTGTATTATGAATGATGAGGGGCAAAAACTAATTGATTCAACTGAGGTATCCAACCATATTATCCGCTATTTTCAGAACATGTTGGGGGCTAACCATGACACCAGCCCAATGCCCATGCCTGAATTTAGTACTTATCTATCTGCTGAGCAAAGGACGAATTTAGAGAAGGATATAACTGCTAATGAGGTGAACTCTATTTTCCTTGAAGGATGGCAAGGCTCCAGGTCCAGATGGGTTTACTCCGGCATTCTTCAAGAAAGCATGGGATATTGTGGGAAGTGATGTAGTTCAAGCAATTCTAAGTTTCTTCAAATCTGGAAGATTGCTAAAGCAGTGGAATACTTCGGCTATCACCCTTGTACCAAAGTGCACCAACCCGAATAAGGTTACGGACTTCAGGCCCATCTTATGTGTCAATACACTCTACAAATGCATCTCTAAAATTCTTGCCAACCGACTGAAGAGTGTTGTGGGTGAGCTCGTGGGCAGCTACCAATCGGCATTTCTTCCAGCTAGAGGAAGTGCAGAAAACGTGCTCCTCACTCATGAGTTATTGCATAATTACCATCTTCCCACCAACCACAAAAAATGCGCCCTAAAGGTTGATCTTCGTAAGGCTTTTGATTCCATTTCATGGAGAAGTATTGAGGACATGCTCAATGCCATGGGTTTCCCAAGCACCTTCACTGCCTGGATCATGGAGTGTGTGTCTACTCCAGCGTTTTCGATCATGCTTAATGGAAGTTTGGTGGGTTTCTTCAAGGGTGCAAATGGGTTGCGCCAAGGGGACCCCATGTCACCATATTTATTCGTTCTGGCAATGGAGGTGTTTAACAGGCTCCTAATCCAGAATACTCATCATGGGTTTACTCACCATCATCGATGTGAAGCAATGGGTCTTAAACTCCTATGTTTTGCTGATGACCTCTTCGTGTTCTCCGCAGCTGATAAGTCCTCGTTGGGGTGCATCCAGAAGGCTCTACATGACTTCCAAACACTCACAGGTTTGCAAGTCAACAATATGAAAAGTTCCATGTTCCTAAGTGGGGTTCCTGAGGAACAACAGAAGGAGCTGAGTATGCAAATGGGGTTCTCTCTTGGCACCCTTCCGGTGAAGTATCTTGGGCTTCCTCTCTTCACCTCCAAGCTCTCACGGCGAGACTGTGAGCCACTCATATCTCGAATCAAAGACAAAGCACAATCATGGAAGGGCAGATGTCTCTCGTATGCAGGTAAGCTTTTGCTCATTAAAGCAGTTCTCTTCTCTATAAAAGTGCACTGGTTGTCAACTTTTATCCTTCCAAAAGGAGTGATTGATGAGCTGGAAAAGATTTGTAGAAGATTCCTTTGGACAGGGCCACAATTAAAGCACAAAATGAACCCAATCAGTTGGGATGTGGTGTGCACCCCCGCAAGGAGGGTGGCCTGGGGCTCTTCAAGCTCTACTCTTGGAACAAAACAGCAATCATGAAACATGCATGGAGAGGTCTAACGTCACATGACTCTTTGTGGGTTCGGTGGGTACATAATTACCTCATCAAGGGCCGCAACTTTTGGATACTTAACATACCAGCAAGCTGCTCATGGGCTTGGAGGAAACTCCTCCGAGCAAGGTCCTCAATGGCCTTGTTGGTCAAGAAGAAAATACACAATGGAGAACAAACTTCACTATGGTATGATAACTGGCACCCCGATGGTCCTTTGTTCCCAAAATATGGCCAGCGTCTCATATACGATTCAGGTCTCCAATGCCATGCCAAGGTAAGTGCAATAATATCAGGAGATGAATGGGATCCACTGGTTGCTGTGACATTGGATTTGATTGAAGTATGGGGGAAACTTGATCGAATGCCCAAGCCATGCTGTGATATTGATGATATCTTCACATGGACGCCATCCAAAACAGGTGCCTTCAACATCAGTAGTGCATATCAAAGCTTACAAGTCCCCAAACCATTGGTGACATGGCACGACCTGGTATGGTTTCATAACCACATCCCGAAGCATGCTTTTACTTTGTGGTTAGCCATTAATCAAAGACTGCTCACATGTGACCGGCTGCACAGAATGGGAATTGTCCAACAGGCCAAGTGTGTCCTATGTAGGCGAGGTGATGAATCCCATGAGCTCCTTTTCTTTGATTGCACCTACACCAAAGAAATTTGGAACCATATGTTGCTGCTAAACTGTGTGACCAGATCAAACAGACCTTGGAGGGATCTAATACAATGGATATCTTCACTTAGAGTGGGTGATGTCAAGGCTCGGCAGCTTCTCTACCTATCTCTTACAGCTACGGTGTACCACGTGTGGAGGGAAAGAAACCGGAGAATTTTCAAGAATGCATACCTACCCCAGCAAGTTCTTATAGATAGCATTATCTTTGATGTTCAAGGAAAAGCCAATATGGCACGGACCCGTATCCTTGACACCCCTACTCACAGGCAGCTCATCAACAATTGGCGATTATCTTGGGAGCTATACTTGTAACCCCATGATCATGCTACATGTTCTATCTTGTTAAAGTGTTTATGTTGTAATGTACCTACTGGTACTTGCATGTCTTATGCCTCATTGTAAATATCCTTTTCTCATTAATACAATCTGGACTTACCTTCCAAAAAAAAAAATCATGGTGCTCCACTTCCCCTCTTCACCTCCTACGGCGCCTATCTCTGTCTGCAGCTGTGTACCATATATGGTGTGAGAGAAATCGCAGGGTCTTAAAAAATGCAGCTTTACCTTAAGAGGAGATTTGTAAGGTTATCATTCAAGATATCACGTACAGAGTCAATGGCTTTCCACTTGTCCTTAAGGACAACAGTTATCATAGGCAGATTATGTTGAAATGGGACCTTCTATGTCGGTTCATCTAATCTTTACCATTGGTCTTGTTATGTTGATTTTACTTTAGCAGGGTGCTACTAGCTCCTGTTCTGTTTAGTGGGTATGCCAACTTGCTGGTTGTACATATTTCCTTTTTGCTCACTAATGGAACTTCTTAACTTCCAAAAAAAAAAAAAAAATTTGTTGATTGGGAGACCTTGGCTGCATCAGGTAGGAGCGGCGTCTTCCTCGATGCACAGGATGGTCTGATTTATATCGGGCAATGAGCTGATTGTACATGCTGAGGATCATCAGGAGTTAGAAAGGGTTGGAGTGCTCTATGTGGATTATGAACTGCCCACCACACTCAACTTTTAGGCCATGGAGATGGTACAAGTAAACCACATCCCAGACTCTGAAAGGGGGCAATGACTCCCGAGGAAGAAAAGAAGAAACATGTTTGGCGCTGCCGAATGCGCAGACTAGGGCCTCAGAGCCGGTGAAGGGCTGGGCAAATATAAGCAAGGAATTAAGGTAGCCGTCCAACCTTATGTGTAAGCACCTCATTTTTGCGCTCTCGGAAGAGCCGAAAATACTGGGCGAACAGTCAAACCTTAGGGGTGAAACGTTGACTTTTTGATCAAGTGATAATTGGCCACCTTGATTTATCTCAATGGATAGAGAATCCCGACACGGTTCCAACGCAACTGAGTTTGCAGGAATCAAAGTCCAGATGAAGGTTTTGCAGGCCGGTCAAACCTGAGGGGGAGTCGAAAGTTGACTTTTTGCCGAACCCCGAGCCAGGTGCTTAGCCCTATGTCATTGGATAGAGGGCTCTGATACGGTTCTAACGCAACTGAGTTTGCCCAAATCGGAGTCCAGATGAAGAAGATATGAGCTGTCGAAGTTTCCAAGCAGCAAAACCGGAAACTGCACACGTGGCAAAGAAACTGCACACGTGGCAAGAAACGCAGCAAAATATCTCAAGGGGCAATCTTTAAATATCCAAAACTTGTCAAATATCTCAGGGTTTAATCCAAAATTGCGCAGGGGGCTATCTGCGAATATCTCAGTGTCAAATCAGGTCAAATCGGTCAAATCCAGGGAGCAATCTGTAAATATCAAAAATTTTGTCAGAATAACCGAAATATATTTTCGGTTCATAAAGCGAAATCAAAAATCGCCCGACAGATTGTCTGAATCCGTACCTGATAGGAATTAATTGCTAATTGAGTGCAAAAGTAACCGAAATTTAATTTCGGTTACAAAGAACCGGTGGCATAATCGAAATTAATTTTTGGTTATGCTACAAAATCACCATAACCGAAAATTAATTTCGGTTCTTCCCTTTTTTGCTATAAATAGCAACCCCAGCCATTTGGCTTGGGGTTACTGCTTGCCGAATTTCTGCCCTCCCCTACCCTGCTCGTCCCTCTCCTCTCTCTTTTTTTTTTTTTGGAAAGTAAGTAAATTCCATTAAGATTATCAATATGTACAGAACTGGTGCCCAAGACACCAAACGCCTACAACACTAATAGGCAATACAAGTGCCTAAGGCATCTACCCTCAACCAAGTATTCATTTCATTTCATTACAGAAATCGGAATTAGCCATGGAATCTCCAATCAAGACCCCAATTACCCACAACACGCCGGTTCCTTGTTGTGTCCTTGACCATGATATGCTGATTGTGAAGCTTTGCTTGGACATCAAACTTAATATAGTTTAACACCACCTCAGAAGGGCTATAGTTATTCTGGAAGACACGCCTATTCCTTTCTGCCCACAAGTGATACACTGTTGCTGCCAAGGATACTCGAGCAATGGTCTTGAGGGGGCTTGGCCCAGCAAACCTCCTTTGCATCCATTGCATGTTTTGCTCCCATGATCTACGGGGAGATCCATAGCTATTCCATGACAGGACCTTGCTCCAAACATCATGACTATAAGTACACATGAAGAATAAGTGATGGTGATCCTCATTATGCCGTCTACATAAAACACAACCCTGCTGTTGGAGTACACACCACTTTGCAAGACGTGATTTAGTCAACAACCTTTGATGCATTGCTACCCATAGAATGAACGCATGCCTTGGCACATGGTGTTTGCTCCATACCAAGTGGAACCAAGGCACCCTTGGGCAGGCCCCAGATAGTTCATTATACGCTGTCCTAATGCTAAAGGCATCATTCTTGGAAGGGGACCAGATTGCTTTGTCCACCTTGGTGCTGTCCAAAGGTGGGAGATCATTCAATTTGTCCCAGGCTTCTCTTAAATCCATTGATGCAGCCACAGGTGGGTCCCAAGCTCCATGAGCAACAATCACACTCACACAATCAGTAATGAGTAACCCTGAGTCATAGATTATTCGTGTACCATATCTTTCAACCAACGGTCCATCTGGATGCTAGTTATCAAACCACAAAGAAGTGCTGCTGCCATTGAACACCCTCTTTTTTATGTGTGGCCGGGCACTGGTCCTAGCCTTGAGAATCTTCCTCCAAGCCCAGGAGGAAGAACTTGGTACCTTCTTTGCCTAGAAGTTTTGATTTCTGATGAGGTATGTTTGCACCCATTTGACCCACAAATTTGGACCATTACTAGCAATTAACCAAACATACCTGATGATGGCGCTCTCATTCCACCTCTGAAGATTAAGTAGACCAAGACCGCCCTCCTCCTTAGGCTGACAAACCACTCCCCATGGAATAGGCACAATCTTCTTTGTAGACATATCAGGTCTTGCCCATAAGAATCTTCTACACATTCCTTCCAGTTCCTTGATCACCCTCCTTGGGAGGAGAAATGCTGACATCCAATGAACTTTAATGGAGAAAAGGACAATCTTTACCAATAATAATCTTGCCGCATAAGACAGGCATCTTCCCTTCCATGAGCGCACCTTGGCCTTTACTCTTGCTAACAACGGCTCACAGTCACCTTTCGACAGCTTGGAGGAGATAAGAGGAAGGCCCAGATACTTCACTGGGAGTGGCATAACCTGGAACTGGGTAATTTCAGCAAGCTCTCTTGCCAATGATTCATCTGCCCCACTAACGAACATACAGCTCTTCAGGCAATTAACCTTAAAGCCAGAGACACCCGCAAACTCATTCAAAGCTGCAACCAAACAATTGATAGAAGACCTATCTCCATGGGAGAACAAGAACAGATCATTAGCAAAACATAGCATTTTAATGTCATGTTCATAACACTTTGGGTGGTGTTTGAACCCATTAACCGTACATCTTGCTAGTACCATGTTAAACACCTCCATGATAAGGACAAAAAGATACGGGGAGATAGGGTCGCCTTGTCTGATACCCCTTGAGCTTTGGAAAAAACCCACCATGCCACCATTGATCATGAGGGAGAAAGATGGCGTAGAAACACATTCCATAATCCAATTAACAAATCTCAAGGGAAAACGCATAGCTATCAAAGTAGCCCTGATAGCACTCCAAGCAACCGTGTCAAAGGCCTTCTTGAGATCAACTTTCAAAGCACACTTAGGCTGTGTTCTTGAGAGGTGGTAATTATGCAACAGCTCATGCGACAACAGTATATTGTCTGCTACATTCCGACCAGGGATAAACGCTGATTGATATTCACCTACTAAGTCTGCAACCACTTGCTTCATCCTGTTAGCTAGGATCTTTGATATGCATTTATAGAGGGTATTGACGCAAGATATAGTTCTAAAATCAGCCACAGTAGCGGGGTTGAGACCCTTGGGTACCAATGTGATTGTAGAGTGGTTCATCTGCTTAAGAAGCTTACCGGAGACAAAGAAGCTACTAATAGCTGCCACACAATCATCTCCAACAATCGGCCATGCCTTCTTAAAGAAGTAAGGAGTGAAACCATCCGGACCGGGAGCCTTGCCATCCTTGAGGGAGAACAACGTATCCTTAATTTCATCTGTAGACACATCCTTGCCCATTGTGAGGACCTGTTCATCACTTAGTTGCTTTAAGAACTGTGGAATAGTCACATTTTCAAGCGGAGGCCCCTTCACTCAAAGTGTGCTTATGAAAGCGTAAGAACATATCCTTAATCTGATCCGGATCATCAACCCTTGTACCATCATCATCATGAATACTAAGAATGGTGTTCCTCGCTCGCCTTTCCATCAAGGTATTGTGGAAGAACACCGTGTTCTGATCACCCTCCCTCATCCATTGTATCCTGGATTTTTGACAAATCTGGGCTTCCTCATCCCGCAATGCTTGAGCTAAGTCATTTGCTAGAACCTTCTCCTTCCTTTCCAGATCAACATCGTAAGGAGAAGCATGCACCATCAACTGGCATTGGTGTAGATCAGCTCTCAATCTAAAGATGTGGGACGTTAGAGAGTGGAGGTGCTTCATTCGGCTCCATTCCTTCAACTTTTTCTTTACCGCTTGAAGCTTCTTTACCACCTTAAACATTGGTGTACCAACCACGGGCATGGACCAAGCATTAGCCACCAAGTTTAAGAACTCACTATGATCTGCCCAATAATTGTAGAACCGGAATGGTTTGTTGCCTTGCACAACATTTGAGTACACACCACAATAGGGCAATGGTCAGAAATGCCAGCAGCCAAGACTTCAGCCTCAGACATGTTAAAGTGAGATAACCATCCCAAATTAACAAGAACACGGTCAAGCTTGCAACAGATTCTCTTATTTCCTTCACTTCGGTTAGTCCACGAATGGACAAACCCCTTGAACTTGAGGTCCGAGCACCCACATGCTTCTATGAAATCATTGAACTCATCTGTGGCCCTTGTGTTAATTTGCTTGCCCCCTACCTTTTCCATAGGTGCCCGAACACAGTTAAAATCACCCATGAGCAACCAAGGTTGCCCAGTTGCATAGGTCTTTAGGTCCCTCCACAACTCGCGCCTAGAATTCCAGTCATTACTTCCATACACAAAAGTCATATAGAAACACTTCCTTATTTCCCCAAACTCTGCAAAACAATGAATATGCTGATCTGATACATCCAGCCTAGAGAGCTTCACAACCAGTGGATCATACAACACCCATATTCGTCCCTTCAGTGCCACATTATAATTTGCAAGTAACTCCCAATGAGGGCACATGCGGTTTCTAATGGTATGCACATTGATTTGCCGCACCTTTGTTTCAACAAGACAAAGCATGCTCAACCTCTGAACTCAAATCAAATTCTTGACTTCGAGTTGTTTTGCGGGGTCATTCAAACCCCGTATGTTCCATGATGCGAACTTAATCATGGAGGGTGGCGTGGATGTTGCTTCCATAGACCACGTCTGAACCGGATCCCTTGCCACTTCGCTTAGCCTGCTTAAAAGCAACCTCATCCACCAAGATGTGCCTCTTAGGTTTCTTCTTTTGCTTCTTCCTTGTTGAGGTCACCTCCGTGTGAGAACCTTCTTCAGCGAGGCAGTCGAACTTGTTTGGGCTTTCAATAGCGGCACTGCCCGACTCAAATGGAGTGTGGGTGCTACTTGATTCATCCGGGTTACTATTGGTGACATATGGAAGCATATCCTCCTCACCTGCATGAGAACACGCCTCTTGGATACCTCCCTTGGAAGCGGCGTCTTGCCCAACACCTTCTAACTCTTCACTCATTATCTGCTTACCCTTGGACTTCACCAATTGCCACTGATCCACATCCGGTTGTCGCCTATCCACAAAAAGCCCTAGGGGGGTGGGCTGCTCCGTATCAACTTGGACTGTCCTCCCCGTTGGAACCCACACTTTGTTCTGGATTGCAAACGAACACTTGGCCTCATTATGTCCAAAAACTCTACAATGGGTGCACCTGGGCGGCATCCAAGCATACTCCACATCAATTTGTAGTTCTTCATGCTCACAATTGAGAAATAGAGCCGGTGGATAGAGGCAGTCTACATCAACCTCAACACATACACGGGCATAAGAGAGCTTTGATCTACTTTCAGTTGCATGGTCAAGGAATAGCGGCTTCCCCACTCCACTTGCAATCATACTCAGGCCGGAGGGAGTCCAAAACTCCATAGGAACATTCAATAGTTTTACCCATATCGGAATCTTGCTCAAGTCATTCTTCACAAGCTGCATACCCGGCTGCCACTCCTTAAGAACGAGAAGTTTCCCAGCAAAATGCCATGGAGCCTCTTGGAGCACCCGTTCACGGGCGTCCGAATTTGAGAACATAAATATGAAGAATCCATTGCCAGCCTCAGACACTCGGATCCCCCCATCTCTTCCCCACAATCTCTCCGCAAGGTTCTTAACAACAGGAAATGGCAACTTTCTATCCAGAAAATGGCCCACAAGACTGCCTTCCCACAACCTAACACCTTCATCAACAATCTCAGAAGTATGAGAAATGGTTATCTTCCCATCCACGACCGTAGGAGGCATGAAACTCAGCTTTGACTTTGAAGATGCTTGCTGCCCAAACAACCTAGTCCAGCTTGAGATGGGTGCTGCTGTTCCAGCAGAATTTGCAGACCGACCAGGTCTCCTTGCCATAGAAACCGTGCTATGACCCTGCCGGTTAGACCTAGGCACAGCTTGGCCAGGCAAATCATGCACAGCGGGGCTCAGGACATCAGAAACGCAGCTCTGCCTAGGCTCAGGGCGACTAGTAAGACCATTGCTATTTCCGTGTAAGAGTGCCAAAGGCGGAAACTCACCAGCAGGCGTTCCAGAAATGTTCTCCATCGAAATACACCAAGACCCACTGGATGTCAACCAATATCAGTTATCCACGACCAACCCAGGCCACGACCAGCAGAACCAGACCAGTCCAGGTAGACTCTCCGGAGAAGAAGCAGAGCACCAAGCTCCAGAAAGTGTACCGGACTCCCAAAAACCAGAAATCCCAAGCACCCCACACTCCACGAACACTCCTGCCCAACAGAAGAACCTTGTTCAAACACCAATGGCAAGAAGAAACACCAACGCCTTGCTCAAAACACCAATGCCTTGCTAAACGAGATCAGATTCACAGCACCGCCGGCCGAGCACAAACTGACGAGCAGCGCAGGTAGCTGAAAACCTTGACCAAGCACAGAACTGACCGAGCTCAAACCGAGCGCAACCCTTCACGGATAGCTTGAACCGATATCCCAGGCCACGGCCACACCACGAACAGCGCCCCACAAGCACACCACAGTGACTCATCCCGGGCACACACCACGACCGTAGCAGCTCACCATGACACAACCACAGTAGCACCTTACCGCACCTTACCACAGAGCACCAGACGACAGCCTTAACCTGAAGCACCTTGCCCCATCACGAACACTTGCTCAGCACAATCAACACGAACGATAATCACGAACACTTGCTCAGAGCAAAACGGTTGAACAAACACAAACGATAATCACGAACACTTGCTCAGACCACGGCGACAAGCGCGAACGAAATCACGAACACTTGCTCAGAGTAAACCGGCTGAACAAACACGAACGATAATCAAACACTTGCTGAGAACAAACATGAACAAACCCAGACGCCGACGAACACTTGCACAGCAGCACGAACGACAAAGTCGGACCAGGCACCGGGAACAACCAAGAAGAGGTCGAACCAAGGAGAAGTCGAACCAGGGATCTGGAACGTCGAAGATGAAGTCAAACCAGGAACCAGCCTTAACCCGAAGCACCTTACCCCAGCCTTGCCACACGGCGAGCAGAACACAGCACGGACACTTGCTCAGCACAATCAGCCCGAACACTTGCTCAGAACACCGCGACAAGCGCGAACGATAATCACGAACACTTGTTCAGAGCAAACCAGCCGAACAAACACGAACGATAATCAAACACTTGCTCAGAACAAACATGAACAAACCCAAACGCCAACGAACACTTGCACAGCAGCACGAACAACGAAGTCGGACCAGGCACCGGGAACGACCAAGAAGAGGTTGGACCAAGAAGAAGTCAAACCAGGAAGAGGTCGAACTAGGGATCTGGAACGCAGAAGATGAAGTCAAACCAGGAACCAAGTCAAACCAGACACCAGGAGCGAGGAAGCCGGCCGCAAAGAAGATGTCGAACCATGAACACACCCCGGACGCAAACGCTGCTCAAAACCACAAAGAAACACCGGGCACGAAAACGCTAAACAAGGCCACGAATAGCAGAACCTCACCTCACCGAACCTGAAACTTGTTCACCCCAAACACGCCGAACGTGGAAGTTGCTCACCACGAACTAGCATCCACACGAACTCCACAAACCTGAACTTGCATACCGCGAACAACCTCAAGTCTGAACTTGCATACCGCGAACGACGCGAACAACAGCCACACGAACTCCACAAACCAGGCAATCAGACCTCCATGGATGCACTAGCCCAGACCTCCATGAACACAGAACCTCCACAAACCTCAAGCCACCACACTCAGATCTCCACGATTCACAGACCTCAGACCTCAGATCTCAGACCACCACAAGCGCATACCTCAGATCTTCAGGAAACCTTAGATCTCAGACCTCCTCCTTGCATGCACGAACTCAGCTCTCCAAGAACTCAGAACTCAAAGACGAACCAGGAGCATGCGCCACACAAGCACGACCAGAACCTCAAACGAACTTGCTTCAGACGAAGGAACTCAGCAGAACATCAACGAACTCAGATCCTCCACGAACACCCTAGCTCCACAAACACCCTAACTCAGAACCTCCACGAACATGCAAGGACACCCTAGTTCCACGGACACCCTGGCTCCCAAGGAAGAACACCCTAGCTCCCAAGGAAGAACACCCTAGCTCCAAGAACACCCTAGCTCCACGAACACCCTAGCTCCACGAACACCCTAGCCATTCCAAACTGATTCCCACCCCCTCCTTCTTCATTTCTAACACTTGGAAGGAGAGCTTTGGAGGTCTTGCTAGAGTTGGAGAAGAGTTCTAGTTGCTGTGGGAGCTTCAAGAGGACTCCACCACCACCTTAGGAAACTTTTAACCTCAAGGTATGACTTCCCTATGATTTTTATTTAACATATGTGATTTTCATGAGATTTTTTTTTTTTGGAAGGTAAGTCCAAAGTGATATATTAAAATAAAGATATGTACAATGACAAGTCAAACAATGCACAATTCATTTTTCTGAATACCCTTCTGTTTCTTTCCCTCCAGATGTGGTAGACACTTGCTGCAAAAGAAAGCTTGAAAATGAGGTTGGCATGTGGGCTACGAAGCTTCAAAGATGCAACCCATTGCACAACATCCACCCAAGAATGATGTAGTCTTGCGACTCCATTATTCTCCAAGACATGGTTCCACACATGGGCACTATAAGTGCACTCAAAGAATAGGTGTGAGTGAGACTCATCATGTGCTCTACAGAACACGCACGTAGGGTTGTCCACAATACCCTTATTACGCAACCGATCCTTGGTTAGCAACCTTTGATTCACAGCCAGCCATAGTATAAAAGCATGCTTAGGGATGTGGTTGGAGAACCATATGAGTCCATACCAAACCACTTGGCTCCTATGCGTATCAATATGCTTATATGCACTGGAAATGTCAAAAATACCTGATTTTGAAGGAGTCCACACAACTACATCCTCTCGATCAGGTGATGGGTGCGGCAGCTCATCAAGCCTACCCCAGACTTCAATTAGATCTGGAGATGCAGCCACAGGAGGGTCCCATGTATAACCAGAGCCACAGGAGGGTCCTATTCATGAGATTTGGAGCATATTGATGTATTTTGCACTACCACCTAGTGTTCTTTGGTTCACTTTGCCTCCTCCCTCCTCTTTCTCCTCCTCCCGGGTGTTCCCTCCACAAGGTGGATCTTCCATGGTAAGGGATGTGTTTTTGGGTTAGTAAAGAGGGTCTAGGGAGAGCAATTTGGTTGGTTTAAAGTGGTCATACCACCCCCCATTAGATCACTGTTTCAAGGTCATGGTTGTGGTTGGTTCCATGTCGATAAGAGGAGCATGTTCCTCCCACATCAATCTGAATGTAACCCTAGCATAAGCCCCCTCCCCTTCCTTTCTTTAAATGCTATTTTGTTAGGTCTTGATAGTAATATTGATATGCTGAAATACATGACATGTATGCCTATTTGCCATTGTATGCATGTAAAAGGTCTTCTTTTTTTTTTTTTTGGAAATTAAGTAAGTTCCATTAAGAAGATAAACAATATGTACAAGAGAGGGTGACCACATCACCCAACCAACCGCAAACACAGAACACCACACACTATGGGTACTCCAAATACACACACTACATGCACAATGACCACAAGGTCCAAATCAAACTACCAACCAGTTAAAACCCCAATTAGCTAGTACCTGTCTATGGACGTCATTGTCCTTAACTACGACCCTAGTACCATGGAAACGAAATAGAACGTCTTGGTAAATGAACTTGCACACCTCCCCATGTGGTAGAGCCGCATTCTTGAAGATCCTCCTATTTCTTTCAGCCACACATGATACACAGTTGCTGCCAATGACATCCTTCTAACTAGATTAATCGGATTATTAGAAACCCAATTCATTGAGCCCCAATGTATAAGAGCTTCCCATTGTAAACCTGAGTATCGTAAGCAATTCCTTCTCATCATCTTCCTCCATATAGCTTTAGAGTAGCTACACTCAAAAAACAAGTGTTGGACAGTCTCATCCTCCCTCCTACACAGAACACATGTCGCCCCTTGGATAAGTCCCCACTTGAACAGTTTATCTCTGGTCAGTAAGGCACAACGGATAGCCATCCATAGGATGAAGGCATGCCTGGGAATATTATTTGGATACCACACCAACCCACTCCAACTTACTACTATGTGGCCAATATCAAGCTTCTTATACGTGCTGCTCACATCAAACAATCCAGAGTCTGACCCCGTCCATATGATTCTATCCTCTTCACCTGCACAAGGAGTAGGAAGTTCATGAATTCTTGCCCAAACCTCAAGGAGATCTGCCGATACCGCTACTGGAAGGTCCCACTCCTCCCCATCTCGAATATCACTCACCATAGCCGCTGCAAGGAGCCCAGAATCATAAATCAATCGCACGCCATAAGCCTGAGCAAGCGGCCCCACTGGATGCCAGTTGTCATACCACAAAGATGTACCCCTTCCATTATTAATCCTGTGTTTGATAAATGTACTAGCCACACTCCTCGTCTTCAAGATCTTCCTCCATACCCAGGATGCAGTCGAAGGTACCTGGACAGTCCAAAAATTTCGCCTTCTAAGTAGGTTTGAGGTAACCCATGCAACCCAAAGGTTATCAGCTCTACTGGCCACCAACCACGTCTGTCTCATGACTGCACATTTGTTCCACAAGGGCAAGCTCAATACTCCAAGTCCACCTTGGTCGAATGAGGCACACACATGCCCCCACTTGACCTTGCTCACCTTCCTTGCATTACCTGTACCTGCCCAAAGGAATTGTCTACACATTCTCTCCACCTTATATATGACCTCCTTAGGAAGGATATACACTGATAACCAATGGATAGTCAAAGAAAACAAGACTGACCTTATTAACATTAGCCTACCGGCATATGATAAAGCTTTACCCCTCCATGAAGCCACCTGCGCTTGCACCTTCTGCAGCAATGGTTCACAATCCCTAGCAGACAGCCTGGACGATATCAATGATACACCCAAGTACCTCACAAGTAAGGAGCCCTCCTTGAAACCTAACACATGCAAAATTTCCTGTTTGATGTGATCTGGGACTGCGGCCATGAACACCTCACTCTTGTCCTTATTGACTGACAATCCAGACACTTCCTCAAATTGCCTTAATGCCTGTGCTATACATTGAACAGACCTAATATCTCCATGAGAGAAAATAAAGAGGTCATCCGCAAAACATAATTGTTTAATAAGTGGCTGTGAGCACCTGGGATGCAGTTTAAATCCTTCGACTGTACTTTCCTTCAAGGTAGCATCAAACACTTCCATTAGTAACACAAATAGGTAAGGTGAGAGAGGATCACCTTGTCTGAGTCCCCTCTTTCCATTAAAGAAACCCTCCATACTTCCATTCACCATGACCGAGTAAGATGCCGTAGTAACACATTCCATTATCCAAGAAATGAACCTGGTAGGAAATCCATACCCCTCCAACACCTCCTCAACACAACTCCAGTGCACTGAATCATACGCCTTTCTAATATCCACCTTAAACGCACAACGTGGCGTGCCCCTATTCAAGTGGTAGTTTTTGAGCAGCTCATGGGTAATTAGAATATTATCAACCATTCTTCTCCCCGGGAGAAATGCCGTTTGGTAGTGCCCTACCAAATCACCCACCACCTCCTTAAGCCTATTTGCCAGCAGCTTAGAAATACACTTGTAGATTGTGTTAACACATGAAATGGGCCTGAATTCACTAATTGTTGAAGGCTTACCTTTCTTTGGCACCAACGTGATCATAGAATGGTTCATTTGCTTAAGTAACCTCCCAGAAGAAAAGAACGACCTTACAGCCGCTATGACATCCTTGCCCACCACCTTCCATGATTTTTTGAAGAAACAAGCGGTAAATCCATCCGGCCCTGGTGCTTTATCATCCTTGAGCAAGAACATTGTCCGTTCTATCTCCTCATCCGTCACCGGCTGCTCCAACCTGCCAATCTGCTCAATGGATAATGTTCTTTGAAAAGCAACACGGACAGGCTCTCTTGCATCACCACGAACACCCAATAAATTCTTAAAATGTTCCACAATATATCTACGGATGTGCTCCTGGTTAACCAGCAATTGCCCCTCGTCATTCACCAAAGTGATAATCTTGTTCAAAGACTGTCTCACCTTAAGAGAGTTGAGAAAAAACTGAGTGTTTTGATCTCCCTCCTTCAACCATTGAATACGTGATTTCTGCCGGGCTTGAGCCTCGTCATCCCTAAGAAGGGTGGATAACTCCATTCTCCAACTCCTCTCCAACGAGCTCAATGTGGGTTCATTGGGAGAAACCTGCAACTCCTTTTGGCACTGCACTAGCTTGTTTCTCACCTCATCCACTTTAGCTGAAATATGAGCAAACTGCTCCTGCCTACTCCATTCCTTCAAACGGGCTTTCGTCTTCCTCAGTTTGTGCACTAACTTAAACATTGCCGAACCCGATACGACATCACTCCATATTCCCTCAATCATTGGGAGAAACGCCTCCTTCCCTGTCCAGAAGTTAAAAAACTTAAAGGGCCGATTAAACTTCACATGGTCAAGGCACACCGTTACCAACAAAGGGCAGTGATCTGAGATGCCTGATGCTAAGAATTCCGTCTCTGAAACATTAAACTAGTGCAACCACTGCAAGTTAACAAATGATCTGTCAAGCTTACATGATATTTTGTTCATACCATCACTCATATTACTCCAAGTGTACACAAACCCTTTATACCCCATCTCCAGTAAAAAACACTCTTCAATACACCTATTAAATTCATTCACTGCAGCCCTATTGATTGGCCTTCCCCCAAGTTTTGCTTACCAGCCTATTCATTCACTGCATCCAAGTTTTGCTTACCAGCCTCCCTCATGGCAATTTCGTCAACCAAGAGTCTCCTCCTGTTCTTCTTTCTTTGCCTTTTTGATGATGAACTAGTCGCAGTGGTATGGATAAAATCTTCACTCAACGCTTGGAACTTATTAGCACAATCCCCCAGCTCAGCTTGCCCATCAATGGTACTCCCATTCAGGTCCGGACTTTGGTCAACACTCGATCCAGCACCCATGGTATTCTCATTACCCACCCCTTCCGCAAGTAACTTCCCCACCACCGGGCTATCCGTCTCCACACACACCTCCTTACCTTTGGATATATATTTCCATTCATCGTTCATGGTAGGTCCATTATCCCCGTCAATACATGCTACCTCATCCGATGTAATTCCAGATACAATACCAGCAACCTCAGCATTAATAGTCTCCTCCTCCGATGAAGCTTGAGAAATTTCAGAGAGCGCTTCAAACACCCTTCCAGTCGGCTTCCATATCCTTGCTCGAACCCTGCCACATCTACTATTCGAATGGCCAAACACATCGCACAATGAACACCTCACTGGTTTCCACCCATATTCCACCCTAATCTCTGATGATAACAGATTGTCCTCCCCATATTCCATGTGGATCTTCTCCGGAAAAGAACTACTGGTGTCGACCTCAACACATACACGAGCATAGCCCAACTTCATTCTCCTCTCCGTCTGGTCATCAAGAAACAGAGGCTTGCCAACCCTGCTAGCTATGAAGCTTAATCCATTAGGTGTCCACAACTCAAGAGGCACGTTGAACAATTTAATCCATATTGGAATACATGATAACTGAGCCCTCTCAAGTATCATATTCTGCTCCCATTCCCTAGTAACCAATAAACGACCCGCCATGTACCATGGTCCCTGCATCAACACCTTGTCTTTCACCGCTGGTCAGCAAACTTAAACAAGAAGAACCCGTCGGCAATGGTCATAACCTCCACCTTGCCCCACATCTTCCCAACCAAACTTCTTACCACATTGAAAGGTAACCTTCTGTCCAGAAAATACCCGACCAAACACCCCTTCCAAAGCCGAGCGCCCTCATCCACCACGTCCTTAGATGGGTACACCACCACATTACCATCCACCACTACTGGGGAATGATAAGTCAACCTAGTTCTTTGGTTACCAACGCTGCCAAACAGGTCAGCCCAATTCTTACCATTCAAATGCAAAGACGATCTTCTCTCCTCTCTGATCGCATCTGCACTATCTCGTAAAGGTATTGAATCAGCAACCGTCACACACAAACCATGGCCAGCAATGTCAGCCTGTAGGTTCTTTTCGGCAGCAAACCTCGTATGATCCGCTGCAATGTCAGCCTGCAGGCTCTTTTCGGCAGCTGCTGTTTGACCACGAGCCACCTTAGCCAGCAGGGGGAACTCAAATTCAAAATTTGAGTTAGGAACTCGCCCATCGGATCCGGGTCCCGAATCCCTACTCGCTTCTTCATCGTGCTTACCCGACATTCCACCCCACCAACAGAACAAGTTTCACCACAGACCAAGTTTCACCAACACAGCGTGAATGCCCGGTCAAACCATGGCCAAGTCGACCGCAAGCTATTACCGAGCACCCCCAAAATCAGCCCCTGGTCGATGGCCACCCAACTACTTGAAGAACCAATGCTCACTTCGAACCACTGGAACTGCCACAATAGCCACCGGCCAGGCCTTTGCACACGAACAGGAGCCTCACTTCACGACCTTGTTCACGAACTCACGAACACAAACACATCCACCACACGAACCTTACTGCAGGAACAGGCCTTGCACACGAACAGGAACTCCTTACTTCAGGAACAGACCTTAGACCAAGACCCTGCTCAGGAACTCTTGCTCTCAGAACTCTTGCTCACGAACCATGCTCAGGAACTCTTGCTCAAGAACCTTGCTTCACGAACGAGAAGAACCGAACACGAACTCCCGAACACGAACAGGTACAGGAACACGAACAGGCACAGGAACACCTGCTCACGAACCTTGGTTGTGCTGACGAACCTTGCTCACCAACAGGTACATGAACACCTGCTCACAAACACTTGCAGGAGTTGCAGAACCCGTTGACCACCTGCTCACGAATATAAGCTCCAGGTGCTCACGACCAGTTACTCCAGGTGCTCACAAACAATTGCTCAAGCCGCTCCAGGTGCTCACGAACAGCTGCACCAGGTGCTCACAAACAGCTTGCACCAAGTGCTCACGGACAGCTTGCTCCAACTGCTCCAGGTGTTCACGAACAGCTGCTCCAGGTGCTCACGGCCACTTGCTCCAGGTGCTCACAAACACTTGCTCACAGTCCTGTTCTTGTCTCAGTTGACCCGTTGCTGGTGAAGGTTGCGTGGGTTGCTGGTGAAGGTTTCTGGTGAAGGTCGCATGGGTTGCTGGTGACCTCGTTTTCCAACAGAGAGGTATTCACCGGTGATTTGCTCGAGGGGTTCTTAAAGCATTTATGCCATGATTTTAACTCGGTATGATTGCATGCTTTTCCAACTGTTTTCATGCATGTGTTTTCAATAAGGTTTTCATCATGCTTCGAATCGCTGTTTTGCAACCATGAGATGCATGAGAAGCATGTCTAGGCTAGTATTTGTTGTGTTTCGTTTATTATTCGTCTTGGTGTAAGCATGCTGGCCTGTTTTAGAGCCAGGGACACTCGGATCCCTGGTTAGTCCCTTTGGTTTGGAAAAGCGGGAAGAAGCCCTTTGATTCCCCCTACTGTTTTGATCCTTGGAAACCCCAAAAAGTGAGCCTAACAGCTCTATTTGAACCCACAGAGATACCATACATGCACACAAACCCCTTAGATTGGTTTTGTGCCAAAAAAGTGAAAAAGGGCATTTCCACTGCTTACCCGAGATCCCAGGTCGGTCAAGGGCTTCTGGTGGCTTAACCAAAATTTAATTTCGGTTAAACCACAACTGTGGTTTAACCGAAATCCAATGTCGATTATGCTAGTATTCATGTTTAACCAAGATAAAATTTCGGTTACCTTAAGTGTTTTCCAAAGAATCAATTTTCTTGCATGATGTTGATTTGTCATGCCATGTGAACTGAACCGGTCGAACCAAAAGGGTTTCCGGGTCAACCGAAAACCCAAAATGGTGCACGGGCTTGCAAGCCCAACTTGATCCCTTTGTGGGCCTTCCAATGGGGCCCACCCCGTCCAAGATCATATTTAAAAGTAAACAAGATGATCAAAATAAATCGAATGGGCCAAACCTTATGAGGCCCACCAAAGCCCAAAAAGAAAGCGTGCTGGCTAATATAGGAATGGTTTGGCTGTGACTGCGGGCACGGGTCTATCGGGCCCACTAAGCCCATCAACCCAACCGGGCAGGGTCCAAGCATAGACTAATGGGCCCCAAGCCCATGGTCTAGCCCCCTTTTGAGAATTTAAAGAAGAAAAATTCAATTAAATTATTTTGGCAACCACTGTGGGCCCACCCAATGGGCCCATAAACAAATTCCGGCCCACCTTTGCATGCAGGTTATCTTAAATTCAACTTAAACCCTAAAATAAAATCAATTGAACTCACCGAAGCCCAAAGGGCCTCTCAGGGTTAGACTGAGGCCCACTAGAGGCATGTGGGCTTAACCAAGCCTGCCAAGGTATCCGTGGGCCCTCCAATGGGGCCCACCCAATTAGACCCATATCATTTGAAATAAGCAAGATAAAAGCAATTAAAGGGACCCACACCACTCAGGTGGTCCCGACAGACTTAAACAAATAGCATGCCGGATTAAGAATTGGGTGAGAAACCAAAGTTGCCTCAAACCAGGGAACCCACGGGACCCGTCATCCCACGGGGTGGTCTGGGGTGTCTACGGACTTCCCCAGACCACAACCGAGAACCTACTTAGAATCTCAAAGCCGCAGACCAAAGCCATAATAGACAAGATTAGGTACCCAGGTGTCTGCCTGCACCCCATCAGGCGGTGGCGACTCCGAATTTTCCCGTGCGGCGCTTCCGACGCGAGCACATTATGAGCAGACCATTGGGTTCAGACTGGGGTTCAAGCCACAACCCGAAGACTATGCCCGACTCTTTGAGAACCGTGTCGAGAGGAAGAGAGCTAGAGCTAAAGGAAGAGACCTCCACTGGCCCATATGCATGCACGGGAACTTGTACCACCGCTTCACTAACATGGAGCGTGAAGCAGATCAAGGCATCGAGAACATAGTCCCCCAAGGGTGGGGAGATGAGTTTTTGGACACCCCCGCCTTGGAGGAGGACTACCTACAAGGTTTAGCTCAGATGCTCTGGGAGGATCCACTGTCTCTAGAAATGATCGGAAATGCAGTGGAAGTAGACCCACTAGCTCCTGAAGGGTCACCAAACCAACTACCAGCACTAGTTGCCCTGGAATTGGCCGACAAGGTCACCATGGCTTTCGCTTCGCCAGACGAACTGTTCATCCCTGAAGGGATACCGATCCACTCTGCGATTGTAATAGAAGTGCCGCCGCCTGCTCCTGTTGAAGAATCCAAGGAAGAAGAGAACCCAGCCATGTATGTCTGCATGATGGAGGGTCGAGACAGCTCAGGAATGCCAAGCCGCAAGCCAAGGTCTCCTCCTCTTCCCCATATCCCACACCCAGGAACTCGTGATAGACTGAACCGAATGTTCCGAAGCATGCCCCAAGTGCTGGGGCTAGTGCTAGAAGAGATGTATCATGCAACTTACGGCAAATGGGCACCACCAGCTCACTCCTCTACCGTGCCTGGGATACCGACCGGAATACCCGTAGCTGTTGTACCACCCAAAGTTGACTTGGAAAACGAGGTCACCATCGCCTACATACCACCTGACTCCGAAGTGCCAATGGGAATTCCCCTCAGTGGATCATGGGTGAGGGTATCATCAGAGTATGATCCCAGGTTGGAGAGAAGCCAGAAAAAGTCGGCGGCCAGCACGGCAAACGATCCCATCTGCATCTCTTCTGATGATAGCGCCAACATGGTACTGGCTGAAGAACCGGAGAAGACGGCTGTCATCAACAAGGAAGACCAGGCACCACTGAAGAACTGGAGCGCCATGCCTTTTGCAATCAGAGGGGCTAATGTTTCAATGGGGGTTTCCGCCACCTCTGAAATTTCTGTTGTAGCTACTGCTGAGATTTTCAATGAATATCTGAATGCTTCCTACTACTTGCATTTTTCTAAAAACAAAAATAAGCAAATTGAGCATCCCAATCTTAATGTCAATCCCGATGCACACCTGGAATAGCCGGGGCATGGGATAGATAATAAGGTTGCCATAATTGAACAAAAAGAACCAAAAAAATTGAAAAGCCAGTTCAAATGGCAATAATAAATGGAAAGCATGAGCCAATGTCCAATCCTGAAAACGAGCAAGAACTCGACAAGTCAGATTGGGGCAACTGCCCAACGCAGCAAAAAGATTCAGACATCATCCCCGCTGAGCCTTTCGAGCATGAGGACGACGATGAATCATGGGAGACCCCAGTTGAAATCCAACTCGCATTGGAAAGGCATGAAAAGGGTCCCCAGGTGAACATTGAGGAAACTAAGCTGTCACAATTATTTAGAAAACAGATGATTAATTTTGTTAAATCTTATTTTGACTGTGCGCGGGGTCGCACGGCGGGGCGCACAGATTCTCATGCGTGCCTCCGGGAGGGAAAAAATGGGAAGGTTGGAGTCGCCACCACCTGATGGGGTGCAAGCGGACACCTGGGTGCCTAAGTTTGTCTATTGGGCTGGTCTGCGGCTTGAGATTCTAAGTAAGGTCTCGATTACAGTCTAGGGAAGTCCGTAGACACCCCGGTCCGCCCCGTCGAGTGACGGGTCTCATAGGCTGTCCTGGTTTTGAGTCAACTCACTGATTTCTCACCCGATTCCTAATCTAGTAGGTAGTTTGGTTAAGTCTGGTGGGACCACTTGAGTGGTGCGGGTCCCTTTAATTGATTTTATCTTTGTTGATTAAGTGTCCTTGGTCTGGTTGGGCGGGCCCTGTTGGAAGGCCCGTGGATTTCCTTGGTGGGCTTGGTTAAGCCCACATGTCCCATAGTGGGCCTCAGTCTAGCCTGAAAGGCTCTTTGGGCTTTGGTTAAGTGTATTGATTTTACTTTAGGGTTCAGTTTGAAAGATCTAGTTACGTTTTATTCTTGGCGGGCCAGATTGGTTTGTGGGCCTATTGAGCAAGCCCACAGTGGTTGTCAAATGACTTATTTGGATTTATCTCATTTTAATTCTCAAAGTGGGCTAGACCTTGGGCTTGGGGCCCATTAGTCTAGACTTGAACCGGGTGGTCCATGGTTCAAATAGGTCAGGGTGTTGGACCCTACCCAGTTGGATTGATGGGCTTAGTGGGCCCGATAGGCCCGCCCCCATGGTCACGGCCAAACCATCCCTATACTAAGCCTGCATGCTTCATTTTTGGGCTTTGGTGGGCCTTGTAGGGTTTGGCCCATTGGATTTGTTTTAATCATCTTGCTTATTTTCACAAATGATCTTGGACTGAGTGGGCCCCGTTGGAAGGCCCACAAAGGAATCAGATTGGGCTTAAAAGCCCATGATGCCCCATTATGGGTTTCCGGTTGACCCGGAAACCCTGCTGGTTCAACCGGAAACCCTGTTGATTCACCTGGTTCGGCTCAAGCATCACAACAAATCAGCAAACATGCAAAATCTGGTTTTTATTGAATTTTTAAAGTAACCGAAATTTATTTTCGGTCAAACATGAAGCACAACATAACCAAAAATGCATTTCGGTTATATTGTGTTTCTAGCTTAACCGAAATTCAATTTTGGTTAAGCCAGGAAACACTCATAACCAACCTGAGTCTTCGGTCAACCTGTAGAAATTCATTTTTTTCACTTTTTCAACAGAAAACCCATCCCTAAGGCTTGTGGACATGTATAAGGTCTCTGTGGGCGCCTATGTGGGTCCACAATGGTTCGAATGAGGCCATTTGACTCTTCCTTTGGGGGCTTTCAAAATCAAACACAAAGAGAGGTGGGTGGGGGTTCCCTCCCTCTCCTTCTACTGTACTAAGACCAACACAGAAACAGGGATCAAGCATCCCTGTTTTGGTCTCTTGCTCTTCAAAAGGAACCGACATTCATACACGTGGGGAAACATCGAACCAAAAGACATTCTCAAAGCAAGAGTGAGCTAAAATGATAAGATAGCTAATTCAAGGGTTAAAAATCAGATTTCCAGGCATGCACAACAGGCCCCCCCCCCCCCCCCCCCCCCCCCCCCCCCCCAAAATAGTGGCCTACTTAAAGTAACTAAACATGCTTCTAGTTAACAAGGAGATAATCATGCAAGTGAGACTTATGCGCAGCCTAATGGGGTGATCTCATGTAATGAAGAAAACAACAACTTTAATGGAAGCTAAACCTTGCTGAGACATGCAAAGGTACCAACCAAAAGTTCATGCTCATGAATTTACAAAGTATTAGCATGCATTCTTTAACTAATGATGAACCCTTGCATGCATAAGAACTACAACTAACTTGCATACGTATCAAGCATGAAGAGATGATCTAAAAATACTTGAAGAAGGGGAGATTAGGGGGGTTACATGGGGGATACATTAGATGGCACATACAAGAGGAACATGCTCCTCTCCTTTTTTTGATGAAAAGAAGACAAGCAAAACAGTGGCTGTTTGTGGCTGGATGACCTCGTTAAACCCACCAAACTACCATCCACCCTCTCTTTGTACTACCGATACCTCTTCTCTTACCATAGAAGGGTAACAATCCGTCGAATAAGCATGGGAAGGTGGTAAAAATGACAAGAGAACATTCACACGGTCAACCAAACATGACACTATGGCAGGCTTGAAGACTAACATGCTCTAAACAACCTCATATTTACATATGTTGAATAAAAGTCATTGGGAAGCCATACCTTAAAGTCAAAAACCTCCTAGAATGGTTTGGGAACCCACTTGAGGCTTCCACAGCTCTTGAGCTCCTCTCCCAACTGTAGCAAGTCCTCCAAGGCCTCCTTCCAAGTGTTAGGAATGAAGAAGAAGGGGGTGAAAGGGGCTTGGGCTAGTTAAAATAGGGTTTTGGGTGTTAAGAGGGGTTGGAGAGGGTAGAGAAGGGAGGTACAAGTAGGGTGGGGTGGGGGAAAATTTCGGCCAGATGGCTGGGGTTTCTATTTATGACAGGAAAAAAGTAACCGAAATTGATTTTCGGTTACACTGCTTTTTTAGTATAACCGAAAATCAATTTCGGTTATACTGTTTTTGTTTGTAACCAAAATTGAATTTCGGTTACTTTTGCACTTGATTAGCAATTATGGCTTGTCAGGTACGGAATCAGAGAATCTGTCGAGCACTATTTTATTTAACTTTATGAACCGAAATTGAATTTTGATTATTTTTCTAATATTTACAGATTGCTCCCTTGATTTGATCGATTTGACACTTGAGATAACTGCAGATTGCCCCTTGCGCAATTTTAGATTAATCGTTGAGTTATTTTGCATACTTTGGACATTTATGGATTAACCCTCTAGATATTTATTTGCGTTTCTTGCCACGTGTCTAGCTCTTTTGCCACATGTGCAATTTCTGGCGCTGCTGCCCTAGAACTTCAACTACTCATATCTTCTTCATCCAGACTCTAATTTGAGCAAACTCAGTTGCGTTAGAACCGTATCGGAGTCCTCTATCCATTGAGGTAGGTTTAAGTAGCTGATCTGAGTTTGGCAGAAAGTCAATTTCTGCTTCCCCTCAAGTTTGATCGGCCTGTAAATCCTTCATTCGGGCTCCGATTCCAACAAACTCAATTGCGTTGGAACCATGTCGGGATCCTCTATCCATTGAGATAAAGCAAGGTGGTCAATTATCACTTGATCAAAAAGTCAACTTTTGACCCCTTTAGGGTTTGACTTCCTAGTTAGGGTTTGCATTTTCGGCTATTCCGAGAGCGTAAAAATGAGGTGCTTACAGTTGCCCCTCTTTTTCGGAGTCACCTTGCGGATGAACGGCAAAGAGAAAAAAGAATATCGTTTTTGCGCCTAGCATTTCTGTTGACTTGGTCGACGATCTTAGTCACTTGAAGTTTTCATTAAAGGGGAATCGTCCAAATGATGTGGCGTCACTTCTTAGCTTTGGAGTTTCCTTACCCTTTGCTTCTTGGGTTTTGGTAGGGTAACTCTTCAACATTTAATTTATGTTTGAAAGAGATTAGATTGAACTTAAGCTCACCAACTTGCTTCGGCATTGATGCCAGGCACTTGACAATATTCTTTTCTTCTTATTTGTTCCATTAAAGTTTTTAGGTGATTTCAGACTTTTGATTCTTTTTGTCTTTTTCTTGAGGCTTAGTTTTTGTTTTTGTTTTTGTTTTTTTTTTTTGAGGATTGATGGCTAGGAGTTGGTTAAAGGGTGGGACGAATGAGGAACGGAGGAAGGAAGAGCGAAGGAGGAGGTGATGTTGGTGAGGAGGTGCTTCCAGTGCTGTCCGATGCCTCAATGGAGCTCACACACCTGCCCTACTCTATTTACAAAAGTGTGAAACCAAAAATTACAAAAGGGCCATCTTGCCTGATGATATCCTCATCTCTTCTCGATTTTCTTCATGCCTCGCTATCCCCTTCTTTTGCAACGCGCCTTCTGGTTGGCTTTCCGTTTCTGGGTGAGGTAGAGACCTCCTAGTTTGGAGTGACTGCCGTTGGGGATCAGCCGAGAACCTCCACCTTATTGCTTTTTCTCAGTCAAGCCTTGTTTTTTACATGCGTGAGGGTTCCCTTGGAAAGGATGCTCTACCGGGGATGGGTGGGGTACCTTATGTTGTCATTTCTTCTTGCAAGGCCTTTTCCTTCTGCTCAGGTGCGAGTTCCTCACATTTGTCCTAGCTCCTATTGAGTACGAGAAAACTCCACCAGGGATTGACGTGAGCTTGTTTCGTTTTTTTCTGCTCTCCTTCGCAAAGCCGACCTCTTCAGACTGGGCGAGGCTTGGAAAGATTACATCGTCATGTATCACTTTCTTGTTGTTGGAAAGGACTCCACTGGGGATGAAAGGGTCTTGTCCTCCGTTTGTTGAAGGAACTCCACTGGGGATTTGGGAGAGGATGTCCGTCATCTCACTTTTGCCGTACCTGTAAAAGCGAGAAAGGAACAGCATGTTAGTTGTGGACTAGCTGGGGAATGCAAAACATTCTTCTTATTCTCTTCTCACTCTGAGCCTTTTGCCCATTGCAGCTAGAAGCGGCCTTTGCCAAGGTTAAGAGATTATCAACTCAGGTTAGTAGCACAATGTGGAGCTCAAAAATAGTTAAGCAGAATAATTACAGAGAAAACAGGTGTGTCAATGTGTGCCTGTGTTTGCAATATCAAAAGTAATTTCTGAGGTCAGACGGGACTTGGAGTGCTTGGTATTTTCAGTAGCATTGTCATCCCGGGCCCAATGATGTTGGTCTTGCACGTATGGAGAAATCGCTTAGGGAGGAGTTGTCCACCTCTTTGCGTGATGAAGAAGCACAGATAAGGCAAAGTCTAGAATCCAATGGATGAAGGAAGGTGATCGGAACACACCATTCTTCCACAATACCCTCATGGAAAGGAGAACCAGGAACTCCATCCTCTCTTTATATGATGATGATGGCACCAAAGTTGAAGACCCTAGCCTCATAAAGTATGCTTTCCTTCAGTATTACAAACAGCTCTTGGGCTCTAATCCAATTGAGGGCAATGACCAGCGCTTTGACTTCCATAGACAGCTGTCGACAGACCAGGTTGGGGAGTTTTTTTTTTTTTTGGAAGATAAGTCCAAATGTATTAATGATAAAAAGACATATACAATGATATGCCCAAACAAGTTGAGGCCAACCAAAGCCCCTTAGAGAGGGGAGGCTTTACAAGACCAAACAGTGGGCATACCCACCTAAACCATGAGACAAAGCAGAAAATGACCCTAATGGGAACAAAGCTGTCAAACTAAACAAGAGAGACAGATTTCAGAAGGGCATTTTGGAGGCTAGGGTGTTTTGGGAGCTAGGGCGTTTTGGAGGCTTCTCGCCGGCATTCTGCCGGCCGTGGCTTCGTGGTTCGTGGCATGCAAGCTCTGGGGTTTGGGTCGTGCTTGACGGAGTCAAATGTGGGAACCGGAGTTCGTGGAGTAGCAGGTCGTGTGGAGTCTGGTCTCCGTTCTGGAGTTTGGCTCGTGTTCGTGTGGAGCAAGGTCTGAGTTTGTTTTGTTTCTGAGCTCGTGTTCACGCTCCTGGGTTCGCTATTGTTTCTGGAGTCGGGCTCGTTACCGTTTCTGGTTCGTGTTCGGGTGGAGCAAGTTTCTGGAATCTGGTTCACCATTGGAGGGCTGAGTTCGTGGAGGTCCTGGTCGTGATTTCGTGCAGCCTTGCAGGTCGTTTTCGCTCCAGATGTGGTAGGGTGTCTTGGAGCTAGGGCTTCTTGGAGGTTTCTCGCCGGCTTGCTGCCGGACGTGGTTCGTGGCGTGCAAGTTCTGGGGTTCGGGTCGTGCTTGTTTGTGGCCGCTGTGGTGACCGGAGTTCGTGGAGTAGCAGGTCGTCTTTATTCTTGTTCGCCTGGAACAAGTTTCTGGAGTCTGGTCCGGCATTGGAGGGCTGTTGTGTGGAGGTTCAGGCCGTGAGTTGTTCGTGTGAAGCAAGATTTCTGTTTCTGTTTCTGTTCCTGCGTTTTGGGCCTGGTTTCGTGCTCGTGTGTATCCGTGACTGTTCGTGCTTGTTCGTGGCGGCTGTGAGGTCGTCATTGTTCGTGGCCGTGAGGAGCAAGGTTCTGGTGAAGGTGCAGCAAGGGGTCGTGTAGGTGAAGTTGCAGCAAGGGGTTGTGTTGGTTCTGGTGTTGTTGTAGCTTGGGGTTGGCTCCGGTTGCCGGTCGCACGCCGACGGTGCCTGCAGCTCCGTCCCCGGTCTCCTGTTGCTGGCCGAAGAAGAGCTGTGTCCTTTCTTCGGCATCAAGTTGCTGGAGTCGTTTCTCCTTCCGGTAGCAAGTAGCTGTGGGTTTCTGTTCGTGGAGGGCTCATTGTGGCTGTGGTTGCAGCCGCAGTGGGTTTCTGTTCGTAGCCGACGCCTCTATTCAGCTGTGGCGTTTAGCTGATTTCCGTGAAGCGTCAGATCTAGCTGATCTGTGCTTTGGTTCAAGCATTGCTGTGGTGTTTTAGCTGAGTTCGTGGTATCTTGCTGTGGGTTTCTGTTCGTCTGAAGCTCGCTGCTCTTTTCGTCGGCAAGGTTCGGGGCTTTGGTCGTGAAGGTTCATCTTGTATTCATGAAGGTGCTCGTGGGGAGGTTGGCCCTGGTTGCTGATTGCTCGGTGACGGTGCCCGCTGCTCCGCCTCCGGCCAGCGACAGGTGGCCGGCGACTAAGTTTTCCTCTCTTGCGGCAAGAAGTTGCTGGAGTGTTCGTGATTCTTTAGCAAGTTCCTGGAGTGCTGTGGATGGTATCTTCTGCTAGTGGTGAAGCTCTGCTGCTCGTGGGAAAGGCTCGTTGTGAAGGTTCGTGGTGTTTTCGGATCTCCGGCAGTGGTTTTCTGTTAGTGGTGAAGGTTCGTGGGGAAGGATCACCGACGTGCACGGATCTCCGGCAGTGGTTTTCTATTCGTGGTATTTTCGTTGGTGGTTTTTTTGCTCGTGGGTTCCAAGTTTTCGGCTGTTGGTTTGGTGCTGTGGGTTGCTTCATGCTGTAGGCTTTCGGCAGTTGGTTGCCTGGTGCTGTGGGTTGCTTGGTGCTGTAGGTGCGTGGTGCTGTTGGTTGCCTGGTGCTTGGTGTTCTAGGTGCGTGGTGCCGTAGGCTTTTCGGCAGTTGGTTGCTTGGTGTTGTAGGTGCGTGGTGCTGTGGTTCTGGTGGTTGCTTGGTGTTGTGGGTGGCTGCGGTTCTAGTGGTTGATTGGTGCTGTGGGTTGCTGTGGGTTGTTTCGGCAGTTGGCATGGGCTTCGGTGTCCTCGTGAGCATCTGTGGATTATTGTTTGTTTTTTATTTGTGATTCCTTTTCAGGCTTTGTTCGTGTGTGAGCATCTGTGGATTAGCCATCCGGGTTTGTTTGATCTTTGATTAGTGTCTGGGATTGTTCTATCCCTAGGATTATCCCTGGTTTCTCCCACGTCTTCTGGCCGTCAAAGGGGTTCTCTGGGATTTTTCCTGTCTGGGATTATCCTCGTCTTGTTCCCTGGGTACCGGAGGTCTGTGGGATGCTCGGGTTCCTCCTGCATGTGACGCCGGTATTCCATTAGGCGGGTGCTTCCAAGAGACTCGTTTGTCTTACCAAATGGAGGATTCAGGATTACTTTCGGATGTGGCATTCCCGCCCTTAGTGCCTTTGCATGGAAATGGTATTCACCAAGTCAGCGAATTGGCAGGGGTGGCAGTGGGCACAGATGCCCCGGGTTGTGATATGGCAGGGGTAGCTGATGGTCCGCCCTCTGATTGGGCAGGGGCGGCAAATGGCCCGACTTGTGTTATGGCAGGAGCGACAGTTGGCATGTCTGAGCAGACTGTTGCTGGGGACAAGCAAGCTCATTTGGTGACTCATAGGAGGGCTGCAAACTCTGCGTTGTCAGCTGGAACATCTGGTTTTAACTCCAATTGGGCTCAGCTGTTTGGACATCAGGCTTCGTCCAAGTCAAAGCTCAGCTTCGTGCCTCCCTCATGGTTGATGGTAAGGTGACAATCTCCCCACCTGCTGGGGTCGTTGAAGAAGGTGTCAAGCTGTGGGAAGGGTGCCTTGTGGGTCATTTCTTGGACAGGAAACTCCCTTTCTCAGTTGTGAAGAGCCTGGCCGAGAGAATGTGGGGCAAAGATGGGGGGATTCGAGTGTCTGAAGCTGGCAATGGCTTCTTCATCTTCAAGTTCTCCAATTCGTCCATCAGGGATCGCGTCCTTCAGGAGGCGCCATGGCATTTTGCTGGGAAGCTCCTCATTCTCAAGGAATGGCAGCCGGGTATGCAACTTATCAAGACTGAGTTGAGCAAAATTCCTATATGGATAAAACTCATGAATGTACCCATGGAGTTTTGGACTCCATCTGGACTGTGTTTGCTGGCTAGTGGAGTGGGGAAGCCTTTGTTTCTTGACCAAGCAACTGAGAGTAGATCGAAATTATCATATGCTAGTGTGTGTTGAGGTTGGGATGGATTGCTCTTATCCGCAGGTGCTGTTCCTTAACTGTGAAAATGAAGAGCTTCAAATTGAGGTGGAGTATGCATGGAAGCCGCCCAAGTGCAGCCACTGTTGCGTCTTTGGCCATTTTGATGCTAGGTGCTCACTTGTGAAACACAATAAAGTATGGGTCCCCACGGGGAGATTACTTCAACCTGAAGAGAGACAAGATGAAAATGGACAGAGTGAGCAACCCTCTCCCTCAGACGCAATGGGGAAAGAGCAGCAACCAAATGAGGTAGGTGACTCTCAAGCCCAAGAATGGGAAACTGTGGCAGCTAAAGGGAAGCACAAGCTCGTTCAGACTGCATTAACTAGTGGGCACGATATGATGCCTGATGAAGTAGCTACCTCTCCCATCACCATCCAACCCGGTTGTGTGCGAGAGGATTCTGGTTTTGCCACTTCTTCGTCCAATACGGTCTATGAGCATGCAAACCAGTCTGTTGACTCCCCCAACAGGTTTATTTGTCTTGTTGATGAGTCGTATGGTAACGAGGAAGCAACATCCACCAGGAAAAAACATAAGAAGCAAAAGAAAAGATCGAAGAAGACCATTCTTGTGGACGAGGTGGCTATGAAGCATGCTAAAGGAGATGCAAGATGTGCTGGGTCAGACGTGGTCTGGGGGGTTTCGGGCTCCTCTTTTGACCATGTTTAAGGTTGCTTCATGGAATATTAGGGGTCTTAATGACCCCTCCAAACAGCTCCAAGTTAGAAATCTGATTGGGGCTTATGATTTAAGTGTTTTATGTCTGGTTGAGACCAAAGTGAGAGAAGTTAATGCCAATTTCATCAAGAATCTTGTCTGCCCTAACTGGAACTTGATATCTAACTATAATGCGGCCTTGAAGGGCAGAATTTGGATTCTTTTTAACCCAGTTGAGGTCAAGATGACAAAGCTAGCGTGCTCAGACCAATTCATTCATTGCTATGTGGAGATGGTGCTCCATAAAAAGTGTTGTTATGTATCCTTTGTCTATGGCAGTAATGATAGCGTCATGAGAAGAAGTTTGTGGAATGATTTGAAGGCATGCTCAGCTGATGTTCCATGGATGCTCATGGGGGATTTTAATTGTGTTCGATGTGCCGATGAGAAGATTGGGGGTAAGCCGATAAGTTCAACGGTATCTGGAGAGTTTAATGACTTTATTGACTCCTGTAATTGCTCGGACATGAAATTCAAAGGGCTGGTGCATACATGGTCCAACCAAAGTGAAGGCAGCAGAAGGATTGCTTGTAAACTGGATAGAGTGTTAGTCAACTTGGCTTGGATCCGGGAGTTTACTAAATCTGAAGCCGAGTTCTTGGCGCCGAACATATCCGATCATAGTCCTATTGTTGTATCCTTCTTTGATGATGTTACACCACTTAACAATCCATTCAGGTTTTTCAATTTTTGGGCTAATCATGATGAGTTCTTGCCTTTGGTAGCTGCAGCTTGGAACACTTATGTCAAAGGAACCCCCATGTTTAGGGTTGTGAAAAAGCTCCAGGTTGTCAAGCATAAGCTGAAAGAGTGGAGCAGGCAGAGGCGCTTCTCGTCTCTAGCAGGAAGAGTTCAAGTGCTTAGAGCTGAGTTGGATGACTGCCAAAAGAAACTCCAAGACTCCCCCACTAATGTTCACCTTGCTCGGGAGGAGAAGGCGATTAGGGATGAGTTGGCTATCTCCTTGCGGGATGAGGAAGCCCAAACAAGGCAAAAATCAAGAGTTCAATGGATGAAGGAAGGTGATCAAAATACTTCGTTTTTTCATAATACCCTCATGGCAAGGCGGGCAAGGAATTCTATTCTCAGTATTTATGCTGACAATGGTACCAGAATTGATGAGGCCACCCGTATCAATCAAGCATTCTTGGAGTATTATAAGCACATTCTGGGTTCTCATTCTCTTAAAGCTACTAATCATCATCATCATGTCTTTTCTAGGCAGCTCAGTTCAGACCAGGTAAGGGAGATGGAGTGTGATGTAGATGCTGAAGAAATTCGTGACACCTTCTTCTCCCTTAAGGACGATAAAGCCCCTGGACCAGATGGATTCACGGCTCTTTTCTTTAAGAAAGCTTGGCATATTGTTGGAGATGATTGCATTAAAGCTATTAGTAGCTTCTTTTCTTCAGGAAAGTTATTAAAGCAGTTGAACAATACGGCTATCACCCTCATTCCCAAGGGTATCAACCCCTCTAAAGTGGAAGAGTTCTGACCAATCTCATGTGTCAACATCTTATACAAATGTATATCTAAAATATTGGCAAACAGGTTAAAACGAGTAATATCTGGTTTGGTGGGTGACTATCAAGCAGCTTTTATCCCGGGGAGGAGCATTGCTGACAATGTACTTGTAGCCCATGAGGTTCTCCACAAGTATCACTTGCAGAGCTCACAGAAAAGATGTGCATTTAAGATTGATCTTCGGAAAGCTTTTGACACAGTTGCATGGAGTGTTGTCAGGTACACTTTGCAAGGTATGGGGTTTCCATCTAGGTTTATTGGGTGGATAATGGAATGTGTCACTACTCCATCTTTCTCACTTATGATCAATGGAGGCATGGTGGGTTTTTTCAAAAGTACCAAGGGTATCCGGCAGGGTGACCCGATATCTCCTTACCTGTTTGTGCTCATTCTGGAGTTATTTTTTTTTTTTGGAAAGTAAGTAAGTGTTGAATATCAAAAGAGAAACAAAATGTACAAGCATAGAGGGAATAAACCCCCCTTAAACAAAGAGGAGCGACTCCAACAGTCAAAGAGACCGAAGAGATCAACTATTGATTACATAAGAGTAGGGGAACATGTCACAAAATACCATATGAGGCCTAAGTGATGAAAGTTGGGTAGATACCCCAATTTTCGCAGATTTCCCTGTTCAGTGGCGTGTCTTTAATGTGCTCATCCTTTGCGGTATGCTTTAGCTTTACATCAAGGAAAATTTGTTTGATAATTTCCTCCTCCGGTTGAGCTTTGTTTTGGAACAACCTTCTATTTCTCTCCCTCCAAACATGATAAACAGTTGCTGCCATTGCCACCTTCCTTAACCTTGTGATCAAATTTTTCCCCTTGAGGTTAGATATAGCCCACTGTACTTCATTTTCCCAGCTGGTTATAGAGATTGACATGCAACTTTTCCTCAATATATGCTTCCATATTCTGCTTGTGTAGTTGCAAGAGAAGAAGAGATGATCGAGGTTCTCTTCGACGGTTCGACAGAAAATACAATTTGATCGAGATAATATGTGGTACCTTACCAGCAGGTTCTGGGTAAGAAGTCTTCCATGTATAGCCATCCAAAGAGTGAAGGCATGTCTAGGAATATTCTTAGTGAACCACACAAGGTCCGCCCAAGGTACTTGTGGAGATTTGATTCTGATCTCATCATATGCTTCTTTCACATTGAAAATACCTGTAGCAGCAGGTTTCCACGTTACTTCATCATCCTTGCTTTGATCAGGAGGTGGTATCTCTTCAAGATAACTCCATATTTCATCAAGCTCGTAAGAGAAGGCAATTGGGGGGTCCCATGAATTCTCGTTTATGATAGCCGATACCTTTGCATTCAAAGGTAGACCTGTGTCGTATACAATTCGGCTCCCAAATTGTTGGATCAGAGGACCTAATGGGTGCCAACCATCATGCCATAATGAAGTATTGCATCCATTATTTATTCTGCAGCGAACTTGCTGCACCATTCTTGATCTTTGCTTGAGAATCTTTCTCCATATCCATGAGGAAGAAGATGTAATCGGGATGCTCCAGATGCTTCTCCCTCTCAGTAGATACTTAGATGCCCAATCCACCCAAATTGATGTGTCTCCCTTAATAACTCGCCATAAATGCTGAGATATGGCAGCTTCATTCCACTGTTGCATATTGAAAAAACCCAAACCTCCTTCATTTTTTGGGGAGCAGATCCTTGACCAGCTAATAGGATTCAGCTTCTTTTTGCAATCTGTACCTGCCCATAGAAATTTCCTGCAAAGGCTTTCCACATCGTATATCACACTCTTAGGAAGTTGGAAAATTGAAAGCCAATAAATTGCTGTAGAAAACAGCACTGATTTGACAAGCTCTGATCTTCCTGCATATGACAACATTGAAGCTTTCCACGATTGGGTCATTGCTTTAATCTTCAAGATAAGCGGTTCACAATCTCTTGCACGGAGCCTTGACGTAATTAATGGTAAGCCCAGATATTTGATCGGCAAAATACCCAAGGGAATCTGAAACCTGCTAGTAATCTGGTCTTCACCCTCTCTAGAAATAGCACAAGTGAATAGTAGACTCTTTCCAACATTTACTTTCAGTCCAGAAATTTCAGCAAAGACTTTTAGACTATTGAAGATACAAGAAATGGATTGAGTGTCACCCTTAGAGAATATTAGCAAATCATCTGCAAAACATAATGCCTTGATGTCCAATGCCTTACATCTGGGATGATAATGGAAGCCTTGTTGAGTATAGTTATGAAGAATGCCCATGAATAGCTCCATGACAAGCACAAACATGTATGGAGATAGCGGGTCGCCTTGCCTCAGACCCTTTGTTCCTTTGAAGAAGCCAACCATGGTGCCATTCATGCTTAGAGAGTAGCTTGGTGTTGTTATACACTCCATAATCCAATCAATAAACTTCTGCGGAAAATTCATGGTTTTAAGGATTAATGGAAGGATTTCCCAATTGACTGAATCGAACGCCTTCATGATATCGGCCTTTAAGGTACATCTCGGGCTGCCTTTATGGAGGTGGTAATCATGAACAAGCTCCTGAGTAAGCATTATGTTATCAGAAATTTTCCGACCCGGAATGAAGGCACATTGCTGCGGACCAACCAAATTCCCAATAACTTTCTTGATCCTGTTAGAGATGATCTTTGAGATGCACTTATAAACTGTATTTACACAAGCTATTGGCCTATAATCACCCACTTTGGAAGGATTCTGGCATTTGGGGATTAAGGATATCAGAGTTGTGTTCATTTGTTTCAGAATCCTGGAAGAGTTAAAGAAACTCTTAATTGCATTCACCACATCCTTTCCTACAATGCTCCAGGCAGCCGTAAACAATTTAGGGGTGAACCCATCAGGGCCTGGGGCCTTATGAATGTTAAGACTGAACATTGTGGTTGTAATCTCCTCCTCTGTAACCTCAGCAATTAAATCATGATGTTGAAGTTGGCTTAGCTTCCTGGAAATGAAGCTTTGAACCTCCTGAGGATTACCCACCCATTGTAGTTTTGGACCCCCAAGAGCATTCATATAATGCTGCAGAAACCGATGTTTAACTGAATCCCAGTCATTAATCCTTGTTCCATCATCCTCATGAAGGCTAATAATACGGTTCTTGGCTTGCCTACCAATCACAGTTCTGTGGAAAAACCCTGAATTTGAATCACCAGCCTGTAGCCACTGAAGTCGAGATTTTTGTCTAAGTTGAGACTCAAAGTTGTGAGAGATTTCAACATATTTCTTTGATAAATCCTTCTCCCTTTGTGCCAACTCTAAGTTTGTTGGATCTGAGAAAAGAAGCTTCTGACATTCATGGAGGTAATACCTACAGTCATGCACTTGCATCTCCAGATTATAGAATGTTTGCCTACTCCAATCTTTTAGTCGCTGTTTTAAGCATTTAAGCTTGTGGGCAAGACAAAACATTGGTGAACCTTCAATCTCACAGCTCCACACATCCTCAACAATGTGCAAGAAATCAGTATGCTCAGCCCAGAAATTGAAGAACTTAAAAGGTTTCGGGCCTCTAGGAATGGGCGCTGTAACTTGTATCAAAGCTGGGCTGTGGTCAGATATGTTAGGGGGTAAGCAATCGACCTCTGAAGCTGGGAATTCCTGCAGCCAAGCATGGTTAACCAACACCCTATCAAGTTTACAAAGTATTAGGTTGTTACCTTCTGATCTGTTGCTCCAAGTATGTAATAGGCCTTTGGTTTTGAGCTCGAGAAGCATGCCTTCTTCAATAAAAGTGTTAAAGTCCTTCACCGATGGGTTGTGAATATGTCTACCTCCAATCTTTTCAGATGAGTTCCTTATACAATTGAAGTCACCAGCAACTAACCATGGACAATTTGGGAGAAGGCCTTTAAGATCATGCCACAATGATTTCCTTAACATGTAACCATTAGCCCCATAGATGAAGGAGGCCATACATAGCTGGTTTGTGCTCTTCAGGTTGACCCAGCAATGAATGAGTTGATCAGAAGTATGAACAGGTCTGACTTCAACTTCACTTGGATTCCAACAAACCCACAGCCTACCTTTCAAGGCAGCTGAGTAATTATCCACTATATTCCAATGAGGACATATAGAAGCAGCTACAAATTGCTTGTTCACATGTCTAACTCTGGTTTCAATTAAGCAAATAAGGTCCAGGTTGTGCCTACTTATCATGGCCTTCACTTCTGCTCTTTTTGCAGGGTCATTTAAACCCCTAACATTCCAAACTAGCCACTTAATCATGAATGATTGATTGGTTGGTTAGTCTTCTCCCCCATCTTAGAGGATAACAAGGCCACTTGAGTGGAGAGTGAGGACGACTTATACTTTGCCTCTTTCATTGCCACTTCATCGACCAGGATTACACCTTTCTTCTTCTTTTTCCTATTCCTCCGTCCTTCACTTCCAGATGAACCACTAAGTTCTTGAATTGGGTGGTCTACCATTGGGTGATCGACCAGAGCCGAGAAGCTGTTATGATTTAAGAGATCATCGCCCTTAGCTTCTGGAGATATGTGAATAGGGCTAACAATTGAATCCACAGTAGCCACATTTTGCAGCAACATTTGCTCCTGCTGAGTTCTTTCATATGTTTCTGAACCATTTGTGTGGTGATTACCTGCTGTAACCTCTTCCGCTACCTCAGAAGGTTTACCTACAGCAACATTATCACATTCTGGAGTTATTCAATGTGATCTTTGAGAAGAATACATTGCAGGGCTTTAAGCATCATTTCAGGTGTCAAGGTACGAATACTAAATTACTTTGCTTTGCCGATGACTTGTTTATATTTTCCCATGGGGATATACAGTCAGTTTCTTGCATGGTATCAGCATTGGGAGAATTTGGAGGTTTATCTGGGTTACAGGTAAATAATGCTAAAAGTTTCATGTTTGTGAGTGGTTGTGATGAGGCATTGGTGAATCAATTAAAGACCTTAACTGGTTTTACATTGGCGTCCATGCCCGTGAAGTACCTTGGTTTGCCTTTATCTCTACCAAGTTGTCCAAAGTTGATTGTGAGCCTCTTATTCATCGTATTAAAGCCACAGCCCAAGGGTGGAAGGGGAGGTGCCTTTCTTATGCTGGGAGACTCTTACTTGTGAAATCGGTTTTGTTTTCTATTAAGGTTCTTTGGTTATCTGTGTTTATCTTACCAAAGAGGGTTATTAGGGAGCTGGAGCTAATATGTAGGAGGTTTCGTTGGTCTGGCCCGGATCTCAACTTTAAGAAAATTATCCCAGTTAGCTGGGATATTGCATGTTCACCAAAGAGGGAAGGAGGCCTTGGCTTATACAATATCCAATTGTGGAACAAGGCTGCTGTACTCAGGTATGTGTGGCTCATAGCTTGTGGTGCTCCTAACCTGTGGGTCAAATGGGTCCAAAGCACTTGATACGGCACCAAAATTTTTGGTCTATGAATATTCCTACTGGAGGTTCATGGGTGTGGAAGAAGGTGCTAAAAGCCAGGGAAAGTGCTGCTTCGTTTATCAAGAAAAGGATCTTCAATGGTAGAACAACATCTCTCTGGTATGATAACTGGCATCCTCATGGTCCTCTTGTTGCACGGTATGGAACAAGAATCATCTATGACAGTGGACTTTCTATGCATGCTTGTGTAGACACGATTATCCATCATGATGAATGGAGCCCTCCCGTAGCTGTCTCACTTGATTTGATTGATATTTGGAGTAGATTACCTGAGTTACCTAACCTTGATAGCAGTCAAGAAGACTGCACATTGTGGTTACCAACAAATGCAGCGGTGTTTGATTTCAAGTCCGCATATATCTCTATGGACACGCAGCGAGGTAATGTTCCTTGGTAATATCTGGTTTGGTTTCCATTATCTATACCCAGGCACGCCTTCATCCTTTGGATGGCAATCCATCATAGATTGCTTACAAGAGAAAGATTAGCCAAGTGGGGCATTATACAGCAACAAGTTTGTATCCTTTGTCGCAGGTATAATGAGAATCATGACCACTTATTTTTTGAGTGTAGCTTTAGTAACTTCATATGGAAGCAGGTGTTGGCGTTGAATGGGTTTGTATACCAGAACCGCTCTTGGTCTCAAGTTATTGTATGGGCACGCAAAAGGTTTGTAAAGACTGATCCAGTTAGAACTATTGCTAAAGTATCCCTTGCAGCAGCAGTTTACCAAATTTGGAGCGAAAGGAACAGACGAATATTCAAGAACAGCTATCTTCCTTCTGAAGTGGTGTGGAGCTACGTGCGTGGGGATGTCCAAACCAGGTTAAATAACAAGGACCTCATGGTTAAAGACACGCCAAGGAACAGGAAAGTAGTGGGCGACTGGGATTTGAATTGGGGATTTGGTTTATAGCTCTGGGAGGCTCTTGCCCAGGTTATGGTCTTATGTTTTGTGTTTTGATCTTTACCATTTGTTGTGGTGTGTTCTTATGTTTCCCTAGTGGTGTGTTCTTATGTTCCCCTAGTGAGTTTGTTCTTTTGATCCTATGTTGAGGGCGTCCAGCTAGGCTGGTGGGTGGGGTGTCTTGCCCTTGTTATGTGACTCACTGTACATCTTTCTTGTTAATATTATTTTTTGGCTTACTTTCCAAAAAAAAAAAAAAAAGAGACAGATTTCAGTAGGGATGTCTCTCCTATTGAAATTAAGGATACTTTTTTCTCTCTAAAGGATGATAAAGCCCCAGGACCAGATGGGTTCACAGCTCTTTTCTTCAAGAAAGCATGGCATATTGTTGGAGAAGATTGCACCAATGCCATTAGTAGCTTCTTCTCCTCAAGTAGGCTATTAAAGCAGCTGAATAGTACAGCTATTACTCTTATTCCCAAGGGGTTGAATCTTTCCAATGTGGCTGATTTCAGACCGATCTCATGTGTTAACATCTTGTACAAATGCATCTCAAAGATATTGGCTAATAGACTGAAAGGTGTGGTGTCTTCTTTGGTTGGTGAGTATCAAACAGCCTTCATTCCTGGTAGGAGCATTGCTGATAATGTCCTTTTAACACATGAAATCCTCCATAAGTATCATCTGCAGAGCCCCCAGAAAAGATGTGCACTAAAGATCGATTTAAGGAAAGCCTATGATACAGTTGCATGGAGTACGATCAAAGCTACTTTAAAAGGTATGAACTTTCCAACAAAGTTTATTGGATGGATTATGGAGTGTATTACATCCCCCTCCTTCTCCCTTATGATTAATGGTGGTATGGTGGGGTTTTTCAAGAGTTCAAAAGGCCTTCGGCAGGGTGATCTGATCTCTCCTTATTTGTTTGTACTTATCATGGAATTGTTCTATATGACTCTCCAGCAGAGTACTACCCATGGTTTCAAATACCACTTCAGGTGCCAAGGGACAGATACAAAGCTTCTTTGCTTTGCAGATGATTTGTTCATGTTCTCCCATGGGGATGTTCAGTCAGTTACTTGTATGATGGCAGCTTTGGAAAAATTTGGAAGAATCTCTGGATTACAAGTAAACAGCCTAAAAAGTTGCATGTTCTTGAGTGGTTGTGATGGCCCTTTGGTGGATCAATTAGTGCGGGTTACTGGATTCACAGTAGCCACCTTGCCAGTTAAGTACTTAGGACTTCCTTTAGTGTCCACTAAACTCTCCAAAACCGATTGTGATCCCCTCATTAACCATATAAGGGCCAAATCACAAGGATGGAAAGGGAGGTGTTTGTCGTACGCTGGGAGGCTTTTACTTGTAAAGTCTGTGTTATTCTCCATCAAAGTGCATTGGTTAACAGTGTTTATCCTACCAAAGAGTGTGATTAAGGAGCTGGAGTTAATCTATAGGAGATTCTTATGGACCGGTCCTGATCTTAACTACAAAAAGGTAATCCCAATCAGTTGGGACGTTGCATGTACTCCAAAGAAGGAAGGAGGGCTTGGACTATTCAACATCAATCTTTGGAACAAGGCTGCTATTATCAGGTACGTGTGGCTTATAGCTAGCCATTCTACTACCTTGTGGGTTAAATGGGTACAGAAGCATCTCATTTGACACCATAATTTCTGGGCCATGAGTATCCCAAATGGAGCTTCCTGGGTATGGAAAAAAGTGTTGAAAGCAAGGGGAGTTGCTGGCCCTCTTATCAAAAAAAGGGTGTTCAATGGTAGATCTACTTCTTTATGGTTTGATAACTGGCATCCAGCAGGTCCTTTGGTGGAGAGGTATGGAACAAGAATTATATATGATACAAGGCTGCCCGTGCACGCTGGTGTGGATGAAATCATACAGAATGATGCATGGAACACACCGGTCACCGTCTCTATGGATCTGATTGATATATGGAGGAGATTACCTGAGCTGCCATCCCTTGATAGTAGTCAGGAGGACATTACTATTTGGATGCCGACAAGTAATACTGTTTTTGACATCAAATCGGCTTACTTGGCTCTTGATGGCCACAGAGGTAATGTCCCTTGGTTCCACTTAGTATGGTTCCCTCTTGCTGTACCCAGACATGCTTTTATCCTTTGGCTAGCAATCCATCAAAGACTACTAACCCGTGAAAGGCTCTTAAAGTGGGGTATCATACAGCAGCAGATTTGTGTTCTATGTAGAGAGCATGATGAGAATCACGACCACTTATTCTTTGAGTGTAAATTCAGCAAACAATTATGGCAGAGAGTGTTAGCTTTAAATGGCTTTGTGTATCAGAATAGAAGCTGGTCGGACTGGATTGCATGGGCACAATTAAGGTTTGTCAAATCTGATCCCATTCGAACCATTGCTAGAGTATCTCTTGGAGCAGCTGTGTATAACATATGGAGGGAGAGAAACCGGCGCATTTTCAAGAATAGTTATCTACCTCATGAAGTCATTTTGAGTCATATCTATGCAGATGTCCAAGTCAAGCTCCACAACAAGGACTGTATGGTTAAGGACACACCAAGAAACAGGAATATAGTGGGGGATTGGGGGCTGGATTGGCTTTTCGGAGTATAGTTGGAGTGTTTGTTTCTAGTTTAGGTTTTTGGCTATCTTGTAATTGAGCCTGTTTCTATGATGCCCACGTATCAGTGTTTTGTATAGGTCTTGTTATGGTAGGTTGCCCACAAAGATGGCAGCTGCCTTGTCCCTTCCCGTGTTTGTCGAGAGTCCTCTCTGGTGTCTTATCTCCATTGTACATTTTTCTTTATTAATCTACTTTTTGGCTTACCATCCAAAAAAAAAAAATTTGTCATCCCGGGCCACTGTGAAATTTTTGGCTTGGCCACAACCTGCCGGTCTAGACCCCTTTGATCTGGTCATCTTTCTCAGTTTACTGTTTGCCACTGTCACTGCTTTTTCTGTACCTTGTTCTGCTCAATCCAGATGTGATAAATTGTCTCTCTTCTCTTTCTCTCTCTTTTTTTGACTGACCACACAACGCCCTTTTTTCGGGTTTTCGCTGTGTCCAGCCTTCTGAATTCCGTCATTTTTTTTTTTTTTGGAAAGTAAGTCCAAAGTATATTAAGAGAAAGATATGTACAATGAAAGCTCAAACAGCATCACAATGATGCACGAGAAAAGGAAAAATAAGAAGAAAATAACAAACCCACAAGGGCACAAACACAACAATCTGTCTAGTAAGACACAATGCCACAAGTGGCAAGGAGAAACAAGTGCAAACTCCTAAGCAAACTTCCAGTTAAGGCCCCAGTTGCCAACCACCTGTCTAGTCCTTGGGGTGTCCTGAATGCAATGGTCCTTATTAGAGAGCCTAGCTTGGACGGCCCATCGAATATGGTGAAGAACATCTTGTGGGGGTAGATAGCTGTTTTTAAAGACTCTTCTATTCCTTTCACTCCAAATCATGTACACAACCGCTGCAAGAGACAATTTGAAAATGGAGGATAATGGGTTTGTGCGAGTAAATCGGCTTGTAGCCCATTCAACCGTTTCAATCCATGGTTTAACTTGATTGGTGAAGCCATTCCACAACAATACCTGCTGCCATAATTTGCTGCTGTAATGGCACTCAAAGTAGAGGTGATTAGAGTCCTCATCATGTCCTCTACATAGGACACATGTACATTGTTGAACAAGACCCCAATTGGCAAGCCTGACCTTGGTTAGTAATCTTTGGTGCAGCAACATCCATAGAATGAAGGAGAATCTAGGGATATAAGAAGAATGCCATACCAGATGGTACCAAGTGACCGTGGGTCTGATGGTGTCCAAAGCTTTGTAGGCTGATTTAACATCAAAAGTCCCTGATTTTGATGGAACCCAAGTGAGGATGTCATCCCGACTACTATCCAATTGTGGTAGCTCCGGTAGCCTCCTCCATATTTCCATGAGGTCGATTGTTAACGCCACAGGGACATTCCATTGACCATCTTGGATGATCACTTCAACACGGTCATGCTTAAGCAGTCCTGAATCATAAATGACCCGGTTTCCATACTTTGTAGCAAGAGGACCGTCAGGGTGCCAATTGTCATACCACAAGAGAGCTTTCTTACCATTGTAGATCCTACACTTAATCAGCCTGGCAGCCACTGTCCTTGCTTTCAAAATCTTCTTCCATGCCCAGGATCCTCCTGGAGGGGTATTCATAGCCCAAAAAATTTGATTCCTGACAAGGTGCTTCGAAACCCACTTAACCCAAAGGTTAGGAGTTTGGTTTGCAATGAGCCACACATATCTGATAATAGCACTTTTATTCCAAAGGTGGATGTTAAACAAGCCCAATCCCCCTTCGTCTTTTGGAGTGCATGTAGAATCCCAACTGATTGGGATAATTTTCTTTTTATTAAGATCAGGTCTTGCCCATAGGAATCTATTGCAAATTGTATCAAGTTCCTTGATCACCCTCTTAGGGAGAATAAATGCAGAAAGCCAGTAAACTTTGATAGAGAAGAGGACCGATTTAATAAGAAGCAACCTGTCTGCATATGTTAGGCATCTCCCTTTCCAAGATTGAGCTTTAGCCATAACATGACTTATGAGTGGTTCACAGTCCCTCTTTGAAAGCTTAGTAGAGACAAGGGGTAACCCTAGATATCTCACAGGTAACGTGGCCTCACGGAACCCAGTTATTTGAACAAGGGATCTTCTCAAAGTATTATCAACTCCACTCAAAAAAATACAGCTTTTTTCCTTGTTAACCTGGAGACCTGAGACAAGTTCAAAATGCTGCAAGGCTGATGTGAGGCACCCCACAGAGACAGGATCACCATGGGCAAAGAGGAATAAGTCATCCGCAAAGCAAAGGATTTTGGTGTTGGTGTCTCGGCATCTGTTGGCCTTGATCATTCTTTTTGGGATCTGAGAGGTCTTAAAGATAGGATGAAACATAGGCTTGGTCTGGGTTATTGTCAGCACCTCATTTTTGCACCCCCGGAAGTGCTGAAATCGCAAAACCTAGCTAAAAAAGTCAAACCCTAAGGGGACAAAAGTTGAATTTTTGATCAAGTTATAATTGGCTACCTTTCTTTATCTCAATGGATAGAGAATCCCGACACAGTTCCAACGCAACTGAGTTTGCTGGAATCGGAGTCCGGATGAAGGATCTGCAGGGCGGTCAAACTTAAGGGGGAGCAGAAATTGACTTTCTGCTAAACCCCAAATCAATTGCTTAATCCTATACCAATGGATAGAGGACTCCGATACGGTTCTAACGCAACTGAGTTTGCCCAAATCGGAGTCCGGATGAAGATATAAGCAGTTGAAGTTTCCAGGTAGCAATGCCGAAAACTGCACACGTGGCGAGAAGCGCAGATAATATCTCGAGGGGCAATCCGTGAATATCCAAACATGCAAAATATCTCAGGGACAATCAAAAATTCGCAGGGACTAAATCTATGAATATCCAAGAGTACCAGGAGAATCTGCAAATATCCAAGGGCAAATCTGTAAATATCATATGTGTATCCTACCATATATGTCAGATACACTTTCTTCTATTCATATCCGAACTTGAATGTTGGATGCAAAAGATACGCTCGCTGGATTCACACGGATTTTCCGACAGATTAGCGGCAGAATTAAAATTTTCAAATAATTGTGTCTTGTATCTAACATTTAATGTCGAATACAAAGGAACTTCTTTGTATCCGACCTCACTTGGGATGTAGTGTATCCAACCTGTTTGGTTGGATACAAAAGTTCTGTCTATAAGAGGGGCAGCACACCCTCTTGCCCGGGGTTGGCTTCATTTGGGCTCTTTCCAGTTCTTCTTCCCCACTACCCCTGGTACGAAACCACCCATTCTCACCCCTCCTTGCTTCATGAACTCTTAGAGCACCACCTAAACACTACCCCACCCTTCTCTATCTTCTTCTTCTCCACTAAAACCTTAAAAAGGAAACACAAGCTTGTTGTTGGCGGGGGAGAGGTGCTGCTCCAGCAGCTTTTCGTGCTTCAAGGAGGTGTCTCCACCCTGCACAAGAGGTCAAGAACAACCAAGTATCATTCCTTACCATGTTTTATTGTACATATATTAAAATGAGGATTTTCTAAAGAGTCTACTAAGCTTGCTTTCTACCTCAGTATAAATCTGTCTTCATGGTAGTTTGGCATGTGTTATCCTCTTCTTTTCACCGCATGAAAGTCTCTAAGTAAGGGAGATCCTATGCTTGGTTCTATGGGAGAATGAGAGATGGTCCATCACAGTTTTGGCCATCTCAAGCTACTGTTTTGGGCAGATTTGGATTATTCTAAGAGGAGGCATGTTTCCACATATTTGATCATCCCTTGTATCCCTATGTAACCCCCTTCTCTTCCCTTCTTCACTTAGTTTTGTTTCCTTGCTCATGATCGTCTAAAATTTCTGGTTTTAGGTCTTGTTTGAGGCATGTTTCGAAGTTGCATGTTCTATTTAAAATCTTGATTTAGTGTCCTTTTGTTGCTGCCGGATGTGCCATGCATGCTAGGATCTTGTGAGCATTTCGCCCTCGCTGTTCTTACATGTTTGATCGAGTTCTTTTGCATACAAGCCACTGTTTTCCATCACCAAAGTCATCCCCCAGGGACCATGCTTTACATGTATGCATGTATTTTTGAGCACTAGAGAAGCCCCTACAAATCTCCTTCATGAACTACTGTTGTTGATAATCACTTGGTAGGTTTGCTGCTGATACTTGCTGTTTTTTTTTTTATAACATGCACCCCTTCACCCCCTATGACCCCCTTCATATGACACATCTGGGCTGCTGTTGGAGACCACAGCAGCCATCCCACATGTTATTTCGCACTTTTTAGTGTGACCAAACTCCTCATGATAGCTACTGCTCCTCTTTTGAGCAGCAGGCTTTGTCTTTTGTTTTCTATGTATGTTCACGTAATATGCCTTACTTTTTGAAGCCCAATGCATGCCCCCTTCACCCCCAGCTCCCTTTGCCATGACCCGAGGGAGTTGCTGCTGGAGACAGCAGACAACCCCCATTGTTTGTTGTTGTCCCAGCAGGTGAGGAAGCCTAAAACCACCCCCGGTATTAGCCCATAAGAGCCATGCAGGAAGGCTCCTTCCACCTACATGTTGCGTGTTGTTCCTAGCCCATTTTTAGCAAGATTAAACCCCCATTTGCATGCTGCTCTTCCCCTTTATTGTTGCTGTCCCAGGGTGCTATAGCATGTGTGCTTGTGTTGAAATCATGTAGTATGAGATGCCTTGTTGTGGGGTGGGATTGCCTATTTGGGTTGGTGAAATTGAATGCCCAAGATAGGGGTGCCAAGATCCCTACACTGCAACAGGTGTTTACAGTGTCAAAGAAGCCTATGAAGCCATGAGAGAAGCATCCCCAAAAGTTTCTTGGGCAGATTTAGTGTGGTTCCCTAATAACATTCCAAGGCACTCTTTTCTACTTTGGATGGCTGTCCATCGAAGATTACTCACACAAGATTTGCTCCTTACTCGGAACATCATTAGTCAATCCAAATGTGTGTTATGCCAAGCTAGCACCGAGAATGTGGACCATCTCTTCTTCGGTTGCAACTACTCTCAAAAGGTATGGAGAAGTCTTCTAAGGAAGAGTTGCATCATTAGGAATCCATTACAATGGGAGTTGGAGCTGAATTGGGCAATGCAGAATTTTAAAGGTAAAAACTTGGTTGCTATACTTAAAAAGTCTTCTCTTGCAGCAACTGTATATCATCTATGGAGGGAAAGAAATAGGCGAATCTTTCAAAACAAGGCAATGCCAAGTGACAGCTTGACATCAATTATTGTTGAGGATATTAGGAGCAAGTATGGGGCTTTGGGGGGTAAGTTAAAAGACACCGCTATGAACAGAGAAGTTTGTGATAATTGGGGAGTCTACCCTACTCTCATTTTGTAATTCTCCTCTCAGTTGTATGGTGTGATAGCCATTGTTCCCAGTAGGGTTGTTCTAATGTAATTTGTTTACATTGTATTAGGTGGGTATGCCCATCTTGGTCTTGTAAAGCAGCTCCCTTTACTAATGGAATTCTTACTTACTTTCCAAAAAAAAAAAAAAAAAAAAGATCCCTACACTGCTGTTGGAATTATTGACAGAAAATGGCGCGAGCCTACAACAAGATAGGGGCGCCTCATCGACAACAGTGGAATGAAGCTGCCATATCTTAGCATTTATGGCGAATTATTAAGGGAGACACATCAATTTGGGTGGATTGGGCATCTAAGTATCTACTGAGAGGGAGAAGCATCTGGAGCATCCCGATTACATCTACTTCCTCATGGATATGGAGAAAGATCCTCAAGCAAAGATCAAGAATGGTGCAGCAAGTTCGCTTCAGAATAAATAATGGATGCAATACTTCATTATGGCATGATGGTTGGCACCCCTTAGGTCCTCTGATCCAACAATTTGGGAGCCGAATTGTATACGACACAGGTCTACCTTTGAATGCAAAGGTATCGGCTATCATAAACGAGAATTCATGGGACCCCCCAATTGCCTTCTCTTACGAGCTTGATGAAATATGGAGTTATCTTGAAGAGTTACCACCTCCTGATCAAAGCAAGGATGATGAAGTAATGTGGAAACCTACTGCTACAGGTATTTTCAATGTGAAAGAAGCATATGATGAGATCAGAATCAAATCTCCACAAGTACCTTGGGCGGACCTTGTGTGGTTCACTAAGAATATTCCTAGACATGCCTTCACTCTTTGGATGGCTATACATGGAAGACTTCTTACCCAGAACCTGCTGGTAAGGTACCACATATTATCTCGATCAAATTGTATTTTCTGTCGAACCGCCGAAGAGAACCTCGATCATCTCTTCTTCTCTTGCAACTACACAAGCAGAATATGGAAGCATATATTGAGGAAAAGTTGCATTTCAATCTCTATAACCAGCTGGGAAAATGAAGTACAGTGGGCTATATCTAAGCTAAAGGGAAAAAATTTGATCACAAGGTTAAGGAAGGTGGCAATGGCAGCAACTGCCTTATCTCTTCTCGTGTTAGTCGAGAGTCCTATCTAGTGTCTTATTATCTCCATTGTACATTTTTTCTTTATTATTATAAACTTTTGGCTTACCATCCAAAAAAAAAATGTTTGGAGGGAGAGAAATAGAAGGTTGTTCCAAAACAAGGCTCAACCGGAGGAGGAAATTATCAAACTAATTTTCCTCGATGTAAAGCTGAAGCATACAGCAAAGGATGAGCACATTAAAGACACGCCACTGAACAGGGAAATCTGCGAAAATTGGGGTATCTACCCAACTTTCATCATTTAGGCCTCATATGGTATTTTGTGAAGTGTTCCCCTACTCTTATGTAATCAATAGTTGATTTCTTCGGTCTCTTTGACTGTTGGAGTCGCTCCTTGTTTGTTTAAGGGGGTTTATTCCCTCTATGCTTGTACATTTTGTATCTCTTTTGATATTCAACACTTACTTACTTTCCAAAAAAAAAATAGTTGTAACTAGTCAAATCTGGCTTCTTTTTTTTTTTTTTTGAACGTTAAGTAATAATATTAAAAAGGAGGGAAAGAATGTACAAAAGAGTGACGTTACCCCATACTGAGGTACACGCAACCAGAGCCAACGCTCAACACAGATACACGTACATCACAACTCATCCACTTGACTTCACATCACAACCCCCAACATCGACCATTACATTTGTGACACCGTGGGTGCTAAAACATGCAAATCCCAATTGTTAAGAACGTGGATATCACATGGATTATTCCAGACTTGTACCTTGCTATGCTTCATCTTCTGTCTAATGTCATTCACAATATGCTTGAGTACCTCATGGTGAGGGAGGTAACTATTTTTGAAGGTTCTCCGGTTCCTTTCAATCCAAATGTTGTAAATAGCAGCTGCAAAAGATAACTTCATGAGTACCTGTGAACACGACGAACCAGCATACCTGTTCTTGAGCCATTCAATACACCTAGGCCACGATCGAGTAACCTGCGGAGCTCCATTCAAGTGAAGAAGACCATGCCAAATTGCTTCACTATACTCACATTCAAAGAAGAGATGATGTTGCGTTTCATTCTGCTGCCTACAGAGAATACACACTGCCGATTGGATTACCCCCCATTCAAATAGTTGGTTCTTGGTTAGGAGCCTACATCTGATCGCCATCTATGATATGAAGGAGTGCCTTGGGATTGCCATGCTATGCCATATTAATTTGTGCCACTTAATCTGGCTTCCACTCCCACCAATTGCCTTATATGCACTCTTTATACTAAATATTCCTGATTGAGCTGGAAGCCATACCACTTGGTCATCCTTATGAGGGTCTGGTCTTGGTAGCTCATGCAGTCTACCCCAAATCTCCATTAGGTCCATAGTCACAGATAGTGGAACATCCCACTCCGTATCTCTAACAATACTACACACATGTGCATGGATCGGTATGCCTGAGTCGTAACTCACTCTCCTTCCAAACCTCCTGTAAAGTGGACCCATTGGGTGCCAATTGTCAAACCATAGTGACGTGTCTCTCCCATTATTAATTCTCTTTCTAATAAGCGGAGCCGCAATATTTCTGAGCTTTAACGTTTTCCTCCACACCCACGATCCTCTGGCTGGAATTTGTAACGCCCAGAAGTTCCTATCCTTGACCAGATACGCCCTCACCCATCTCAACCATAGGCTCGATGCCCCACTTACTATCAACCATATGAGCCTCAAAATGGCACTTTTATTCCACACATGCAACTTCATGAATCCCAAACCACCCTCCTCCTTTGGCGTGCATACAACATCCCAACACACCGGAATGATCTTCCTCTTCATTTCTGGACCTGCCCATAAGAAGTCTCTACATATCTTCCTCCTCTGGCTTCTTTCCACTCAACGTCATTGATTTTGGCTTCCTTCAGGATTCTGAGCGACAGAAATTGTACTTCCACGGGGAGAACTACTTCCATTCCATATACCAGGGAGGAAGGGGTTGCCCCGGTCGACGTTCGGATCGACATCCGATAGGCGCGCAATGCATACGGCAACTTCTCATGCCAGTCTCTGTAGGTGACTACCATTTTCTCGAGTATCTTCTTCAGATTCTTGTTAGCAGCCTCTACTGCTCCGTTCATCTTGGGTCAATATGTTGTAGAGTTCAAATGTCAGATCTTCGGACATCCTTTCCATGTCCTTGTTATTCAGATTCTTTGCATTGTCCGTGATGATTGCTTCCGGCACGCCGTAACGACAGACTATATTGGTTCTATAAACTTGAGCACATGAGATTTCTTCACATCCACAAAGGACATGGCCTCTTCCCACTTGGTGAAGTAGTCGATTGCCACTAAAATGAACCGATGCCCATTTGAAGCCTTTCGATGAACCTGGCCTATTATGTCGATCCCCCAGATGGCGAACGGCCAAGGTGATGCCATGGAATACAGCGCATTTGGTGGTACATGGATGTTGTTAGCTTAAATCTGGCACAACTGGCATTTCCTAACATGGGCGTAGCAGTCTGCTTCCATTGTCATCTAGTAATATCCCATCCTTAGGATCTTCCTTGCTAGCATGTGCCCATTCATGTGTGCACCGCACAACCCTCCATGGACTTCCTTAATCAGCTTCTGCGCCTCATCTTCTCTGACACATAGCAGTAGAGAGTCATTGTATGACTTCTTGTACAGTCTACCCCCACTGTAGAAGTATTGCCCTGCCAACCATTGAATAGTTCGCTTCTCTGCAGCTGAGGCACCTTCTGGCAGGATCCTGTCCTTTATGTACCTCTCAATGTCTTGGTACCAAGGCTCTTTCTCAGGCATGCTTTTCTCAATGCTGAAGCAGTAGACCGCGTAGCATCGAATCTCTATCTCCAGAGGTTGCACCCAAGCATCATCAGTGATAGTGGCCATTGATGCCAGTGTTGCTAGCACATCCGCAAATTGATTCCTGTCTCGTGGTATGTAATCGAATGTCACACTCTCGAATTGCTCTTCTAGCTTTTTAACCAGTTCTTGGTATGGTACCAACTTCACATCTCTGGTATTCCAGTCTCCTATCACTTGGTAGATGATAAGACTAAAATCACCGAATACCTTCAATTCCTGTATATGCATCTCAATTACTGCTCGCAAGCCTAACATGCATGCTTCATATTCCGCCATGTTGCTAGCGCAATCAAACAGGAGTTTTCCTGCTATTGGGTGATTAACACCATCTGGGGAGATTAACACTGCTCCAATCCCTTTTCCATTTACGTTGACTGCCCCGTCAAAGAACATCTGCCACTTGGTTTCCTCCATCTTTTCTGCAGATTCTGTACACATCACATCTTCGTCTGGGAAGTGAGTCAGGAGTGGTTGGTAGTCTTGCAGGGGATGCTCTGCCAAGTGGTCTGCCACAGCTTGTCCTTTTATCGCCTTCTTAGTCGTATATACGATGTCGTACTCAGACAAAAGGACTTGCCACCGAGCTACCCTTCCAATGGAGATCGGCTTCTCAAAGATATACTTTAACGAATCAAGGTTCGAGATCAGCAAGACTGTGTGGCTGAGCAAATAGTGTCGGAGCTTTTAAGCTGCCCAGACCAAGGCGCAGCACGTCTTCTCAAGCACTGTGTATCCAACTTCAAAGTTGGTAAATTTCTTGCTCAGGTAGTAGATTGCTTGTTATTTCCTTCCTTTCTCATCGTGTTGCCCTAGCACACATCCTACAGTCGTCTCTAAGACTGTCATATACATAATCAAGGGTTGTCCTGGGACTGGTGGGACCAATGTCGACGGACTCATCAGATAGGCCTTTTTTTTTTTTTTTGGAAGGTAAGTCCAAAGATTATATTAATAAACAAATATCTACAATGACGTCCATACAAGGTAAAGCAAACAAAGCCTCATGCTAATGAGGCAAACAGCCATATAAGGAAGCACTAATGCGAAATGAGGCTAAGGGGTGAACTCCCAATTCAAATCCCAATTAGAGATGAGTTGGCGATGAAGTGAGTTATCCGGAAGCTTGACTCGTTCCAGATTTGCTTTGTCACGAACATCTGATATGATTGTTTCAACCAAGACCTGCCACGGCATGTAGATATTTTTGAACACCCGGCGATTTCTTTCCCTCCAAAGGTGATAAACTGTGGCTGCTAGAGAGAAGTTGAATAACAACCGAGCTTGTGGGCTAGCCACTTGCAAAGATGAAGCCCATTGTATTATTTGTAACCAAGACCGCTGTGCTCGACTGACACAATTGTTGGAAAGGATGCGGTTCCAAATCTGAGAGCTATATTGGCAAGCAAAAAATAGATGAGAGTGAGACTCATCTGTGCGTCTACATAGCACGCATGAGGCTTGGTCGATAATGTGGAGCTTGTGTAGACGGTCCCTGGTGAGGAGTCTTTGGTTGACAGCGAGCCATAGGATAAATGCATGCTTCGGTATGTGATTTGGAAACCACACCAAACTATACCAATGAACCTTCACACGGATTGTGTCAAGACTTTTATAAGCACTACTGATGTCGAACGTACCTGAGTTGGTGGGGATCCAAGTCAGCACATCTTCACTATCTGGCATTGGATTCTTTAGCATATGGAGCTTACTCCACACCTCGATTAGGTCAGGAGATGCTGCCAAGGGAGGGTCCCAACTATGGCCTGAGATAATGCTACTAACCGTGGCTCGGTTGGAGAGGCCCGAGTCATAGATTAGACGGTAACCATACCTGTTAAATAGGGGACCTTCAGGATGCCAATTATCATACCATAGGGAAGTAGACATACCATTGTGTATCTTCTTCTTCACCAGGTGAGCCACATCTTGTCTTGTTCTAAGGATCTTCCTCCATGCCCAAGCACAAGTTGCTGGTATATTAAGATTCCAGAAATTGCGGTCCTTGACCAAGTACTTGTGAACCCACTGCACCCACAAGGAGTCCTCATTACTCAGGATTCGCCATATATGCTTCATGGTTGCAGCCTTGTTCCATTTGCAAAGCTTGAAAAGACCAAGTCCACCTTCCTTCCGTGGCATGCAAACAATATCCCAACTGATAGGAGTCATTTTCTTTTTGAGATCAGGTCCTGCCCATAAAAATCTCCTAATAATAGTTTCCAATTCAGAAAGAACACCCTTGGGAATGATGAAGGTAGTAAGCCAATGAACTTTGATAGAAAAGAGCACCGACTTTATGAGGAGTAACCTACCAGCATACGAAAGAGCTCTACCTTTCCAAGATTGAGTTCTAGCTTTGACTTGATTAATAAGCGGTTCACAATCCCGCCTTGAGAGCTTAGAGGTGAAAAGAGGTAGCCCAAGGTACCTAACCGGCAACTGCCCAATAGGAAATCCAGCCATGGAGCTTAGGTCAAGTTTCTGGTCCTCATCCACACCACTTAGATACATGGCACTCTTGGCTTTATTAACATATAGTCCTGTTATCTCATGAAAGCCATCAAGTGCTTTGAGAATGCATTGTATGGAGGAGCTGTCAGCCTTAGAGAAGATGAACAAGTCATCTGCAAAGCAAAGGAGCTTGAGATCAATGGCCTCACATCTATGGTGGTGGGTGAAGCCTTGATTGGTATGCTCCTTTAACACCATATTGAAAACTTCCATTACCAAGACAAATAAGTAGGGAGACATAGGATCACCTTGCCGTAGACCTTTTGCACCTTTGAAGAAACCACACAAGCTACCATTGATCATGATGGAGAAGGCTGGGGTGGTAACACACTCCATGATCCATGCAATCATATTGGCCGGAAAATGAAGTGCATGCAACATTTGTCTAATGCTGCTCCAAGATACCGAGTCGAAGGCTTTACGAATATCAACCTTAAGTGCACATTTCATATGAGACCCATTCAAGTGGTAGTTGTGAAGTAACTCATGGGTAAGAAGAACATTTTCAGCTGCACCTCTACCTGGGATGAAGGCTGATTGGTAGCTTCCAACAATTGCCCCAACAACTCCCTTAAGCCGATTCGCAATTATCTTGGCAATGCATTTGTACAAGGTATTGACACACGAGATAGGTCGATAATCAGTAACCTTGCTTGGGTTGCGGCACTTAGGCACCAATGATATGGCAGAAGCATTCCACTGCTTAAGAAGTTTGCCTTCCTTGAAGAAACTCGTGATTGCCTCCAAAACATCGTCTCCAACTATCCCCCAACAACTTTTAAAGAAGGCAGGGGTAAAGCCATCTGGACCTGGCGCTTTATCCTCCTTTAATGAAAATAGTGTGGACCTGATTTCATCCGCTTTAACCTCCTCCATCAAACAACATTTCTGTTCCTCAGATAAAACTTTGGAAAACGTGGGCATGTCATGGTGGTTGTGCTCAACAACAGACCCTAAGGATTCTTGGAAGTGCTTGACAATGTGCTGGGAAATCTCTTTGTGATCGGTGATTTTGGTACCATCCTCTGTCATGATACATGAGAAACTGTTCGCTGCTCTTCTAGATATCAATGCATTGTGGAAGAAAGTGGAATTCTTGTCACCCTCGGCCAACCATTGAACCCTTGATTTTTGTTTGAGTTGAGACTCCTCAAGCCTTAGTAAAGAGTGGAAGTGCCTCTTCAAAGTGCTCTCTTGTTGCATTAGGGCTACATTTTGGGGATCATCATGAATGGATTTTTGCAGAATAGCAAGCTTGGATCTGGCTTCCTGTACCTGAGAAGATAATTCAGCAAATCTCATTTGCTTACTCCATCCCTTAAGCTTCATTTTGACAGCTTGGAGCTTCTTAGCAACTCTAAACATTGGTGAGCCATTCACCTCAACTTCCCATGCGTCCTTGACAAGTGGATAGAAATCTGATCTAGCAGTCCAGAAGTTGAAGAATCTGAAAGGTTTTTTACCTTGCTGCCATTGAGGGAAAACCGAAATCAATAGTGGGCAATGGTCAGAGACGCCTGGATTAAGTACCTCAACTTCTGAGGAGGTAAGATCTCTAAGCCATGGCAAGTTAACAAGAGCACGGTCCAATCTGCAAGATATACGTCTTTGGCCTTCCCCTTGGTTGGACCATGTGAAGAAGAAGCCTTTGGATTTGAGCTCCACCAATTGACAAGCATCAATACAATCATTGAATTCCTCAGTAGCACATCTGTTTATGTGTTGCCCTCCTGTCTTTTCATTGGCTGATCTAACGCAGTTAAAATCCCCTACAAGCATCCATGGATGGGGTGTAGAGTATCTTTGCAATTGCCGCCACAAATGCCTTCTTTCCAAGGCGTCATTCGAACCATAAACAAAGGTGATGAAGCATGCTTTATTCATTCCCATAAAATCTGCATAACAATGGATAAGTTGGTCACTAGTGTCCAACTTATTAATTTTAACTTCTGAAGGGTTAAACAAGACCCAAATGCGACCCTTCAAAGCTTGATCATAGTTGGTAATGAGCTCCCAATGAACGGATAAGAGGCTTTTCACAATTTGGGCATTGACTTGCCTCACCTTAGTCTCTACAACTGCCAAAAGACATAACTTCTTGGATAGCATAAGATTTCGAACTTCCATTTGCTTTTCGGGGTTATTTAGACCCCTAATATTCCACATGGCAATGTTAAGCATAATTCACATGATCACCCCCACCCTCATCAGATAGGCCTTGATCTTATCAAATGCTAGTTGGCAGTCTTCGTTCCAAATCATGGGGTTATCCTTCTTCAGCAGCTTAAATATAGGCTCGCACACAGGAGTCATCTGCGCGATGAATCGGCTAATGTACTGCACCCTGTCTAGGAACCCTCTTACTCCCTTTTCTATCGACGGAGGAGGCATCTCCAGAACTGCCTTCGCTTTGACGGGGTCCACCTTAATCCCTCGTTTGCCCACTATGAATCCAAGTAGTTTTCTTGAATTAACCCCAAACACGCACTTGTTTGGGTTGAGCCTGAGCTTGTGCTCTCTGAGCCTTGTCGAACATCTTTCCAAGGTTCACCAAATGGTCTTCTTCCTCCTTTGACTTCGCTATCATGTTATCCACATACACTTCCATTTCTTTGTGCATCATGTCGTGGAACAACAGGGTCATAGCACGCTGATATGTAGCGCCCGCATTCTTTAGTCCGAACGGCATCACGCGGTAGCCGTACGTGCCCCAGTGCATGATGAAGGATGTATTCTCCATATCTTCAGGCACCATCCTTATCTGGTTGTAACCAGAGAAGCCGTCCATGAAAGAGAACATGGAATGCGTCGCTGTATTGTCCACCAGTACATCAATGTGCGGCACTGGGAAGTCATCCTTCGGACTTGCTCTATTCAAATCTCTGTAGTCAACACACATCCTGACTTTCCTATCTTTCTTGGGAACTGGCACGATGTTGGCTAACCACTCTGGATAATGAGTTACTTGCAAGAATTCGGCATCCAACTGTTTGGTGACATCTTCTTTGATCTTCAGGGCCCATTCCAGCTTTGTGCTCCTGAGCTTCTGTTTCATAGGTACGGCCTTAGACTTTGTTGGTAATCGATGCACAACCAAGTTCGTGTCTACCCCGGGCATATCCTCGTATGACCATGCAAACACGTTAGAATAAGATTTAAGAACATCAATCATCTGTCTTCTCAATAATTGTCACAGCTTTTTACCAATTTGGAGTATCCTTAGTTATACTATTTCACCTATGTCAATTGGCTCAGTTTCCTCAATGTTGGCCTGGGGACCCTTTTCATGCCTTTTCAATGCGAGTTGGATTTCAAGCGGGGTCTCTCATGATTCATCTTCGTCCTCATGCTCGAAAGGCTCACAGGGGACGATGTCTAAACCTTCTTTCTACGATGGGCAAGTGTCCCAATCTGACTTTTCGAGTTCTTGCTCATTTTTAGGATTGGACACCAGCTCATGCTTTTCATTATCATTGCCATCTGCTCTTCCAGGTGTGCGTCAGGATTGACACTAAGTGTGCGTGCATCGGGAACGCCACACCGCAGGGCTCACGGATTCATGCGTGCCTCCGGGAGGGTAAAACAGGAATATTGGAGTCGCTACCGCCTGATGGGGTGCAGGTGAACACCTGGGTGCCTAGGTTTGTCTATTGGGTTGGTCTGCGGCTTGACATTCTAAGTAAGGTCTCAGTTACGGTCCGGGGAAGTTCATAGACACCCCAGTCCGCCCCATCGGTTTGACGAGTCCCATGGGTTTCCTGGTTTGAGTCAACTCGGTCTTTACTCACCCAATTCCTAATCCAGCATGCAATTTGGTTAAGTCTGGCGGGACCGCCTGAGTAGTGTGGGTCCCTTTACTTGATTCTATCTTGTTTAATTAAGTGGTCTGAGTCTGAGTGGGTGGGCCCTATTGGAAGGCCCACGGATTCCTTGGTGGGCTTGGTTAAGCCCACATGTCCCCTGGTGGGCCTCCGTCTAAGCCTGGGAGGCCCTTTGGGCTTAAGTTAAATGAATTGATTTTATTTAATTTGTTCAAATTAGAGACTTAAATGATTTTCATGCAAAAGGTGTGTCTGCATTGGTTCGCGGGCCCCTAGGTGGGCCCCTAGGAAGGTTGTCAAGTATTTTGAATTATCTTGCTTAGATTTACAAAAATGGGCTCGACATTGGGCTTGGGGCCCGTAGTTCAGATTTAGGCTTGAAAGCCCAAGTTCCTTGAAGTTAGGGTTTAAACCCTTACTTGGTTCGATTAGTGGGCTTGGCGGACCCGATAGGCCCTGGCCTGTGGTCTCGGCCAAACCATGCTACTTACCACATTACTTCACAAATTGGCTTTTGGGTGGGCCGCATTGGGCTTGGCCCACTCAGTTTGGTTAGTTAATTTACTTAAGTTACTGAAATTGCATGCATGTGTCCCGTTATGTTTGTCGGGCTTGGTGGGGACCAACCTAGCCTACATGCTAAAGCTGGTGAGTGTGTGCATATGATGTATGTGCATCAACAAGGAAGCCAATCATGCATGTAAACACAATAAAACAGAAAAGAAGACATGTTGTAGGAAAGTGGAACAGCAACTATACATGGAGGAAATTCACTTAATGTGCAAGCGTTGGAAACGCCGCACGGGAAAATTCGGAGTCGCCACTTCCTGATGGGGTGCAGGCGGACACCTGGGTGCCTAATCTTGTCTATTACGGCTTTGGTCTGCGGGTTTTGAGATTCTAAGTAGGGTCTTGGTTGCGATCCGGGGAAGTCCGTAGACACCCCGGTCTGCCCCATCGGTTGATGGGTCCCGTGGGTTCCCTGGTTTGAGTCAACTCACTTTGGTTCTCACCCGATTCCTAATCCAGCATGCAACTTGGTTAAGTCTGGCCGGACCACCTGAGTGGTGTGGGTCCCTTTAATTGTTTTTTTTATCTTTCTTAATTAGGTGCTCTGGGTCTGACTGGGTGGGCCCCGTTGGAAGGCCCATGGTGTCCTTGGTGGGCTTGGTTAAGCCCGCATGCCCTTGGTGGGCCTCGGTCTAGTCCTAAGAGGCCCTTTGGGCTTAGGTTTTAAATGAATTGATTTTAGTTATCTGTTGGGGTTTAAATGGTTTTCATGCAACAGGTGGGTCTGCATTGGTTTGCGGGCCCCTGGGTGGGCCACACATGTTTGCCAAAATAATTTATTTGAATTTATCTTCTCTCAAAAGTGGGCTAGACCATGGGCTTGGGGCCCGTTGGTCTAGACTTGGACCGGATGGTCCGTGGTTCAGTGGGTCAGGGTATTGGACCCTACCCGGTTGGGTTGATGGGCTTAGCGGGCCCGATAGGCCTGTGCCCGCAGTCACGGCCAAACCATCCTTACCCTAAGCCAACATGCTTCACTTTTTATTGGGCTTTGGTGGGCCTCCTAGGGTTTGGCCCATTTGATTTGCATTAATTATCTTGTTTAATGTAAAGTGATCTTGGACTGGGTGGGCCCCGTTGGAAGGCCCACAAAAGGATCCAATTGGGCTTGGGAGCCCATGCACCATTTTGGGTTTCTGGTTGACCCAGAAACCCTACTAGTTCAGCTTAAGCAACATCACAAATCAGCATGCACCAAAAATCAGGTTTTTTGGGAATTTTATCTTGGTTAAGCACGAATACTAGCATAACCGAAATTGGATTTCGGTTAAGCCACCAGAAGCCCTTGACCGACCTGAGATCTCGGGTAAGCAGTAGAAATGCCCTTTTCCACTTTTTTGGCACAAAACCAATCTAAGGGGTTTGTGTGCATGTATGGTATCTCTGTGGGCCCTTGTGTGGGCCCACAGTGGTTCGAATGGAGCTGTTAGGCTCACTTTTTGGGGTTCTTTCAAAATCAAAGCAGCAAAGAGAATCAAGGGACTTTCCCCCCTTTCCGAACCAAGACAAGGATCTGAGCATCCCTGGGTTGGTTTCTTTGGATCCCAACACAGATTAGCATGCTTGCATGTTTACTTATGGACAAAGATCGACTAAAATGACGTACCTAGAAATGCTTTAAGCACATGGAAATGCATACTTGCACATAGAAATATACATGCAAAGGAGTCGGCTTCATATGGTCATAAACAGTGACCAAAAGTGGCAAAACACTTCACTAGAAATGCATGAAAATGGTTGGAAAAGCATGCAATCATACAAAGCTGAAATCCTGGCATGCATGCTTTAAATCCTAATAGCTAACAAAGGGATCTCATGCATTCAAGTGACAGCAACTAAGCATGCATCTCATGCATTTAAACATATCAAGATCGTCTCCAAAACCCAACCAAATAACACGTAAAGACGCTCCATCTCTACCTCCTCCTCCTCCATCTCCACCTTCATCTTCTCCTCCATCTCTTCCCCCATCTCCATCTCCACTTTCACCTTCTCCATCTCCTCCATCTGTTCGTGAGCACCCCCCCCCCCCCCCTTCTGTTCGTGTCCGGACGCTCATACTCCTGTTCAATCCCTTGCTCCTCCATCTCCAGCACCTCCACCACCTATTCATGTCCTCCATCATCTCCACCTTCTGGTCGAGGGCTTCCTCTCGTTTGTGACCACCTATTCGTGTCCACCTGCTCCAGCTCATTTTCCGGTTCAGGACTTCCTGTTCGTGTCCCCCTCCCTCTCTGATTTGTCCTTTCCACCTTGTCGTGTGCTTCCTTTCGTGTCTGTTCACGAGCTTTGGATCTGAAGCATTTGGTTCGTGGGTTTGCTGTTCCTGTTCCTGCGTTATTGCTGTTCTTGCCTGGTTCCGTGTTTTCTGTTCGTGAAGCATCTGGTTCCGTGTTTTCTGTTCGTGAATCTATTCTGTTCGTGATTATTGTTCGTGGTCTCCTCTTCCTGGTTCTTTCCTCGTGGCTTCCTAGCTCTAAGGTTCCGTGGAGGCTATTGTTCGTGGAAATTATTGTTCATGAGTTCGTGAAGATTTGTTCGTGTAGTTTGTTCGGGGTTTAGTGTTCTTCTATGCATGGCACCTTGTTAGTGGTTCGTCGCACCTTGTTCGTGAGTCTGAGCAGATTGTTCGTGAAGATTGTCCGTGGATATTATTGTTCGTCTGGTGGGTTCCTGTCCGTGGAGATTATTGTTCGTCTGTTGAGATCCTGTCCGTGGAGATTATCGTTCGAAGGTTCTGTTTGTGGGATTCCGAACAGAAGAAGGTTCCAATCTTTGTCCGAAGGTTCTGTTTGAAGTTTCTATTCGAAGGTTCTGTTCGTGAGCATCGTTAGTGGGAGTTTATGTTTCAGTTTAGTGGTCTGTTCATGAGCATCGTTCAAACGTTTCGTAAGCAGCAGTCGTGGTTTCAAGATCAGTTGGTGCTTCTTGGCCGAGGGACCTAAGGTTTCTGGACGTGGTGACTGTGCTTCTGTCTGTGGGTTCTGTTCGTGGTTATCAGAGTCCGTCTCCGAGCTTCGTTGGTTCTTCGATGGTCTAGATGATTGCTCCGGAAATCCCTGAAATGGGTTCTCATGCTGTGTCTGATTTACTGGCCGAAGTGGCTTCTCCTTCCCCGGCGGCCAGGTTCTCCAACTCCGTCTGTTGCTAATAAGACAAATAATCGGCAAGCTAGTGCGCCGATGACTACACATGGGAGCCCTGATCGCCGATCCTCGTTTGAGACCTTGTTCCCGCCTTTGCCCCCTGCTACCTGTGCGAGCACTGGCCAGACCAGCAGCGGGTTTGTCGCTGCCCAGGTCTGCTCGGCCTGCTGTATCAGGTCAGAGTGACAGATGCCCATTTTAGTTCTGCTCCTTTGAGTTGCAATGTGGAGAAATCGAGCTCATCCCGAATTGGTAAGTCTTGGTCTGACTTATTTCAAAGTGAGCTGGCGGATAAAACTAAGCTTACCTATGTTGAACCAAGGATTGTTGAAGGCCGTGTTGTGGTTACTCCACCTCAGGACGTGATTAACCAAGGAGTGCACATTTGGAAAGGTTGCCTAGTTGGCTATTTTTTGGACAGAAGTCTACCACTTAACACTATCAAAAATCTTGCTGCTAAGATGTGGGGCAAGGTTTTTTTTTTTTTTTGGAAAATAAGTCCAAGTAATATATTAAAGAAAGATATTTATAATGGAGAGTAGAAACACAAGTTGAAAAAACAACAAACTAGCCCATACATGGCTGCCAATAACATACTACACTATGCTGAACAGAAACATAGAACACAAGGGAAAACTCGGACCAGTACTTATGGCATGCATTCCCAACTCAAGCTCCAATTATTGATAAGCTGTCTATGTAGAGAAGAGTCAGGTAGGTACACTCGCTCTGTGTTTGCCTTAATACATACATCAGATATTATGCTTGATTTCACGGCTTGCCATGGCAGATAGCTGTTCTTGAAGATCCTGCTATTCCTTTCCCTCCAAACATGGTACACTGTCGCCGCAAGAGATACCTTAAAGAGTGCTCGGGCTTTTACATGGCCCACTTTCAATGATGCTGCCCATTGAATAGTTTCCATCCAAGATCGGTTTACCCTGTTGAGGCAATTAAGATGAAGAATATGGTGTCTGATGTGGGGCAAGGTTGAGGTTATCAGCATTGAGAATGGGTTTTATATCCTTCGGTTTGCTTCCTCCTTGGTTAGAGACAAGGTTCTTAAACAAGGACCTTGGTACATGGCAGGCAGATTATTGGTCATCAAAGAATGGGAGCCTAATCTACTGCTAGAGAAGTCCCAATTAACGAAAGTTCCAATCTGGGTTAAATTTTTTAATGTGCCACTCCAGCTATGGACTCCATCAGGGCTCAGCATTGTGGCTAGTGGGATTGGCAAGCCTTTATTCCTGGATGAGATGACAGAGAACCGTTCCAAACTGAGTTTTGCTCGAGTTTGTGTGGAAGTGGACACCAAGTGTGCTTACCCGGACAAAATTTATATCCATCATGAAGAGGACAGTGTACCCGAATCAGTAATCACCATTGAGTATGGTTGGAAGCCAGTCAAGTGCAACGTATGCAATGTGTTTGGTCATGCCGCTTCTCGTTGTTCCAGGGTGAGGGCTAGAGAGTGGAGGCCAACTGGAAGAGTGTTTTCTACTGTTCATGATGTCTCTGAGTTGCCGGAAGGAAGTATCGAGGAAGGGGAAGTTCATGAAGTAGTGTTGGCTACTACTGAGCAAGAGCATGTTGGCTTGTCTCATTGTGAGGCCGGGTCTGACTTAGATGCACCTGAATTCGTCCCACCTAATCCAGATAATATGGTGCTGTTGGCCGAATCTTTTTTTTTTTGAACGTTAATTCAAAGATGCATTAATAAACAAAAATATACAATGGGGGCCAGTCAAGAGTCCAAGGTGGAGGCTCCACACAGACACAAGGCAAGGTACAAAGACCTACAAAGGACCACTCGCACACCCAACGAAGAACCAAGACAAACACCACCCCTAATCAGACAATGGAACAAAAAGACACCTTTTACCAACACAAACACTAGCCCGCCAACAAGCTAGACACGCATTCGCCAATCAAGGCCCCAATCATGTACTATCTGCCGATTTCGTGGGGAGTCTTTAACCACAATACTCCGGTTGCAGCAAACAGCTTTAACATCTGTATTGTGAAGCGCCGAACCAGTATTCGGCGCTTCAAAATGATGCCTTGATTGAGATGGTGGAATCCTCGTCAGGAAGTGGTGGGAAAAAGGCTAAGGCTAAGAGAAGGAAGAAAGGGGTTCTGTTGGTGGATGAAATCGCCATGAAGGAGGCTAGGAAGGCCCTGGCTTCTAAGCATGCAGAGATTGGTCCTTCTTTTAATTCCTTATGATTAAGTGGGCTACTTGGAACATAAGAGGGTTGAATGACACTGCTAAGCAGTGTGAGGTGAGATCTCTTATCCAGAAAAACAAAATCAACTTAATCTGTATTGTGGAGACTAAAGTAAGGAGTATAAATAAAGCGATGGTGCTATCTACTATTTGTCCTTCATGGAATTCGGTGGATAATTATGCTAAGGCCTTGAAAGGCCGAATATGGGTGTGCTGGAACCCGAATGATATGGTCCTTAGTCCTTGCTTTGTCTCGGATCAAATGATTCATTGTCAGATTGGTCTCCTTTCAACTCAACAGGCATGCATGGCTTCTTTTGTTTATGCAATGAATGATTTCAGAATGCGGAGATCGCTATGGTATGACATCAAAAGCTTAAACCCAGGATGTCCTTGGATCATTATGGGTGACTTCAACTGCGTTAGAAGTGCCCAAGAGAAGTGTGGGGGAAAACAAATTAATGGGAAGGCAACCAAAGAGTTTAACGAGATAATTGATTATTGCTGTCTCTCAGATCTGAAATACAAGGGTGCAATGCATACATGGAGCAACAAGAGCACAGGTACAAACTTAATACAATGCAAATTGGATAGAGTGTTGATTAACCATGAGTGGCTGCAGGAATTTCCTAATTCTGAAGCTGAATTCATACCCCCGGGAATTTCTGACCATAGTGCAGTGATCGTCTCTATATCTCAAACCTTTGGTTCAGGGCCCAAGCCGTTCAAATTCTTCAACTTTTGGTGTTTCCATGATCAGTTTATCCTTCTAGTGGAACACGCATGGTCTATACAGGTGAGAGGGTCTCCAATGTTTTGTCTTGTGCGGAAGTTGAAGGCCGTAAAATATGCCCTCAAAGAATGGAGCAGGCAGGAATTTACAAATCTGGAAGGCCAAGTACAGGCTATTAGAGACGAGCTTGAATTATGCCAAAGGAGCCATGCAACTAATCCTCAGGATTTGGCTTTCAGGGAAAAGGAAATGGAGCTATCTTCAAAGCTCATTGTTGGCGACAGGAATTTGGAAGCTCAACTGAAACAGAAGAGTCGGGTTAGTTGGCTACGTGAAGGGGATTCAAATACGAGATTCTTCCATGCCTCCCTATCTAGTAGAAGAGCAAATAACAGAATCATATCAGTTTACGATGAGAAGGGGTCAAAATTTGTTGAATGGAAGGAGGTGCAAAGAGTGTTCGAGGATTTCTATGTTCGTCTATTGGGTACTCGGGATCCACTCCCTCGGCAAAATGGGGACATCAACCAATTCATCTCAAGAAGGCTTGACCCGGAGTCCTCGCTTGGCCTTATTTCGGAAGTCTCGGATGAAGAAATCAAATCAACTTTATTTGGTCTCAAGCATGACAAGGCCCCAGGCCCGGATGGGTTTACTCCTATGTTCTTCAAGAAGGCATGGCACATTGTTGGTAGGGATACTCTTAAGGCTATCAAGAGCTTCTTCACTGATGGTCGTCTTCTTAAGCAGTTAAATGCAACTCTTCTCACCTTGGTCCCCAAGTGTCAGAATCCCACCTCAGTAGCAGATTACAGGCCAATTGCATGTGTGAATACAGTGTACAAGTGCATTGCTAAAATCATTGCGAATAGACTCAAGAACGTTGTTGAGAATCTGGTTGGAGAGTTCCAAACTGCTTTCATCCCTGGGAGAAAGATGGTGGATAACATCCTCATTGCTCAAGAGGTGCTCCACAACTACCACAAACACAATGGTTCACCTCGATGTGCATTGAAGGTGGATATCAGGAAAGCGTTTGATTCAGTTCGATGGGACATTCTTCCTCCACTTCTTAAGGCAATGAATTTACCTGACAGATTTATTGGGTGGATCATGGAGTGTGTCACTTCACCAGCGTTCTCTCTTGTCTTAAATGGTGGCCTTGTGGGGTTTTTTAAAGGTGAGAGGGGACTTCGTCAGGGGGATCCCTTATCCCCCTACCTCTTTGTTATGATCATGGAGCTATTCATGGGAATTTTAACGGCTCACTCTCAAAATGGGACTCTCTTCCACCCGAAATGCAGTAAAACTGGAGTTAGAGCTTTGTGTTTTGTTGATGACTTGATGATCTTTTCCAGACCAGACTTCGGGTCAATGGACTCTATCTTTCACTCTCTAGATTTGTTTGGGAACTTATCTGGTCTCCGAATCAATCCATCCAAAAGTCAGCTGTTCATGAGTGCCACTCCCTTGGATATTCAGTCCCAAATCGTGGACAGGTATGGGGTTGCCTTAGGTTCTCTTCCAGTTACTTATTTGGGGGTGCCAATTATATCTACAAGGTTAAGACTCATCGATTGTGAGCCTTTACTAATGAAGGTAAAGAACAGAATTCAAGCTTGGAAGGCTCGATTCTTGTCGTATGCAGGAAGACTCCAATTGATCAAATCAGTTCTTTTTGCCATAGCAGTGAACTGGTTATCTGTGTTCTTCCTACCAAAGAGGGTTCTGGATGAGATTGATAAAATGTGCAGGAATTTCTTATGGTCTGGAGTTGAGACAAGAAGAAGAATTACTCCTGTGGCTTGGGCTGCCATTTGCTCCCCTAAGAGAGAAGGAGGGTTGGGGATCATCAACATTCATCACTGGAACAAGGCTGCTTTGAGTAGATACATTTGGCGTTTGGTTGTGGATGATAACTCCCCCTGGGTCCGATGGATAAAGGCTAATAACTTGAGGAACAAGTCGCTTTGGCAAGTGAAGACTCCAACCTCTACAACTTGGGCATGGCGCAAGATCCTGAAATTAAGAGACACAATATCACGCTTCATCAAGATGAAGGTTGGAAATGGGAATAGAACCTCACTATGGTATGATAATTGGTTGTTTGATGATTCTATCTACACAAGGTATGGGGACCGAATAATCTATGATTCTGGACTTCCAAGGAATGCTAAAGTGGCTGCCATAATTGATGCTAATCAATGGGAGCTGCCGGCCGTCTCTCATGACTTGATAGAGGTGGGAAACAAGCTTCACAACTCCATGCAGCCTGATTCTACCAAAGACGACCAAGTACTTTGGTTGCCTTCCCCTTTAGGGCGGTTTGCTATCAAAGATACTTACCATGCGCTTCGTATGAGTGGGCAAAAAGTGGGATGGTGGGACCTTGTTTGGTTTGATGGCAATGTCCCTAGACATGCGTTCTGCTTATGGCTTGCCATCCACAGAAGGTTGCTCACTCAGGATCTTCTACTCAGCCTCAATGTGGTAAGTTCTTCACAATGCCCTTTCTGCAGGTTGCATGATGAGAATGTTGACCATCTCTTCTTTGGATGCTCGTACTCCAACCACATATGGGCTAACACATTGAAGAGGAATGGCATTACAAGGACTTCAGCCTCATGGAGTAATACTATCGAGTGGGCTTCCAAGAGGTTCCGTGGGAAAAGGTTAGTTGACAAACTAAGGAAAGCTTCAATGGCAGTTGCGGTTTACCACCTTTGGAGGGAGAGGAATCGAAGGATCTTCCAAAATAAGGCGATGCCACCCCATGAGCTTGACAAATGGTTGATTATGGACCTTAGACTCAAGTTCTCTAGGGAGGAGAGGGACGATATGTGCCAAGAAGCCTCCCGAGTTTGCCAGAATTGGTGTATAACACCTACAGCACCTTAGTGCGTTCCATGGTTTCCTTTCATGTGTCTCACTTAGTGACACATGTTTGGTGATTTTGTCATGTCTATGTCGTTTGCCGGTAGATGCATGTTTGGTTGTTTTTCCATTTGCCTTGGGCTTCAGCTTGTACATATCTTTTCCTTAATATAATCTTTGGACTTAATTTCCAAAAAAAAAGCTTTAACATCTGTAACAATATAGCTCAAGACCACTTCTGGAGGGAGATAGATGTTCTTGAAGACACGTCGATTTCTTTCAATCCAAATATGATAAACTAGAGCTGCAAATGAGAGCTTAGCAAGTCTTATAGTGGGGGACTTACCCGTGAATCTCCTTGCTGCCCATAATGCGACCCCGTCCCAAGGACGGTTCGTTGTAGCAATGGCATTCATATACGCATGACTTGCTGCCAAATTTTCGAACTGTACTCACACTGGAACAAAAGATGTTGCTGGTCCTCATCACACCTTCTACACAGCACACATGTAACCTGAGTGATCACTCCCCATTTTGCCAATCTCTCCTTTGTGAGAAGTCTCCGGTGCAAAGCAAACCAGAGGATGAGTGCATGCCTAGGGATGTGACCTGCAAACCACACCAAGTGATACCAAGGAACCGCAGGTTTGTCCTCCTCCAAGGCCTTGTACGCTGAAGCCATCTGAAATGTGTCTGAGTTTGTGGGGCACCAGATGGTTTGGTCCTGTCGTTCACTATTAAGGCGTGGGAGCTCGTTCAAATGACTCCATATTTCCAAGAGATCTGGAGAAACAGAAACTGGAATGTTCCACTCGTTGTTATCAATACTTTGCTACCAATGGTCCATGGGGATGCCAATTATCATACCACAATGAGGTGCTCTTGCCATTGAACACCCTTTTCTTAATGAGGTTGACTGCATGCTCTCTAATATTGAGTACCTTTCGCCATATCCACGAGCAACCACTGGGACACCGTAATGCCCAAAAATTTCTATCCCTTATGAGATGTCTTTGCACCCACAAAACCCAAAGGTTAGATGAGTTAGTCACAACAAGCCATACATACCTCATTATTGCACTTTTGTTCCACAACTGCAAATTGAATAACCCAAGACCTCCTTGATGCTTAGGCGGGCACACAGTAGCCCAATTCACTGGAGATATTTTCTTTCCCCTCATCTCTGAACCTGACCATAGGAATTTCCTACACATGCTCTCAAGTTCTCGAATCACCTTCTTAGGAAGAATGAAAGTGGACAACCATTGCACCTTGATGGAAAAAAGGACAGACTTGACAAGTAATAGCCGACCAGCGTATGACAAGAATCGACCCCTCCAAGAATGAGTCCTAGCCTTCATTCTTTCAATAAGAGGTTGGCAATGGGCAGATGTTAGCTTTGTAGAGATTAATGGCAGCCCCAAGTACTTCACCGGCAATTCACCAACTGAAAACTCAGCTACCTGTTTCACCAACTCTAACATGTTTTCATCCACTCCACTAGTGAAAATTACACTCTTGTCCTTATTAACGTGAAGTCTCGATACCTCAGTAAAGGATCTCAAGGCCTCCACAATACACGAAACAGATGTAGGATCTCCATGAGAGAAGAGGAACAGATCATCCGCAAAGCACAACATCTTCACATTTGGATCACGACACCTGGAGTGATGCTTGTACTGCAAAGCCGTTTTCTCTTCAAGAATAACATGACAAAGCTCCATGACAAGCACAAATAAATACGGGGATATAGGATCCCCTTGCCGTATACCTTTAGTGCTTTTGAAGAACCCCACTAAGCTGCCATTCAACATTATAGAGAAGTATGGAGTTGACACACACTCCATTATCCATGAAATGAAATTCGGGGGAAAGTTCATACCTTGGAGGGTAGCCCTAATACATCCCCAATCAATCGTTTCAAAGGCCTTCTTAAGGTCCACTTTGATTGCACACTTCTGATGGTTGCTTTTAAGGTAGTAGTTGTTCATAATCTCATGAGTGAGCAACACATTGTCCACAAGTCTTCTTCCAGGTATGAAGGCAGACTGGTACTGTCCCACTAAGTCCCCCACAACACTCTTCAATCTGTTGGCCAGGATCTTTGCTATACACTTGTATAATGTATTAACACAAGATATTGGACAATAGTCTCCAACCTTTGCTAGGTTCAAGACCTTTGGGACGAGGGTTAGTGAAGAACAATTCATTTGCTTAAGAATCTTACCCGATTGGAAGAAACTCCTGACTGCGGCCATACACTCTTCTCCAATGATGTTCCATGCTTTCTTGAAGAAACAAGCTGTAAACCCATCAGGTCCTGGAGCCTTGTCATCCTTGAGTGCAAAGATAGTGTCCCTAATTTCCTCATTAGACACGTCTTTAGTTAACATGTCCCACTGCTCAAGGTTAAGAGTTCTTTTGAACCTGGGTAGCGGGCAGGAAGCATGAATCTGTCCTCCACAAAGCAAGTCCTTGTAGTGGTTAAGAAACTGTACCTTAATACCTTCTGGATCAGTTATTTGCTGCCCCTCCTCCGTACAGACACTGAGTATGCTATTCCTGGATCTCCTTTCCATTAGTGTATTGAAAAAGAACGCATTATTGGAGTCTCCCTCATTCAACCATTGCACCCTGGATTTTTGTCTAAGCTGAGCCTCCTCATCACGGGTAGCCTTGGCCAATCGATCTCTAAGGACATAATCTTGTTGAACCAGCTCACAGTCAAGAGGATTAGCATGCAATTTGTCTTGACAGTCCTTGAGCTCACTACGAATGGCATGCACATGATTGGTGATATCTTTGAACTTCTTTTCTCTACTCCATTGCTTGAGCTTCACCTTCAACAGCTTGAGCTTACTTGTAACAATGAACATTGGGGAGCCCCTAATGTGAGACGCCCATACCTCAGCAACAAGTGGCAAAAACTCATCATACTTAGTCCAAAAATTAAAGAACCGAAATGGCACACCACCCCCTAGCCGCCGCTGGAATATAGTAACCACTATAGGACAATGGTCAGATATCCCCTCGTTCAAGAACTCAGCTTCGGAACAGTTAAATTCAGAAAGCCAAGTTGAGTTAACCAATGCCCTATCTAGCTTGGAACAAATTCTTCTACCACCACTACTACAATTTGTCCATGAGTGCACGTTGCCCGTGAACTTCAAGTCAAAACAGCCACACAGATCAATACACTTGTTGAACTCCTCTGTGGCCCGCTTGTTAATTTGATTACCCCTATCTTTTCTAATGGATAACGGACACAGTTGAAATCACCGACTATCATCCATGGGAAGTTTGTAGAAAATGATTGCAAATCAGTCCACAAGTTATTTAGAAGGCTAGCATCGTTGTCTGCATAAACACAAGACAAGTGAAACTTCTCCCTTGAACTCACACTTTCCACATGGCAATGAATAACCTGGTCAGACTGAGCCATCCTCCATACTGTCACCTGTTGAGGATCATAAAGCACCCAAATTCTCCCTTTGAGGGCGGCACTGTAGTTTGTTATCAAGTCCCACATAGGGCACACTAGGTTCTTTATCATCAATGCATTAATTTCTCTCACCTTCGTCTCCACCACACATAACAGACTTAAGTTTTGGTTATGAATCAACTTCCGCACTTCCCCTTGCTTTGCGGGGTCATTAAGACCCCTAATGTTCCATACGGCGAACTTAAACATGGGGGGAAGAAGAGATGGATAATGTGCGTCCAGAACCAGCAAGGTTCACCACTTTATTATGTGCTCTTGCTTGCCGCATAGCCACTTCATCAACCAAGATTGGCTTCTTACCCTTCCTTCTTTGTTTCTTCTTAGATGATGATGATGAGGCTTCATGAGGAGTATCGTCAGATCCCAAAGCATGGAATTGGTTGGGACTCACATTAAGGTCCTCCATACCTTCACTACCTTGATTCTCCACTCCTTCATGAGAGTCATGAGCCCCTGATTCAATGATATGCGTGCTAGTAACAAGCCTGTCCATCTTTGACAATGCAATCACCTCCCCCACTTCCGGGTCTCCCCCACACCTACTATCACTCACCTGCTTGCCTTTTGACGTAACCACCATCCATGGTTGGTTCATTGACCCATCATGGGTCTGGGTTGGCAGCCCTTGAGCACTCACCGCTGGATCGATCTCACCCCCAACATCCGGCCTATCAATATCAACGATATCATCAGCCCCGTTAGACTGTCCTCCTTCTTCAACAGAAATAGATCTTCCCGTAGGAACCCAAACTTTCTTAGGAGCTTTGGAGCATCTACTTTCCAAGTGCCCAAACACCTGACAAATATTACATTTGGCCGGTCGCCAGTCATACTCGATATCAACTGTTATTACCTCCTCGATGGCCTCATCATCCCCTTGAACATTGAGAAACACATGCTTCGGGTACTCACAATCAATATCAATCTCTACGCACACCCTTGCGTAGTTAAGTCTAGTTCTCTTTTCTGTGGCATCATCAAGGTACAGCGGCTTCCCCACCCCACTAGCAAGGAAACTAAGACCCGCCGGTGTCCAATACTCAATGGGAATATTGAATAACTTGATCCAAATGGGAATTTTGGATAATGCTGTTTTTTGCAATTGCATGTTGAGCCGCCACTGTTGGAGAACCATGAGCCGACCACCAAAGTGCCACGGGCCTTGCTGCAACACCATATCCCTCACATCAGAATTTGCAAACCGGAATATAAAGAAATCCTTGCCTGCCAAAGACACCTGAACGTTCCCATTTCTCCCCCACAAACGATTAGCCAATCTAGTCACCACATTTAGGGGAAGAGGTTTGTCCAAAAAATTCCCCACAAGGCTTCCCTCCCACACTTTAGCACCTTCAGCCACGACATCAATAGGTGGGGATATTAAAATCCTACCATCAACCAACGTTGGTGGAAAGTATTGGAGCTTTATTTTTGAATTCCCACGAACCCCAAAGAGAGAAGACCAAGCTTTGGTATCACCAGCAGGGGAAAATCCAGATGGTAACGCACCTGAAGAGACCCCTGCTCCACCCGAAATAGAAATGCCAGTTGGTTCAGCGCCTACTGCAGCGCCCCCCACTGCCCCACTACCAGAAGAAGGCCCCTGGGCACTGTTCTGCTCGACCACAGCCGACAACACCCGATTTGGATGACCCAAGGGCGGGAAATGGTCAACATCCGCCATGGTCAAACAACCCCAAGGTCTCGGCACCGGCTAGCGTGGAACCGAGCAGAAATGGAAAACACCCACCACTGCACACCCAGACGAGCTCTGGCCAAATAGCACCCCGAACAGATACAGCATTCAACCACAAACGCTCCGATAGGCAAAACCCCACGACTGCCAAGCACCACAACACGAACCTCAACCCAGAGAACGCTATCAAATAGATCCAGGAACACCAAGCAGCACGAATCGCACGCAAGCCTTGCTCCAAACAAATTCAGAAGCCACAAACAGACAAGCTCCGATAGGCAAAACCCCACGACTGCCAAGCACCGCAACACCCACAGACAGACAAGCTCCAATAGGCAAAACCCGACGACTGCCAAGCACCATGAACCTCAACCCAGACGAACGCTATCAAACAGATCCAGCAGCACGAAACGCACGCAAGCCTTGCTCCAAACAAATTCAGAAGCCACCAAACCTGAGCACCCGACCAAAAAAACCACGCCTTGCTCCAAAGCACAGCACAGAATGAGCATGCACAGAAAGGCTTGCAAGCCTTGCTCCACCAAACACACTTCAAATCACACCACAGAAACACAAGCCTTGCTCCAAACAAACTCCAGCTCAAGTACCGAACAGACGGAAAGCATCGCCAAGCAAAGAACGCAGAAGCTCACGAAGAGAGAAACGCGAGCAAAAAGAAACTCACGACCAACCAAGCTCAAAGAGAAACGGTAGCCTTGCTCCAGAACGAGCACCAAAAGCACACAGAGACCGATACTCCATGACCACGAACGCGCAGACAAGGCCAAGGAGCACAGACCTCACTACTCGACGGCCACAACAAATCCACGAACCTAGACGAAACGAAAATACCACCACCTAAACGAACAGAACCCGGCACCCAGGACACAAGCATCCAGATCCAGAATGCGAACCAGCTCCCCAGCTCAACGAACAACACACCCAGGTGACGAAACCCACTCGCAGACCACCGAGGATGCACGAGCTTAGACCTCCACGAAGACCACAGACCTCCACGAGCGCAGACCACAGACCACCACGGAGCTCAGACCACAGACCACCACGCGGCTTAAACCTCAGAACCCACGAAACTCCACGAGCAAAGAACACAGACCTTCACGAACTCAGACCACAAAACTCCACGAAGCACAGATCTCAGACCACCACACGCACGACGCGCATACCACCACGGAACAAAGGTCTCAGACCTCCAAGGATGCACTAAAAAATGGGGCTCAGTCCTCCAAAAGCAGCGGAACTCATGTAGCACGACCTCAGGACACCATGAACTCAGACCTCCTTGACGAGCCAGGAACTTGCTCCACACGAACAAGAACCAACCAAGACTTGCTACACGCGAACGAGAAGTGAGACCAGAACCTCCACGAACTCAGAAAGACGGCCGGCAGAACGGCTGCCGGCAGAAAGACGGCCAGCAGAAAACAGGCGAGAGAATCCCAAGTCGCCCTAGCTCCCACCAAGACGCCCTAGCTCCCACCATGAAGCAAACTCAACATGGCGAGCATATAGTAAGGTGGAGTAAATTATCCAAAGGCAAAGAACAAGACTGGAGTGGAACCAAGCGGCAATCACTCAACATTTGTGGCGTATTATTAAGGGAGAAGCATCTTTGTGGGTTGAGTGGACCAGCTCATACCTTTTAAGAGGTAGGAATATCTGGAGTTGTCCGGTTCCAGTCAAAGCATCATGGATTTGGAGGAAGATCTTGAAGCAAAGAACAAGACTTTTCCAGCAAGTGCACTACAAGGTTCGGAATGGAGTGAACACATGGCTTTGGCTAGACCATTGGCACCGCTTGGGGTCATTATTTCAGAAGTATGGTAGAAGGATAATGTATGATGCAGGTCTTCCTCTACATTCAAGAGTGTCTGAGATTATCCAAGATAACTCATGGAACCCACCAGTGGCTCTTACACATGAACTCCAGGAACTTTGGAGCTATCTGAGCATGCTACCAAGACCTGATCAGAACCAATTGGATAGTATTACGTGGAAACCAGCAAAATCAGGAGAGTATAGCATCAAAGAAGCTTATGAGAACTTGCGTACCAGAGCACCGAAGGTAAGTTGGAATGATGTTGTGTGGTTTAATCATAATATTCCGCGGCAAGCTTTTATACTTTGGTTGGCATTCCATGGAAGGTTGCTCACCCAGAGCCTTCTTCTTAACCTGAATATCCTGCAGGCCTCAAATTGTGTTTTTTGTAGAGCACATGTAGAGGACCTGAATATATGGGAAAGTATACAGAGGTTAAATTGCATCAGAAGACAACACATTAGTTGGGAGGATGAGATACAGTGGGCCTCCCAAAATTTGAAGGGTAAATCCTTACCAGTGAGGATAAAAAAGGTATCTATGGCAGCTGTGGTCTACCATATTTGGAGAGAAAGGAACAGACGCCTATTCCAGAACAATGCATTACCACATGAGGAGATTATTCAGCTTATTGTGTCTGATGTTAGCATGCGGCACTCTCACATAGAGGAGCGTGTAAAAGACACTCCGGAAAACAGAGAAATATGTGCTAATTGGAGAATCAATCCAGTTTTTGTAACCTAAGCACAATATGCTTTAGGTTTGTTTTTTCTGTTTTTATGTGAGCCGTGTCAGACTCCTGTACTTGTAAATAGTTTCTCATTTATACTATACGAACTCCTTACTTTCCAAAAAAAAAAAAAATTATCCAAAGGCAAGGAAATTCTGGTGGAGGATAGCAGCCCTCCTATCAATAAGGAGCAAGGACAAGGGGTGACTCCTGGGATTCAACTCATGATGAGTTCTACGGCTTGTAAAAACCATGCCACTATTGAAACAAATGCAAATCAATTTGAGGTTCTGAATTAGGAATCGAACATGTGCTTAAGCTCCAATTCTCTTTCAAAGAAGCAACGTAAGAAAATCAGGAAAAGATTATTGGTGGATGAGATTGCAATGAAAGAAGCTAGGAATGCTAAAATTCCAGTCACCATTGGATCAGGTAGTACCTGTGAGGGTCCTAATGATCACTTGTTCTCCGTATGATCAAAGTTGCTACATGGAATATACGGGGTCTAAATGATCCCTCAAAGCAACGGGAAGTCAAGAATCTCTTATTCTCTCAAAAATTAAACATTTTGTGCCTGGTGGAGATGAAAGTTAGAAGGGTGAATGCTGCCTATATCAAAAATATCATATGCCCTCACTGGAGTTGTATCACAAACTATGATCATGCATTGAAAGGACGCATTTGGGTCTGTTATGACCCTATGAGTATCTCTATTTCTAAGGTCTATGAATCTCATTAAATAATTCATTGCTGGGTTGAGTTTCAGGTCCCGGGCAAATTAGCGTACATGTCCTTTATCTATGGAGATAATGATGCTTTGGAAAGGAAAGCACTTTGGAGAAGCTTGAGACTTTGTTATGTGGACAGGCCGTGGCTTCTAATTGGTGATTTTAATTGTGTCAGAAAAGATTCTGAGAAAGTGGGAGGTAAGAAATTAAATTCAATTGCTACCTAAGAGTTCAATTCGTGTATAAATGACTGCTATTTGCTTGAAATGAACTATAAAGGTTTCACCCACACCTGGAGCAATATGAGTGCTGGCCATAGATGTATCTCATGCAAACTGGATCGGGTTTTGGTTAATATTGCTTGGATTACTCAGTTCAACCATTCTGAGGTTGAATTTTTGCCCCCAGGAATTTCTGATCACAGTCTAGTTTTGGTCACACTTGAACCTGAAGTGTTGAAGCTCAATAGACCATTTAAGTTTTTTAACTTTTGGGCCACGAGTGAAGACTTTCTTCCTTTGGTTGCTGATGTATGGAGGGTCTCAATAGTAGGCAAGCCCATGTTTCAGCTTACTTCCAAACTCAAGATCCTGAAAGTATGATTGAAAGAGTGGAGCATGAAGAAACAATTCTCTCTTGTTTTTGTCAAAGCCATTGAAGCCATTGAAGTTAGAGGCAAGCTGGAGTATTGTCAGAAGGCATTACAAGTTAACCCTGCAGACCCACACTTGCCTATCATAGAAGGGAAGTTGAGAAGAGACCTTGCAGATCTATTAAGAGTTGAAGAAGCCCAATATAAGCAGAAATCTAGAATACAATGGATGAAAGAGGGTGATCAAAACTCTAAATTCTTCTTTAACTCCATGATTTTCAGAAGAGCTCACAATTCTATTACCAAGCTGAAAGACACTAATGGAAGAGAAATCTCTGACCAAATCAAGATTAAGAAGCATATTGTGGAACATTACTGTAATTTGTTGGGTGGGGGGGATGGTTCTCTGGATCCCTTTGAAGTTGAGTTTGATTCTTTCCTGGCCCCTGATCAGATTCAAGTGTTACAATCAGATATCACCGATGAAGAGATTAAGTCAACAATGTTTGTGCTCAAAGATGAGAAGGCCCCAGGTCCTGATGGCTTTACCCCGGGTTTCTTTAAGAAGGCATGGGATATTGTTGGAAAAGATGTCACGACTGCCATTAAATCTTTCTTCTTATCTGGGAGGTTACTCAAGCAGGTGAATCACTCTATCATCAACCTTGTTCCCAAAAAAGGTAAGCCTTCCATGATCTCTGACTATCGTCCCATATCGTGTGTCAACACCATATATAAATGCATCTCAAAAATCTTAGCCAACAGATTCAAGGCTGTAATGGGACATTTGGTAGGCATGCATCAATCAGCTTTCATCCCTGGTCGAAGGATGGTAGACAATATCTTGATAACCCATGAACTGTTTAGAAACTACCATCTTAACAAAGGAACCCCTCGGTGTGCCCTCAAGATTGACATCAGAAGAGCTTTTGATTCCATTGATTGGAGTTGTGTGGAAAAGGTATTGAAAGGCTTTAGATTTCCGTCTCGGTTTAACTCTTGGGTTATGGAATGCGTCACTACTCCGTCCTTTTCAATAATGATTAATGGCGGTATGGAAGGCTTCTTCAAAGGGGGCAAGGGCCTTAGACAAGGAGACCCTATCTCTCCGTACCTATTTGTTTTGGTCATGGAATTATTTGATAAGACTCTGAAGGACATGACAGTTGCTAATTTCAGGCCTCATCCCAAATGCTCCCAGCCTTCTATCAAGCAACTGTGCTTTGCTGACGACCTTTTTGTCTTCTCTCATGGGGACATCAACTCTATCTTATGTATTTCTTGTGCACTTACCCACTTTGGTAGGTTATCCGATTTATCAGTCAATAAAGAGAAGAGTGCGGTTTTCATGTCAGGCATCTCAGAGCAAGTGAAGAATGAAATACTGCAGGTTTTTGGGGTTCAATGAAGGGCATAGGAAGGTATTTATCCTATGCAGGACACCTTTTGCTGGTTAAGTCAGTCTTGTTCTCTCTTGCAGGCATTTCTTATGGGCTGGATCTAGTCAAGAAGCCAAGATATGTAAGGTTAAGTGGGATCAAGTTTGCTCTCCTATTGATAAAGGTGGTCTTGGTGTCTTGAATCTTCATCTTTGGATTAAGTGTGTAGTCCTAAGACAAGCTTGGCTAGTGGGCAGCAAGGCAGATAACCTTTGGGTATCATGGGTTAATACCAATTTACTTAGAGGAAGGAATTTTTGGAGTGTTCCAGTCCCCTCCTCGGCTTCTTGGGTGTGGAGGAAAACACTTAGGCAAAGGGATATTGCTTCCAGGTTCACAAAGCATATAGTCAACAACGGGAGGAACACCTCAATCTGGTATGATAATTGGCATCCTCTAGGCCCTTTGGCACCCAGGTATGGTAGGAGATTGATTTATGATTCAGGATTATCTGATGATGCTTTGGTTCATGAGCTTCTAACTAATGCCGATTGGGATAGTCCTATTGCTACTTCATTAGATTTGATTGAGGTGTGGGCGAGGTTACCAGACCTTCCAAGGCCTAACCCAGATATGGACGACAGGATCACTTGGACTCCCTCTCACACTGGAATCTACAGCACCAGCAGCACCTATAAAGCCTTGGAGACTAGTCGGTCTTCCATTGCTTGGGCGAGATTGGTTTGGTTCTCAACCAACATTCCCAAGCATTCATTCGTGACATGGCTTGCAATTAAGAGAGCTCTCCTGACTAAAGACAGGCTAAACAGGTGGGGTATCATACATAATGCGGTATGTGTCTTTTGTTGCAAGTATAATGAAACCATTGAACACCTTTTCTTCCAGTGTGACTATGGTAGACATGTTTGGAGAACTCTTATGATCAGGAACGGTCTTAACACTACGACTCCTATTCTCTCTTGGGACCTCATGGTTGAGAATGGTGCTCGAGCATGGTGCTCTAAATCTCCCTTACACCTTCTAAGGCGCTTGTCCTTGGCTGTGGCTGTGTATCACATATGGTGTGAGAGAAACCGAAGGGTATTTAAGAACTTTGCCTTGCCTGAAGAGGAGATTTGTAAGTTCATATACCAAGACATTCACAACAGAGTGGCAGGTACTCCATTAGTGCTTAGTGATAACAGTTATCATAGGCAGGTTATGCAGAAATGGGATTTAAATTGTACTTTTATCTGAGGATGGGGGTCTTCTTCAGTATTAATTTCTCATAGGCTTGATTGTATTGTGTTTACTATAGTTCGAGCGTGGCTGCTCCTTGTTGTGTTTAGTGGGTATGCCCACTATCTGCTTTGTACATACTTCCTTTTATTTATTTGAACCTTCTTACTTTCCAAAAAAAAAAAAACTTACTCTGGTTCTCACCCGATTCCTAATCCGATATGCAACTTGGTTAAGTCTGGCGGGACCACCCGAGTGGTGTGGGTCCCTTTAATTGATTTTATCTTGCTTAATTAGGGGATTTGAGTTTGATTGGGTGGGCCCTGTTGGAAGGCCCACGGTGTCCTTGGTGGGCTTGGTTAAGCATACATGCCTCTGATGGGCCTCCATCTAAGCCTGGGAGGCCCTTTGGGCTTAGGTGAAGTGAGTTGATTTTACATTAAGGTTTCATTTAAAGATTTAGGTGTTTTTCATGCAAAAGTGGGTTGGCATCGGTTTGCGGGCCCCTGGGTGGCCCCCGTGAAGGTTGCCAAAAGTGTTTTAGATTATCTTATTTAACTTTGCCAAAATGAGTTGGACATTGGGCTAGGGGCCCGTAGTCCAAATTTGGGGCTAGAAAGCCCAAGTTCCTTAAGGTTTAGGGTTTGCACCCTTCCTTGGTTCAGTTTGTGGGCTTTGGCGGGCCCGATAGGCCCTAGCCCTGGGTCTCGGCCAAACCATGCTAAGTTATGGATCATGCTTCACAAAATGGGTTCGGTTGGGCCGCATTAGGTTTGGCCTGCTCGGCTTGGTTAGTTAATTTACTTATCTTGCTTATTTACATGCAAAAGATGTGTCTTTGGGCTTGGTGGGCCCCTTTGGAAGGCCCACTATGCATCCGGTTGGACCAATGGTCCATCATGTCCCAAGTTGGGTTTCCGGGTCACCCGAAAACCCTATTGGTTTGCCCGGAAACCTTATTGGTTTGCTCAGTTCAATTGTGAGACTATTCAAATCAATGGAAATCAAAGAATCACACACACAAAAATGCATTTTTTGTGGGCTTTGAAATGTAGGTGGCTCTATGGGCTACCTAGGGGCTCCTCTACAAATCATGTGGGCCCCTGAGAGGGCCCACATTGGTTCAGGTCTGGGGTGGCATCCCATTTTGGTTTCCCTTTTAGGTTTCCCAACAAGGGTAAAGAGGCAAGCAATGGTGCATGGGGGTGCTGCTCTCCACTTCTTTCCAGTAACACAACAGCAGCATGGTAGGGGTCTTGGCACCCCTCCTTGAGTGTTTTCAAGTCATCAACCAACAAGTAATCAAGATCCATCGACTAGGTCTTCGTGTTATGTAAATTAACCATAAAGCAAGCATGCTGTCAAATATGGAATAGCAACAAAAAGAAAGAAAACAAACAGCAGCTCATGTACAGAGATTTGGCAATTGTTGAGTGGGTGAAAGATACCTAAGGTTTACGGGAAGGGGCTATCTTCATACATGGGCTTGGGGAGAGGTCTTAGGGATGCAAATTGGTAATTAACCTCGTTGGGACAGCTGCTGTCTCAAGTGTGTGCATGTGTCTGCAATATCCAAGAAATTTCCAAGGTTAGACAGGACTTGGAGTGCTTGGTATTTTCAATAGCATTGTCATCACAGGCCACTGTGAAGTCTTTAACTCATGCGCAGCTTGCCGGTCTGGACCCCTCAGATCTGTGCATATTTCTCAGTTTACTGTCTGCCACTGTCACTGCTCTCTTCTGTATCTTGCTCTACTCAATCCAGATGTGACCAGTTCTCTCTCCTCTCTCTCTCTCTCTCTCTCTCTCTCTCTCTCTCTCTCTTTTCATGACTGACCACACAACGCCCTTTTCTTGGGTTTTTGCCATGTCCAGCCTTTCTGGGAAACTCTGAATTCTGTCATTGCTGACGAATGCAGACTTAACTGTTTGTCCTAACCATTCCTTTTGGGATCCGAGAGTTCTTAGAGCTAGGATGAAACGTCGACTTGGTTTTGGCTATGAAAGAAAGGATAAATGGCCCAAAAAGCTTAGTTCTCTAGGTTTGCAAAGTGTGCTACTTTTATTGCTAGTGGGACTTACATCCTGGCTTATTTGTATCACTATATTTTTTGGCAGGGTAAATGTTTCCCCATTTTCTCTGTTTCTTTCTTTTTTCTTTTTCTATTGCAATTTTTTCTCTTTTTGAGATTTTTTTGGGCAAGAATGCCCTGTTTCTTTTTGCTTTGCCAGGAATGCCTTGTTTGATGTGTAGAACACTTGCAATGGGTTGAAAGAAATTTTTAAGGCTCAAACTGGTTTAACTAGGGGAGAATTTAAGGTATTTGGAAGGATTTACAGTCTAAAGGAGAGTCAAGGATGGCCTTTCTTCATTTCCCAATTAGAATGATCTTAGGTGTAGTACAGTTTGACTGCGTCTGCATTTATCGGCTCAGGAAAAATTGCCCCGTCCATTTCTTGCAGTATAAGCACTCCTCGGGACAGAACCTTGTGGACTACGAATGGCCCTTCGTAGTTTGGCTTGAATTTCCCTCTGTCATCTTCTTGGTGGGAAAGATTTTCTTCAGTACTAGATCTCCCGTCTTGAAATGCCGTGGCTTCACTTTCTTGTTGTAGGCCGTGACACAGAGCCTTGATCCTTTTCTCATCAAGCAACTTCAACTGGTCAAATCTGGATTCTTCCCATTCGACGTCACTGATCTCAGCTTCCTTCAGAATCATAAGTGACGGACTATGTAGTTCCACGAGGAGGACTGTTTCCATTCCGTATAAAGGAGAAAGGGGTTGCCCCAGTCAATGTTCTAATCGACGTCCGGTAGGCGTACAACGTATAAGGCAGCTTCTCATGCCAGTCTCTGTATGTGACCACCATTTTCTCAAGTATCCTCTTCAGATTCTTGTTGGCAGCCTCCACCGCTCCATTCATTTTGGGCCGGTATGCCGTAGAGTTTAGATGTCAGATCTTCACACATCTTTTCCATGTCCTTATTATTCAGATTCTTTGCATTATCAATTATGATCGCTTCTGGCACGCCATAACAACAGACTATATTGGTTCTGATGAACTTAAGCACATGAGATTTCTTCACATCCACGAAGGACATGGCCTCTACCCACTTGGTGAAGTAATCGATTGCCACTAAGATGAATCTGTGCCCATTTGAGGCCTTTGGATGTACCTGGCCTATCATGTCGATCCCCCCCAGATGGCGAACGGCCAAGGTGACGTCATGGAGTACAACGTATTCGGCGGTGCATGGATGTTGTCGGCATAAATCTGGCATAACTAGCATTTTCTGACATGAGCGTAGCAGTCTGCTTCCATGGTCATCCAGTAATAGCCCATTCTTAAAATCTTTCTTGCTAGCATATGCCCATTCATGTGTGCGCCACACAACCCTCCATGGACTTCCTCGATCAACTCTTGAGCCTCGGCTTCTCCGACACATAGCAGCAGAGAGTCGTTGTATGACTTCTTGTATAGCCTACTTCCATTGTAGAAGTATTGCCCTGCCAACCTCTGCATAGTTTGCTTCTCTGCAGCCGAGGCACCTTCTGGCAAAATTCTGTTCCTTATGTATCTCTCAATGTCCACATACCAAGGATCTTCTTCGGGTGTGCTTTTCTCAATACTGAAGCAATAGACAAGGTAGCACCGAATTTCTATCTCCAATGGTTGCACCCAAGTATCATCCGTGATAGTGGCCATTGATGCCATTGTGGCTAGCGCATCAGCAAACCGGTTCCCGTCTCGTGGCATGTAGTCGAATGTCACGCTCTCGAATTCCTCTTCTAATTCCTTGACCAGTTCTTGGTATGGTACTAACTTCACATCCTTGGTCTTCCAGTCTCCCATTACTTGGTAGATGATAAGACTCGAATCACCAAACACTTTTAGCTCTTGTATACGCATCTCGATTGCTGCTTGCAAGCCCAACACACATGCTTCATACTCGGCCATGTTGCTAGTGCAACCGAACAAGAGTTTTGCTGCTATTGGGTGGTGAACACCGTCTGGGGATATTAGCACTGCTCCAATCCCCTTTTCGTTCACATTGACTGCCCTGTCAAAGAACATTTGCCACTTGGTTTCCTCTATCTTTTCTGTGGACTCAGTACACATCACATCTTCATCTGGGAAGTGAGTTAAGAGCGGTTGGTATTCCGGTAGGGGGTGCTCTGCCAAGTGATCTGCCACGGGTTGCCCTTTTATCGTCTTTCTAGTCGTGTAGACAATATCGTACTCAGACAAAAGGACTTGCCATCTGGAAACCCTACCAGTGGAGATTGGCTTCTCAAAGATATACTTCAGGGGATCGAGGTTAGAGATCAGTAAGACAGTGTGATTGAGCAAATAGTATTGGAGTTTCTGAGTTGCCCAAACCAAGGCACAACACGTCTTCTCAAGCACAGTGTATTTGACTTCAAAGTGGGTAAATTTCTTGCTCAGGTAGTTGATTGCTTGTTCTTTCCTTCCTTTCTCATCGTGTTGCCTTAACACACATCCGACAGCCATCTCTGAGACCATTAGATACATAATCAAGGGTCGCCCTGGGACCGGCGGAACCAACGTTGGTGGACTCATCAGATAGGCCTTGATCTTATTAAACGCTACTTGGCAGTCTTCATTCTAGATAACAGGATTATCCTTCTTCAACAAATTGAATATGGGCTCGCACACAGGAGTCATCTGTGCGATGAATCGATTGATATACTGCAATCTGCCCAGGAACCCTCTCACTTCCTTCTCCATGGACGAAGGAGGCATCTCTAGAATTGCCTTAGCTTTGACGAGGTCAACCTCAATTCCTCGCTTGCCCACTATGAATCCGAGCAGCTTTCCTGAGGTAACTCCAAACACGCACTTGTTTGGGTTGAGCCGGAGCTTGTGCTCTCTGAGTCTGTCAAACATCTTTCCAAAGTTCACCAAGTGGTCTTCTTCTTCCTTCGACTTTGCTATCATGTCATCCACATATACTTCCATCTCCTTGTGCATCATGTCGTGGAACAACAGGGTCATCGCACGCTGATATGTAGCACCTGCATTCTTCAGTCTGAACGGCATCACGCGGTAGCAGTAAGTGCCCTAGTGCGTGATAAAGGATGTTTTCTCCATATCCTTAGGTGCCATCCTTATCTGGTTGTAACCAGAGAAACCGTCCATGAAAGAGAACATCAAATGCGTTGCTGTATTGTCAACGAGTACATCAATGTGCGGCAATGGGAAGTCATCCTTCGGACTCGCTCTATTCAGATCTCTGTAGTCGACACACATCCTCACTTTCCCGTCTTTCTTGGTAACTGGCACGATGTTAGCTAACCACTTTGGATAGTGAGTTACTTGCAAGAATCCAGTATCCAACTGTTTGGTGACCTCTTCTTTGATCTTCGGGGCCCATTCCTGCTTTATGCACCTGAGCTTCTGTTTCACAGGTATGGCCTCAGACTTTGTTGGTAACTTATGCACTACCAAGTCCATGTCTAACCCGGGCATATCCTTGTATGACCATGCAAACACATCAAAATAAGATGTATTCTTGGTGGTGACAAGCAGTTCGTGGTGGTGAGGTGCTGTTCGTGGTGGTGACGAGCAGTTTGTGGTGGTGTGGAGCAGTTCGTGGTGGTGAGGTGCTGTTCGTGGTGGTGACGAGCAGTTCGTGGTGCTGTTCATGGTGGTGTGGTGCTCTTCGTGGCGGCGAGGAGCTGTTCGTGGAGGTGGCGAGCTGCTCACGGAAGTTGTGCGCAGCGGCCTTCAGCACTGTTTCGTGGAATCGTGGAGTCAAGGTTGCCTCCTGAGCTCAGGCAACCTTGTCTCTCTGGCTTGCGTTCAGAGTTGTGGTTGAGTGCAGCAGTTTGAGTTGCGTTGAGTAGTGCGGTGAAGCTCGTGGAGTGAAGCAGTGCGGTTGAGTGAGGCATCTCGTGTTCTGCTATGCTGTGTGGTCGGAGTCGGCGGCCTGGTCTCCTCGGCCTACCTCTCCTTTGTGGTCTCTGGCCGCGTCGTTGGCGCTCGACTTTGTCGAAGTACCTTGGCGCCTGGGATCTGTTGTGAGCCTTTCTTTTGAGGCTTGGTGGTTGGTAGTTGCTTTGTTGGGAGCCACTGTTCTGTTCGGAGGTTGTTCCTGTTTCTTTGAGCAGGCCGGGGCTGCAGTGCATAGCGAATGTGCATATCGTGGCCATGCGAAGCTAGCCTGCATTGCTTATGGTGACTGTTGGAGGTGATACTAGGTCTGTTCCTGAGGAGCTGGTTGTCGGTGCTCACAGCGGGAATGCTGACAACAGTCGTTCGGGTCGGGAAGAAGATGGTAATCGGGGCCCGGGTGGTCGGTCTAGTTCCTTTGGGTCATGCCCAGATTTTAATTTGGATTTCCCTCCATTGCGCGAGGATTTGAGCAACCAGCCTCCTATGTCAGAAGGCTGCTCTGGCTCGCCTAGTTCTGGGCCTGCTCATTCAGGCTCGCCTGCAGGTCATCCAGGCAGCGTGCCTGCTGGCCTTTGCTCCTTTGTTGCTGGGGAGGTTAGACCTTTTGGCTCCTTAGAGGCTGGACGCTGCAGAGCTTCTATTTCGGGAATGAACTAGGTTGACCTCTTCGGTTGTGCAGCAGCGGCTAGAACAAAGCTTACTTTCCATGCTCCAGCGATTATTGATGGAAATGTCACTGTTTGCCCCCCCCCCCGCAAGAGGTAGTTGATGAAGGATATCGGCTGTGGCAGGGATGTATCGTTGGTTATTTCCTGGACAAGAATCTCCCCTTCAATGTGGTTAAGTCCATAGCAAGAAAGTTGTGGGGAAATGTTGATATAACAGCCATCAATAATGGCTTTTTCTTGCTCAGATTTTCTGATCCCCAAGTTAGAGAAAAAGTTCTCATGCAGGGCCCATGGTACATGGCTGGAAGACTTTTTTTTTTTTGGAAGGTAAGTCCAAAGTGTATTAATGAAATAGAAATTTACAATGAGGGGCCATCCTGGTTTAAACCAACCAGTGCCTTAAAGCAAGACAAACAAATACAAGAGCCCCAACCGTGGGTAGAAGCAAATGTGGTAGACAACAACACCTAATGAAAGCAAGTACAACTAGACTAGCTTAGTGAACCAGTTCCCATGCCAATCTCCAGTTACTCACGAGTTGCCTATGAAAAGGTGTGTCTGGTAGTCGCACTCGATCCATATTGGCTTTTGTATGAATGTCAGAGATGATAGCGTTCTCAAGTACTTGCCATGGAAGATAGGAATTTTGGAAGATCCGCCTATTTCTTTCTCTCCAAATATGGTACACCGCGGCTGCCAATGAAAGATGGAGAAGTGAACGTGCTTTGGCATTTCCCACCCGAAGTGTTGCAATCCATTGCACAAGGTCCCTCCAAGGCTGGGTTGGACTGTGAACACAATTAAGTGACATGATACGACTCCAGATTTCCCTAGAGTAATCACAATCAAAAAATAGATGATCGTGAGATTCCTCTCTTCGTCTACAGAAGACACAATTGGGGTGTTGCACAATTCCCATTCTATGAAGCCGATCACATGTGAGAAGCCTTTGGTTTATGGCTAGCCACAAAAGGAAAGCATGTTTTGGGATGTGGTTGTGGAACCATACCAAGTCATGCCACACAACTGAGGCCCTTCGAACTTGTAAGCTTTGGTAGGCAGTACTGATACTAAAGAACCCTGTCTTTGAAGGTACCCAAAGCAAAACATCATCAATATCAGCTATTGGCTTGGGAAGCTGGTCAAGTTTGTCCCATACCTCAAGCAAATCATGGGACACAGCAACTGGTGGGTCCCAATCATCTCCTGCAATAATAGCACTTACCTTGGCGTTGCTTGGAAGCCCAGAATCATAAATAAGTCGTTGGCCATAGGTTGGGTACAAAGGACCATCAGGATGCCAGTTGTCATACCATAACGATGTTTGTTGGCCACTATGAATCTTCCTCTTAACCTGCAAAGCCATATAAGACCGTGTTCGAAGTACTTTTCTCCATGCCCAAGAGCAAATTGATGGTATGTTAAGAGTCCAGAAATTGCGGTCCTTTACAAGGTACTTGTGCACCCATCTAACCCATAGGGAGTCATGGGAGGAGAGAATCTTCCATGCGTGCTTCATGGTGGCAGCTTTGTTCCATGTGCATAGGTTAAACAACCCAAGGCCCCCCTCCTTGCGTGGCGTGCAAACTACATCCCAACTTATGGGATTCATTTTATGCTTGAGCTGCGGCCCTGTCCAAAGGAATCTTCTACATATCTTTCCAAGCTCATCAATCACTCCTTTAGGTAAGATAAAAGATGACATCCAATGGACTTTGATAGAAAAAAGAACAGCTTTAATGAGCAAGAGTTTACCCGCATACGAGAGGCATCTTCCCTTCCATGATTGTGCCTTCATCTTGATTTGGTTGATGAGAGGTTCACAGTCTCGTCGAGTGAGCTTTGTAGAGAGTAGGGGAAGTCCAAGATATTTCACCGGTAGCTTGCCAAGGGGAAAACCTGTGTATAGGCTCAATTCTTCCTGGTGGTTCTCATCAACCCCACTTAAGAACATGGCACTCTTTTGATTATTCACATGCAAACCTGTAAGACTTTGGAAGTCGTGGAGAGCTTTCTTCAAGCAATCCAATGAGTCTTTATTAGCAGCACAGAAAAGGAAGAGATCATCTGCAAAGCATAGAAGTTTCAGGCCTACTGCTTCACATCTAAAGTGGTAGGAGAAGCCCCGGAGTGTATGTTGCTGTAGGACCATATTGAAGACCTCCATCATCATCACAAACAAATAAGGTGACATAGGATCACCCTGCCGAAGACCTCTTGCTCCCTTAAAGAAACCCATGAGGCAGCCATTGATCATAACTGAAAAAGCTGGTGTGGATACACACTCCATAATCCAAGTGACAAAGCGGGTTGGAAATCCCATTCCAATGAGCATTTTCTTTATACTACTCCAAGAGATGGAATCAAAGGCTTTGCGAAGGTCCACTTTCAATGCACATTTTTTGTGGATGCTACCCAAGTGGTAATTGTGGAGTAATTCATGAGTGAGGAGAACATTTTCTGCACTACATCTTCGTGGTATGAAGGCCGACTGATAGTCACCCACCAGGTCCCCAACCACTCTCTTCAGCCGGTTAGCTAAAATCTTAGAGATACATTTGTAGAGAGTATTAACGCAAGAGATTGGTCTGAAATCAGAAACCTTACTTGGATTGTGGCATTTGGGCACCAGAGTAATAGCCGAAGTGTTCCATTGCTTTAACAACTTGCCAGAAGTGAAGAAACTTAGAATTGCTTGGACGACGTCATTTCCCACAATATCCCACGCTTTCTTAAAGAATGCCGGGGTGAACCCATCTGGCCCTGGGGCCTTGTCATCTTTCAAGGAAAAGAGAGTAGCTTTTACCTCTTCAGAAGTTACCTCCTCCTTCAAGCTCTGCCCTTGCTCAACAGTTACTCGTGAATCAAACTCAGGCATCTCCATTGTGCTAGTATCGTGCCTTACCCCTAAGGTGGTCTGAAAATACTGTATAATGTGGTTGGACACCTCAGCTGGGTCACACAATTTCTGCCCCTCATCAGTCATTATACTAGATACTGTATTGGCTGCCCTTCTAGAGATCAAGGAGTTATGGAAGAAAGCCGAATTCCTATCACCTTCCGCAAGCCATTGCACCCGTGATTTCTGCCTTAGTTGGGACTCTTCTTGGCGAAGGCTTAGAGATAATTGGTGCCTGAGGGATTTCTCTTGGTGGAACAAGGCACTACTATGTGGGTCATCATGTAAGCACTTCTGAACTTCAGCTAGATGTGTCCTCAACTCATGAACCTGCGAAGTTATATCTACAAATTTCAATCTCTTGCTCCATTCCCTTAGCTTGGCTTTGACTGATTGCAACTTCTTTGTCACTTTGTACATTGGGGTACCAGAAACGTCCACTGACCATGCCTCATCAACAAGCTGAAGAAAATCCGGGTGAAAGGCCCAAAAGTTAAAGAATCTAAAAGGTTTCTTACCTTGTTGCCGTTGAGGGAAGATTGTGACCAATAGGGGAGAGTGATCCGAGATGCCAGGATTAATAACTTCAACCTCAGAAGGGCTGAAGCTAGCATGCCAGGGGAGGTTGACCAGCACTCTATCAAGTCTACAAGCTATTCTTTGCTGGCCTTCACTCCGGTTACACCATGTATGAGAGAACCCTTTGGCCCTTAGCTCAACTAGGCCACATGCATCCACACAATCATTGAAATCCTCTGTAGCTCTTGTGTTGATATGGTTGCCCCCATGCTTCTCGTCTGAAGTTCTAACACAATTAAAATCACCCAAAATTATCCATGGCTGTGTTGAAGAGGATATTATTAGGTGTCTCCACAGTTGGCGCCTTTCCAACGCCTCATTCGATCCATACACAACAGTCAAGAAACAGCTCTTGTTTACACTAATGATCTCTGCCAAGCAGTGGATATGTTGATTGCTACTTTGAACTTTGGAAATCCTTATTTCATGAGGATTAAAAAGTATCCAAATGCGTCCTTTGAGAGCACAATCATAGTTGGTAATAAGTTCCCAATGAGGAGAAATTAAGTTCTTGACGAGCTGGGCATTCACCTGTCTCACCTTGGTTTCCACAATAGCTAACGCACTAAGCTTTTTCATTGTTATAAGACTCCTTATCTCACACTGTTTGTCGGGGTTGTTCAAACCCCTAATGTTCCACATTGCTATATTAATCATGGGAGAGTGCTTGGCTGCCGTCCATGCTCAGAACTGAGTCAACATGTTTATAGCCCTTTGCATGCTTCATTGCAATCTCATCAACCAAAAGCTGTTTTTTTCTCTTATGCTTCTTCTTAGATGATGATTTGGAGGGCACATTGCCTTTACACGACTGCTGCAACTGCTCAAGCAAATCAAATCTGTTTGGGGTTACTAGGATGGGGTCATGGCCTTCTGGAGAAGCTACAGCAATTGGCATTGGTTCCTTGTTGGGTTCAGGTGGGAGATCTACACAATTGCCATCATTTCCTTGTTGGGTTATAGGCTCCATAACATGCTGCTGGTCCGTGGAATTAGTAGGCTCGCCCCTATGATGGGGCACTACAGGTTGAGTAGTAGAAGCTTGATGATGGAGTTCGCTGGATTTTCCTTTGCGGTCAACTATCACCCATTGCTCAACCGGATCAGGTACAACGGTGTCTTCTTGAACTTGAGCTTGGTTTGCCTCAACATGCACCTTATCAACACTTTCCTCCACATGTGGATCATCATTAAGTATTCTCCCTGTAGGCACCCAAGCTTTAGTTGTGTTAGGACATTTAGGCTCTAAGTGACCAAATACCTTGCATGCATTACACTTTTGTGGCTTCCACTCATAATCAATGTCAATGTCCAGCTCCTCCTCAAGGGTACTTAAGCGAATAGATGATGGATAGGTGCAATCGGTGTCCACCTCAACACAGATACGGGCATAGTGCAATTTGGTTCTTTTCTCAGTTGGCTCATCAAGCCATAGCGGTCTGCCGACTCCACTTGCAATATAACTTAGTCCACTTGGGGTCCAATACTCCATTGGAATGTTGAAGAACTTAACCCAGATAGGAACCTTCCCCAGCTGTGATTTGATCATTTGCATGTTTGGTTCCCATCTTCTTAAGATCAATAGACGGCCCGCCAAGTGCCAAGGAGCAGCATGCAGCACCTTGTCTCTCGCTTGGGAGCTAGCAAATGAGAAGATGAAGAAGCCATCCCCAACCTCAGCCACTTGGACGGATCCCAATTTTCCCCATAATTTGTTAACAATGCTCTTCACTACAGCCAGTGGGAGTTTCTTGTCAAGGAAGTGGCCCACCAAGCATTCACTCCACATTTTGGCACCTTCTGCAGCCACCTCAGGAGGGGGTTTCACAATAACCGAGCCATTAGCAACATCCGGAGCATGATAGTGCAGCTTTGATTTTGCATTAGGAGGAGCACTGAATAAAGCTGCCCAAGTGTTATCCATGGGAGGAACATTGCAGCCCACGTTGCTTGGGCTGCCCGAAATGGTATGCTCAGAAGGGGGTGCCTTTTCCAATCGAGTAGAAGGTGATGCCAATTCCATGCAAACAGTAGGAGGAGGGGGCTTATCCACGGAAGCAGTAGGCGATGCATTGATGCATAGGTTGCTGGGAGTACCCGAAATGGCAAGCTCAGAGGCTACAGCAACAGCGACACCCGAATTGGCAACAACAGCAGGTGTGTAAGCCTCTGATAAAGGAGCCTGGTCAACCGCAGCAGCTACAGCAGGCACTACAGAGCACCCCAATGGCGGAAATTCACGGCAAGAGAAAGAAGTCCCAGAAGAGGAAAGAAACGGCTCCCTTGAGAAAGAAGTTCCAGGCCGCATACTACCAGAAGCGCTTTCTGGCTCTTCTGATCCAAAGGCAGACTGAGGAGCTGCAGATCTGGCAAAAGCAGCATATGTTGACTCAACCAAAGGGGAGTCAGAGATTCCTGGAGGCGAAGAGATCATAGTCGAGTTGATGATAGGGCAAGGGGGCCAAAGCCTTAAACCGGAAAGCCACCGGACGCTATCTGGAAACCCTCAGGAGCTTGAGTTCCACGAATCCACGAATCCACAGATCCACGAGTCCACGCACATTAATTCCACGAACAGAAAGCGCGCACAGAGAACCCACGCACAGGAGCTTCAGTTCAATGGCCAGAAATCCACGTACAGTGGAAATCCCACGCACGATAATCACCGAAGGATGCCGGCGAACTGAAGACAGAACACCACCGGCAACAAAACGAAGACAGTGGAGATCCCACGCACGATAATCACCGAAGGATCCCACGTACAGTGGGGATCCCACGCACCACAACAGTCACGAACAATGCCGGCGAACTGAAGACAGAAAACCACCGGCAGCAGAACAAAGACTGCGTAAACCACTAACCACCAGCGAACTGAAGACAATAACCACCGGCGAATGGAGTAAAAGCATTTGAGCTTTCTACTTGTCTATAAGTTAAAGCATTTGGCTGGAAGACTCTTCATCACAAGAGAGTGGGAACCCAATCTCGTTCTTGAGACATCCCAACTTTCTTCAGTTCCTATTTGGATCAAGTTATTTCATGTCCCATTAGAGTTATGGAAGCTTCATTGCTAGTGGAGTGGGGAAGCCACTTTTTCTGGATGAACTTACGGAGAGAAGGGCGAAGCTGGGGTTTGCGAGGGTATGTGTGGAGATAGATACCTCGTGTACATTCCCAGAGATAATTGACATGCATTATGGGAGGGATAAGGAGCTATCTTCTGATATCAAAGTTGAGTATGCATGGAAACCTGCAAGGTGTTCTTTATGCAATGTTTTTGGTCATTTGGAAAGCTGGTGTAGTCGTGTCAGAGCTAGAACATCGAAGCCTACAGGAAAAGTGTTTGCCTCACTTGCCTAAATTTCCGATAACCATGAAGAGGAGATCACTATGGATGGAAGTGAATCTGGAGAGAACGTGAGCTCACCAGCAGGAGAGGCTCCCATGGGTGGTGATCCTTAGTTTAATGAGAGGGGCAGTCAGTCCAAAGAGGAATGGAAATGCATTTGCAAAGGAAAGGAGGTTATAGTTGATGAAGATGGATCGGATGTGAGCATAAATCCACCAGTGGAGACCAGTAGGTCTCATTCAGCTTCTAGTGAAGAAGCGCTTGTAGCTAGGGAGGTTGAGATGCATGCATCACCTCAGGACTCGATATCAGTCATCAAGGGCCAAGGGGTGCCTATGAATTCAGTTGACGTTATGCATGGGGCACCTATCAATTCAGTTGAAGATATGCATGGGGAGCCTATGAATTCAGTGGAAGATATGCATGGGGTGCATGGGGTGCACGAGAAGGCTAATCCCGCCAGTTCCATTGTCCTTCCCAATAGACTCAACCAATTCTCCTTGCTGTCGGACATGGACAGTATGTCCTCCCACGAGTCTCCGTTGGGTAGTGAGGGTAAGAAATCAAGGAAGAAAAAGAACCTCAAAGGGTTGTCCTAGTGGTCAAGGCTTGGCTTGGGGGTTTGCTCCCTCCAAGGTCTTAAGTTCAAAACCTCTTAGGTGTTACCAATCCTTTGGGGCTACCTACATAAGGTCTATGGGCTTTAGACTTAACTGGGCCATGTGGGTTGTAGGGTCTTGCATGGGCCCTCAGGGATTAGTCGGTTGAGCGTAAGCGGGCCCGGATACCCTGAGTTCCAAAAAAAAAAAAGGAAGAAAAAGAAAAAAAGGACCATCTTGGTGGATGAAATTGCCATTAGAGAAGCTAAGAGTAAGGCAGTGAGATGTTATTCCCAGCTGGCTTCCACCCGCAGTGGTGGCTCACCCAATCTCTAATCAGATTTATGGTTAATTGGGCCACCTGGAACATCAGGGGACTCAATGACTTGGCCAAGCAGGCCGATGTCAAGATGCTTATAAGTAAATGGAAGCTTAGTCTCATATGTATTGTGGAAACAAAGGTTCGGGAGGTCAATAAAGCAACAACCATTGCCTCCATCTGCCCCACATGGCAATCCATTGATAACTACTCTAATGCCTTGAAAGGCCGAATTTGGGTGTGTTGGGATCCACTCGAACTCTCACTTCAATCATGGCTGATCACGGACCAGCTCATCCACTGTGGTGTGACAAATATGAAAACTCAAGCCCAATTTGTAGCCTCGTTCATCTACGGAGCTAATGATTGGTATCAAAGGAAGGCACTGTGGCACGATTTGAAGAGCATCATCCCTGGTTGCCCATGGGTGGTAGCAGGGGACTTTAATTGTGTTCGCAATTCGGATGAGAAGTTGGGGGGTAAACCAATCAATCACAAGGCAGCTAAGGACTTCAATACCTTCATTGATGACTGCATGCTGGTTCAACTAAAGCAAACAGGCCTCTTTCACACCTGGAGCAACAAAAGTACTGGTAAAAATTTAATTATCTGCAAACTTGATAGGGTTTTGGTTAATCATGAATGGATGCAGGCTTACCCTTCTTCTGAAGCGGATGTCCTTGCCCCGGGCATATCCGATCATTGTCCGATCGTGGTATCTATGGCTCAAGAAACTTATCAAGGCACAAAACCATTCAAGTTCTTTAACAACTGGTGCATGCATGCCGATTTCCTTCCTTTGGTTGAGCAAGCTTGGTCGATCCACATCTCTGGTACACCCATGTTTAAGCTTGTCAAAAAACTGAAGAACGTGAAAAGGAAGTTAAAAGAATGGAGCCATCTGAAGTTTCATAAGCTGCATGATCAAATCAGCATGGTTAGGGCGGATTTAGAAGCTTGCCAAAGAAGATTACTCTCCTATCATGGTGACCCACCTTGGCGATTGAAGAGCAAAACCTTGTTGAGAAGCTCGCACGTCTGTCAGCTAATTTCGAATCCCAAACAAGGCAGAAGTCCCGAGTCTTATGGCTTAAGGAAGGCGATTCGAACACTCCTTTCTTCCACAAATCCCTAACTGGAAGGAGAGCCAACAACAGAATCTCTAGCATCTATCATGATGGGACCAAGTTAACAAATTGGGATGATATCAAGAGTTGCTTTGAATCTTATTATCATAATCTCTTGGGGGGACAGCCAGATGCTTGGACAGGTAATGAGGAAATTATTGATGCTTGCATTTCGGCGAAGATATCCGAATCCCAATCAATGGAGATGGAGAAAGAAGTAACTGAGAATGAGATAAGAGATACCATATTCAGTATGAATGAAGACAAAGCTCCGGGGCCGGATGGCTTCACTTCTAAATTTTTCAAAACTGCTTGGAACATTGTGGGGAAAGACACGGTGAAAGCAATAAAAAGTTTCTTCTCCTCCAAAGCCATGTTGCAACAGATTAACGCCACTCTTGTCACTCTCATTCCAAAATCTGGGAACCCAACAGTGGTAGGTGATTACAGGCCAATTTCATGCGTGAATACAGTGTATAAATGCATCTCTAAAATTATTGCAAACAGTATGAAGGCATGCATTTTGGACGTTGTGGGGCCTCAGCAAAATGCCTTCATACCAAAATGTATGAAGGCATTTACCAGCAAAATGCCTTCATACCAAAATGTATGAAGGCAAAATGCCTTCATACCGATCAGATAATATTATGATTGTTCAAGAGCTTATTCACAATTACCACCAAAATAGAGGAAGACCAAAATGTATTCTCAAAGCTGATATTATGAAGGCCTTCGATTCGGTAAGGTGGGAGATCATTCCACACATTTTAAAATCCATGCATTTCCCCCAAAGAGCTATTGATTGGATTATGGCGTGCATCACGTCGCCCTCGTTCTCTCTTATCATGAATGGGTGTTGCGTGGGGTACTTCAAAGGAGCAAAGGGGCTTCGCCAAGGTGATCCACTATCACCTTATCTTTTTGTGTTGGTTATGGAGGTGTTTAATGGCATCCTCAAGCGCAGATCTTCCCAGGGTTTCACCCATCATCCAAAATGCAAGAGAATCAATTTACAAAGTATGGCATTTGCAGATGACCTCATGGTCTTCATGAATGGCGACATTGATTCTATAAATACGGTGGTCGGAAGCTTGGAGGAATTTGGAATTCTTTCAGGTCTTTATATGAATCCCGCCAAGAGTGTCATGTTCACAAGTGCTATTTCCCAGCAAGTCATGGATTTTATCACTCTCACCTTGAAGGTTCCTATTGGGAGGTTGCCAATTCGATACCTTGGGCTCCCAATTATCTCTACTCGTCTCTCCCTGCGGGATTGTGAGCCTATCCTAATGAAGATTCAAAGCAAAATTCAGTCCTGGAAAGCTCGGATGCTCTCTTTTGCGAGTAGAACTTTACTGATTCAAACTGTCCTCTTCTCCACCTTGGTTAATTGGTTATCTATCTTTGTCCTCCCAAAGCAAGTTATCAATGAAGTGGAGAAACTTTGCAGGAACTTTTTATGGTCGGTCAAGGATCATCAAAGGAAGATCATACCCGTGAAATGGGGAACTGTGTGCTCCCCCAAGGAGGAAGGTGAGCTCGGTTTAATTGATATACAGAATTGAAACAAGGTGGCAATGGTGAAACACATATGGCGGTTATTTACTTCGAGCACATCCATTTGGGTTCATTGGACCAATGCCTACTTACTGAGAGGTAGGAGCATTTGGCAAATAAAGCCTCCTACTTCAGCAACGTGGGTATGGAACAAGATTCTGAAAAGTCGGGAAAAGGCCATGGATTTCATCAAGCATGAGATTGGGAACGGATTGTAGACTAGCCTTTGGTGGGATAACTGGCACCCCAAAGGAATGCTCTTGAGGATTTATGGTGAGAGAATGAGATATGATGCGGGGCTCCCTCTCAATGCTCCGGTTGCAGCCATCATTCACCAGAATTCGTGGCAGCCCCCTATTGCTCAAAGTTATGACCTCCTTGAAGTCTGGGATGACCTCCTCAATCTCCCAAACCCCGATCAGAGCAAAAGTGACAGGGTCTTTTGGAAGCTGACCACTTCAGGTATGTTCTCCATCAAGTCTGCTTACAATGCATTGAGACTAACGAACCAACATGTTCCATGGAGTAACATCGTGTGGTTTAAGGGCTGCATCCCAAGGCATGCTTTCATCCTTTGGCTATCCATACATCATCGTCTCTTGACTCAAGATAGACTTCTCAGAATGAATGTCACCAGCACATCCAAGTGTGTCCTTTGCCAAAAAAGCAATGAAGACTTGAACCACATTTTCTTCCAATGTGAGTATTCTGCAGCCATATGGTCAGATATCATGAAGCGAAATTGTGTTTCAGTCAAGCCAAACCAATGGACATTAATCATCGAATGGGCTAGCTTTTATTGGAAAGGGAAAAAGCTTCAACATACAATTGGGAAATCTACTTTCGCAGCGATGACGTACCACATCTGGAGAGAAAGAAATGCAAGACTCTTTCAAAACAAAGCCTCTCCACCTGATCTACTCTTGAAGGTGATCACCACGGATATCAAGATGAAGTTTGGTCTATCTACAGAAATCGTGAAGGATAACAGGCTAAATAGAATTTTTTTTCAAATTGGGAGATTACTCCTACATTTGTGTAGTAGGCGTGTTGGGTCCATGTACCTCTTGTTTTTAGTTGGGTCTTTGTACCTCTTGTCCCTTGTTTTTTCTTCTAGGCTTCTCATCTCGTAGGGTGCCTATGTTTGTTCGGGCTTCATTGTAATTATTATTCTATTAATTATATACTTGGACTCACTTTCCAAAAAAAAATTCATCTGTTTTCCCAATAATTGTGATAGCTTTTTACCAATTTGGAGTATCCTTGGTTGTGCTATTTCACCTATGTCAATTGGCTCAGTCTCCTCAATGTTGGCCTGGGGACCCTTTTCATGCCTTTCCAAGGCGAGTTGGATTTCAAGCCAGGTCTCCCATGATTCATCGTCGTCCTCATGCTCAGAAGGCTCACAGGGGACGATGTCTGAATCTTCTTGTTGCGATGGGCAAGTGCCCCAATCTGACTTGTCGAGTTCTTGCTCGTTTTCAGGATTGGACACTGGCTCATGCATTTCATTTATTATTGCCATCTGAACTGGCTTTTTAATTTCTTTTTGCTCTTTTTGTTCAATTATGGCAACCTCATTATCTATCCCGTGCCCCGGATCTTCCAGGTGTGCGTTGGGATTGATACTGAGATTACAATGCTAAAGTTGCTTACTTTTGTTATTTTTGTTTTTAGACAGATGCAAGTAGTAGGAATCATTCAGATATTCATTAAAAATTTCAGCAGTAGCTATAAAGGAAATTTCAGAGGTGACAGAAACCCCCTTTGGGATAGTAGCTTTGTTGATAGCAAAAGGCATGGCGCTCCAGTTCTTCAGTGGTGCCTCATCTTTCTTGTTGATGACAGCCATCACCCCCAGTTCTTTAGTCAGCACCATGTTAGCGCTATTGTCAGATGAAATGCAAATGGGATCATGTGCCCTGCCTACTGCCGGCTTGTTTTGGCTTCTCTCCGATTGGGGAGCACTGTCTGATGATACCCTCACCCATGACCCACTGAGGGGAATTGCCATCGGTATCTCATCCTCAGGTGGCATATAGGCAATGGTGATTTCATTGGCCAAATCAACTCTGGGTGGTGCAACTGCTATGGGTATTCCGGTTGGTATCCCAGGCACAGTAGAAGAGTAAGTTGGTGGCGCCCATTTGCCATAACCTGCATGATACACTTCTTCGAGTACTGGCCCTAGCACCTGAGGCATGCTGCGGAACATCCTGTTCAGCCCATCGCGAGTTCCCAGGTGTGGGATATAGGGAGGAGGAGGAGGCGACCTTGGCTTGCGGGTCGGTGTCCCTGAGCTGTCTCGCCCTTCCATTATGCAGACATACATGACTGGCCCTTCTGTAAGCACCTCATTTTTGTGCTCCCAGAAGTGCCGGAAATGTAAACCCTAGACGGAAAGTCAAACCCTAAGGGGCGAAAATTTGACCTTTTGATCAAATGATAAATTGGCCACCTTGCCTATCTCAATGGATAGAGAATCTCGACACAGTTCCAATGTAATTGAGTTTGCTGGAATCGGAGTCCAGATGAAGAATCTGCAGGCCGGTCAAACTTGAAGGGGAGTTGAAAGTTGACTTCTGCTAAGCCCCAAATCAGGTGCTTAGCCCTATCCCATTGGATAGAGGACTCCGATACGGTACTAACACAACTGAGTTTGCTCAAATCGGAGTCCAGATAAAGAAGATATGAGCAGTTGAAGTTCCCAGACAGCAATGCAGGAAATTGCACGTGGCAAAGGAACTGCACACATGGCGAGAAACGCAGTAAAATATCTCAAGGGGCAATCCGTAAATATCCAAAATCTGCAAAATATCTTAGGGTTTAATCCAAAATTGCGCAGGGGGCAATCTGTGAATATCTTCAGTGTCAAATCGATCAAATCCGGGGGGCAATCTGCAAATATAAAAAATATTGGCAGAATAACTGAAAATTATTTTCGGTTACACAATTTGTGTATAACCGAAATATATTTTCGGTTCATAAAGTGAAATCAAAAATCGCCCGACAGATTCTCTGATTCCGTACCTGACAGAAATTAATTGCTAATCAAGTGCAAAAGTAACCGAAATAAAATTTCGGTTACAAACAAATCTTGTATAACCGAAAATTAATTTTGGTTACCTTTTTTCTGGCTATAAATAGCGACTCCAACCATTTGGCTGGGGTTGGTTGCTTGCCGAATTTTTGCCCCTCCCTGCCCTGCTCGTCCCTCACCCCAAACCCCTTCCCAACCCTTCCTAACACCCCAAACCCCTTCCCAAATCACTTCAAACCCTTCCCCACCCCTTCTTTCTTCTCTCGGAGACCTTGGAGGAGGCCTTGTGAAGACTTTGTGCTTGGAGAAGTGTTGTCCAAGAGCTAGGGAGGCCTCAAGGAGCCTCAGTCACCTTCCAAGGAGGCTTTCAACCTTAAGGTATGTCTCCCCATCAACTTTTGTTTAACATATGTAAATTTTAGAGGATTTGGAGCATATCGATGTCATTGTGTGCTATCATGTTGTCCCCTTTTGCATGAGTTTGGTTCATCTCTTCCATTGAGTTTTCTCCGCATGAAGTAGAGCTCCCGTGGTAAGGGGACGAATTCAGTTGGCAAAGAGGGTCTAGGGAGTGGTTTGGTTGGTTGAGGGGGTCATGTAGCCCTCATTCGGCCACTGTCGTTGTTGGTTTTATGTCAATATGAGGTGCTTGTTCCTCCCGCTTGAAATTCTGATATATCCTTGGCATAAGCCCCAATTTTCCTCCCTTCTTTAAATGCTATTTTGATTAGGTTTTTAGAGGTAATATTGTCATGATTAATTGCGTGAGATGCATGCCTATTTGCTGTCATACGCATGCATAAAGCCTTTTTGTTAGTCATTAGGATTTTAAAGCATGCATTGTAGTAATTTGGCATGATTCCCACCCATGTGTAAGCATGCTGGTTTTGTTTTTTTTTTTTTTGGAAGGTAAGTCCAAAGTATGTATTAATAAACAAAGATTTACAATAATATCAAACCAAAAAAAAAGACGAAGTCTGCCCAACATAAGTGAGGCAGACAACCAAAAGACACTAGTAGCTAGTGAGACCTAGGGCCGAATTCCCAATTCAATTCCCAATTGGACATAAGTTGCTGATGGATGGGGGTGTCCTGGATTTTTGCTTGAACAAGATTTGCTTTGTCACGAACATCAGATGTAATTGTGGCAGTCAAGACCTGCCATGGCATGTAGATGTTGCTGAAAACCCGACGGTTTCTTTCCCTCCAAATGTGGTACACTGTGGCTGCTATAGAAAGTTTGAACAACATCCGGGCTTGAGGGCTGGCCACACGCAAGGAGGAAGCCCAATGCACAATCTGAACCCAAGATCGTTGTGCTCTATTTACACAATTGATGGATAGCATATGATTCCAGATATGAGAGCTATAGTGGCATTCAAAGAACAAGTGGGCATGGGACTCATCTGCAAGTCTACACATCACACATGAGGCCTGATCAATAACACGTAGCTTCATGAGACGGTCCCGAGTGAGCAGTCTTTGGTTTATGGCTAGCCATAATATAAATGCATTCTTCGGAATATGTTGTGGGAACCATACCAGATTATGCCAAGGAACTTGCACACGAATATTATCCAGGCTTTTATAGGCACTCTTGATATCGAATATACCTGAATTTGAGGGCATCCATAACAACTCATCATCTCTATCCGGTGTTGGATTCTTCAACAATTGGAGCTTGCTCCACACCTCAATTAGGTCAAGAGAGGCAGCTACAGGGGGGGTCCCAGATGTGATTTGAAATGATGTTGTCAACCATGGCATGAGCTAAAAGGCCAGAATCATATATCAAGCGATAGCCGTACCTGTTAAATAAGGGACCATCAGGATGCCAATTGTCATACCATATTGAGGTGGACTTACCATTGTTAATCTTCTTTTTCACCAGGTGAGCCATATCATGTCTTGTTCTTAGAAGCTTCCTCCATGCCCAAGAGCTACTTGCTGGTATATTAATGATCCAAAAGTTGCGACCCTTGACTAAGTATTTGTGAGCCCATTGTACCCACAAGGAGTCACTCTTGCTGAGGATACGCCAGATGTGCTTCATGATTGCAGCCTTATTCCAAATGCAAAGCTTGAACAATCCAAGACCACCTTCATTTCGTGGTGTACAAACAATATCCCAGCTTATAGGGGTCATTTTGTGCTTGAGATCAGGACCTGCCCAAAGAAATCTTCTAATAATAGTTTCCAATTCAGAAAGCACACCTTTTGGAATGATGAAAGAGGACAGCCAATGAACCTTGATAGAAAATAGCACCGATTTAATAAGGAGCAGCCTACCAGCGTAGGAAAGACTTCTACCTTTCTACCTTTCCAAGATTGGGTTTTTGCCTTGAGTTGCTTAATGAGGGGCTCACAATCTACCCTTGTGAGCTTGGAAGTGAATAAGGGAAGCCCAAGGTACTTAACCGGCAACTCCCCAATAGGAAATCCAGCCATCAAACTTAAAGCAGTTTCCTGCTCACAATCTACATTTTGTGCTGGTTTTGTTTTGAAGAAAAGGAAACCAAATCAGGGATACTCAGATCCCTGGTTGACCCTTGTTTGGTTTGGAAAAGGGGGAAAGAAACCCCTTGATTCCCCCTATTGTTCATTCTTGAAAGCCCCAAAGGGGGAGCCAAATGGCTCCAGTCAAACCATTGTGGGCCCACACAGGGGCCCACGGATGTCCTATACATGTCCACAAGTACCCTAGTTTGGTTTTCTGCTAGAAAAGTTAAGAAATGAGTTTCTGTAGTATGCCCGAAAACACAGATCGGTTATGAGTGTTTTCTGGCTTAACCGAAATGCATTTTCGGTTATACTTGCATGCATGTTTAACCAAAATCAAATTTCGGTTGCTTTTAAAATTTTCCAAAAACTTAATTTCTTGATGTTTGTTGATTGGTTACGATGTTTAAGCTGAACCAGATGAACCAGCAGGGTTTTCGGGCCAACCGGAAACCCAAAATGGTACATGGGCTCCCAAGCCCAATTGGATCGTTAGGTGGGCCTCCCAACGGGGCCCACCCAGCCCAAGATCACTTTTGAACATAAGCAAGATAATTAAAATAAGCTAAGTGCGCCAAACCCTATGAGACCCGCCAAAGCCCAATAAAAAGTGAAGCATGCCGGCTTAGTGTAAGAATGGTTGGCCGTGACCGTAGGCACGGGCCTGCCGGGCCCACTAAGCCCATCAATCCAACTGGACAGGGTCCAATACCCTAACCCATTGAACCATGGACCATCCGGTCCAAGTCTAGACCAATGGGCCCTGAGCCCAAGGTCTAGCCCACTTTTGGAAGCTTAAACAAGATAAATCCAATAAATTATTTTGGCAACCATGTGTGGCCCACCCAATGGGCCCACAAACTAGCCCGGCCCACCTTTGCATGAAAACCACTTAAATCCCAACTTGAACCCTAAAAGTAAAATCAATTGAACTCACCAAAGCTCAAAAGAGCCTCTCAGGCTAGACTGAGGCCCACCAGGGGCTTGTGGGTTTAACCAAGCCCACCAAGGAGACTGTGGGCCTTCCAACGGGGCCCACCCAATCAGGCCCAGTTCACTTTAAATAAACAAAATAAAATCAAGTAAAGGGACCCACACCATTCAGGTGATTCCACCAGACTTAACCAAAATACATATCGGATTAGGAATTGGGTGAGAACCAAAGTAAGTTGACTCAAACCAAAGAACCCATGGGACCCGTCATCCGACGGGGTGGTCTGGGGTGTCTACGAACTTCCCCAGACCACAACCGAGACCCTACTTAGAATCTCAAAGCTGCAGACCAAGCCCAATATACCAAATTAGGCACCCAGGTGTTCGCCTACACCCATCAGGCGGTGGCGACTTCGAATTCCCCTGTGCAGCGTTTCCGACGAGCGCACAGCTTGGTGACTCCACTGGGGACTTTCGACCCGATAGAGCCCCTAGTTAGATGAGTTAACCCAAGAGCGATTAGTCGGTTTTAGGGTTCTTACCATCTCATTTAGTAAGGTACAGAATACGCGTAATTACGAATTCTGGGGAGTCATGTTGAAGGGACGCGATAATTGCCCAAGGCAATTGGAATTTAAGCGGACCATTGTGCCCCTCCAATTACCTGGGGACTCTCCCAGAACCTCGTATTGCGTGCCACATATGCACCTTACTATAGGATACGGTGAAAACTCCTTTATCAACCAAATCCAGATGAAACTCACCCGATTAGACACAGCACGCAGCCCAACTGCACACACGGGCACACCACCACACCGTGGATGGATTTTTTTATTTTTAGTCATTTGTAATAAACTGCGTGGGGTGACACACACGAGGAAGGCTGCGTGAATGATCCGACCTTGAATGAATGAGTGAAAGCGGATACTGCATCTTCTTTACCAAGAATTTGATCTTTCTAGTAGCCTACCCTTTTGATTCCTATAAACTGATCTTTGGGATGGTATTAGCACCTACGCTCCCGTGGCTTGCCGGGGAAAGTAGGGTAAACCCATCCCCCCAGTTTTTTGGAGTCCATTAGCACCACAGGTTTCTTGCCGTGGTACGTGAGGATCCAAACTGGTCCAGACCCTTGTAAGCATATGTCTCGGGCTGGGTATCCTTCCCCACCTAACGTTTCTAAATAAACCACGCGTTGTGCATGTGAGGGTGATTGTGTTGTGAATGATGATACAAGATAAGTAAAATTGGAATAAAAACCAGAGTCCATTAGAGGCAACAACCCCCGCTTTTTTGCATCAAATTGAGTAAACCCTAGATTCTGGGATACCTTAGCCCTAATTTAGGAAACTAACCTAACTTTGATCAGGGGAACCACCCCTGATCCATGCATTGAGTCTTGTAAGCTATGGGTCTTGACCCATTAAAGTCCACTGGGAGCACTTTAAGTCCAGATTGGTCTTTTAGAGTAGACGAAAGCCGGCCAGATCAGACAAATAGATGAAAGCATGCCAGATCAGAATAAGGGCACCAAACCCTAGATCTAGGAATTTTTAGCCTACCTGAAAGCAAATAAAAGAACAGATGAAAGACAGAAGACTGATTGGGACTTGAACGTGCTCCTCTTCACAAGTATGTCTAAGAGTCACGCCTCAACTGGTGCCAACCCCTAGGACCACACACCATGTGTGCCTGAATCTAAATTCTGCACTGTTTTAGTTTTTTGCTTTATTCTGTGAGGCATGTTAAAACTGCTGGTGGTTAGTCCTTTTGCTTAAAATTATGCATATTTTAGAACTAATTAAGAGTTTGGTGTGGAACCTCAAATTGATTTGAAATTTCGGTCGGATAGTTGGCATGGCATCCTCATCCTCATCTGAGAGAACCCGTTTCCCTAGGATATAAAAGTGCTCCTGGGATACCCCCTGGATCCGCTCTTGGACTAAGCAACTCCGAGGGAGTGAGCAGATTGAATGGGAGCACAAATACCACATGGGACAGACTTTGTCCCTGTTAAATGTGCCAATCAACTAGGATATGATCCAAGCAGCTTTACTGTTTTGGGATCCCAAGCTTTCAGTGTTTCGATTTGGGATTAATGAGTTGACCCCCACAATTGAGGAACTTGACCTGTTCCTCCGATTTCGCGACTTAGGAGAACCCGCTAGGCCAAGTCTCAAACAAAATGAAGCGTGTGCTTTCTTTGGCCTCTCAAGGGGAGAATTCCAGACCTTAGGAGGTGACAAGTCATTTACGAGGGTCTCCAAAACATTCCTTACTGAAAAGATAAGAAACAAAAAGCAGGAAAGACCCCGGGCTTGGTTTGACACCTTCACCCTTGTGGTTCTATCACAAATCTTCTTTCCAACTGGGGGAGACACCATTAATTTGGCCCTCATGGAAACTATGGATCAACTTAGGGCAGGGTACCAAATCATGCCACTGATCCTAGTTCAACTATTCCATTCCCTAAATTTGTCCAAAAATGGAACCCGGAGGTTTCAAGGGTGTACTCCCCTTCTCCACATTTGTTTTTTGGAAAATAAGTCTAAATATGCATTATGAAACAAAGATTTACAACAAGGCCATCACACAAGAGCAACATTCACCTCTTAAAGCAAGAGGAGGCTTACAAAAGCATTAGACAGAAAGAAAAGAACATAAAAATCACATCATCCAGATTGGATGAATGTCCCAATTCAGGCATATTTCTCGATGTCTAGGGGTGTCCTTTAGTACATGGTCCTTGTTATAATAACACTTTCCTTTGACATCCCTATCAATCCGCTCCACTGTTTCCTCAATGGTAGAAGCTTTGTTTTGGAAGGATCTCATATTTCTTTCTCTCCATATGTGGTATATCATTGCAGCAAAGGAGCACTTCCTTATGATGGATATGAGGTCCCTTCCTCCCAGTACATGAGTGGCCCACTCCACCATGCCATCCCAAGGGCCAACACTCTTATTGATGCAGTTTTTCTTCATGGTATTTCTCCAAACTTCCTTCGAGTAAATGCACTCAAAGAATAAATGGTTATGTCTTCCATGTGACACTGGCACAGAACACATGTACTGGTCTGAATGATTAAGTGCCTCACTAGCCAATCCTTTGTAGGAAGTCTCTTATGTGTAGCAAGCCATAACATGAATGGATGCTGTTAGCACCTGATTTTTGCACCCCCAAAATAAAGAAAAATGAAAAGTCAAAAGTCAAACCCTGACGGGGCTAAAAATTAACTTTTTGATTCAAGTAAATTTGGCCATCAAACTTCATCTCATTGAAAAGAGCATTGCAACACGATTCCAACGCAACTGAATTTGCTGGAATCGGAGTCCAGATGAGAAAGATATGAGCTGGTCAAAATTTTTGGGGAACAAAAAGTTGACTTTTTGCTTGACCCCAATTCAGCTGCCAAACTTGACCCCAATGGACAGGTGGTTCCGAGCCGGTTCGAACGACACTAAGTTTGTTGAAATCGGACACCGGATGAAGAAGTTATGAGCAGTTGAAATTTCAGAAAACTGCCCATATGGCAAAAAAAGGCAGCAAAAATGGAATAAACCAATAAAATAAATAAGATAAATGTGTTTAATAATATTTTAATAAAGAGAACCTCGCTTTTTAATAAAATAATCGAAAAATCGAATAAGAATCTTGCAAAAAACCAAATTGAATAAAGGTTTGAAATCCAAACATTTTAAAAACGTGCTGGACCGTATTTGAATTACGGGCAGGGCATGCCCGTATTTGAAATACGGGCAAGATTCTGGTAGAAAACACGCGTCGCTGTACGGCGGGACACGCGTTCCGTACGGCCGATTCGCGAGATTCGCAAATGTGCTTTTTTCGCCCGTATTTGAATTACGGGCAAGACACGCCCGTACTTCAAATACGGGCACGCCCCTTTTTGCCTATAAATAGAGAGGCCACCCCCCTCATTTCAACAAGCCTTCTCCTTGGCCTCTCCACTCTCTGTCTGTGAATTAACCACGGCAAACCTGTGTCCAACTTCCATCTCACCCCAATACCTATACTTAATGCCCGAAATACCCTTGCCATCTTAAAGTCATGCTTAGACCCCCACATACTTCCTTTTGAACCCAATCTTATACCAAACCTCTTCCAAAATCAATCCAGAAAATCCAAGGAGACGCGGAAGCGCTGCCAAATTATCTGGAGAACCACAACGAATCAAGAAGGTATTTGTATGGTAAAAAGTTCCTTTGATCAGTTCATTTTATGCTAATATAAATCTTTCTTTCATCTCTTATTTTCTTTACATTATACTAACCTGTTCATTGAAGTTTTGCATGGTTAAGGGATGTCTCATATATCCCTACAAAGAAAAGGAGACTAAATCCATTAAAAGCAAAAGATTTTTTTTTTGGAAGGTAAGTCCAAAGTGATATATTAAAATAAAGATATGTACAATGACAAATCAAACAAGACAACCCAATGTGCTCCTTAATGTATCAGGGCACATGACAAGAACACAAGAACACAAGAGAATACAAGAATACCCAATCATCACCTTACAAGTTCCCACTCTAAATCCCACCTATGAACAAGATGGTGGTGGAGGGGGGAGTCAGGTAGAGCCACACGCTTCAAGTTAGCTTTCCCTCTAACATCCAAAGCAATTAGCGACCCCAAATCTTCCCATGGCATATAACAATTTCTGAATACCCTTCTGTTTCTTTCCCTCCAGATGTGGTAGACACTTGCTGCAAAAGAAAGCTTGAAAATGAGGTTGGCATGTAGGCTACGAAGCTTCAAAGATGCAGCCCATTGCACAACATCCACCCAAGAATGATGTAGTCTTGCGACTCCATTACGCTCCAAAACATGGTTCCACACATGGGCACTATAAGTACACTCAAAGAATAAGTGTGAGTGAGACTCGTCATGTGCTCTACAGAACACGCACGAAGGGTTGTCCACAATACCCTTATTACGCAACCGATCCTTGGTTAGCAACCTTTGGTTCACAGCCAGCCATAGTATAAAAGCATGCTTAGGGATGTGTTTGGAGAACCATATGAGTCCATACCATACCACTTGGCTCCTATGCGTATCAATATGCTTATATGCACTGGAAATGTCAAAAGTACTTGATTTTGAAGGAGTCCACACTACTACATCTTCTCGATCAGGTGATGGGTGCGGCAGCTCATCAAGCCTACCCCAGACTTCAATTAAATCTGGAGATGCAGCTACAGGAGGGTCCCATGTATAACCAGAGATTATGTTGCTAACCATGGCATGTCGTGTGAGACCAGAGTCATAGATCAACCGATTACCATACTTACTGAAAAGGGGCCCCTTCGGATGCCAGTTATCATACCACAAGGAGGTGCTCAAACCATTATAGATCTTCCTTTTGATTAGATGAGCCATTCCATACCGCAACTTAAGAATCTTCCTCCATGCCCATGAAGAGTTAGTAGGCACATTTATAGTCCAGAAATTCCGGTCTTTCATAAGATACCTGTGTACCCATCTAACCCAAAGAGAGCTGCCAACAACCAGAATTTTCCATATATGCTTCATTATTGCTGCTTTGTTCCATGTATTTAAGTGGAGTATCCCAAGGCCACCCTCCTTTTTTGGAGCACAAATGATTTTCCAGCTAATAGGGTTCATTTTCCGTTTAAGGTCAGGTCCCGACCATAGAAACCTCCTGGAAATCTTTTCCAATTCTAGAATAACGCTTTTAGGTATGATGAAAGAAGAGAGCCAATGAACCTTAATAGAGAACAAGACAGCTTTAATGAGAGTAAGCTTACCCGCATAGGAAAGGCAACGTCCTTTCCAAGATTGAGCCTTGGATTTAACTTGGTTAATGAGGGGCTCACAATCTCTCCTTGATAGCTTGGCAGTAAAGAGAGGGAGTCCAAGATACCTAACTGGCAGATCTCCATGAGGAATTCCCGAGAAGGTACTAAGCTCAATTTTCATGGCATGGTCCACACCACTGAAATATATGGAACTCTTCTGCTTGTTTAAATGTAGCCCCGTGAGTTGTTGGAACTCATGGAGGGAGTTGAGAATGCACTGCAAGGAGGAAGTGTCAGCCTTGGAGAAGATAAAAAGATCATCTGCGAAGCATAGCAACTTGAGGCCTATGGCCTCACATCTGTAGTGATACATAAAACCATGGGTAGTGTTCCGCTGCAATATCATATGAAAGATCTCCATCACCAGCACAAAAAGGTATGGAGACATAGGATCACCCTGCCGTAGCCCTTTAGCTCCCTTAAAGAAACCACAGAGAGAACCGTTTATCATCACTGAAAAGGTTGGAGTAGTTACACACTCCATTATCCAGCTAACAAACTTACTTGGGAATTGTAAGGCATGCAACATCTCTCTAATGCACTCCCATGAGATCGAATCAAAAGATGTGCTAATAAAGTGATGTGCTAATAAAGTGATAAAATGTGATTTTTAAAGGGGATTTACTCTCTTTAAACAAAACCAATGTATCCCTTACTTATGTCCTGCTAAGCGTTATATAACATGCTGGAAAAAGATAGGGAACAAGAGAAGGAGGGGACTTTGTGACATTACAAGATGTTGAAGACTCAAAGAATATGAAAAGGAAGGAGAAAAATGGCCTTTTAGGCCAAATGAAGCTGATATAGAATCTTGAAAGAAATTCGGAAGCTCAACAGAGGTCTCCAGAACACCCAAGAAGGCCACGGGATTGATCCCAGGAAGAATCGGCGGCAAAAATGCAAAACTGGAGGCGCCCGTAAACTCAGAACGGTCCCGTCTGGACCGTGTTTGCTTCACGGGCAAGGCAAACCGGATTTCTTCTATGGGCGACGGTAAACCGTATAGAAAATACGGGCTAATGTAAAAGTAATATAAAAAATGTAATTTTTCGGCCCGATTGGATCTATTCCAACCTGAACCGGCCCATTTAACAACTTGGGCTATCTTAAACCCATTTTTTGGACCGTGGGCCCAAATGGGCCCACTAAGACCACCCTGGGCCCACGTGTGGGGGCCATCTTAGACCGTCCCAAACCCGGCCCGTTTCCAATAAAACGGGCCCAAGGCCACTGGACTTTGGCTAATGGGCCCATTCCAAGCCCACTAAGCCCAAACTAAAATTGTAAATAAATAAAACTTAATAAAATAACCAAATGGGTTACCCAATAACCCAACTGGGCCCAAGGCCCAACCTTGGAAACCCACGGGTCTTCCAACGGGACCCGGGTCCAACCCACTTCACTTAGATAAATAAAAAGATAAAATCAAGCTAAAGGGGACCCACACCTCCAGAGGGCTCCGCCAGACCTAATAAGGCAGCATGCTGGTCTAGGAAGGGTAAGATTGACTCAAAAACCAGGGAGACCCGAGGGACCCGTCAAACTGACGGGGCAGGCCGGGGTGTCTTAGGGCTTCCCCGGACGTAACCGAGGACTTAGCTAGATCTCTAATAAGCCGCAGACCAGACTTAGGCCCAGATAGGGCAAAACCGTGTCTGCCCGCACTCTCAGGCAGTGGCGACTCCGAATGTCCCGAGGCACGCACTCAACGTGCGCCCGGTGTGCGATCTAGGATCCAGGTTTTAGGTGTGCACACATGCCTAGGGATATTACCTTTAAACCACACCAGTTTCCTCCAAGGGACTGGAGCACATGTTTCACGCAAGTCAGATGGAAGACATCTCACTTCCATTTGGTTGCAAGACCACCTGATGGTGTCATCACCCGTTAGTGCACATTATGGGGTAGCCTGCGATAACATCATATGGCTGGCCTGAAGAGAGATCAAACCAGACCTACCTACCCGGGAGGATTGGTTCAACCACTTTCTACATCAAAAGGGAGAAACAGACATCCGATGGTGGGGCACATATAACATCCCCTATACCCCCATCATAGCTTTCAAGAAAAGAGAGTGCCTTGCCTTGATAGGCCTCACCCATGCTATGCAGTACTATCCGATTTGGGTTCTGAGACAGTTTGGGAAGCCGTAGGGAATCCCAGTTAAGGACAATGCGGGTGATTTGACTGGTCCACTCACTAAGGGACTAAGGACGCAATTGCTAATGGAGTAGAAGACGGTGTGCGTATATCGGAAAGACGTCTTCATCGAATCACACTTTCGTGACTACGAGCAGTGAATAGCTCGGGAGTTCAGCCATGACGGCCCCCGCCTCTTCAACCTGTCGCTTCAAGCGACATTCTAGTTCCGCCCCTAACACATATAGGGACAGGGTGGCCGAACTGCAGGAGACCCACTCCCGTATCAATTCAGCTTATGTGGATTCGGAACAAGAGAGTAGGCAGGCCAATATGGCCTTGCAACATGAAATGGAATTGGTGCGCAAGCGCACTAAGGAGGACCGACGTTTGCAGAACAAGCTTCTGCGAGCCTTGAGGAGGCAAGACATGTCCTCCCACTATGATGATGACCAACCTAGCTAGACTTTGGCTTTGTTGTATCTTGTTATGAATGATGATGTACTTTGTGCCACGGCGGCACTTTTTGATTAAAGCATGAATTTATTTTCACTCTGCTATGTTGTTCGGACTTTACAAAACAAGAATTTGAAATAAAAGAATTAATTCCCTCCAATAGGGCAGCTCGGTCTCCAGCAGACCCGCTTTTCTCAGAGAATTGCAATGTCCTGGTCGCTGCGACCACCTAATTTCCTTTAATTGCATATATTTCATTGAGATCGTGAAAACCCGGCATGTGTCAAAAGCACCCAACACTTTGAGCTCAGATCGCACCCGTTTGTATCTTTTCAAGATCATTCGGTCAAATCTTAGGGCACCGAAACCACCGACGGATGAGTCGGATATTGGTGGAGGGGCGTCATGGCATAGCCTACCCCTGTTAGTGATACCAAAGCCATCGATGGTTGAATCGGATATTGGCTGCGGAGCGTCCGGGTACTACTAGCTGAAATCTTAGGGCATCGAAACCGCCAACGGATGAGTCAGATATTGGTGGAGGAGCGTCCTGGCATAGCCTACCCTTGTTAGTGACACCAAAGCTGCCGATGGTTGAATCGGATTTTTTTTTTGGAAAGTAAGTCCAAAGTGATATATTAAAGAAAAGATATGTACAATGACAGATCAAACAAGACAACCCAATTGGCTCCACCCCAGGAATTTCAGTCCATAGCCAATAGCCCGAACCAGTATTCGGCGCTTCAAAATGATGCCTTGATTGAGATGGTGGAATCCTCGTCAGGAAGTGGTGGGAAAAAGGCTAAGGCTAAGAGAAGGAAGAAAGGGGTTCTGTTGGTGGATGAAATCGCCATGAAGGAGGCTAGGAAGGCCCTGGCTTCTAAGCATGCAGAGATTGGTCCTTCTTTTAATTCCTTATGATTAAGTGGGCTACTTGGAACATAAGAGGGTTGAATGACACTGCTAAGCAGTGTGAGGTGAGATCTCTTATCCAGAAAAACAAAATCAACTTAATCTGTATTGTGGAGACTAAAGTAAGGAGTATAAATAAAGCGATGGTGCTATCTACTATTTGTCCTTCATGGAATTCGGTGGATAATTATGCTAAGGCCTTGAAAGGCCGAATATGGGTGTGCTGGAACCCGAATGATATGGTCCTTAGTCCTTGCTTTGTCTCGGATCAAATGATTCATTGTCAGATTGGTCTCCTTTCAACTCAACAGGCATGCATGGCTTCTTTTGTTTATGCAATGAATGATTTCAGAATGCGGAGATCGCTATGGTATGACATCAAAAGCTTAAACCCAGGATGTCCTTGGATCATTATGGGTGACTTCAACTGCGTTAGAAGTGCCCAAGAGAAGTGTGGGGGAAAACAAATTAATGGGAAGGCAACCAAAGAGTTTAACGAGATAATTGATTCTTGCTGTCTCTCAGATCTGAAATACAAGGGTGCAATGCATACATGGAGCAACAAGAGCACAGGTACAAACTTAATACAATGCAAATTGGATAGAGTGTTGATTAACCATGAGTGGCTGCAGGAATTTCCTAATTCTGAAGTTGAATTCATACCCCCGGGAATTTCTGACCATAGTGCAGTGATCGTCTCTATATCTCAAACCTTTGGTTCAGGGCCCAAGCCGTTCAAATTCTTCAACTTTTGGTGTTTCCATGATCAGTTTATCCCTCTAGTGGAACACGCATGGTCTATACAGGTGAGAGGGTCTCCAATGTTTTGTCTTGTGCGGAAGTTGAAGGCCGTAAAATATGCCCTCAAAGAATGGAGCAGGCAGGAATTTACAAATCTGGAAGGCCAAGTACAGGCTATTAGAGACGAGCTTGAATTATGCCAAAGGAGCCATGCAACTAATCCTCAGGATTTGGCTTTCAGGGAAAAGGAAATGGAGCTATCTTCAAAGCTCATTGTTGCCGACAGGAATTTGGAAGCTCAACTGAAACAGAAGAGTCGGGTTAGTTGGCTACGTGAAGGGGATTCAAATACGAGATTCTTCCATGCCTCCCTATCTAGTAGAAGAGCAAATAACAGAATCATATCAGTTTACGATGAGAAGGGGTCAAAATTTGTTGAATGGAAGGAGGTGCAAAGAGTGTTCGAGGATTTCTATGTTCATCTATTGGGTACTCGGGATCCACTCCCTCGGCAAAATGGGGACATCAACCAATTCATCTCAAGAAGGCTTGACCCGGAGTCCTCGCTTGGCCTTATTTCGGAAGTCTCGGATGAAGAAATCAAATCAACTTTATTTGGTCTCAAGCATGACAAGGCCCCAGGCCTGGATGGGTTTACTCCTATGTTCTTCAAGAAGGCATGGCACATTGTTGGTAGGGATACTCTTAAGGCTATCAAGAGCTTCTTCACTGATGGTCGTCTTCTTAAGCAGTTAAATGCAACTCTTCTCACCTTGGTCCCCAAGTGTCAGAATCCTACCTCAGTAGCAGATTACAGGCCAATTGCATGTGTGAATACAGTGTACAAGTGCATTGCTAAAATCATTGCGAATAGACTCAAGAACGTTGTTGAGAATCTGGTTGGAGAGTTCCAAACTGCTTTCATCCCTGGGAGAAAGATGGTGGATAACATCCTCATTGCTCAAGAGGTGCTCCACAACTACCACAAACACAATGGTTCACCTCAATGTGCATTGAAGGTGGATATCAGGAAAGCGTTTGATTCAGTTCGATGGGACATTCTTCCTCCACTTCTTAAGGCAATGAATTTACCTGACAGATTTATTGGGTGGATCATGGAGTGTGTCACTTCACCAGCGTTCTCTCTTGTCTTAAATGGTGGCCTTGTGGGGTTTTTTAAAGGTGAGAGGGGACTTCGTCAGGGGGATCCCTTATCCCCCTACCTCTTTGTTATGATCATGGAGCTATTCATGGGAATTTTAACGGCTCACTCTCAAAATGGGACTCTCTTCCACCCGAAATGCAGTAAAACTGGAGTTAGAGCTTTGTGTTTTGCTGATGACTTGATGATCTTTTCCAGACCAGACTTCGGGTCAATGGACTCTATCTTTCACTCTCTAGATTTGTTTGGGAACTTATCTGGTCTCCGAATCAATCCATCCAAAAGTCAGCTGTTCATGAGTGCCACTCCCTTGGATATTCAGTCCCAAATCGTGGATAGGTATGGGGTTGCCTTAGGTTCTCTTCCAGTTACTTATTTGGGGGTGCCAATTATATCTACAAGGTTAAGACTCGTCGATGGTGAGCCTTTACTAATGAAGGTAAAGAACAGAATTCAAGCTTGGAAGGCTCGATTCTTGTCGTATGCAGGAAGACTCCAATTGATCAAATCAGTTCTTTTTGCCATAGCAGTGAACTGGTTATCTGTGTTCTTCCTACCAAAGAGGGTTCTGGATGAGATTGATAAAATGTGCAGGAATTTCTTATGGTCTGGAGTTGAGACAAGAAGAAGAATTACTCCTGTGGCTTGGGCTGCCATTTGCTCCCCTAAGAGAGAAGGAGGGTTGGGGATCATCAACATTCATCACTGGAACAAGGCTGCTTTGAGTAGATACATTTGGCGTTTGGTTGTGGATGATAACTCCCCCTGGGTCCGATGGATAAAGGCTAATAACTTGAGGAACAAGTCGCTTTGGCAAGTGAAGACTCCAACCTCTACAACTTGGGCATGGCGCAAGATCCTGAAATTAAGAGACACAATATCACGCTTCATCAAGATGAAGGTTGGAAATGGGAATAGAACCTCACTATGGTATGATAATTGGTTGTTTGATGATTCTATCTACACAAGGTATGGGGACCGAATAATCTATGATTCTGGACTTCCAAGGAATGCTAAAGTGGCTGCCATAATTGATGCTAATCAATGGGAGCTGCCGGCCGTCTCTCATGACTTGATAGAGGTGGGAAACAAGCTTCACAACTCCATGCAGCCTGATTCTACCAAAGACGACCAAGTACTTTGGTTGCCTTCCCCTTCAGGGCGGTTTGCTATCAAAGATACTTACCATGCGCTTCGTGTGAGTGGGCAAAAAGTGGGATGGTGGGACCTTGTTTGGTTTGATGGCAATGTCCCTAGACATGCGTTCTGCTTATGGCTTGCCATCCACAGAAGGTTGCTCACTCAGGATCTTCTACTCAGCCTCAATGTGGTAAGTTCTTCACAATGCCCTTTCTGCAGGTTGCATGATGAGAATGTTGACCATCTCTTCTTTGGATGCTCGTACTCCAACCACATATGGGCTAACACGTTGAAGAGGAATGGCATTACAAGGACTTCAGCCTCATGGAGTAATACTATCGAGTGGGCTTCCAAGAGGTTCCGTGGGAAAAGGTTAGTTGACAAACTAAGGAAAGCTTCAATGGCAGCTGCGGTTTACCACCTTTGGAGGGAGAGGAATCGAAGGATCTTCCAAAATAAGGCGATGCCACCCCATGAGCTTGACAAATGGTTGATTATGGACCTTAGACTCAAGTTCTCTAGGGAGGAGAGGGACGATATGTGCCAAGAAGCCTCCCGAGTTTGCCAGAATTGGTGTATAACACCTACAGCACCTTAGTGCGTTCCATGGTTTCCTTTCATGTGTCTCACTTAGTGACACATGTTTGGTGATTTTGTCATGTCTATGTCGTTTGCCGGTAGAGGCATGTTTGGTTGTTTTTCCATTTGCCTTGGGCTTCAGCTTGTACATATCTTTTCCTTAATATAATCTTTGGACTTAATTTCCAAAAAAAAAAAAAAAATGTGCTCCTTAATGTATCAGGGCACATGACAAGAACACACAAGAACACAAGAGAATACAAGATAACCCAATCATCACCAATGTGCTCCTTAATGTAGCAGGGCACATGACAAGAACACACAAGAGAACAAGAGAATACATGATTACCCAATCATCACCTTACAAGATCCCACTCTAAGTCCCACCTATCAACAAGATGGCGGTGGAGGGGGGAGTCAGGTAGAGCCACACGCTTCAAGTTTGCTTTCCCTCTAACATCCAAAGCGATTAGCGACCCCAAATCTTCCCATGGCATATAACAATTTCTGAACACCCTTCTATTTCTTTCCCTCCATATGTGGTAAACACTTGCTGCAAGAGAAAGCTTGAAAATGAGGGTGGCATGTGGGGTACCTAGCTTCAAAGATGCAGCCCATTGCACAACATCCACCCAAGAATGATGTAGCCTTGCGACTCCATTATTCTCCAAAACATGGTTCCACACATGGGCACTATAAGTACACTCAAAGAATAAGTGTGAGTGGGACTCGTCATGTGCTCTACAGAACACGCACGAAGTGTTGTTAACAATACCCTTATTATGCAACCGGTCTTTGGTTAGCAACCTTTGGTTCACGGCCAGTCACAGTATAAAAGCATGCTTAGGGATGTTCTTAGAGAACCAAATGAGTCCATACCAAGCCACTTGGCTCCCATGGTATCAAAGTGCTTATAAGCACTGGAAATGTCAAAAGTACCTGATTTTGAAGGGGTCCACACCATTACATCACCTTGTTCAGGTGATGGGTTGGTAGCTCATCAAGCCTACTCCAGACTTCAATTAAATCTGGAGATGCTGCTACAGGAGGGTCCCAAGTATAACTGGAGATTATGCTGCTAACCATGGCATGATGTGGGAGACTAGAGTCATAGATCAACCAATTACCATACTTACTAAAAAGGGGCCCCTCCGGATGCCAATTATCGTACCACAAGTAGGTGCTCAAACCATTATAAATCTTCCTTTTTATTAGGTGAGCAAGTCCATACCGCAACTTAAGAATCTTCCTCCATGCCCATGAAGAGTTTGTAGGCACACTTAAAGTCCAGAAATTCCGGTCTTTAATAAGATACTTGTGTACCCATCTAACCCAAAGGGAGCTGCCATCAACCAGAATTTTCCATATATGCTTCATAGTTGCCGCTTTGTTCCATGTATTCAAGTTGAGCAACCCAAGGCCACCCTCCTTTTTTGGAGCAGAAATGATTTTCCAGCTAATGGGGTTCATTTTCCGTTTAAGATCAGGTCCCGACCATAGAAACCTTCTGGAAATCTTTTCCAATTCTAGAATAACTCCTTTAGGGATGATAAAAGTAGAGAGCCAATGAACCTTGATAGAGAACAAGACAACTTTAATGAGAGTAAGCTTACTCGCATAGGAGAGGCAACGTCCCTTCCAAGATTGAGCTTTGGACTTAACTTGGTTAATGAGGGGTTCACAATCTCTCCTTGATAGCTTGGAAGTAAAGAGAGGAAGCCCAAGGTACCTAACTGGCAGATCTCCATGAGGAATTCCTGAGAAGGTACTAAGCTCAATTTTCATAGCATGGTCCACACCACTGAGATATATGGAACTCTTCTGCTTGTTTAAATTAACCCCAAAGGGTTGGCCTAGTGGTCAAGGCTTGGGGCCTGGGGGTATGCTCCCTCCAAGGTCTCAGGTTCAAAACTTCTCAGGTGCTATCAATTCTTTGGGGCTACCCCCAGGGCCTTTGGCCTGGTAATTACCCGGTTTGTGTGGGACGGGGGGACTGCACAAGCCCTTGGGGATTAGTCGTGGTGCGCGCAAGCTGGCCCGGATACCCCAAGTTTCAAAAAAAAAAAAAAAAAATGGAGAGAGTTGAGAATGCACTGCAGGGAGGAAATGTCAGCCTTGGAGAAAATAAATAGATCATCTGCAAAGCATAGCAACTTAAGGCCTATGGCCTCACATCTGTAGTGATATGTAAAACCATGAGTAGTGTTCCGCTGCAGTATCATGTGAAAAATCTCCATCACCAGCACAAAAAGGTATGGAGACATAGGATCACCCTGCCGTAGCCCTTTAGCTCCCTTAAAGAAACCGCAGAGAGAACCGTTTATCATCACTGAAAAAGTTGGAGTAGTTACACACTCCAATATCCAGCTAAAAAACTTACTTGGGAATTGTAAGACATGCAACATCTCCCTAATGCACGCCCATGAGATCGAGTCGAAAGCTTTACGAATGTCCACTTTGAGAGCACATTTTTTATGAGGACCATGCAGGTGATAGTTATGTAATAATTCATGGGCAAGAAGCACATTTTCAGAGATACCCCTCCTTGGGATGAAAGCTGATTGGATTCTCCTAGGCATCCAAGTGAGATCAACAACCCAGAACACCCATCCTGCCGGAGAGCCAAAGACAATGATAGAATACCCTAGTACAGAACTGAATAATCACGAGCTGGTGGTCGTGAGCTGGTGGTCAGGTGCTGGTGGTGAGGTACTGGTGGTGGTCGTGTGCTGGTGGTCATGAGGTGGTGGTGAGCTGGTGCTGGTGGTCGTGAGCTGGTGCTGGCGGTGAGGTGCTGTTGATGCTGGTGGTCGTGAGCTGGAGGTAAGGTGCTGGTGGTCATGAGCTGGAGGTCAGGTGCTGGTGGTCGTGAGCTGGTGGTCAGGTGCTGGTGGTGAGGTGCTGGTGGTGGTCGTGTGCTGGTGGTCATGAGGTACTGGCGGTGAGGTGCTGGTGGTTGTGAGGGGCTGGAGGTGTTCAGTGGCTCGCTGGTTCTGGGTTTGGTTCGTGGATCTTTCAACGCAGATTTGGTGCTGGTCGGGGTAGTCTGAGGTGTTGATCTGAGGTGGTTTGAGGTGCTGTGCGTGGTGGTCTGAGCAACATCTGGTTATTTTGAAGTGTCTCTCGTGTCTGCTCGTGGAGCATTGTTTGTTCGTTTATGTTCAAATTCTTCGTGGAGCATTGTTCATTTCTGTTCGTAGCTGTCGTTTCCGTTCGTGGAGCATTGTTCATTATTATCAGTGGTTATCGTTTGGACTGCTGTTCGTGGCTTTCGTTTCTGTTCGTGGGTTCACTGCTTAGAGCTCGGGTGTTATCGCATGTGGGAGTTGGTGTCTGTCCCTGCTCTCATCGATTCTTAAGGACCTGGCCTTCTGTTCGTGGCTTGTTCGCATGGTGCTTGTGGACGATTCTAGGACTATTGATCGTGATTCTTCTGTGCGTGGATTGTGGATTGTGGATTTCGGATTTCGGATCTCCTTTGCATCAGAGATCTGGTTTCTGGTGCTGGTCTGAGGTTGTTTGGGGTGCTGTCGCCTGAGTGGTTTTCCGGGGTTATCAGTGGCATTACGGCATGGTTTCAACAGTGGTATCGGCTCATGCGACTTCAAATTTGGAATTCCCGCCACTGCCTAACATGCCTGTCGCACCTGGTACTACTGCGACTGCCACCATCAGGCATGCAACTGGGGCTGCAGGCGGAATTACTCTAAATGAGCATGAGTTGCAAGAGCCAGGAGTCAATGTTACCGTTTTGAGCTCCTGCTGTGCTCAGAGGTCTGAACCACCTGTAGGCCTGAATTCGCAGGGGGAGGCAGGATCTAAAAAAACATGGAATAGGTTGTTTGACCTACCGAAGTGCTCCAAGACAAAACTGAAGTACCATAGGCCTGAGATTATTGATGGCAAGGTGGTGGTGTACCCTCCCCCTACAGTGGCAGAGGAGGGTATCAAACATTGGGAGGGGAGTTTAGTTGGGCACTTCCTTGACAAAAGATTGCCTTTTGGTGTCGTAAAGAGCCTTGTGGAAAGGCTGTGGAGGAGGTTTGGCAAAGTAAATGTCTCGGCAGTGGACAATGGCTTCTTCATTTTCAAATTTGAAGACGCAAGTGTGAGCTCAAGAGTCTTGCAAGAAGCTCCATGGCACCTAGCTGGACGTCTCTTAATCCTGAAGGAGTGGGAACCAAACATGCAGTTTGTTAAATCCCAGCTAAGCAAACTACCCCTTTGGATAAAGCTCTACAATGTCCCAATGGAGTACTGGACTGAGGAGGGGTTAAGCTTCTTGGCTAGTGGGGTGGGTAAGCCTCTATTTCTGGATGAGCATACGGAGAAGAGAACACGTCTTTCATATGCCAGAGTTTGCGTTGAAGTTGATTTGGAGAGTACATGGCCTAAGACTATTTTCCTCAACCCATGTGGAAATGGTTTGGAGGAGGGGCTTCAAGTTGATGTCGAGTATGATTGGAAACCCATGAGCTGCCACCATTGTAAGGTGTTTGGGCATGATGATACCAAGTGTAAAGTTAACCTAGGAAGGAAACAATGGAAGCCCACGGGTAGAATGGCAAATCAGGCACAAGGAGGTGATGTTAACCCATTGCTGCATGATGAAATTGTGGAGATTCAAGGGGAAGTGGGACCAATGTCGACTGGTGAACCACTCCCTAATAATGCAAACGATGAATCAGAACCTTGGCAAATAGTCGGAGTTAAAGGAAAAGAAGTGCTTCGGACTATGGTAATGACAGAAAGAAGTGAACAAGGAGAGTGTAGCAACAACGTCGAGGTAGTAACCATCTCCCTGACCTCCATCTCCGACCAACCATGACCTCCACCTCCATCTCCGACCAACCATCTCCCTGACCTCCATCTCCGACCAACCATGACCTCCATCTCCGACCAACCATCTCCCTGACCTCCTCCCTGACCTCCATTCCCTTCAGCAAGCTGTGCTCGTGACCACTTCGGTTCGTGACTGTTCGTGACTGCCCACCTTCGTGACTGTTCGTGACTGCCCACCTTCGTGACTGTTCGTTGTTTTTTCTCCGGCAACTTTGTGACTGTTGTTCGCGGATTTGGACTGCCTGGTTGCTCGTGCTCGTGGATTGCGGACTGTTCGCGGATTTGGACTGCTGTTCGTGACTGTTCGTGAATGTCCGCCTTCGTGACTGTTCGTTGTTTTTTCTCTTCGGCAACTTCGTGACTGTTGTTCGCGGATTTGGACTGCCTGGTTACTCGTGCTCGTGGATTACGGACCTTTGTTCGTGGATTTTCTCTGTTCGTGGATTTCGTTCCTGGATTTTCGTTCCTGGATTTTCGTTCCTGGTTGTTTGTGGATTATTGTCCTGGTTGTTTAAGATTATTGTTCCTGGTTGTTCCTGGTGGATTATTGTTCCTGGTTGATTATTGTTCCTGCTTGCTCCTCGTTGTTCCTCGTGGTTCTTCTGGTGGATTCGGTTCGTTATTTTGTTCGCGGTTCGTAATTTTGTTCAACGGCTTTCTGCTCGAGGACTATCACTTCTGCCCGTGGATTATTGTTTCCTGTGGAACCTTGCCCGTGGATTATTGCTGTGGCTATTCTGTTGTGGTTCTCACCTGTGGATATTCTTCAGTCTGGTAGTGGCTATTTTGTTCATGTTTTCCGTTGCTGTTTGTTCCTGTTCGTGGTGAAGCCTTGCCTGTGGCTTTCGTGTCTTTCTGTTCGTTGCTGTATGTTCGTGATTTTATGCTTCTGGATATCTGTTCGTGAGCTTCTCCGTGGTTTTATTGTTCGTGGTACTATTGTTCGTGGCCCTTTATTGTTCGTGGTTATATTGTCCGTGGCTTTATTGTTCGTGGTTATCTGGGTTTCTCTGTGGTATCAGTTCTTCTCTGTGGCATCTGTTCGTGGCTATCGATCGGGGTTTCCTCTGTGGATATCTCGTTCGGGGTTTTCTCTTCTCGGGTTCCTTGTCCGTGGAACCATCTTTATTCATTGTATTCCCTTAGTGGGTTCTGCTCGTGGAGATCTCTAAGTTCTGCTCGTGGAGATTTCTTCTCGGGTTTCTCAGGTTTCTTGTCTGTGGAGATCTCTTTGCTGTTTCTCTCAGTTGGTTCTTATCCTGTTGCTGGTTCTCATTGTTCGTGGATGTATCTTGTTCTGGTTTGAGAGGTTCTCTGAGGAAAATTTGCTTGGAGGGGACGCCTGCAAATTTTTGCTCAACATCAATGGAGTCTGCTTCGCTTCAGGCCTTCCCGCCTCTGGGGACGCCTGTTTCTTCTGCGCCTTCAGCGAGTTTTGCGCCTATCCCTGCAGGAGCTGCAGGAACCGCAGAAGCCGTTGACCACATTGCTTGTGATACTGTTAGGGGCACCTCTTCTCAGCCTACTTTGGGTATTGCCCAGCATTCTCAGCCTTTGTCTCAACCAAATATGGCATGGTCCAACCTGTTTTCTGCAGGCAATCCGCCAAAGTCCAAATTGGCTTTTCACAAGCCGGATATTGTTGATGGAAAGGTTATTGTCAAGCCTCCTCCTGAAGTTGCTGCGGAAGGAGCTAGGCTTTGGAGTGATTGTCTTGTGGGACATTTCTTGGATAAAAAGCTTCCTCTTGCTGTGGTTAGAAGCTTGGCTAACCGTTTGTGGGGTAAACTTGACCAGGTCCAGACGGTTGAGCTTGGTGATGGTTTTTTCATCTTCACCTTCTCCAATTCCCTTGTTCGTGATAGGGTGCTTCAGGCTGCTCCTTGGCACTTTGGTTGTTTGGCAGCACCATTAGGTCCCCACCCTCGTTGCAAACAACCTCCTCCTTTCCTTTGCCATTAATACAGTGCCATTGGTTGGAGTGAGCTTGGTTTCCACAAATGTCTCCTAAAGGAGCAGCATGGTCCTGGTGGCAATCACCTTCTCTAGCAAATACATCTTTGAGCACTCTCCCAGTTGGAACCCACTTCTTCTGCGCCTCACAAATGTAATACTTGTACTACTTTCGGCCACTCAGAATTTAATTGTCTAAGGATGATCAAGAAGTGGGTTCCAACTGGGAGAGTGCTCAAAGATGTATTTGCTAGAGAAGGTGATTGCCACCAGGACCATGCTGCTCCTTTAGGAGACATTTGTGGAAACCAAGCTCACTCCAACCAATGGCACTGTATTAATGGCAAAGGAAAGGAGGTTGTTTGCAACGAGGGTGGGGACCTAATGGTGCTGCCAAACAACCAAGATCAGATTGTTGTGGGGGCCAATGGCACGGACTCAAATGGTGTTGGGGCCGGTTGCATGGAGCAAGGCCAGCATGTCATAGTGGTCGATGATAGTGTGTCAAGTGTTGTGCATCATGATAACTGTCAAGCAAGCATCTCTACAGAAACGGTAGACAAGAGTGGCACGCATACCTCACCTCCTTTGCATCACAAGACCCCATATCCATAACTCCCAATCGGTTTGAACTGGCTGATATGGATCATGATGTTCATCATGCGAACTCATCTTCGTCCTCATCTCGAAAGAAGAATAAAAAGAAGAAGAAGCTGCTCGTGGATGAGATTGCTATGAAGCATGCTAATAGACAACCTGTTGGAAAGGTTCTGAGTAGCGTTGATGATGCTCACCCCATTCCATGTGGAATGGGGTGAGCATTAGGGGCCTTAATGGCCCTGAAAAGCAAATGGAGGTACGGAATCTGATAAGATCGAATAATCTATGCCTACTTGCTATTGTGGAAACAAAAGTCAGACAAATGAATGCTGCTTTTATAAAGGACATGATTGCTCCAACTTGGGAACTTGTTACAAACTATGATAGTGCTCTGAAGGGGCGTATTTGGATAGTATTTAATCCTAATGAAATCCGATTAAGAAAGGTGGATGGTAGTGACCAGTTTGTGCATTGCTTTGTGGAGATACTCAACAAGCATGTGAACTGTTACCTTACAGTTGTTTATGGTGCAAATGATGCTGCTGAGCGGAGGCTATTGTGGAGACAGCTTCCCTTACTTGCTCCTACACAACCATGGATACTCATGGGTGACTTTAACTGCATGCGATCTGCTTCAGAAAAGTTAGGGGGTAAAGAGATCAACCATGTTGCCACTGACGAGTTTAATGCGTGCATTGATGAATGTGAAGTTGTTGAGCTCAAATCTAAAGGGTTATTTTATACATGGGCGAACCAAAGTGAGGGGCAAAGGCGTATCACATGCAGGTTGGATCGTGCTCTCGTCAATCTACCTTGGCACCACGCCATGTGCCCATCTGAAGTGCAAATCATGAATCCGGGCATATCTGATCACTCTCCATTGCTGGTATCAATTTTCTCTGATTGGAAGCAAGGTAAGAAGCCATTTAGATTCTTTAATTTTTGGGCTCAAAGGCCGGACTTCCTTCCTTTGGTTGAGGAAGCTTGGAAAGTAGAAGTGTTTGGCTCCCCAATGTTTCGAATTTCTAAGAAGCTTCAAGAAGTCAAGCTTAAACTCAAGGAATGGAGCACTCGACTGAATTTTGCTCAAATCTCATCTCATGTCCATCATGCTAGGCTGCGTCTTGAACAGGTCCAGAAGCAATTGCATGATGAACCCCAAAATGCCACCCTTGCTCAACTCCAGACCTCACTAAGGCAGCAACTTTACCACTTATTAAGATGTGAGGAATCTCAACTCAGACAAAAGTCAAGGGTTCAATGGTTGGCAGAAGGTGATAGCAACTCCACTTTCTTTCATAATGCCTTAAAATCAAGAAGAGCCCTTAATAATTTTTCCAGCATTTTCACTGAAGAAGGCCACAAGTTGACCAAGCAAAAGGATGTTTCGGATCACATTGTTAAGCACTTTCAAGACAACTTGGGTACAGTTGAGAATTGTCACCTTGATGGCATGCCTTCCTTTTCCACATGTCTTACCCAAGATCAGAAATGCCAGCTTGAGGAGGAGGTTACTCGTGAAGAAGTTAAAGCCACGATTTTCTCATTAAAAGATGATAAGGCTCCTGGCCCTGAAGGCTTTACACCTCACTTCTTCAAGAGGTGCTGGGATATTGTGGGTGAGGACACACTGGAAGCGGTGCTAAGTTTTTTCAAAGATGGATCCTTGATGAAACAGTGGAATACCACAGCTATTTCCCTTGTGCCAAAATGTTCCAGCCCAAGTAAGGTCTCCGACTATAGGCCTATTTCATGTGTCAATACTCTTTACAAGTGCATTTCAAAAATCATTGCAAATAGGCTCAAAAGAATTGTTGGTGATATTGTTGGAAATTACCAGTTAGCTTTCATCCCAGGGCGGGGTATCTCTGAGAATGTGCTTCTTGCCCATGAATTATTACATAACTATCACCTGCATGGTCCTCATAGAAAATGTGCTCTCAAAGTGGACATTCGTAAAGCTTTCGACTCGATCTCATGGGATTGCATTAGGGAGATGCTGCATATCTTACAATTCCCAAGTAAGTTTGTTCGCTGGATAATGGAGTGTGTAACTACTCCAACTTTTTCAGTGATGATAAATGGTTCTCTCTGCGGTTTCTTTAAGGGAGCTAAAGGGCTACGGCAGGGTGATCCTATGTCTCCATACCTTTTTGTGCTGGTGATGGAGATTTTTCATATGATACTGCAGCGAAACACTACCCATGGCTTTACGTATCACTACAGATGTGAGGCCATAGGCCTTAAGTTGCTATGCTTTGCAGATGATCTATTTATGTTCTCTAAGGCTGACATTTCCTCGCAGTGCATTCTCAACTCCCTCCATGAGTTCCAACAACTCACAGGGCTTCATTTAAACAAGCAGAAGAGTGCCATATATCTCAGCGGTGTGGACCATGCCATGAAAATTGAGCTTGGTACATTCACAGGAATTCCTCATGGAGATCTGCCTGTTAGGTATCTTGGACTCCCTCTCTTTACTTCCAAGCTATCAAGGAGAGATTGTGAGCTCCTCATTAACCAGGTTAAGTCCAAGGCTCAATCTTGGAAGGGACGTTGCCTCTCCTATGCGGGTAAGCTTACTCTCATTAAAGCTGTCTTGTTCTCTATCAAGGTTCATTGGCTCTCTTCTTTCATCATCCCTAAAGGAGTTATTATAGAATTGGAAAAGATTGCCAGGAGGTTTCTTTGGTCGGGACCTGATCTCAAACGGAAAATGAACCCCATTAGCTGGAAAATCATTTGTGCTCCAAAAAAGGAGGGTGGCCTTGGGTTACTCCACTTGAGTACATGGAATAAAGCAGCAACGATGAAGCATATATGGAAAATTTTGGTTGATGGCAGCTCCCTTTGGGTTAGATGGGTACATAGGTATCTTATTAAAGACCGGAATTTCTGGACTTTAAGTGTGCCTACTAACTCTTCATGGGCATGGAGGAAGATTCTCAAGTTGCGGTATGGAATGGCCCACCTAATTAAAAAGAAGATTTATAATGGTTTGAGCACCTCCTTGTGGTATGATAATTGGCATCCGGTGGGGCCACTTTTCAGTAAGTATGGTAATCGGTTGATCTATGACTCTGGTCTCACACGTCATGCTATGGTTAGCAGCATAATCTCTGGTTATACATGGGATCCACCTGTAGCAGCATCTCCAGATTTAATTGAAGTCTGGAGTAGGCTTGATGAGCTGCCACACCCATCACCTGAACAAGACGATGTTGTAGTGTGGACTCCTTCAAATTCAGGTACTTTTGACATATCTAGTGCTTATAAGCACTTCGATACACATAGGAGCCAAGTGGCTTGGTATGGACTCATATGGTTCTCTAAACACATCCCTAACACATGCTTTTATATTGTGGCTCGCTGTGAATCAAAGGTTGCTAACCAAGGACCGGTTGCATAATAAGGGTATTGTTAACAACCCTTCATGCGTGTTCTGTAGAGCACGTGACGAGTCTCACTCACACTTATTCTTTGAGTGTACTTACAGTGCCCATGTGTGGAACCGTGTTTTGGAGAATAATGGAGTCGCAAGGCTACATCATACTTGGGTGGATGTTGTGCAATGGCATCCTTGAAGCTGGGTAGCCCACATGCCACCCTCATTTTCAAGCTCTCTTTTGCAGCAAGTGTCTACCACATCTGGAGGGAAAGAAACAGAAGAGTATTCAGAAATTGTTATATGCCATGGGAAGATTTGGGGTCGCTAATCGCTTTGGATGTTAGAGGGAAAGCAAACTTGAAGCATGTGGCTCTACCTAACTCCCCCCTCCACCGCCATCTTGTTGATAGGTGGGACTTAGAGTGGGATCTTGTAAGGTGATGATTGGGTAACCTTGTATTCTCTTGTGCTCTTGTGTGTTTTTGTCATGTGCCCTGATACATTAAGGAGCACATTGGGTTGTCTTGTTTGATTTGCCATTGTACATATCTTTTTTCAATATATCACTTTGGACTTACCTTCCAAAAAAACAAAACGTCGAGGTAGTACCTGAAATGCCTACTCAAGCCACCACGGAAGCCATTGCACAAGGACAATCCGAGAACCAGGTCATGAATGAAAGCCCGAACAGATTCGAGATTTTGTCCTCGGTAGCCCAAAATGGCATGGATCACCTTGAAGGAGAAAGTGCTGGAGATAGGTCATCCAAAAGAAAGAATAGAAAGAAGAAAAAGATCCTTGTTGATGAAGTGGCAATGAAAATGGCCAAAAGGTCATATGGAATTGAAGATGGTAAGCGGAAGCTTGATAGGCATCTACCATCACCCCCCAAATGATCAAGATCGCCGCATGGAATATTAGGGGATTAAATTGCCCCGTGAAGCAGTTGGAAGTTAGGAGAATGATTGAAGTTAACAGACTAGCCTTTGTTTGTCTTGTTGAAACGAAAGTCAGGGCAATAAATGCCCAAGTAGTGAAGAGCTGTATTGCTCCCCATTGGGAACTCATCTCCAATTACGATAAAGCTCTTAAGGGCCGCATATGGATCATGTACAACCCAAAGGAAATCCTTGTCTCAAGGATATCGGCATCTGACCAGTTTATCCATTGTGGCGTGGAGTTTGTAGTAACTAAGAAGTTTTGTTATGTTACATGTATTTATGCATCCAATGATTGCAGTGAAAGATCTCATCTTTGGAATGACCTCAGTAAGGAAGTCACTGATCTACCTTGGCTTGTAATGGGGGACTTTAATTGTGTTAGAAGGGATAATGAGAAGATTGGTGGTAGAAGTATAAAACTGAGACCAACCCAGGAGTTCAACAGCTTCATAAACCAGGCTAGGCTATTTGACCTAAAGTTCAAAGGTGCATTTTACTCATGGTCTAACCAAAGTAAAGGCAATAAAAGGATCACATGCAAGCTGGACCGTGCCCTCACCAACTTATGGTGGGCATCTGAATTTCAACATTCCGAAGCAGAGTTCCTTAACCTAGGGATTTCAGATCATTCCCCAGTCACCATTTCGTTGTACCCGAAGCCTCCTCAAGGTAATAAGCCGTTTAGGTTTTTTAACTTTTGGACTGATCATGAGGAATTCTTGCATATTGTTCAGGAAGCATGGCAGATTCAGGTAATGGGAACCCCGATGTTTAGAGTGGTGAAGAAATTGCAGCAAGTAAAAATCAGACTTAAGGCATGGAGCAAAAGCATGAAATTCTCACTCTTAGAGGAAAAGGTCAAGTCCACTCGTGGTGATCTTGAGGGCTGCCAGAAGGAGATTCAATCTAGACCCACATGTCAAGAGCTCCATAGGAGAGAGCGATCTCTAAGATGTGAGCTAATGCAGTTGATGAAAGATGAGGAATCACAGGTGAGACAGAAATCTCGTATTCTTTGGATGCGAGAAGGGGACCTCAACACTCCTTTTTTCCACAATAATCTCATAGCACGAAGGGCTTTCAATAGCATTCAAATTGTGTATGATGATGAAGGGCAGAAAGTTACTGATTTTATGGGAGTTAAGGACGTGTTTGTACAGCATTTCCGAAGGATACTGGGTAATGCTACTGTTACCACTCATGAGGAGATTGCCATGCCTGAATTTGATAGAAAGCTTAATGAGGAGCAGATCCAAGAGATACAGGCAGATGTCACGATGGAGGAGATTAAAAATACCATGTTTGCACTCAAAGATGACAAGGCTCCTGGTCTGGATGGTTTTACAGCAAAATTCTTTAAGAGGTTAGTGGGGAAAGTCTTTAAGATGACAAGGCTCCTGTTCGTGAAGGAGCAACATTCGTGCTACTGTGTTTGTGAAGGAGTAGCTAGCAAGCGTTCATGCTACTGTGTTCTTGAAGGAGCAGCAAGCGTTCGTGCTACTGTGTTCGTGCTTCTGTGTTCGTGGGTTCGTGAATCTCTCGTGACGGTTCGAGCATATGATAGTTCGTGAATCTGTTCCTGGGTTACAACCTTCATCTGTTCGTGGTCTCTACTGCTGTTGGGAGTTTTTGGACTTTGCTCGCTTCGCCGTCTTGTCGATTATTGTTCGTGGTTTTTCTTCAAAAGCTTAGCTCGTTTGTGGATTATTGTTCATGGTTTTCTTCTGCCTGTGCTCGCTTGTGGATTATTTTTAGTGGATTTCGTTGCTGTCGTGAGTGGCGGTTCGTGGATTATTTACCCAATTTTCGAAGCTTGGGTTCACGCCTGTGGTGGTCACCTGTTGCTGTGGTCGTCTTTGGGGTTTCTTTTCTGTGTCTTGTTCATCTGGAGTTCTCGTGGTGATTTTCAGAGGAGCTGTGAAGCGGTGTCGTGATTTTCAGTTCTGTACCAGGGTATTCTATCACTGTCTTTGGCTCTCCGGCAGGATGGGTGTTCTGGGTTGTTGATCTCACTAGCGGTTTCAGTAAGTGGTTTTTGATTCCGGCCATCTAGTATGGAACCGATGCCTAGCAAGCCTATTATTGATTCAAACATTGAGTTCCCGCCCTTGGGCGTTTCCAACTCTTTTTTGGGAGAGTCAACTTCTGCGGCCGCTGCCTACTCTCCTGACCTTGCAAGAGCAGCAGCCATTTCTGACCTAGGACCTGCTGTCCATGAAGTTATTCAGACGGAAGCTCCTCTTGGCAGCGATCATAACCAAGTGTCACATCCCATTTCAAGTAATATGCAGACTTTGTTGACTAACAATGGTCTGGGTGGCAGCAAGTCTGAAGAGATTGTTGTTTCTGGAGCTGACTTTCATCCTTCTCCAGGCAAGGTGGCAGCTACTGGAGAGGCAGCCAATTCTGACTTATGCGTTCCAGCAGCAGACGCTGCCCCTTTATTTAGACCTCCTGTCCCTGGCAGTGATGTGTACCATGCTCCTTTATCTCTTTCAAGGAATGTTCCTCAGCCTACGTTCTCTGAGCAGCAGTTTTCTTTGACAAAAAAGGCACGAGCTGGCAGCATATCTGATGGAATCACTTCTGCAGGAGCCATTTTGTCTGCTCCTTCTGGAGAGGTGGCATCCTCTCATAAGCCTTGGTCCAACCTTTTTGAAAGGTCTGCACCATCTAAACCAAAGCTCCAGTATTATCCCCCCGGGCTCATTGAAGGTAGAGTAATGGTTTCCCCCCCTCCGGAAATTGCAATTGAAGGTATTCGTCAGTGGGAAGGAAGCCTTGTGGGACTTTTTTTAGATAAAAAACTCCCTTACTCAGCTGTGAATAACTTGGTACAGAAAATATGGAAGAAATATGGGTCCGTCCAAGTTTCCGGACTTGAAAATGGATTTTACCTCTTCAGGTGTGAAAGTGAATCCATGCGTGATAGGATTCTGCAGGAGTCCCCTTGGCATTTGGCAGGTAAGTTGCTATTATTGAAACAATGGGAGCCCAACATGCAATTGGTTAAGTCAAAGCTTAATAGTGTTCCAGTTTGGATTAAACTATTCAATGTTCCCATGGAGTTCTGGACTGCGAAAGGTCTCAGTTACATTGCCAGTGGGGTTGGCAAACCGCTGTTTATGGACAACCAAACAGAAATGAAGTCGAGACTATCTTTTGCTCGTATATGTGTGGAAATTGGGATAGATAGCCCTATGCCGGAAGCTATTTATTTGAACACATCTGACTCGGTTCATGAAGCTCTTAAAGTTGATGTTGACTATGCATGGAAGCCTCAAAAGTGCATGCAGTGTAGAGTTTTCGGACATTCTGAAAAACAATGCAACAAGAGTACCACTATCAAATGGGTTCCAACAAAGGAAAGCCCCGATGGCCCAAGTAATGTACAAGATCGTGCAGGTTGCTTAGATTCTTCGAATCTGACATCAACACCCCAAGCTAGCAATGAATTATGTCTAGATAAGGAATCAGGTTGGAAAAAGATCTCTTCTAAAGGAAAAGAAATAATGGTTGAGGACGTGTTGCCGGTTCATGATTTAGTCCCTGGCCAAGGCTCCCTTATACCTGATGGTGATGGATATCCCATGAGGGATCAAGAAAAGGAAAGAGAACCAGAAATCATGAAGCCTAATTTACCACAAATCTCTGGAAATGGTGACTGTACTAAGTGCGCAGAAGCTGCTAACAGACATCAATCTTCCCCTGATGAAGGTATGTTGAAAATCCAGGTTCCATCCTCCCCTGAAGTCAATCTTCAAAAAAATATGGAAAGCCCCAACCGCTTTTCTGTGCTTAGTGAGGAAGTGTATCCTCAGGAAAGTAGCTCTTCGGCAAGTGAAAGTAAGATGCCAAGGAAATCGAAGAAGAAGAAGAAAGGTACTCTATTAGTAGATGAGAAAGCTATGAAAGATGCAAAGCTCAAGTCTTCACTTATCACTCCTACTGTTGGGGTGAAGTCTCATCTTAATCCTGTCTCTTATGATTAAGTGTGGGGTGTGGAATATAAGAGGTCTAAATGACCCAACCAAACAATTTGAGGTTAAGTCGTTCATTGCTCAGAATAATCTCAGCCTCATTTGCATTCTTGAAACAAGAGTTTTTTTTTTTTTGGAAAAAGTAAGGTATAATATTAAGAATAAAAGGGAAAACAATACAGGGGGACGTGGGAGATGGCCACGTTCAAACAAACTACAATCTCCCAAACTACATAGTGGAATGTGACAATTTGATTACATGGTGGAGCCTCCAATTGTCAAAAATTTTCCTATTACGATCGGAGTCTTTGGTCAATAGATTCTGGTGGAGAAGCCGTGCTTGGACATCAAACCGAATGTAGGAAAATATCTCGGAGGCTGGTAGGTAACTGTTCTTGAATATCCTTCTATTCCGCTCCTTCCAGATGTGGTAGACTGCTGCCCCCAATGATAACTTAAAGATGATAGTGGTGGGGTCTGAGGGAGTACCTTTCCTTGTTGCCCAAGCTATTAGATTGTCCCATCTACGCTTCACTCTCTTAAGACAGTTAGCTTGGAGGATTGAGTGCCATACCTGCCAACTGTAGCTGCATTCAAAAAACAAGTGGTGAAGATTCTCAGTTCCCCTTCTACATAAAATACATGTTTGCTGATTTGTTGTTCCCCACTTGTTAAGCTTGTCAAGAGTGAGTAGACCCTTATTGAGAGACATCCAAAGAATGAATGCATGCCTTGGAATGTTAAGGGGGAACCAAACCAGCCTATTCCAAGGGACAAGGTGACGATCAAGATGGATGAATCTGTAGGTGCTTGCAATGTCGAAACCACCTGATTTTGATGTTATCCACACAATCTTGTCTTCACGAGATGCATCAGGCTTTGGTAAAGTAGAGAGTTTGCTCCATAAATCCATCAAATCTGCCGTAACTGAAAGAGGAGGTGACCAATCATTACCTTCAATGATAGAAGCAACATCTGCAGAAATTGGTAAACCCGAGTCATACACGACTCGATTGCCAAGCCTTGAAACAATTGGTCATCTACAGAAATTGGCAATCGTGTATGACTCGATTGCCAAACCCAAGTCATACACGACTCGATTGCCAAGAGTTAGACTTGTCAATAAGACAACTGTTCATTCTTTAATCTGTCCAGAGTGGAGAGTCATTGACAACTACTCGAAGGCTCTAAAAGGAAGAATATGGGTCTGTTGGGACCCGTGTGAAGTAGATATTCACCCAACCTTTGTTTCTGACCAGCTACTTCATTGCCAAGCAATCTTTCGGAAAACTCAAAAGCAATGTACATACTCTTTTGTCTATGCCTCAAATAATTATATGGTGAGGAAAGCCCTCTGGCATGACATCAGAAATTTTATCCCAACCGGTCCTTGGATCATGGCAGGTGATTTTAATTGTGTCAGGAATTATTCAAAAAAAAGTGGAGGTCAAGCTATTCACAAGGCTGCTTCTGATGATTTTAATTCACTCCTTGATGATTGCATGCTCTTTGATCTCAAGTACAAAGGTTTTCTACATACCTGGAGCAATAAAGTTGAAGGCAACCGTATGATTACCTGTAAACTCGATAGAGTCCTTGTAAACCATGCATGGTTACAGGAATTCCCTCTATCAGAAGTTGATTTTGTACCACCAGGTATTTTGGATCACTGCCCATCTATCCTATCTATTTTCGAAAAGATCTACTTTGGTCCAAAGCCATTTAAGTTCATTAACTTTTGGGCGACTAATGAAGATTTCCTACCCATAGTTGCTGAAGCATGGAATTCTCAAGTAGCAGGTTCTCCCATGTTTTGCCTTGCACAGAAATTGAAGATAACAAAGCAAAAGTTAAAAGAGTGGAGCAAGAACAAGTTTTCTAACATGGAAACTCAAATACGTGAATGCAGAAAGGAGCTACAGACCTGCCAACAGTTGCTGTTTGCCAATCCTCAATCTGAGGATCTAAGTCGTAAGGAGAAGCTTCTAACTAAGCGGCTTGCTTCAGAATCTCTTAATCATGAATCCCAAATCAGGCAAAAATCTCGTATTCAATGGCTACGGGAAGGTGACACCAACACAAGCTTTTTTCATAAATCACTAATTGGTCGTCAAGCTATAAATCGCATTATATCTGCCTATGATGAGAATGGAAACAAGCTAACAGATTGGGGTAAGGTCAAGAACTTATTTGAACAGCATTATATTGATCTTCTAGGTACGAGAAGGCCACAAGATGGAGCAAGCCAGCATGAGATATCTGATTTGATACAAAGAAATCTTGATCCAAGAAATGAAGCTGATCTCATTGCACATATCTCGGAGGAGGAGATTAGAAGCACAATGTTCAATCTTAAGGAAGACAAGGCTCCCGGTCCGGATGGTTTCACTGCCAAATTTTTTCAGAAAGCATGGCACATAGTAAGTAAAGATGTAGTGTCCACCTTCACCTCCTTCTCCACCTTCATCTTCTCCATCTCCTCCATCTATTCGTGTGCATCTCCCCCCCCCCCTTCTGTTGCTGATCGTGTGCTTGTAGTCGTGAGTGTGCATCCACCTGTTCGTGTGCATCTCCTCCATCTGTTCGTGAGCTTCTGCATCTCATCCACCTGTTCGTGTGCATCTCATCCACCTGTTCGTGTGCATCTCCTCCACCTGTCGGGAGTTGCTTCTGGTTCGGGAGTTGCGTCTGGGTGAGCTTGTTTCCGTCAGGTTCGTGAGCGTCTGGTTCGCGAGTTTTGCGTCTGATTCGTGAGCAAGATTATGGCAAGCTTCTGGTTCGTGGTTTCCGTTCGTGTTAGTGGATTCTGCTCATGTTAGTGGATTCTTTCCTGATTGTTCGAGGTTGTTCGTGGTTGATTACTGCTCCTGGATTATTGCTCCTGGTGGTTTTTTCTGGTGGATTATTGTCCGGGAATTATCGTTTTCTGGGGAACTTGCCCGTGGTCTTTCGTTGTGACTCACGTTCGTTCCTGCTCGTTACTGTCCGTTCCGGTTCGTTGCTGCTCGTCACTGTTCGTTCCGAGATTTCTGCTCGTGGCCAGAGAAGAATTGCTGCCGGAGTTATCTGCTACTGGTGCTCTGCTCGTATTGACTGTCTGCTCGTGGCTTCCGATTTGCGGCTTCTCGTGCATCTCCATCTTATGATCTTGGATTACTGGATTATCCCGTGCTGCTTCTGTTTGGACTATTCTGGTTATTCTGGTTTTCATTAGTGGATTATTTCTGTGCTGCTGCCGTGGCTCTCGGATTATTCTGGTTCATTGGATTATCATCAACGGAGTATCTTCATCGGATTATCATCATCGGTTTTTTCTGGTTCATTAGTGGATTATCTTCATCGGATTATCTGGGCTATCGGCGGGTCTTCGTTCTCACCTTCATCGGATTATTGGATTATCTGGGCTATCTGCAGTAGGGTGTTATTGGTTCTGGGTTATTGTCTGTCTTTGTTCTTGGGTCTCCGGCAGTTGGGTGTTATTGGTTTGCCTGGGTCTCGGCTTCCTGGGATTTTCGGCAGTCTTTGGCAGTCTTTGGTTCTCAGGGTCTTTGGTGCCTTGTCTTCGTCTCGTGGGATCTCTGTTGGTCTGGGGCTGTTGTGTGTGCGATGCTTGTGTGTTCTTCTCTGCATGTCTCCGCAGTTTTTTGAGGCTGAGACTGCTCTGTGCTGTTGCCTGTGATGGAGCAGGCTTCCCCTGCTCCGGCCTCTTCCCGGTGGCCTGTTACTCCGGCTCTTGCTCCGGCGGGTGTTGCATCTTTCGAGGCCATGTTCCCGCCTCTGGGTCCTTCCTCATGCTCAGTCCTTCGCCAGGGTTGCAGCGGAATTGGCGCTGTTTCGGCTGGCCCTGACCTTCTGGACCATGTCAGCTCTCCAGTTGCTCGTCCTGGTATTCTTCCTTTGCATGGCGTTACGGCGAATGCGTCCCATTCTCTTTTGGGAAAGTCTTGGTCAGACCTTTTCCCCAACGAGATTGCTAGTAGGGCTAAGCTCTCGTTTTTTGCTCCTGAGGTAATTGATGGCATGGTGGTTGTCTCTCCTCCTTTAGAAGTGGTGAATGAGGGTATCCATTTATGGAAAGAATGCCTCATAGGTTACTTCATGGACCGTAGCCTGCCTCTTAATGTCATTAAGTCCTTGGCTCTTAAGATGTGGGGGAAAGTGGAGATATCAAGCATTGAAAACGGATTCTATCTTCTCAGATTCTCTTCCAATTCTGTGAGAGATAAGGTACTGCTCCAAGGGCCTTGGTACATGGCCGGGCGTTTGTTTGTTATAAAGGAGTGGGAGCCCAATCTATCTCTTGAAAAATCTCAGCTCTCTAAAGTTCCAATATGGGTCAAGTTTTTCAACGTTCCTCTTGAGCTATGGACCCCTACAGGGTTAAGCTTTATTGCTAGTGGCATTGGCAAGCCACTTTTCCTCGATGAGATGACGGAGAATAGAGTCAAGCTCAGCTACGCTCGGGTCTGTGTGGAAGTCGACACCAATTGTTCTTATCCTGATAGAATTTTTATTCATCATGGTGCCAATAATACGAGGACGGTGATCTCTACTGAGTTCAGCTGGAAACCAATCAAATGCAAGATATGTGAGGTCTTTGGTCACTCTGATGCAAGATGTTCCAAGGTTAGGGCTAGAGAATGGCGGCCCACCGGGAGAAAATTCACATCGATCCTTGATGTTTCTGAATTTTCTGCAGCTCATGTTGGGGAGCAACTCCAAGATCAATCCACCTTTTCTCATGGGGTTCCGGTTGCTCCAGTGGCACATGCCAATGAACAGGTGGACCGTGTTGAATGTGCTAAACAAGCTGCTGTTCCACAAGCTGTTGCACAAGCTGTTGCTCAAGTGGATCATGTTAACCGTGAGGAGCAAGTTGCTCCAATGCCACCTGCGGATGATCGTGTGGAGCTTGGGGATTCAATGGATCATGTTGACCATGTGGACCGTGTTAACCATGTGGACCTCGTTATGCCTGTTGGGGTCGTAGGAAATTTGGACCATGTGGACCGTGTGGGAAATCTGGAACCAGTTTCTATTGTTGGGGATTGTAGGAATCAAGTGGAAGCTACTTTGCATGGTAAGCAAGTAGCATCGTTGAGTTCCAATGACCATGGTTCTACGCCTATCTCGATGCATGCAACATTGGACCACTCACAGGTCCGACAAGCTGGTATTGGGATGAGTCCCAACCAGTTTGATCTACTGGAAGAGATGCCTCACATGTACACGAGTTCTAATTCTCTATCGAAGAAGCAGCGTAAGAGAGCTAAGAAACGTTTGCTGGTGGATGAGATTGCAATGAAGGAGGCCAAAAATGCAAACTCGTCTCTTTCCTCCATTTATGATGTCTCCTGCCGTGGCTCTTTATCAACCCTCTCTCTCCATGATCAAGCTCGCAACATGGAACATTAGGGGACTGAATGACCCCTCCAAGCAGCGAGAGGTCATGCACCTTGTCGCATCACATAGGCTTAGTATGCTTTGTCTTGTGGAGACGAAAGTTCGTAGAGTGAACGCTGATTATGTTCAAAGATTAATTTGCCCATCTTGGACATGTATTTCTAACTATGATCATGCATTGAAAGGGCGTATCTGGGTTTGTTATGATCCCTCGATTTTTTATGTTTCTAAAGTGTTTGAATCTCACCAGCTTATTCATTGTTGGGTTCAGTTCGTCGCCTCTGGGAAAACCTCCTACTTATCCTTTGTTTATGGGGATAATGATGCCTTGGTTCGGAGAGATCTTTGGAGAGGCCTTCGCCTTTGTTCGGTGGACAGCCCTTGGTTGTTGATTGGGGACTTTAATTGTGTTAGAAAGGACTCTGAAAAAGTCGGAGGTAAGAAAATTAACATGGTTTCTACTCAGGACTTCAACTCTTGCATTAGAGACTGCTTTCTGATTGAAATGAATTATAAAGGCTTTGTGCACACTTGGAGCAATATGAGTGCTGGTCATAGGCGTATCTCATGTAAATTGGATCGGGTTCTCGTTAATATTGCTTGGATTCATCAATTTAACCATGCTGAGATTGAATTTCTATCCCCTGGAATCTCTGATCACTGTCCTGTTCTTGTCTCAGTCGACCCAGATGTGTTGAAGAGTAATAGACCTTTTAAGTTCTTTAATTTCTGGACTTCCTCAGATGAGTTCCTGCCCTTGGTTGCTGATGTCTGGAGAGCGCCAGTTGCTGGTAAACCCATGTTTCAACTTAGCACCAAACTTAAGAAATTAAAGCTCAGCTTGAAGGTGTGGAGTAGGCAGAAGCAATTTGCCCAAGCTTCAACCAAAGTTGTTGATGTTCGGGATAAGCTTGAGAATTGTCAGATGGCCTTGCATGCTAACCCTTCAGATTCCCACCTCTCTTCCATTGAAGGGAAGCTCAGAAAGGACTTAGCTGATCTCTTACGTATAGAGGAAGCTCAATACCGGCAGAAATCCAGAATTCAGTGGTTGAAAGAGGGGGACCAGAATACTAAGTTCTTCTTCAATTCTGTTATCTTCAGACGTGCCCACAATTCCATATCCAAATTGCTTGACCATAATGGCAGGGAAATTACTGACCAAGCACAGATAAGGCAGCACATTGTTTCACACTTTGCTAGTTTGTTGGGTGAGAAGGATTCCTCTCTTGAGCCCTTTGAGGCTAATTTTGATCGCTTCCTTAGCCATGACCAGATTCAAATGTTACAAGCAGTTGTCACGGAGGATGAGATCAAGACAACAATGTTCTCTCTCAAGGATGAGAAGGCACCAGGTCCCGATGGCTACACCCCAGCATTTTTTAAAAAAGCATGGGACCTTGTTGGGAAAGATGTCACAAATGCCATTCAATCTTTCTTTTCCTCAGGAAAACTTTTGAAGCAGGTGAACCACTCCTTAATCAGTCTTGTGCCTAAGAAAGGTAAGCCTTCTATAATTTCTGATTACCGCCCCATATCCTGTGTTAACACTATATATAAGTGCATCTCGAAGATCTTGGCCAACAGATTTAAAGTAGTAATTGACTCCTTGGTCGGCATGCATCAGTCGGCATTCATTCCTGATAGAAGGATTGTCGATAATGTTCTCTTAACCCATGAGCTTCTCAGGAACTACCACCTCAATAAGGGCACCCCCAGATGTGCACTCAAGATTGACATAAAGAAAGCCTTCGACTCCATTGATTGGCATTGTGTTGAAGAAGTCCTCAAAGGATTCAAATTCCCGCCTCGATTTATCTCCTGGGTCATGGAATGTGTCTCTACCACTTCATTTTCAATTATGATCAATGGTAGTATGGAGGGTTTCTTCAAGGGGGGCAAGGGCCTCAGGCAAGGTGACCCCATTTCACCCTACTTATTTGTTCTTGTTATGGAGCTATTTGACAAGGTTTTGAAGGATAAGACAGCTGTGACTTTCAGGCCTCACCCTAAGTGCATTGAGCCGGCTATTAAGCAACTTTGCTTTGCTGATGACCTTTTTGTTTTCTCTCATGGAGATATCGAGTCCATTAATTGTGTATCTTCAGCCCTTGCACATTTTGGCAGGTTATCCGGGTTGCTTGTTAATAAGGCGAAAAGTGTCGTGTTCTTGGCCGGCATTTCTGACAACGTGAAATATGATATCCTGCAGATCCTGGGTTTCACGGAAGGTCATCTACCTGTTAAGTACTTGGGGCTGCCCCTCATCTCCTCTCGTTTGACTACTAGTGATTGTGAGCCACTTCTCCAAAAGCTTACTTCTCGCACCCAGTCCTGGCAAGGTAGGCATCTGTCATATGCTGGTCGCCTATTGCTGGTCAAATCTGCCCTGTTCTCTATTGCAGTATATTGGATGTCTGTCTACATTCTTCCGAAGGAAGTCCTATACAAGATGGAGAAAATTTGCAGGCACTTCTTATGGTCTGGAAATGGCCAAGTGGCTAAGATTTCAAAGGTCAGATGGGACCATGTCTGCTCCCCTATTGACCAAGGAGGTTTGGGCGTTTTGAACATTCATCTATGGAACAAGTGTGCTGCGTTAAGACAAGCTTGGCTTGTGGGAAGTAAAGCTGCCAACCTGTGGGCCTCCTGGGTTAATTGCAACCTTCTTCGAGGAAGAAACTTTTGGAAAATACCGATCCCTTCCACAGCCTCTTGGGTTTGGAGGAAAACTCTTAAGCAGAGAGATATTGTGGCCAGGTATACAAAGCATATAATTAACAATGGGAGAAGTACCTCAATTTGGTATGATCATTGGCATCCCCTTGGTCCTTTAGTGGTAAGATTTGGCAGGAGATTGATCTATGATTCAGGATTCCCAGATGATGCTACGGTCCAAAATCTTATCATCAGTGGTGAATGGGATCCCCCCATTGCTACTTCCTTGGACTTGATTGACGTTTGGGCAAGACTTCAGGAGCTGCCTAGGCCTAACTCCAGCATGGAAGACACGGTTATCTGGACCCTCTCTCACTCTGGACTGTTCAGTATCAAAAGCACTTACAAAGAGTTGGAGATTAGCCGACCATCTGTACCTTGGGCAAAGCTATTATGGTATTCATGTAATATACCCAGGCATGCGTTTGTGACATGGCTAGCCATAAGGAATGCTCTTCTCACTAAGGATAGACTCCTCAGATGGGGTACCATTCAGAATGCAGTTTGCGTGCTTTGCCGTAAAGGTAATGAATCAACTCACCACCTTTACTTCCAATGTGATTACAGCTCTCATATTTGGAGATTTCTTTTGAGCAAGAATGGTCTTAATGCCTCTAATCCAATACCCCCGTGGAACCTCATTGTTGAGGACGGTACCTCATGGTGTACCAAGTCTACTCCTCATCTCCTAAGAAGGCTCTCTTTATCTGCAGCTGTGTACCACATATGGTGTGAAAGAAATCGTAGAGTTTTCAAGAACTCCGCCTTGCCTGAGCACGAGGTGTGTAAGTTCATTGTTCAGGATATCTCATACAGACTTGCTGGACGTCAGTTTGTTCTCAGGGACAGTGCTTTCCATAGGCAGATTGCCTTCAACTGGGGCCTTAAGTGTAACTTCTCCTAATGTTGTGTTTGGGTTTCTTTTCTATGGTTTTTGTTTCATGTTTCGCTTGAAAGAAGCTGATTGCTTCTTCGTTTGTTGGGTGGGTATGCCCACCTCTTGCTTGTATATGCTCTGCTCCTTTTCTTCTTAATGGAATCTTTCTTACTTTCCAAAAAAAAAAAAAAAAAAAAAGTCCGGCCTTTGGGCCCAAAAGTTAAAAAATCTAAATGGCTTCTTACCTTGCTTCCAATCAGAGAAAATTGATACCAGCAGTGGGGAGTGATCAGATATTCCCGGATTCATGACTTGCACTTAAAATGGGTACATGGTGTGATGCCAAGGTAGGTTGACAAGAACACGATCCAACCTGCATGTGATACGCCTTTGCCCCTCACTTTGATTCGCCCATGTATAAAATAGGCCTTTAGATTTGAGCTCAACAACTTCGCATTCATCAATGCACTCATTAAACTCGTCTGTAGTACCATGATTAATCTGTTTACCCCCTAACTTTTCTGAAGCAGATCGCACGCAGTTAAAATCACCCATGAGTATCCATGGTTGCATAGGAGCAAGTGAGGGAAGCTGTCTCCACAATAGCCTCCGCTCAACTGCATCATTTGCACCATAAACAACCGTAAGGTAACAGTTCACGTGCTTGTTGAGTATCTCCACAAAGCAATGCACAAACTGGTCACTACCATCCACCTTTCTTAATCGGATTTCGTTAGGATTAAACACTATCCAAATACGTCCCTTCAGAGCACTATCATAGTTTGTAACAAGTTCCCAAGTTGGAGCAATCATGTCCTTTACAAAAGCAGCATTTATTTGTCTGACTTTCGTTTCCACAATAGAAGGCAGACATAGATTATTCTAACTTATCAGATTACGTACCTCCATTTGCTTTTCAGGGCCATTAAGGCCCCTAATGTTCCACATGGCAAAATTGATCATGGATTGGGGTGAGCATCAACACCGCTACACAGAACCTTGCTCCACACTGGGAGCTGATTACTAATTACAATGAGGCGCTGAAAAGGAGAATTTGGATTCTGTTTGATCCTGTGGATGTGGCGATCTCTAAGTTTTTTTTTTTTTTTTGGAAGGTAAGTCCAAAGAATATATTCAAAATAAAAGGTAATTACAATGAGGTGCAAACAAACCGCCTAAAAAGGCGGAACAAGAAACCAACACAAGTCAAAAGGCCCCAAACAATTACAAGTCGAGCCCGAGCATCACCTAACGAGGTCCCAAGTCAAGTTCCAATGAGCAAGGAGGTGGCGGTGGAGAGAGGAATCAGTAAGAACTGCACGTTCCAAATTAGCCTTGTCTTGAACATCCATGATAATGGTGGAACACAACAGCTCCCATGGCATGTAACTATTCTTGAACACCCTTCGGTTTCTTTCTCTCCAAATATGATAAACACTTGCTGCAAGTGATAACCTGAAGATGAGAAGAGCATGGATGCTACCTAGCTTTATGGACGATGCCCATTGTACTAGGTCCTCCCAAGTGCGGTTGGTTCTTGCAACTCCATTACACTGCATTATACGGTTCCATATATGGGCACTATATGTGCACTCAAAGAACAAGTGCTGGTGGGATTCTGCGTGTTGCCTGCAAAGCACACATGTAGTATTGGGGACAATGCCTCTCTTGTGAAGCCGATCTTTGGTAAGCAACCTCTGGTTCACTGCTCGCCATAGAATAAAGGCATGCTTGGGTATACGCTTTGGAAACCAAACGATCTTGTACCAAGGAACCTGATTCCCTCGGTTAAGTAAGCTCTTATATGCACTGGAGATATCAAATATACCTGACTTAGAAGGTGTCCATAGCAAGACGTCATCAAGGTGAGGGATGGGGTTCGGGAGTTCACCAAGCCTGCTCCATGCTTCAATTAAATCAGGGGAACCTGCAACGGGAGGGTCCCATGAATCACCAGAGATAATGCTGCTCACCTTTGCTTGGCTTGTAAGACCTGAATCATAGATCAACCGGTAATCATAAGTATTGAACAAGGGCCCAACCGGGTGCCAATTGTCATACCACAAGGAGGTGTCAAGGCCATTATGAATCTTCTTTTTTATGAGGTGGGCCATTCCCTGCCTCAACTTAAGGATCTTTCTCCATGCCCAAGATGAATTGCCTGGAAGGTTTAAAGTCCAGAAATTACGATCCTTAACGAGATAACTCTGGACCCATCTAACCCATAAGGAATTACCCTTGGACAGAATTTTCCAAATGTGCTTCATTGTTGCGGCTCTATTCCATGTGCTTAGTTGGAAAAGACTAAGGCCACCCTCATTTTTTGGAGTGCATATGATTTTCCAGCTTATAGGATTCATCTTACGCCTAAGATCCGGTCCCGACCACAAGAATCTTCTGGTGATCCTCTCCAAATCAAGTATAACCTTTTTAGGAATAATGAAAGTGGAGAGCCAATGTGCCTTGATAGAGAACAGTACAGCCTTGATGAGAGTTAACTTTTTTTTTTTTTTTTGGAAAGTAAGTAAATTCCATTAATAAAAGAGAAAGATAGGAGATATGTACAATCAAGGCAATGCCCACAAGGAGACTAAACAAGTCTCGAACAAGCTAAAAACAAAAAAAAGAAGAACCTACTCAAAGTTGTAACATGATTACAATAAAGACCAATGAAGGTCCCAATTGCTAACAATTTGCCTGTTCAAACTTGAGTCTTGGAGAACCACTTTGTCAAGTCCACACTTGAGCTGTATCTCAAATTTTATTTGGTGAAGGATCCAATCATGTGGGTGATAACTGTTTTTGAAGATACGCCTGTTCCTTTCAGCCCATATGTTATAAATTGCAGCTCCCAGAGAGAGCTTGAACAGGTAGTTAGTTTTTGAAGATGCCACGAAAGCATTCGAAGCCCAATCAACCAAATCCCTCCATGGCCTATTGATTCTGGAGATACAAGAAAGCCTTAGAAGACCTTCCCATATGTGACGGCTGAACTCACATTCAAAGAATAGGTGCTGGTGAGATTCTCCATGAAGTCGGCATAACACACATATAGTATCTTGAGTGACTCTAAGCCTTGATAGCTTGTCTCTTGTTAATAGCCTTTCATGAAAGGCCATCCATGATATGAAGGAGTGCTTTGGTATATTACCTGAAAACCATATCAATCTCATCCATCTAACCTTAGGCCGAGGAGCGTCAAGTGAGTTGTATGCACTCTTGATGTCACATGTCACATGAGAGTTAACTTACCCGCATAGGAGAGGCTTCTACCCTTCCAGGATTGGGTCTTCAACTTAACTTGGTTGATAAGTGGCTCACAATCCTTCCAAGAGAGCTTAGAGGTAACAAGAGGGAGGCCAAGATATTTAACTGGCAAATCACCAAGGGAAATACCTGAGAATGAGGCAAGGACAGCCTTGGTTTCTTGATCCACGCCACTAAGGAACATGGAACTTTTTTGCTTGTTAAGCTGAAGGCCTGTCAGATGGTGAAAGTCATGGAGAGAATTAAGGATGCACTGTAGGGAACTAGTGTCCGCCTTAGAGAAGATGAAAAGATCATCCGCAAAGCACAGCATCTTAAGGCCTATGGCCTCGCATCTATGGTGGTAAGCAAAACCGTGATTAGTGCTCCTCTGCAATATCATATGAAACACTTCCATGACCAAGACAAAAAGGTACGGTGATATGGGATCCCCTTGTCGTAGGCCTTTTGCTCCCTTGAAGAATCCAGAAAGAGAACCATTGAGCATGATGGAGAAGGAAGGCGTGGTCACACATTCCATTATCTAGTTCACAAACTTCAATGGGACATGCACAGCAATCAGCATTTCCCTGATGCTCTTCCAAGAAACGGAGTCAAAAGCTTTTCTAAGGTCGATTTTGAGAGCACACTTCTTATGCGGGCCATGAAGTTGGTGTCTAAGTTGGTGTCTACTGACCAACTTATTCATTGCTCGATTGAGGTTATTAACCTTAATAAACACTTCTTTGTCTCATTCGTCTACGGAAGCAATGACTATAGGCAAAGATGTGCGCTATGGAGTGATCTTAAAACCTGCTCTACTACTCATCCATGGCTACTATTGGTGATTTCAACTGTGTTCGGTTTGCAGCTGAAAAGCAAGGAGGTAAACCCATTCATCCTAGAGCCGCTGGGGATTTTAATGAGTTCATTGATGATGTGGGTTGCATAGACATGAAATTCAAAGGTTTTATTCATTCTTGGAGTAACCGTAGTGAGGGCACTAGAAGAATTGCATGCAGGCTTGATCGAGCTCTTGTCAACTTGGCTTGGCTTTACGAGTTCACTTCATCTGAAGCTGAGGTGCTACCACCTACTATTTCTGATCATAGCCCTATTGTGGTGGCGTTGTATCCAGCTATTTCTTCATCATCTAGACCCTTCAGATTTTTTAATTTCTGGGTGGATCATGATGATTTTCTGCCTCTTGTTGCTGATGCTTGGAAAATTAAAGTGAAAGGCTCCCCTATGTTTCAGGTCGTAAATAAGCTTAAGGCCGTGAAGCTGAAACTCAAAGCATGGAGTAGTCAAAAGCATTTTTCCCAGTTATCTATGCAAGTCCAACAGCTTAGACGTAATCTAGAGGATTGCCAAAAACAGCTTCAACTCTATCCGTCTAACATTGCCCTTGCAAGAGCAGAGAAAGATACTATGGAGGCATTGAGACAAGCCCTCAAGGATGAAGAAGCACAAACCAAGCAAAAATCCAGGATCCAATGGATAAAGGAGGGTGATGCTAATACAACTTTCTTTCACCATTCGCTCATGGCAAGAAGAGCGAGATGTTGCATTTTGAGCTTGTACACGGATGATGGATCCAAGGAAGATGATCCACTGATCATAAAGCAAATGCTCCTGAACCACTACCATCATTTGCTTGGCCATGACCAGCTTACTAGTTGTGATGACGGGGTACATCTTCCGGAGTTTATGCGTAAACTCAATTCAACTCAACAACAGCAGCTTGAGCTTGATGTTTCTAATGATGAAATTAAAGCAACACTTCTCTCAAGGACAACAAAGCCCCTGGGCCTGATGGTTTCACACCTCTTTTCTTTCAGAACTATTATCACCCCCATGCATGGGTTCTTCACAATATCGTGGATGCTATACTTGGCAAACTCTCCTCCACCAAGGTCGTGCTTGCGGACACTCTCAACCATAGGCAAATAGTTCATAGATGGGGACTTACTTGGCGACTTTTGTAATGAATGTCATCTACTAGTATCTTTTTCCTGCTTGTTGCCAACTTATAGTTGGGTGCCTTAGGGCTGCTGGAATCTTTATTGTACACATTTTTATTTATTAATGCACTTTTGGACTTACCTTCCAAAAAAAAGATTGTGGGGGAGGACTGTATGAAAGCTATAAGTGACTTCTTCTCTTCAGGCAAACTTTTGAAGCAAATGAACTGTACGGCCATTACATTAATCCCTAAAGGTTTGAATCATAGCAAGGTGGAGGACTTTAGGCCCATTTCTTGTGTCAACACTTTATACAAATGCATCTCCAAAATTTTGGCAAACAGGTTGAAGGGAGTTATCTCCAATCTAGTTGGTGAATACCAGTCTGCGTTTATCCCTTTTTTTTTTTTGGAAATTAAGTGAGATAGATTGAAGAAGGAAATATGTACAAGCAACAAGTGGGCATACCCACTAACCAGGGCGAGTCTCTGCTAGCAACTTGCTAAAGAGACAGGCAAGTTGTACCCAAAACATAACACAATAAATAACAGACCCTGATACCCAGAACAATGATGGAGGCTAGCTCTACACAAACCTACAAGTAAGGCCCCATTGCAGCACAATCTGCCTATGATAGCTGTTATCCTTAAGGATAAATGATAAGCCATTAATTCTGTAAGAGATGTCCTGGATAATGACCTTACATATCTCCTCTTCAGGCAGAGCTGCATTTTTGAAGACCCTGCGGTTTCTCTCACACCAAATGTGGTACACGGCAGCAGACAAAGATAGGCGTCGAAGTAGATGAAGGGGGGATTTGGATCTCCATGATCTGGCACCCTCTTCAACAATGAGGTTCCAAGGGGGGATAGGATCCAATACATTGAGACCATTTTTATCCAAAAGAAATCGCCAGATGTGCTTGCTATAATCACATTGGAAGAAGAGGTGGTTAATAGATTCATTGGATTTACGACAAAGAACACATACCGCACTGTGAATGGTACCCCATCTCATGAGTCTATCCTTGGTGAGAAGCGCATTCCGTATCGCAAGCCATGTCACGAATGCGTGCCTTGGAATGTGAGGAGAGAACCAGATTAACTGAGCCCAAGAAACTGATGGTCTAGCAACTTCCATGGCCTTGTAGGTCGCTCTAACACTGTAGTTTCCAGACCTGGAGAGGGTCCAGGTGATTCTATCTTCCACGCCTGGGTGAGGCCTTGGTAGGTCTTGAATTCTTGCCCATACTTCAGTCAGGTCCAAGGAGGAAGCAATCGGATTATCCCAATCATCACCATTTATAAGTTCTTGAACTAAGCACTGTCAGGTAGCCCTGAGTCATAGATCAGTCTGGTACCAAACCTTGAGGCAAGAGGGCCAAGGGGGTGCCAGTTATCATACCAAAGTGAAGTGCTTCTCCCATTATTGATTCTATGCTTTGTGTACCTGGATGCAACATCTCTTTGCTTGAGTATTTTCCTCCAAACCCAAGAAGCTGTGGAAGGAATTTGGACTTTCCAGAAATTTCTACCTCTAAGAAGATTGGCATTGACCCAAGAGACCCAAAGATTAGAAGCCTTGCTTCCCACAAGCCATGCTTGGCGTAAAACGGCGCACTTATTCCATAAATGTAAATCCAAGATCCCCAAGCCACCTTGATCTGTGGGGGAACACACGTGATCCCATTTGACCTTACAGACCTTAGCGTCTTGGGAAGGACCCGCCCATAAGAAGTGCCTGCATATTCTTTCCATCTTGTAGATAACTTCCTTGGGCAAAATGAAAATTGACATCCAGTAGACTGCAATGGAGAAAAGAACTGATTTGATAAGTAGCAAACGGCCTGCATAAGACAAATGTCTACCTTGCCAGGACTGCGTTCGGGCAATAAGCTTTTGGATGAGGGGCGCACAGTCAGCTGCTGTCAATCTGGTTGAGATGAGAGGGAGGCCCAAATATTTTACAGGAATCTGACCTTCCTTGAAGCCCAAAGCCTGAATAATTTCCTCCTTCATAGAATCAGAGATGCCAGCCGTGAACACTGCACTTTTCTCTCTATTGACCAACAAGCCCGATAGTCTACCGAACTTGTTTATAGCGGAGGCAACACAGGTAATAGAATTAACATCCCCATGGGCGAAGACGAAGAGGTCATCTGCAAAGCACAATTGCTTAATGGAAGGCTGGTGGCACTTGGGGTGAGGAGTAAAATTCACGGCTGTCTTTTCCTTCAAGACCTTGTCAAAGAGCTCCATAACAAGGACAAATAAGTAGGGAGAGATAGGATCACCTTGCCTGAGGCCTTTCCCTCCCTTAAAGAAACCTTCCATACTACCATTAATCATAACTGAGAATGATGTAGTAGTAATACACTCCATTACCCATGAGATAAACCGTGCAGGAAATCTGAAACCTTTCAGAACCTCTTCAATGCAATGCCAATCAACGGAGTCAAAGGCTTTCTTTAAGTCAATCTTAAGAGCACACCTGGGCGTACCCTTATTAAGATGGTAGTTTCTGAACAGCTCATGGGTTAAAAGGATATTGTCAGCCATCCTTCGATCTGGTATGAAAGCTGCCTGATGAGTGCCAACCAAGGTTGCAATTACAGACTTGAACCTGTTGGCTAATATCTTTGATATGCATTTGTAAATTGTATTGACACACGAGATGGGTCTGAATTCTGAAACCAAAGAAGGCTTACCTTTCTTAGGAACAAGACTGATAAGAGAGTGGTTCACTTGTTTAAGAAGCTTCCCAGAAGTGAAGAATGAACTGATGGCAGCCGTGACATCTTCCCCAACCAGATCCCAGGTCTTCTTAAAGAAAGCTGGAGTAAAGCCATCTGGGCCTGGCGCCTTCTCATCCTTGAGTGAAAACATTGTGGACTTAATCTCTTCTACAGAGACAGGAGATTGCAACATTTGGATCTGGTCTTGAGTGAGAATACTATCAAAATCAGCCCGAAAGGACTCCAAAGACCTATCCTGCTCCCCCAGTAAGGAAGAATAGTGAGATACGATGTGCTGCCTTATCTGGGTTTGGTCAGTGATCTCGCTGCTATTATGAAACAATTTGGTAATGGAATTGCTGGAACGCCTGAAGACAATGGAATTAAAGAAGAATTTAGTGCTTTGGTCTCCCTCTTTCATCCACTGAATTCTAGATTTCTGCCGATATTGGGCTTCTTCAACTCGCAAAAGTACAGCAAGCTCCTTCCTAAGCTTCCCTTCAGTAGTGGACAAATGAGTGTCAAAAGGGTTGCTTTGCAAAGCTTTCTGGCATATCTCAAGTTTATCCTTAATTTCGATAACTTTCCTGGAAATTTGGGAGAATTGCTTCTTCGAACTCCATTCTTTGAGGCGGACTTTCAACTTCTTAAGCTTAGAAATGAGTTGGAACATAAGCTTACCGACAACCGGGTGACACCAGACATCAGCAACCAAAGGAAGGAAATCATCCATGGTAGTCCAAAAGTTAAAGAACTTGAATGGTCTGTTACTCTTCAGCATAACAGGATCAACTGTGACAAGAGCAGGACTGTGATCAGAGATTCCAGGCGGCAGAAAATCTATCTCTGAGTGATTAAACTGGAGAATCCAGGCAATATTAACCAGGGCATGATCCAACTTACAAGAGATACGCCTTTGACCTGCACTCATGTTGCTCCAAGTGTGCGCAAACCCTTTGTAGTTCATTTCAATCAAAAAACAATCATTGACGCATGAGTTGAAGTCATGCACGGCTGCCTTGTTTATTTGCTTTCCTCCAGCTTTGTCAGAATCCTTCCTAACACAATTAAAGTCTCCAATCAGCATCCATGGTCTGTCCACAAAACATAGGCGCAAGCTTCGCCAAAGGTCTTTACGAACCAGAGCATCGTTGTCCCCATAAACAAAGGACAAGAAAGAAGTTTTACCAGAAGCCTTGAATTCAACCCAGCAATGAATAAGTTGATGGGACTCAAACACTTTAGAAACACAAATGGCAGATGGATCATAACAAACCCAAATGCGCCCCTTTAATGCATGATCGTAGTTTGTGATATAGTTCCAAGATGGACAAATGACGTTCTTAACATAATCTGCATTCACTCTTCTAACCTTTGTCTCCAGCAGGCAAAGCAAGTTAAGCTTATGAGAAGCTAAAAGATTTTTAACCTCTCGCTGCTTAGAGGGGTCGTTGAGACCCCTAATGTTCCAGGATGCGATCTTGATCATTGGGGGCAAGATGGTTGCTGGGCGCACTACAAGAACCACCTGAACCGGGTAAGATAGATAAATTTGCATTCCGGGCTTCCTTCATTGCAAATTCATCTACCAACAATCTTTTCTTGATTCTCTTACGCTGCTTCTTAGAGAGAGAATTGGAACTTGTGCATGTGTTCGGCATTTCACTCAATAGATCAAACTGGTTGGGGCTCGACACGATATCATCATGACAAACTTGGGGTATTGGTCTAGATCGGATGTGATTACTGTTGTCCACGACGACCACTTGTTTGCCTTTGGATATGCTCAACGAGGCATGATCGATGTCCTCATTAGGATCAGCATAACTAGCCAAGTGAACGTGCTGTACAGGTTCCTCATTGCCATTGAGAGCCACTGGTTCCACTTGCTCAACAGCCCCAGCCTCATTAACCACTGAAGGGTTAGTAGGAGTATTAGCCCACGCCTCTGAGGGCTCACATGCCACCACCTCCCCACGTTCCTCAAGATCCACCAGATCAACAGGTTCCGAAATCTGCCCCCCCACAGTGCTACCATCAGGGAATTCAGAGATATCAAGGATAGAATTGAATATTCTCCCGGTGGGTCTCCATTCTCTAGCTCGTACCCGAGAGCATCTGGTGTCTGAATGCCCAAAAACGTCACAAACCTTGCATTTGATTGGTTTCCAGCCATACTCAATAGAGATTACAGACCTGGTATTATTAGCATCCTGCTGGATAAAGACCTTATCAGGGAAGGCACAGGTGGTGTCCACTTCAACACAGACACGGGCATAACTCATCTTGAATTTCTTCTCCGTCATCTCATCAAGGAATAACGGCTTACCAATGCCACTAGCTATGATACTTAACCCTGTAGGTGTCCAGAGTTCAAGAGGAACATTAAATAGCTTGACCCAGATTGGGACTTTAGACAGTTGAGACTTTTCAAGAGTTAGGTTTGGTTCCCATTCCTTGATAACAAATAGCCGGCCAGCCATATACCAGGGACCCTGGTGAAGCACCTTATCTCTAATATTGTTGGACGAGAATCTGAGGATATAGAAGCCGTTTTGAATGCTAGATATCTCCACTTTCCCCCATATCTTTGCTGCAATGCTTTTGATAACACTTAGAGGCAGACTTCTGTCCAAAAAGTATCCTATAAGACAGTCCTTCCATTGTTGGATACCTTCATTAATCACCTCCAAAGATGGTGAGACCACAACGTTACCATCAATAAATTCTGGAGGAAAAAACGATAATTTAGTTTTGCTGGCCAGCTCGCATTGGAAGAGGTCAGACCAGGACTTTCCTTTGGAGGAAAGGTTCGAATTCTTCGCAACACCTAGCACAGGAGGCGAGCCAAAACGAGGGCCTGGAACGCTGCCATGTTCCAGAGCCACAGTGCTAGCCTGAACCGCCCCAAAGCCGCTGCTGTACTGACCGAAGTCAGCGCCAGATGGAGGACGCAAAGGCGGGAACGATTCACGGAGCAAGACTCGCCGATTGTTCAACTCGGCCTCCCCCTGGTTCACCAATGGATCGCCTGCCGGAGCCGGAGCAAGGATACCTGGGTACCGGGAAGTCACCGGGATGGTAGCCGACTCCATAACCGCTCAGAGAAGCCTCCCGACTTCCATGCAGCTCAGAACCTCCCAACTGCCCACACCTTAATCTGGAGAATCTCCTTAAAACTGGTTATTGGAATTCCACGACCAGGCCAGAGGCCCAGACCACTGCCGGAGCCCCACTTCCAGGAAGACCACGATAATCTGGGTCAAGGAATCACCGACGATCGACCAACAGCACCGCTAGAACTTTGACTCCACGAACAAGATCGTTGGCTAGTCGTAGCAGCACTGAGTTGCTCGCCAGCGATAGCCGACGAAGAGAAGGACCTTCAGCTCACGAACCTTACAACCAAAGCGTTCTTGAGGCGAACACGTACCAGAACCAACCTGAACGGCGCCTCAAAACCAGGACATGCACACGAACGGCACTTCGGGCAACCTCAGACTAGAACTCCAGAGACCACCACGAATCCGCTCAAGCACCAAAAACCATCGCCAGATCACCACCACAGAAAGCCTCAGAAACCACGACTCTCAGACAACCACCTCAGACAGCCTCCGCTCAGACCACCTCAGACGACCACGACCTCAGACGACCACCTCGGACAACCACCTCAGACAGCCACCTCAGACAGCCTCCGCTCAGACCACCTCAGAAACCACAATCTCCAGAAACCATCAGAAACCATCACAAATCAGAGACCAACACGGATCAGCTCAGGAGCCTCTCATACCACCAGAAACCATCACGAATCTGCTCATACCACCAGAACCGACCAGGAAACAGCAACTCAAACCGAAACAGAACCTCAGACCGAAGCAGAACCTCAGACCCCCACAGTCCCCCTCAGACCATTCCAAACCACCGCAGGCCACCTCAAACAGCACCTCAAACCACCTCTGAACCACCTCTGAACAGCACCACGGCACCTCAGAGCACCGGGAGCCACCACGAACCACCAAACCTCAGCAGCACAGCACCACCACGCACCACCAAACCTCAGCACCACCAGCACCTCAGTACGCACCTCAGCACCACCAGCACGCACCTCAGCACGCACCCACGCACCTCAGCACCACCAGCTTCCGGTACTGGCCCTCACCTCCTCCAGAAATTGCTGTTGAGGGTGTAAAAATCTGGGGTGACTCCCTAGTGGGTCATTTCCTAGAAATTGACACGTGTGAATTGGTGGAACTTAAATCCAAAGGTTTCTTCTTCACTTGGTCTAACCAAAGTGAAGGCCACAGAAGGGCATGTGCCTGTCTTCACCTGGCAGAACTATAGCAGACAATGTCTTGCTTTCTCATGAACTCCTTCATAACTATCATTTAACGAAGCCTCAGAAGAAGTGTGCCCTTAAAGTGGATTTGAGAAAGGCTTTTGACACTATTGCTTGGAGTACTATCAAGGTAGTTATGCAAGGCATGAATTTTCCCTTGAAGTTCACTAGTTGGATTATGGAATGTGTGACCACTCCCTCCTTCTCTCTCTTGATCAATGGCAGCATGGAGGGCTTCTTCCAAAGCAAGAAAGGGATCAGACAGGGAGACCCAATGTCACCGTATCTTTTTGTCCTCATGATGGAACTTTTGTACATGGTTGTGGAAAGAAGCACATCACAAAGCTTTAAGTATCACCCCAGATGCCAAGGAACTAATACTAAGATACTTTGCTTCGCAGATGATTTGTTCTTGTTCTCTCATGGTGATACATCATCGGTTACCCGGTTAATGGTTGCACTTAAAGAGTTTGAGCTCCTCTCGGGCCTTTGTGTCAATAGGCTCAAAAGTTGCTTGTTTGTTTCAGGAGTCGATGATGACACAGTGAATAGTCTTATTGTGGCAACAGGATTCCAATTGGCTACACTTCCAGTGAAGTACTTGGGTCTACCATTGATTTCGTCAAGACTATCAAAAAGAGACTGTGACCCACTCATCAACCATGTCAAAGCAAAAGCGCAATCTTGGAAGGGTAGGTCCCTCTCCTATGCCGGCAGGTTAGCCCTTGTTAAATCCGTTCTCTTTTCCATTAATGTTCACTGGCTCACATCCTTCATTATTCCTAAAAGAGTTCTTAAGGAACTTGAATCTATATGCATGAGATTTCTTTGGTCCGGCCCCCAGTTATGCTCAAAAAAAAATTTTTTTTGGAAATTAAGTCCAAATGCATTAAAGTAAATACCAAATTACAAAGATAAGGGCAGAAAGTAGGTACCGTAAGGCACCCCTAACGAAAAAACATACAAGTGAGAAAATAGAAAGCAAGAAGAAGAGCCCCAAGGACATGGAGACAAACAAGCAAAACAATACGGGCTAGTAACGAAAATTTACATTAAGACCCCAATTGTGGCAGATATTCCTATTTCTAGGAGTGTCCTTAACTACATGCTTCAAATGTAATGCCTTGCCTCCTGGAGATCGAATTTCTGCCTCCTGGAGTATCTGATCACAGTCCTGCTCTAGTCACAGTTGACCCTGATATGCTGAAGAGTAATAGACCTTTCAAGTTTTTCAACTTCTGGACTGCTTCTGATGACTTCCTTCCTTTGGTTGCTGACGTCTGGAGACATCCGGTTGCCGGTAAGCCTATGTTTCAACTAATTTCTAAGCTTAAGAAGCTGAAAGTCCGTCTGAAAGAGTGGAGCTCGAAGAAGCAATTCTCTCAAGTTTCCATTAAAGCTATTGAAGTTAGAAAAAAACTTGAGTTATGCCAGAAAGCTTTGCAAAGCAACCCTTTTGACACTCAGCTGTCTACTACTGAAGGGAAGATCAGGAAGGAACTAGCAGGCCTTTTGCGTGTTGAAGAAGCTCAATACCGGCAGAAATCCAGAATACAGTGGATGAAAGAGGGTGACCAGAACTCTAAATTCTTCTTCAACTCCATCATTTTCAGGCGTTCTTACAATTCTATTTCCAAATTGTGCGATAATGGCAGGGAGATCACAGACCAAGCCCAAATAAGGCAGCACATTGTTTCACACTATTTTAACTTGTTGGGGGATAAGGATATGTCTCTGGAGTCCTTTCAGGCTGATTTCGCTCGTGTTCTCACTCAGGACTAGATACAGATGCTACATTCTGATATTTCAGCGGATGAGATTAGGGCCACAATGTTTTCACTCAAGGATGAGAAGGCACCAGGCCCAGATGGCTTTACCCCAACTTTCTTTAAGAAGGCTTGGGATCTTGTTGGGGATGATGTCAAGGCTGCCATCAGTTCTTTCTTCTCTTCTGGGAAGCTTCTCAAGCAGGTTAACCACTCTCTTATCACTCTTGTTCCTAAGAAAGGTAAGCCTTCTTCGATTTCAGAGTTCAGACCTATCTCATGTGTTAATACAATATATAAATGCATCTCCAAGATTTTAGCCAACAGGTTTAAGATTGTAATTGCGTCCTTGGTTGGCACTCATCAGTCAGCTTTTATCCCTGATAGAAGGATGGTAGACAATATTTTGTTAACGCATGAGTTGTTCAGGGGCTATCATCTTAATAAGGGCACGCCCAGATGTGCTCTCAAGATTGATCTAAAGAAAGCTTTTGATTCCATTGATTGGCTTTGTATTGAAGAGGTCTTGAAAGGTTTCAGGTTTCCTTCACGATTTATCTCATGGGTCATGGAGTGTGTCACTACTACATCTTTCTCTGTTATGATTAATGGAAGCATGGAAGGGTTCTTCAAGGGAGGGAAAGGCCTCAGGCAAGGCGATCCTATCTCTCCTTACTTATTTGTCCTTGTTATGGAGCTATTTGACAAGGTCTTGAAAGATAAGACAGCCGTGAATTTCTTATCTCATCCCAAGTGCCACCAGCCTTCTATCAAGCAGTTGTGCTTTGCTGATGACCTTTTCATCTTCTCTCATGGGGATCTTAACTCTATTATCTGTGTCTCTTCTGCTCTTGATCTCTTTGGCAGATTATCAGGTTTGCTTGTCAATGAGAAAAGTGCTGTGTTCATGGCTGGCATTTCTGACTGTATGAAGGATGAAATCATAAGTCTTGGGGTTCAAGGAAGGACATATCCCTGTGAAGTATCTGGGTCTGCCTCTCATCTCTACACGACTGACAGCTACTGATTGTGAGCCCCTCATCCAAAAACTTACTGGCCGCACGCAGTCTTGGCAAGGTAGGCATTTGTCTTATGCAGGCCGTTTGTTACTTGTCAAAGCAGTTCTATTCTCCATTGCAGTCCATTGGATGTCAATATACATCTTGCCCAAGGAAGTCATCTACAAGATGGAGAGAATATGCAGGCACTTCTTGTGGGCTGGTTCCTCCCAAGAGACTAAGATATGTAAGGTCAAATGGGATCATGTTTGCTCCCCCACTGATCAAGGGGGTTTGGGGATCTTGAACCTCCACCTATGGAATAAGTGCGCCATCTTAAGACAAGCATGGCTTGTGGGAAGTAAGGCTAACAACCTGTGGGTCTCTTGGGTTAATGCCAACCTACTTAGAGGTAGAAGTTTTTGGGCTGTACAAATCCCTTCCACTGCTTCTTGGGTATGGAGGAAAATACTTAAGCAGAGAGATGTCGCTTCCAGATACACTAAGCACCAGATTAACAATGGGAGAAGCACTTCATTATGGTATGATAATTGGCATACACTTGGTCCTCTAGCTCCAACGTTTGGTAGGAGACTAATCTATGACTCGGGTCTTCCTGATAGTGCTTTGGTCCAAGATGTTATAAATGGCGATGCTTGGGACACTCCGATTGCCTCTTCCTTTGACTTGGCTGAAGTGTGGGAAAGAATTCAAGATCTTCCAACGCCTAATTCAGACTTAGAAGATCGGATCACTTGGACCCTCTCCCAGTCTGGTAACTATAGCACTAGTGCAACTTACAAAGCTATGGAAGCTTTGCGGTCCTCTGTTCCTTGGGCTCGGCTAATTTGGTTCTCTCTCAACATTCCAAGGCACGCATTTGTGACATGGCTTGCGATTCGAAACGCACTCCTCACCAAGGATAGACTCCTGAGATGGGGCACCATTCAAAATGCGGTATGTGTTCTATGCCGTAAATGCAATGAATCTGTCCACCACCTCTTTTTCCATTGTGATTACAGCAAGCACATCTGGAGCTTTCTTTTGGGTATGAATGGTCTCAATGTCTCGGCCCCCATCCCCCCTTGGAACCTTATTGTTGAGGCTGGTGCTACATCATGGTGCTCCACTTCCCCTCTTCACCTCCTAAGGCGCTTGTCTCTGTCTGCAGCTGTGTACCACATATGGTGTGAGAGAAATTGCAGGGTCTTCAAAAATGCAGCTCTACCTGAAGAGGAGATCTGTAAGGTTATCACTCAAGACATCACGTACAGAGTCAATGGCTTTCCACTTGTCCTTAAGGATAACAGTTATCATAGGCAGATTATGTTGAAATGGGACCTTCATTGTCGGTTCATCTAATGTTTAGCTTCACCATTGCTCTTGGGGGTCTTGGGTGTCTTCTTATGTCCATTTCTCTGTAGCAGGGTGTTACTAGCTCCTTGCTCTATTCAGTGGGTATGCCCACTTGCTGCTTGTACATATTTCCTTTTTGCTCATTAATGGAACTTTCTTAACTTCCAAAAAAAAAAAAAAAATGTAATGCCTTGCCTTTGATGTCGAAGATAATGCGATGAATCAAGTCATCATGGGAAGATGCATTATTCTGGAAAATACGCCGGTTCCTTTCCCGCCATATATGATACACCATGGCCGCCAAGGAAGACCTTTTCAACCACGCAATAGTACTCTTGCCGACGAAGCTATGTATAGCCCATGCAACTGTTAGGTTCCAAGCCGCAGGAGCCCTACGCAAGCCACATAGGTTCATGATAGCCGACCAAATGGATGATGAAAAGGAGCAAGTGAAGAAAAGATGATTAAGGTCTTCATGACTAGAGTGGCAGAAGACACAAGTCGACGAAGACAAAATATGACGCTGGAGGAGCACATCTTGTGTGAGAAGCTTATTGTACAAGGCAAGCCACAGAATAAAGGCATGACGAGGAATATGATCCGAGAACCAAACCAAGCAAGTCCAAGGCGGCTTGGGAGAATGAGACCTGAAAGCAAGGTAGGCGCTCTTCAAGGAGAAGTGAGTAGAGGCAAGGGGAAGCCAGATTACCTCATCCGCGAGCAGAGGGTTTGGGTTGGGGAGTCGAGGGAGAGTGCTCCAAGCTTCAATGAGATCAAAAGATTGAGCCACGGGGGGAGCCCATTCTCTACCAAGAATAATATCACCCCCAATCTTGAAGGTCTGCTTGTGAGGAGCTGGTCGTTTGTTCGTGGAGATCTTGGAGGTCTGTTCGTGAGGAGCTGGTCGTTTGGTCGTGGGTTCGTGAGAAGCTGTTCGTGGGGATCTTGGAGGTCTGTCCGTGAGACACTTTGTTCGTGGAGATCTTGGAGGTCTGTTCGTGAGGAGCTAGTCGTTTGTTCGTGGAGATCTTGGAGGTCTGTTCGTGAGGAGCTGGTCGTTTGGTCTTGGGTTCGTGAGAAGCTGTTCGTGGGGATCTTGGAGGTCTGTCCGTGAGACACTTTGTTCGTGGAGATCTTGGAGGTCTGTTCGTGAGGAGCTGGTCGTTTGGCCGTTTTTGTGCGAGCCGGCGGTAAGATTGGGGGTCTGTTCTAGTAACCTGGGTTGTAGTATCAGGGGGCTGGGTCTGCGAAGCATCAAGGTTAGCGCCATTGAAGAAGGTCGTGGGATTTGTGAACAGAGGTTCGCCTGGTTCATCTAGCAGCGCTCAGGTTCTAGCATGGTCGAGGTCTTGGCTTCGTGAGCAGTGCTGTGTTGGACGGGTGTTTTCTATAGTACTGTCCGTTGCTCTTGGGGTTTCGGTTGGGTTCGTGAGTTGGGTCGTTCGTTGGTCGTCCCATTTGCTGTTGGTTTTGTCCTGTATGGTGCTTGGTTCCGCCATTGTTGTCGGTCTGTAGATGGTTTTCTAGAACGAAGTGGTTTTCTGACACGGTAAAAGCGGTTTGTTGAAACCATACCTGATTTCTCAAATTCAAATTTCCCGCCGCTCAGTGCATATGTTCCATCTGGGGGCCCGGTAGTTCCGGATAGCTTGGGTCATCAAGATGCTGCACCCGCTCCACAGACCCGTCAGTGGAATAAGTTGTTTGGTGGTTCTACTGCCTCTCGAGCTAAGCTGGAATTTCATGCCCCCGCAATGGGTGAGGGTATTCCGCTTATTACCCCCCCTCCAGTTGTTGTGGAAGAAGGTATCAAATCCTGGGATGGGTGCTTAGTTGGTCACTTTGTGGATAAGAAGCTTCCATTTGCTGTTGTGAAGTCCATTATTAACAAAATCTGGGGAAAGCTGGGATCTATTGAAATGTCTCTGAATGATGAGGGATTCTACATATTCAGGTTCAGCAATGATCAAATGCGTGAAAAAGTCCTTCAAGCTGCACCATGGCATATTGGAGGTAGATTAATGGTGCTAAAGGAGTGGAAGCCTGGAATGCAATTCACCAAATCTGAACTCAACAAAATTCCAATATGGATAAAGATTCATAATTTACCACTGGAATTGTGGACAGTTAAGGGCATTAGTCATGTTGCTAGTGGTGTTGGAGTGCCATTATTTATGGATGAGAATACTGAACGTAGGTGGAGACTTAGCTTTGCAAAGGTGTGTGTGGAGATTGATACGGGTTGTCAATTCCCAACAAAATTACGTCTCCAGCTGGATGCAAACAGTGACAAGGTGCTTGAGTTAGATGTTGAATATATGTGGAAGCCCACCTGCTGTTCTCACTGTAACTTGTTTGGTCATACTACGACTAAGTGTCCCAAAGCACCAAAGGCTCCTACGGCTACTTGGAAGCCTGCGGGTAATCAGGTGGACTTAGTGGTTGGCTCAACCATAGATGAAGTGCTCCGGGTAGATGGGACCTCTAATGGAAGTCAGGTTCAAGAGGAAAGATCTGAGTTAAGTGATAACTTGTTGGGTACTGACAAGGTGTCATCGAATGTTTCTGAAGGTATTACTGTCTCTCCGCCCAATGAGACTAATAACTATGTACTCAAAGAGATTATCAACAAGGAGACAAATCCTCCAGGGGCAGAAGCTTCGGATATTGTGGTGGAAAAAATTAGTGCTGTGGAGTCAGGCCCACTGTTGCTGTCGAAAGAAACAAATGTTTCCCCAAACAGATTTGCTCTCTTACAACAGCAGGATCCAGAAGAGGTGGATGTATCATCGGGTAGTGAAGGCAAGAAAGGCAAGAAGAAGAAGAAGAAAGGCATTATTCTGGTGGATGAAATTGCTATGAGAGAGGCCAATCTCAAGAACAAGGCAAAGTTGTCTCTTGACTTTGCTAAGCAGAAGGAGGTTGTTCATCCCACTATTCTTAATGATTAAGTGGGGGGTATGGAACATTAGGGGTCTAAATGACCCCATCAAAAGAGCAGAGGTCAAGGAAATGATACATAGATATAATTTACAACTTGTGTGTCTCATTGAAACAAAAGTTAGACAGGTAAATAGGCCAGTGATTCTGTCCTCCATTTGCCCTTTGTGGGAATCCACGGATAATTATTCTAGTGCTTTGAAAGGTCGAATCTGGGTGTGTTGGGATCCAAACTACCTTGTGGTGAACTCGTTATTCTCCACAGATCAGTTGATACATTGTGCAGTGCTTTTTAAGGACACAAACCAGCAGTGTATGGCGTCGTTTGTATATGGAGCAAACAACTATTATCTTAGGAAGACTTTGTGGCAAGATATTAAGAGCTGTATCCCGAACTGCCTGTGGATTTTAGCAAGAGACTTCAACTGTGTCAGGGATTCGATTGAGAAAGTGGGGGGTAAAGCAATCCATATCCCTTCCGCAAAGGATTTGAACAGGTTCATTGATGATTGTATGTTGGTGGATCTGAAAAGTAAGGGATTCTTGCATACGTGGAGCAATAAATCTGTTGGTGCTTCTAGAATCCAATGTAAATTGGATAGAGCCTTGGTCAATCATCTCTGGTTACAGGAATTTCCGGCAGCTGAGGTTGATTATCTTGCCCCGAATATCTCTGATCATAGCCCATCCCTCATCACAATTAATAGTGATATACCACCTGGTCCGAAAGCATTCAAGTTTTTTAACTATTGGACAGGCCATAGTGAATTCCTACCTTTAGTGGAGGAAGTTTGGTCCCTATCTGTACAAGGCCATCCCATGTATTGCTTGGTTCAGAAGCTCAAAGCATTGAAGCATAAACTTAGGGAATGGAGTAAAATGAAGTTCCATAACTTGGACACCCAGGTACATGAGTGCAGAAGGAATCTTCAAGAGTGCCAAAGGAAACTTTTCTTGGATCCGTCCAACCATGAACTGGCCTTACAAGAACAATACTTTACTCGAAAGCTTGCAGTGTCTTCCTTCAATTTGGAGTCTCAAGTTAGACAAAAGTCTCGTATACAATGGCTACAACAAGGTGATTCTAATACTGAGTTTTTTCACAGGTCATTGATAGGGAGAAGGTCTTTCAACAGAATTACTAGCCTTTATGAGGAAGATGGATCTAAAGTAACTGAGTGGGAGACAATCAAGAGCAGGTTTGAGCTACACTATAAGAATCTCCTGGGTGGTTCAAAACTGAATTGGCATGGTACCGAAGCTGACCTGCAGAAATATATTTCACGGCGAATCTCGTTGGAACAAAAGGTGGCCCTTATGGTTGACATATCTGAGGAGGAGATAAGGAAAACAATGTTTAGCTTGAAGGAGGACAAGGCTTCGGGTCCTGATGGATTTACACCGAAATTTTTCAAAAGTGCCTGGAACATTGTTGGGAGGGATGTTAGTGCGGCTATCAAATCATTCTTCCAATCATCAAAGCTGTTGAAGCAAGTTAATGCCACGCTCATTTCCTTGGTTCCTAAGTGTAGGAATCCGTCTAAGGTTGGAGACTATCGGCCCATATCATGTGTTAACACAGTGTATAAATGCATTTCCAAAATTTTGGGGAATAGAATCAAGGCAGTGGTTGGTGACTTGGTAGGACCTCATCAAAGTGCATTTATTCCCGAAAGGAGGATATCAAACAATATAATGCTAACTCAGGAGCTGGTCCATGATTATCACTTAAATAAGGGTACCCCAAGATGTACTCTAAAAGTTGATATTATGAAAGCCTATGACTCGGTAAATTGGGAGGTACTGCCACTATTGCTTAGAACCATGAATATCCCTGGCAGATTTATCGAGTGGGTAATGGAATGTATCAGCACTACTAGCTTTTCCATAAATATGAATGGGTGTTCAGTTGGTTTCTTCAAGGGCACAAAAGGTCTCCGTCAAGGTGACCCATTATCACCTTATATTTTTGTCTTACTTATGGAGCTGTTTACGGGTATCCTTCAAAGTAGGGTGGCAGAAGGTTTTAGCTATCATCCCAGGTGTAAAGTGCATGACATCAAGACTCTTTGCTTTGCGGATGACATGATGATATTCTCTAAAGGAGGTATGGAGTCCCTCTCATGTATTTTTAATAGCTTAAATGAGTTTGCTGGTATCTCAAGCTTAAGGATCAATTCGGAGAAGAGCTTATTATTTCCATGTGCTATCTCTAAAGAGCTTCAAGAGCAGATCATTAACACGTTCCATGTTACTATTGGAACTCTTCCAATCAAGTACTTGGGCCTCCCTTTGATCACAACCAGGTTGCGTCTAAGGGATTGCGAGCCTTTGCTTCATAACATCAGAAATAAGATTCAATCTTGGAAGGCCAGGTCTCTCTCTTATGCTGGCAGGTTGCAGCTGATAAAGTATGTGATTTTCTCTTCCTTTGTTTATTGGTTATCAACTTACCAGCTCCCAAGTAAGATTATACAGGAAATCGAAGCTCTTTCTAGAGGCTTTCTTTGGGCGGGTTCTAATGTGAGGAAAAAGATGGCTCCCATTAGCTGGTCACGAATCTGCTCGCCAAAAGATGAGGGTGGTCTTGGCATAATAAACTTGCAAGTGTGGAACAAGGCGGCAATTACACTCTACCTGTGGCGTATTATCCAACAAGAACAATCACTTTGGGTAGCATGGACAGCTAAGTTCTTGTTGAGAGATAGGAACATTTGGAGTCTCAAGACTCCCTCAACTTCATCGTGGATTTGGAGGAAGATTCTAAAGGCAAGACAGCTTCTCTACCAACAAATCAAGTATAAAATAGGTAATGGGGAGGACACTTGGCTTTGGTTCGATAATTGGCACCCAACAGGTTCTTTGTTTCAGCAATTTGGTAGGAGAATTGCATATGATGCTGGTTTACCATTGTATGCCAGGGTCTCTTCGATCATTATCAATAATTCATGGGATCCTCCGGTGGCGATTACACATGATTTAGTGCATGTATGGAGTTATTTGCAACACATGGACCAACCGGATCAGAGTTCCAAGGATACCATAATTTGGAAGCAGTCGCCTACAGGTACTTACAATATAAAGGAAGCATATGAACTTACAAGAGTGAGATCTGCAAAGGTGCAATGGGCGGATCTAGTCTGGTTCAAGGGTAACATTCCCCGGCATGCCTTTATAGCATGGATGGCGATTCATGGAAGGCTATTAACCCAAAGCTTGCTTGCTAGGTACAACATCATCTCCACCTCAAAATGCCTTTTCTGCCAAGATCATGAAGAAAACGTCAATCACCTTTTCTTCTCATGTCGGTACTCCATGGAAATTTGGAGCCACATACACAGGAAGAACTGTTGCTATAGAAACCACACTTCTTGGCTAGAAGAGGTCCAGTGGGCATCCCATAATCTCTCTGGTAAGAATCTTATCACAAAGATTAAAAGAGTTGCGTTTGCTGCCACAGTCTATCACATCTGGAGAGAGAGAAATAGGTGTATTTTTCAGAACGAAGCTCTTCCTCAAGATGAAATAGTTAAACTCATTGCTTGGGATCTCAGGTTCAAGTTTGCAAACATGGAGGATCGGATTAAGGACACTCCGCTTCATAGGGAAATTTGTGGAAATTGGGAAGTCTTTCCAATATTTGTTACCTAGCATATCCATGGCTAGGGGCATTTGTTCCCATCCTTCCTTTGCTCGTGGTGCCGTCCTTAGGCTTGTCGTCTGTATTGTTCAAGTGTGTAATCTTTGTGTTGCATCCTTTGCTTACTTGTTGGAGGCCATGTCCATTGAGAGCTCCAGTTTTTCTTGTTATGGTGGGTAGGGCCACCATCTTTTGTACATCCTGCCTATTTATTTAACTTCTTACTTACTTTCCAAAAAAAAAAAAATATCAGATACCTTAGCTCCCTTGGAGAGGCCGGAGTCATAGATTATTCGTTCACCATATTTAGCATGCAAAGAACCGAGTGGGTGCCAATTGTCGAACCAGAGTGAGGAACTTCTTCCATCTCTTATATGAATTTTGATAAGGTTAAACATGAGTGGCCTCAACCCAAGAATCTTACGCCAAGTCCATGAAGGTTGGGAAGGGACTGGGATCTGCCAAATAGACCGGCCTCTTAGGTGAATGGCATTAATCCAGTTGACCCACAAAGAAGGAACAGCAGCAGCAATACGCCAGAGGAACTTAGCAATAGCAGCCTTGTTCCAAGAGTGAATATCAATGATGCCTATGCCACCCTCGTCCTTTGGCGCACACACGATACTCCACTTAATGGGAACCATTTTCTTTGCGAGATCAGGGCCAGACCAAAGGAATCTTCTACAGAGCTTTTCAATCTCATGGAGAACCTGCTTAGGGAGCAAGAAGGTTGTGAGCCAATGGATAGCAGTAGAGAATAAGACAGCTCTTACCAGTTGCACCCGGCCAGCATAGGATAGAGATCTCGCCTTCCAAGACTGAATTCTTGCTCTAACCTTGAGGAGAAGGGGCTCACAATCAGATAACTTCAGCTTAGAAGATAGGAGGGGTACACCCAGATACCTGACAGGCAAGGTACCAAGCTCAACTTCATGAGAGGAGATAACTTGCTGTTGAATAGCAAGGGGAACACCACAAAAGAATATTTTGGATTTGAGTCTATTCATGTGGAGCCCAGAATAACTACCAAACTCTTGGAGGCTGGAGAAGACGGCATTGATTGAGTTGGCATCCCCTTTGGAAAAGACCAGGAGATCATCAGCAAAACAAAGAGCCCTCAACCCAACTTTTGCACATTTTGGGTGGAATTGGAAACCATTACTGGACTTTTTAGCTAATATGGCATGAAACAATTCCATAACGAGCATGAAGAGATAAGGAGATATAGGATCACCTTGCCTCAAACCTCTTGATCCTTTGAAGAAGCCAACCAGTACACCATTAATGCTAAGAGAGAATGAAGGGGAAGTGATGCACGCCATAATCTAGGTAATGAAGAGATCTGGAAACCTCATAGCCCTTAATAAGGGGGGGATCACACTCCAATTAACCGTATCAAAGGCTTTCATAATGTCAACCTTAATCGCACACCTTGGAGTACCTCGGTTGAGGTGGTAGTTATGGAGAAGATCCTGAGAGATGAGGATGTTATCTGAAATCTGCCGCCCAGGGATAAAGGCACTTTGATAGTCCCCAATAAGATCAGCAATAACGTTCCGAAACCTGTTGGCAAGAATCTTGGATATGCACTTGTAAACCGTGTTTACACAAGAGATAGGCCGGTAGTCACCAATAGTAGAGGGGTTGCTGCATTTGGGTACAAGAGTGATGATGGTAGAATTGAGCTGCTTTAAGAGCGTACCTGAAGTGAAGAAACTTTTAATTGCAGAAATAGTGTCTGCCCAACAATATTCCAAGCTCTTTTGAAGAACAAAGGTGTGAAACAATATCCCAACAATAGTGTCCTGCCCAACAATATCCCAAGCTCTCTTTGGTCGTGGCGTTTCTGTTCGTGTAACAAGTGTGTTTCTGGAGCGGCTGCTGTGGTGCTGTGGTCTCTGGTTCGTTATGCAGTTTTTGAGTATTTTGTGAGTTATAGCCCGTGAGCATCGTCGGCATTGTTCGTGATTCTTGTTTCCATCCATCTTCGGGTTCGTGGTTATTGTTTCTGAGCATCGGGTGTTACGGGATCTGCTCCTTGGAGCTCAGTGGAGCATCTGAATCAAGGGTTCTCACCTTGGCGCTCCTCCACGTTTCCTTTGAAGGCCATGCTTGTGTCGACCTGTAGAGCTTGATTCTGGGCTCATCAAGTCTCGGCATCAGCTAGCTGCTTGGGTATTGACGTCGGCATCTGGTCTTCTCACGTGGTTTCCGGCATCTGATTTACAGGTGGTTTGGCAGTGTTGTTTATCGATTTTCTGGGAGAAGTTTCTGTCGTTCTTGGTAGGTGGTTTCCGGCATCTGGTTTTCAGGTGGTGCCTGGCAGTGTTGGTTATTGGTTCTCCGGCAGGTGGTGAGTTGGTTATCGGTCTCCCTGGTTTTCCAATCTTTCTGAATGTGGTATTCCGAATGTCAGTGAAGCATCCAATGGCTAGCAAGCCTCTTGAATTTTTGAACGATGACTTCCCGCCTTTGTGTGCTCCTCACTCTCCTTCAAGAGAGTCAACAACTGCGGCTTCTGTCGCTCCTTCTGATCTTGCAGGAGCAAATGTCGCTGCTGTCCTTGGACCTGCAATTCCAGCAGACATTGCTGACCTAGGACCTGTTTTACCTGCTGGTGATCAGTCCTCGGTGCCTGGCAGTGATCACAACCAAGACATTTCTTTCCCTTCAAGGCATGCGCAGCCTTCCTTGACTTTGGAGAAGCGATGTGGCATTTCTCTTGATAATCCCGAATTGCCTCTTCCATCGACTAAGGTGGCCTCTGAGCATAAACCCTGGTCTTACCTCTTTGGTAGGTCTGCAGCTAGACCAAAGCTCCATTATCATCCACCTAGACTTGTCGAAGGCAAAGTGTTGGTGTCCCCTCCCCCAGAAATTGCTCAGGAAGGTATCCGCCTATGGGAAGGAAGCATTGTGGGGCATTTTTTGGATAAGAAGCTTCCTTATACTGCTGTCAAAAACCTGGTGGAGAAACTTTGGAGGAAGTTTGGTTCGGTCCAAGTAACAGGACTTGACAACGGCTTCTTTCTCTTCAGGTGTGAAAGTGAAGCCATGCGTGATAAGATATTGCAGGAATCCCCTTGGCATTTGGCAGGTAAGTTGCTCCTTCTCAAACAATGGGAGCCTAATATGCAACTAGTCAAATCTCAGCTCACGACTGTCCCTCTGTGGATTAAGCTTTTCAACATCCCCATGGAGTTCTGGACTGCTGAGGGTCTCAGTTATATAGCAAGTGGGATTGGGCGACCACTTTTTTTGGATGCTCAGACTGAAGCCAAATCCAGGTTGTCTTTTGCCCGCATTTGTGTTGAAATAGGTGCTGATTGCTCTATGCCGGAAGCAATTTATGTGAATTCCTCGAGCTCGGTGGAAGATGCTCTTAGAATTGATATCGAATATGCTTGGAAGCTTCTCAAGTGCTCATATTGTAGACTGTTTGGGCATTCTGAAAAGCAATGTAACAAGAGTGTTTCAAAGCAATGGGTCCCAACTAAGACTAGTGCGGAGGTGGTGACTAAGACTAATGTGGACGTCCCTTGCAATGACCAAGCTCACGGTCCTGATACCAGAATCTTGCCCCAGGAAATGGAAGCAGGTTGGAGAAAGATAACCTCCAAAGGAAAAGAAGTTTTGGTTGAAGACGTTTTGCCAGTTATTGAGGTTGAACATGGCCCTTGTTCCCATGGTTCTAGTTCTCTCGTGAGGGAGGAGGCTATAACTAATGAAGTGAATATCTTGAAGCCTACCTCCACGGGAGTTTATGGAAATGGTGATGATTCAAAGCTATCAGAAGAGGCTCCTCTACAGAAGTCTGCCTGTCCTCAGCAACTTGCCCCTTTTGCAGAAGGACTGCCCAAGGTACAAGATCAGAATTCAATTGGCCTCATCGCCCAGGAAGAAGTGGAAAGCCCAAACCGTTTCTCTGTGCTTTGTGAGGATGTATCTCCTCAGGCAAACAGTTCCTCAGGTAGTGACAGTAACAAGCAAAGGAAACCTAGGAAGAAGAAAAAGCCTATCTTGTTTTTTTTTTTTTTTTGGAAAAGGTAAGATTCCATTAGAAAGGAGGGAGAATGTACAAAGAAGAAAAGAAGTCCACTAGGACATTACATAGCACCAGGCATCCAAGTGCACAATGAACCACAACAAAACAAATGAAACCATGCTAAAGCATCCATGTGAATACAACACCAACACCAACAACACCAACAAAACGAACCAGACCATGCTAAAGGTTAACAAAAAAGGAAGTTGATATTCCATTGGAGTGCAACTTTCCTGTGGAAGTCGTTGTCCTTCAGTGGCATCAATAAACCCTCCACTCTATAGGAGATGTCCAGCTCAATAAGCCTGCAGATTTCGTCCTTGGGTAAGGCTGAATTCTTGAAAATCCTGCGGTTCCGTTCACACCAAATGTGATAGACGGCAGCACCTAAAGAAAGGCGTCTTAACAGATGTACATGTGTCTTGGCATTCCAAGCGCAAGAGACAAGTTGGATGATGGAACTCCATGAAGCTGATGCATAAGCCGAATTCAAGCAATTCTTCTTTATAAAGTGTTTCCATATGAGGTTGCTATAGTCACAACGGAAGAAAAGGTGCTCGATGGATTCATTGGTCTTACGGCATAGAACACATACCGGGCTTTGGAGAATACCCCATCTGGCGAGCCTATCTTTGGTGAGGAGGGCGTTCCTGATTGCTAGCCATAGGATGAAGGCATGTCTAGGAATATTGGAAGGGAACCATACCAATTTCGACCAAGGGACATTGGGATGTGCAGCTTCCAGGGCTTTGTATGTGCTATGTGTCTCATAAGTACCAGAAGGAGAGAGGGTCCAAATAATGCGGTCATTCTCATCAGGCTTAGGCCGAGGTAAAACCTGGAGCATAGACCAAACTTCCATCAGATCAAAAGAAGTCGCAACTGGAGTGTCCCAATCAGAATCACAAATAATGTCGTGGACTAAGGCATCATTCGGAAGTCCAGAGTCATAGATCAATCTTCTACCAAACCTTGGGAGAAGTGGGCCAAGGGGATGCCAATTATCATACCACAATGAGGATTTCCTTCCGTTGTGAATGGAATGCTTTATGAAGGTGGTAGCAGAGTTCCTTTGCTTGAGAATTTTCCTCCATACCCAGGAGGCAGTGGAGGGGATAGGAACATTCCAGAAGTTACGGCCTCGGAGAAGGTTGGTGGCAACCCAAGAAACCCAAAGGTTTTCAGCCTTGCTACCCACGAGCCAGACTTGCCTTAATATGGCACATCTATTCCAGAGCTGTATGTTCAAAATACCCAGCCCACCTTGATCCTTAGGTGAACAGATCTGGTCCCATCTAACTTTGCTGATTTTGATGTCTTGACTTGTGCCTGACCAGATGAAATTTCTGCATATTCTCTCAATCTTGTAGATAACTTCCTTGGGCAAGATGAATATAGACAACCAATAGACAGCAATAGAGAATAGAACATATTTAACCAGTACCAACCGACCTGCGTAAGACAGGTGCCGCCCTTGCCATGAAGCAGTTCTGGCTACCAGTTTTTGGATTAGTGGCTCACAATCCCGAGCATATAGCCTAGTGGAGATGAGTGGGACACCCAAATATCGAATCGGAAGATGTCCCTCCGTAAAGCCCAACAGCGTGATGATGTTATTCTTCACATGAGTTGGAATAGCAGCAGTAAATAAAGCACTCTTGTCCCTGTTAACATGAAGCCCAGACATCCTGCTAAAGAGATCAAGAGCAGAACTAATGCATTGAACTGACCTGAGATCCCCATGCGAAAAGATAAGGAGGTCATCAGCGAAACAGAGCTGCTTGATAAGGGGCTGTGCACATTTGGGGTGGGGCTTGAAATGGGCTGATGTGCTGTCATTGAGTACCTTATCAAATAATTCCATGACTAAGACGAACAGATAGGGAGACATAGGATCGCCTTGTCGAAGCCCTTTGGCACCCTTGAAGAACCCTTCCATGCTGCCATTAATCATAATAGAGTAGGAGGTGGATCTGACACATACCATAACCCATGAGATAAAACGAGGAGGGAACCTGAAGCCCTTGAGCACCTCTTCCAGGCACTTCCAGTCCATTGAGTCGAAGGCCTTTCTAATGTCAATCTTGAGAGCACACCTTGGAGTGCCCTTGTCAAGGTGATAATTCCGGAATAGTTCATGAGTGATAAGCACATTGTCCACAAGCCTTCTACCCGGAATGAAGGCCGATTGATGCTGTCCAACCAAACCTTCAATAAATTCCTTGAACCTGTTAGCAAGAATCTTGGAAATACATTTATAGATGATGTTGACACAGGATATGGGTCTAAACTCATTAACTCTGGACGGCTTAGAGCATTTAGGAACAAGAGTGATGATGGCATGGTTCACCTGTTTAAGGAGTTTCCCAGAGGTGAAGAATGATTTGATAGCAGCAGAAACGTCTTTCCCCACCAAGTCCCAAGAACACTTAAAGAAGGCGGCCGTGTAGCCGTCAGGACCAGGAGCCTTGTCATCCTTAAGAGAGAACATAGTTGACTTAATCTCAGCATCAGTAATATCTGACTGCAACTTTTGGATCTGATCATAGGTAAGACACCTGTTAAATGAAGGCTCAAAAGGAATCAAGTGTGAGTCACTTACACCCAACAACTTGGCGAAATGCTCAACAATATGCTTCCGAATGTGATGCTGAGAACTGAGTTCCAAACCCATGTCATCCTGGATCTTGAGAATGGAGTTAGTGGCACGCCTGAAAACCATGGAATTATAGAAGAATTTCGTACCTTGGTCCCCTTCCTTAAGCCACTGGATCCGAGACTTTTGTCTAATTTGAGATTCTTCAACTCTTAAGAGAGTAGCAAGGTCCCTTCGAATAATACCCTCCGTGACTGCAAGCTGCGTATTAGTAGGAAAGGCTTGCAGCTGTGCTTGACATTGTTCAAGCTTGCCCTTAAGATCTTCCACCTTAGCTGATATTTGAGAGAATTGGTTCAGTTTGCTCCATTCCTTCAAGCGAACTTTCAACTTTTTGAGCTTGGAAACAAGTTGGAACATTGGAGTGCCAGGCATTTGAGGCCTCCAGACATCAGACACCATAGGCAAGAAATCGTCCTTGGTAGTCCAGAAGTTAAAAAACTTAAAAGGCCGGTTGTCTTTGATACTATCGGAACATAGGGTGACAACAGATGGGCAGTGATCAGAAATGCCTTGGGCGAGGAATTCCGTCTCAGAAGGATGAAATTCGCTGATCCAGGCAAGGTTAGCTAATACACGGTCCAACTTACAAGATATCCGACTTTGACCAGCACTCATGTTGCTCCAAGTGTGCACAAAGCCTTTGAAGTTCATTTCAATCAGATAGCAGTCTTCAACACATGAATTAAAATCGTGAACCAGGGTTGGACTAATTCGGTTGCCACCTATCTTCTCAGAGGCCTTCCGAACACAATTAAAATCACCAAGAAGAAGCCAGGGCCGGTCAACTGAATATAGACGCAGGGTTCTCCATAGGGATCTTTGCTCCAAACCATCATTATCCCCATAGATGAAGGAGATGAAACTGGATTTTCCCAAGGTAAGGAAATCAACCCAACAGTGGATGATTTGATGAGATTCGTGGATCCTGTGAAGAGATATGACGGATGGGTCAAAACAGATCAGAATGCGACCCTTAAGAGCATGATCATAATTTGCCACCCAGCTCCAATTGGGGCCAATCAGGTTCTTGACGAAGTCGAAGTTAATCTTTCGGAACTTTGTCTCAACAAGGCTAAGGAGGGACAATCTCTGGGAAGCGATTAATGCCTTGACTTCCTTCTGCTTGGAGGGGTCGTTCAACCCCCTAATGTTCCAGGCAGCTAACTTGATCATAGGGGTAAGAAGAAGGAGAAGAGTCACTGCAGGTATCACCTGGGGCTGAGTGAGCACTACGGGCAGCTTTCATTGCAACCTCATCCACTAGGAGCCTTTTCCTGAACTTTTTTCGTTGCTTCTTAGATAAGGTCGTCTGCCCCATTCCGGAATCAGGAAGGTCACGCAAGAGGTCAAAATTGTTTGGAGTGGCAACGTGCCTCTCCTTACCGAGAAGGGGAGAAAGAACCTCCGGAGAGGTAGCAGTGATGTCCTTAGCAAGCAGTTGGTTCGGCTCAGACATACAGTTGGAATCGCTGCAGTGGGTTTTAATGGGTTCCACGAACTCAGAATTCTCAACCAAGACACCTTTACCTTTAGATATGTGATGCCATGCAGTCGCTGCAGTAGGAGCACTATTATGATCGGCCATTGGAGATGGTTCAACAGTGCTATGAACAATAGCAGCATCCGTGGTCAATTCAACATTCACAATCACGTCTTGGGACGTATTTGTCTGGGAAGTAGTTTCTGGAATAGGAGCACCATGGGCTGGAATAACGCCTGCCGGAAGTTCAGAGACTTCAGATATGGAAGTGAAGGTTCGTCCAGTGGGTCTCCATTCAGTGGCTCGGACCTTAGAACATCTGTTGACAGCGTGTCCGAAGGCATTACAATCATGGCACCTCACCGGCTTCCAGCCGTATTCAATCGTGATCTCCGACTCCAAGGTACCTCCTCCACATTGAAGGTAAACCTTATCAGGGAATGAGCACATCGTGTCGACCTCAACACAGACCCTAGCGAAGTTTAATTTAGTACGATTTTCAGTCATCTCGTCCAAGAAGAGAGGTTTCCCAACACCACTCGCAATAGAGCTAAGGCCGTTAGGGGACCAAAGCTGAAGGGGGACATTGTGCATTTTTATCCATATGGGGATCTTGGAGAGTTGTGTTTTCTCTAACATGAAATTATCTTCCCATTCTCTTATGATCATCAAGCGTCCTGCCATGTACCACGGCCCCTGCATAAGAACTTTGTCTCTGACTGCCGAAGAGGAGAACCTGAGTATGAAGAAGCCAGATCCATAACTGGTAACATCAACATGTCCCCACAGTTTGGCAGCCAATCGGGACACAACCTGAACAGGCAGGCTTCTATCAAGGAAGTAGCCTATGAGGCAGTCCTTCCATAGGATGCTACCTTGCTCGACAATCTCTGCAGGAGGAGAGATAATGATCCTGCCATCGACCATAGAGGGCTCAAAGAACGCAAGCTTGGGTTTGTCAGCAAACCCTTTGGGAAATAGGTCCGTCCAGGCCTTTCCATTCGTGGAATAGTTCAGAGTTCCTTTCTCGCTTGGCAGGATAGAATGAGAGGAAGTAGCAACTGTGGCAGGTCCCAAAGGGTCAGCGATAGCAGCGTCAGAGACCTGGCTTGATGCTGTATGGAGAGTAGAGCAGAGGGGCGGGAAATCCAAATTTGTATCCAATCGCCGATCGAGAGATCCAGGCCGGTTAATCGGCACACCCCCAGAGAGCGCAGCAACTCCGGCAACGCCGGCAACCGGAGAGGGGAGCAACGGTCCCAAGTCACCATGCAGACGAACCTGGGATCCCATCACGCAAATCACCCACTAACCAGTAATAAAGAATCTTGCATCACAGGAGCAGCAAGATGTCTGGCCGAATGGCAGCTCCGCACCACGACTAAGCTGCGAACTGTGATTCTGGTAACAGTCTGAGCCACGAACACTCAAGTTGAAACCATGGATAATCTGGAACTGCGAACAGTAAACCCAGACGAATCCCACGAAATCCAACGAACCAGATAAACTCCAGACGAACAGTAACAGAACCAAATAAAGTCGAGGGAGCAGATAAAACTCCAGGCGAAATAAACTCCCCAGAACCAGATAACTCCAGGCGAACCAGAAAGCTTTCCAGTACCAAAACTCCAGGAACCAGATAACTCCAGACGAAATCCCACGAACAGTAACAGAAAGCCAATGATGAACACGGACAGAACTCCAGGAACGGAACAAACTCCAGAAACGGAACAAACTCCAGGAACGGATAATCTTCACAGATAAATCACCACAGGCGAGCGGAACCACAGATAATCTTACCCGGATACGATAATCTTTGCAAAACGATAATCGTCCCAAACATACGATAATCTTTGCAAAACGATAATCGTCCGCACGCGGGCAAAAAGAGCACACCGGCGAGCGCCTGCCGGAGAATCGAGGACGCCGGCGCAAACCGGCAGACGAGCAGCAGGCCACGTTCCTTCAAAACCCACCACCACGAGCCCCACGAACCAGAACCTCACACCTCCACGCCTCAGAAGCAGATCCTGAGCTCCACAAATCACCACCCCAGCACCACCTTGAGCACCTCCACGAGCACCTCAGCACCGCCCCGAGCACCTCCAGAAGCGTTCGTTGAGCACCTCCACGAGCACCTCCACGAGCACCTCAGCACCTCTGAAGGCGTTCGGACGAGCACCTCCACGAGCACCTCCACAAGCACCTCAGCACCTCCACAAGCACCTCAGCACCAGGATACCTGACAGGCAAGGTACCTAACTCAACTTCATGTAAGGAGATAACTTGTTGAAAAGCCTATCTTGTTGGTAGATGAAATTGCTATGAAGGAGGCAAAGATTAAAGCTTCGCTTGTCTCTCCCTCTACTGGGATGGAACCGTACCCTAACCCCCATCTTCCATGATCAAGTGTGGTGTGTGGAACATAAGAGGTCTAAATGACCCAGCCAAACAGTGTGAGGTTAAGTCCTTTATTACTCGGAATAATCTCAGCCTCGTTTGTATTTTGGAAACAAGAGTTCGACAAGTTAATAAATCGGGTATTCACTCACTCATTTGCCCTAAGTGGAGAACCATTGATAACTATTCAAAGGCTTTAAATGGGAGAATTTGGGTCTGCTGGGACCCGGAAGAGCTTTATCTACAGCCTACCTTTGTGTCAGACCAGCTCCTACACTGCCATGCTATTTTCCATAAATCTCAAAAGCAATGTACCTATTCATTTGTCTATGCCTCAAATAACTATATGGTGAGGAAAGCCCTTTGGCATGATATCAGGAATTTAATTCCAAGTGGGCCATGGATTATGGCAGGAGACTTTAATTGTGTCAGGAATAGTTCAGAGAAATGTGGAGGCCAAGCCATTCATAGGGCTGCTACTGACGACTTCAATTCTCTCCTTGATGACTGCATGCTTTTTGACCTCACTTACAAAGGTCTCCTTCATACTTGGAGTAATAAAGCGGAAGGCAACCGTATGATTACTTGTAAACTTGACAGAGTCCTTGTAAACCATGCATGGCTACAGGAGTTCCCTCTTTCTGAAGCAGATTTTGTGCCTCCAGGTATATCTGATCACTGTCCATCTATTTTATCATTGTTTGAGAAGATCTACTTTGGTCCTAAGCCCTTTAAGTTCTTTAACTTTTGGACGAATCATGAGGATTTCCTCCCCACTGTTGCTGAAGCATGGAACACTCGAGTAGTCGGTTCTCCCATGTTTCGTCTTGTTCAGAAATTGAAGATAACAAAGAAAAAGTTGAAAGAGTGGAGCAAGGCTACGTTTTCTAACATGGAAATTCAGATTCATGATTGTAGAAAGGAGTTACAAGCTTGCCAACGACTGCTATTTGCCAACCCTCAATCTGAGGATCTAAGCCGTAAGGAGAAGTTGTTATCTAAACGACTTGCTACAGCATCCCTTAACCTTGAAGGCCAAATCAGGCAAAAATCTCATGTTCAATGGCTACGAGAAGGGGACACCAACACAAGTTTCTTCCATAAATCTCTTATTGGTCGTCAAGCTACTAACCGCATTATATCTGCCTATGATGAAAGTGGTAACAAGCTGACAGATTGGGGAAAGGTTAAGAACCTTTTTGGACAACATTACATTCATCTATTGGGCACGGTAAGGCCGCAAGAGGGTGCTATTCTGCATGAGATATCTGATTTTATACAAAGAAAAGTTGACCCAAGATATGAAGTTGATCTCATTGGAGATATTTCAGAGGAGGAGATTAGGAGTACAGTTTTCAGCCTTAAGGAAGATAAAGCCCCGAGCCCTGATGGTTTCACCGCCAAGTTTTTCCAAAAAGCTTGGCACATAGTAGGTGGTGATGTTGTGGAAGTGGTCCAAAGTTTCTTCCTTGATGGGAAAATCCTCAAGCAACTGAACAATACTATCATGTCTTTGGTGCCCAAGATTCCAAACCCGTCTATGGTTGGGGATTACCGTCCAATCTCTTGTGTTAATACAGTCTATAAGTGCATCTCAAAGTTAATCGCCAACAGGCTCAAGAAAGTCATTGATGGACTTGTGGGACCTCACCAAAGTGCTTTCATTCCAGGTAGACGGATTTCGGATAATGTCATGATTACTCAAGAGCTCCTCCATAACTATCATCTTAACAAGGGCAGCCCAAGATGTGCTCTTAAGATTGACATAATGAAGGCATATGATTCAGTAAATTGGGATGTTATCCCAATGATATTGAGGGCTATGAACTTTCCGGAGAAGTTTATCAAGTGGGTCATGGAATGCATATCAACTCCTAGCTATTCTTTGAACATGAATGGAAGCCTTGTGGGGTTCTTCAAGGGAGCAAGAGGCCTCCGTCAAGGAGATCCTCTATCACCATACATTTTTGTGCTTATCATGGAATTGTTTATGGGAATTTTACAAAGGGATGCAGGCCAAGATTTCAAATATCATCCAAAATGCCAGAAGTTGGACATTAGGGCTCTCTGTTTTGCTGATGACTTAATGATCTTCTCCAAAGGTGAGCTCAAATCTATCCAATGCATTCTCAGGTGCTTAGATAAGTTTGGAGCATACTCGGGGCTGAAGATTAATCGAGGTAAGAGCCAGTTATTTTGTTGTGCCATTCCGAATGAGACCCAGGATTTGTTTGTACAAAGCTGCCAGGTTCCTCTTGGTTCCTTACCTATAAAGTACCTGGGTCTCCCTCTTATTACTTCCAGATTAAAAGCAAGGGATTGCGAGGTGTTGCTCCAACGAATGAAGTATAAGGTGCAAGCCTGGAAAGCTAGATTTTTGTCCTATGCTGGGCGAGTCCAACTCATAAAATCGGTTCTTTTCTCAACCTCTGTCTACTGGTTATCCTCCTTTATTCTTCCTAAAGGAGTCCTTTTGGATTTAGAAAGGCTATGCAGGTGCTTCCTTTGGTCTGGGCCAGATTTGAAAAAGAAAATTAATCCAATAAGTTGGAGCAAAGTATGCCTCCCGAAGGATGAGGGAGGTTTGGGCCTCATCAACTTACACAAGTGGAATGCAGCAGCCATATCTCAATATTTGTGGAGAATTGTCAAGGCTGATGGTTCTTTATGGTACGAGTGGACGACTCAAAACCACCTTAAAGGAAGAAGCATTTGGCAGGTACAACAACCAGCATCTCCTTCGTGGCAATGGAGGAAAATCTTAAAGCAAAGAAGCCACCTTCTCAACCATCTTCACTATCGAATTGGCAATGGAGAGTTCACTTGGCTATGGTTTGATAATTGGCTATATTTCAGAGATTTGGAAGACCCCGTCCCAAGGACGGTTCGTTGTAGTAATGGCATTCATACGCATGACTTGCTGCCAAATTTTCGAACTGTACTCACACTGGAACAAAAGATGTTGCTGGTCCTCATCACACCTTCTACACAGCACACATGTAACCTGAGTGATCACTCCCCATTTTGCCAATCTCTCCTTTGTGAGAAGTCTCCGGTGCAAAGCAAACCAGAGGATGAGTGCATGCCTAGGGATGTGACCTGCAAACCACACCAAGTGATACCAAGGAACCGCAGGTTTGTCCTCCTCCAAGGCCTTGTACGCTGAAGCCATCTGAAACGTGTCTAAGTTTGTGGGGCATCAGATGGTTTGGTCCTGTCGTTCACTATTAAGGCGTGGGAGCTCGTTCAAATGACTCCATATTTCCAAGAGATCTGGAGAAACAGAAACTGGGATGTTCCACTCGTTGTTATCAATGATGGTGTCAACACAGTCAGACCTGAGAAGTCCCGAGTCATAAATAACTCTCAACCCGTACCTTGCTACCAATGGTCCATGGGGATGCCAATTATCATACCACAATGAGGTGCTCTTGCCATTGAACACCCTTTTCTTAATGAGGTTGACTGCATGCTCTCTAATATTGAGTACCTTTACCTTCCAAAAAAAAAAAAAATATTGAGTACCTTTCGCCATACCCACGAGCAACCACTGGGACATCGTAATGCCCAAAAATTTCTATCCCTTATGAGATGTCTTTGCACCCACAAAACCCAAAGGTTAGATGAGTTAGTCACAATAAGCCATACATACCTCATTATTGCACTTTTGTTCCACAACTGCAAATTGAATAACCCAAGACCTCCTTGATGCTTAGGCGAGCACACAGTAGCCCAATAATTCACTGGAGATATTTTCTTTCCCCTCATCTCTGAACCTGACCATAGGAATTTCCTACACATGCTCTCAAGTTCTCGAATCACCTTCTTAGGAAGAATGAAAGTGGACAACCATTGCACCTTGATGGAAAAAAGGACAGACTTGATAAGTAATAGCCGACCAGCGTATGACAAAAATCGACCCCTCCAGGAATGAGTCCTAGCCTTCATTCTTTCAATAAGAGGTTGGCAATGGGCAGATGTTAGCTTTGTAGAGATTAATGGCAGCCCCAAGGCAATTCACCAACTGAAAACTCAGGTACCTGTTTCACCAACTCTAACATGTTTTCATCCACTCCACTAGTGAAAATTACACTCTTGTCCTTATTAACGTGAAGTCCCGATACCTCGGTGAAGGATCTCAAGGCCTCCACAATACACGAAACAGATGTAGGATCTCCATGAGAGAAGAGGAACAGATCATCCGCAAAGCACAACATCTTCACATTTGGATCACGACACCTGGAGTGATGCTTGTACTGCAAAGCCCTCTTCAAGAATAACATGACAAAGCTCCATGACAAGCACAAATAAATACGGGGATATAGGATCCCCTTGCCGTATACCTTTAGTGCTTTTGAAGAACCCCACTAAGCTGCCATTCAACATTATAGAGAAGTATGGAGTTGACACACACTCCATTATCCATGAAATGAAATTCGGGGGAAAGTTCATACCTTGGAGGGTAGCCCTAATACATCCCCAATCAATCGTGTCAAAGGCCTTCTTGAGGTCCACTTTGATTGCACACTTCTGATGGTTGCTTTTAAGGTGGTAGTTGTTCATAATCTCATGAGTGAGCAACATATTGTCCACAAGTCTTCTTCCAGGTATGAAGGCAGACTGGTACTGTCCCACTAAGTCCCCCACAACACTCTTCAATCTGTTGGCCAGGATCTTTGCTATACACTTGTATAATGTATTAACACAAGATATTGGACGATAGTCTCCAACCTTTGCTGGGTTCAAGACCTTTGGGACGAGGGTTAGTGAAGAACAATTCATTTGCTTAAGAATCTTACCCGATTGGAAGAAACTCCTGACTGCGGCCATACACTCTTCTCCAATGATGTTCCATGCTTTCTTGAAGAAACAAGCTGTAAACCCATCAGGTCCTGGAGCCTTGTCATCCTTGAGTGCAAAGATAGTGTCCCTAATTTCCTCATTAGACACTTCTTTAGTTAACATGTCCCACTGCTCAAGGTTAAGAGTTCTTTTGAACCTGGGTAGCGGGCAGGAAGCATGAATCTGTCCTCCACAAAGTAAGTCCTTGTAGTGGTTAAGAAACTGTACCTTTAACCTTCTGGATCAATTATTTGCTGCCCCTCCTCCGTACAGACACTGAGTATGCTATTCCTAGATCTCCTTTCCATTAGTGTATTGAAAAAGAACGCATTATTGGAGTCCCCCTCATTCAACCATTGCACCCTGGATTTTTGTCTAAGCTAAGCCTCCTCATCACGGGTAGCCTTGGCCAATCGATCTCTAAGGACATAATCTTGTTGAACCAGCACACAGTCAAGAGGATTAGCATGCAATTTGTCTTGACAGTCCTTGAGCTCACTACGAATGGCATGCACATGATTGGTGATATCTTTGAACTTCTTTTCTCTTTTTTTTTTTGGAAAGTAAGAAAGTGCGAATTGATAGAAAATAATTACAATGAGGGGACAAGAACAAGGTGGAAGAAACCACCAAAGCCTAGAGGCTTACAAAGCAAGAACAAAAGGAAAACTAGCCCATTGAGGCAAGGTTAGGAAGCTACAAAACAAAGTTTACATTAAATCCCCACCTCTCCATGAACGCCCTATTAGATGGGCTGTCCTTCATGACTAAATTCTCACCAGCGAATTTGTGAAACAGGTCCTCCTTTATGCGCTTGGTAATCAGCTCCCTTGGCAAAAATGTGTTTTGGAATCTTCGCCTATTTCTTTCAAGCCATAGATTGTAGACGGTGGCAGCAAGCGCCACCCGTTTAATTTTTGCCTTCACGCTTTTACCTTTGAACTTGTGGGACGCCCAACTTACCTCCTCTCTCCATGGCTTAATAGTGTGGTTGAAGCCAAGTAACCACAGCACCTGCTCCCAAATGTACTTACTGTAGTGACATTCAAAAAACAGATGTGATATGGATTCTTGGTTACCTTGACAGAAGATACACTTTGAACGGGTAAGGATGCCAAGTTGGCACAATCGATCTTGGGTTAGAAGTCGCTCCTTGATCGCAAGCCAAGTGATAAACGCATGCCTAGGAATGTTACTTGCAAACCATATGAGCTTGTCCCACGAAACCACTGGAGATGGTGCTGGTGACATTTGGCAGATGCTTGTGTAGGTATCCTTGATAGTGAATATGTTGCCATTTGTTGGCAGCCAAAAGAAAGTATCCGAACGAGTGGCATCCGGCTTTGGAATATGCTGTAGTTGCTGCCATGCTTCCATTAATTGGTGAGAGGTCGAAGGTGGAATACACCAGTCATTGCCAGAAATAATCTCTTCAACTCTTGCATCATGGCCAAGGCCCGAATCATAAATAATACGATTCCCATATCTCGTGATCAAAGGGCCACAAGGGAGCCAATTGTCATGCCACAACCAAGTAGACTTGCCATCGTGGACCACCTGCTTGGAAAGTTGAAGAGCAAGCGGTCTAGCTTTGAGGATCTTCCTCCAGCCCCAAGAACAAGAGTTGGGGAGCTTTAAAGACCAGAAATTTCTGTTCTTGATTAGGAATTTTTGCACCCACTGAACCCAAAGTGAAGGAGCAGAAGACATGAGAAGCCATACCTTTTTTAGCGTTGCTGCCGTATTCCAAACATCAATGTTCTTGAGGCCCAGACCCCCCACCTCTTTTGGTGTGCAGATTTGCTTCCAGCTTATGAGCTCGATTTTGTGCCTTAAGTCATTACCACCCCAAAGAAAAGCTGAGCATAACTTGTTAATCTGCCTTATCACACTCTTGGGAAGCAAGAAAGATGATAACCAATGTATTTGTGTGGCAAACAAAACTGATTGGACAAGCTGTAGGCGTCCAGCATAAGATAAAATATTTCTCTTCCAGGACTGAATTCTAGATCGTATCTTGAGCACCAACTAGTGCACCGGATCCCATCAGAACTCCGAAGTTAAGCTTGCTTGGGCGAGAGTAGTACTAGGATGGGTGACCTCCTGGGAAGTCCTCGTGTTGCACCCCCATCCACTCTTTAAACATGTTGGCTCGGATTTGAGCAAGGAAAAGATGCACCCACTTCCTCATGATTAATATTGCAATGTGGAACATTAGGGGTTTAAACAACCCCGACAAACAGTGTGAGATTAGAAATCTCATAGCAATGAAAAAACTCAGCATGTTGGCTATTGTGGAAACTAAAGTGAGGCAGGTGAATTCTCAGCTTGTCAAGAGTTTGATAGCTCCCCATTGGGAGCTTATAACTAACTATGACTGTGCCCTTAAAGGCCGCATTTGGATAGTTTTTAATTCACAGGAAATAAGGATTTCCAAAGTCCAAAGTAGCAACCAACATATTCATTGTTCGGCTGAGATCCTTAGCATGGGCAAGAATTGCTTCTTAACTGTTGTCTACGGTTCCAATGAGGCACTTGAGAGGAGACTCTTGTGGAGACACTTACTTGTATCCTCATCATCCCATCCATGGCTGGTTATGGGGGACTTCAACTGTGTTCGTGCTTCAGCAGAGAAGTATGGTGGCAAGCACATTAACCTAAGCTCTACAGAGGAGTTCAATGATTGTATTGATTCATGTGGCCTTGTTGAATTAAAGGCCAAGGGCTTTTCTCACACATGGTCTAACCAGAGTGAAGGACAACGAAGAATATCGTGTAGGCTGGATAGGGTGCTGGTGAACATACCTTGGCTCAACCACTTGTCTCCATCTGAAGCGGAGGTCCTTAATCCTGGTATATCTGATCACTCTCCCATAATGATCTCAATCTTCCCACAAAGGCAGCAAGGTAAAAAACCATTTAGATTCTTCAATTTCTGGACTTCTCACCCGGACTTTCTTCAGATCGTTACTGAGGCATGGGCAATAGAGGTACCTGGTTCTCCAATGTTCAGAGTGGCTAAAAAGTTACAATCAGTAAAAAGCCAAGCTTCGGGAATGGAGCAAACAGCTAAGATTTGCAGATATATCTTCACAGGTTCAAGCATTGAGGATGCAATTAGCTGATATTCAGAAAAGGTTACATGATAATCCACAAAGCAATATGCTATTCCAACAAGAAAGCAATCTCAGACGTCAGCTCTCAACATGTCTACACCATGAGGAAGCCCAACTCATGCAAAAATCAAGAGTACAATGGCTTGCTGAAGGGGATCGGAATACAGCCTTCTTTCACAATTCTTTGATTGCAAGAAGAGCAACAAATACAATCACCTGTATTATGAATGATGAGGGGCAAAAACTGACTGATTCAACTGAGGTATCCAACCATATTCTCCACTATTTCCAGAACATGTTGGGGGCTAACCATGACACCAGCTCAATGCCCATGCCTGAATTTAGTACTTATCTATCTGCTGAGCAAAGGACGAATTTAGAGAAGGATATAACTGCTAATGAGGTGAAGGTTACTCTATTTTCCTTGAAGGATGGCAAGGCTCCAGGTCCAGATGGGTTTACTCCGGCATTCTTCAAGAAAGCATGGGATATTGTGGGAAGCGATGTAGTTCAAGCAATTCTAAGTTTCTTCAAATCTGGAAGATTACTAAAGCAGTGGAACACTTCGGCTATCACCCTTGTACCAAAATGCACCAACCCGAATAAGGTAACTGACTTCAGGCCCATCTCATGTGTCAATACACTCTACAAATGCATCTCTAAAATTCTTGCCAACCGACTGAAGAGTGTTGTGGGTGAGCTCGTGGGCAGCTACCAATCCGCATTTCTTCCAGCTAGAGGAAGTGCAGAAAACGTGCTCCTCACACATGAGTTATTGCATAATTACCATCTACCCACCAACCACAAAAAATGCGCCTTAAAGGTTGATCTTCGTAAGGCTTTTGATTCTATTTCATGGAGAAGTATTGAGGACATGCTCAATGCCATGGGGTTCCCAAGCACCTTCACTGCTTGGATCATGGAGTGTGTGTCTACTACAGCATTTTCGATCATGCTTAATGGAAGTTTGGTGGGTTTCTTCAAGGGTGCAAATGGGTTGCGCCAAGGGGATCCCATGTCACCATATTTATTCGTCCTGGCAATGGAGGTGTTTAACAGGCTCCTAATTCAGAATACTCATCATGGGTTTACTCACCACCATCGATGTGAAGCAATGGGTCTTAAACTCCTATGTTTTGCTGATGACCTCTTTGTGTTCTCTGCTGCTGATAAGTCCTCTTTGGGGTGTATTCAGAAGGCTCTACATGACTTCCAAACACTCACAGGTTTGCAAGTCAACAATATGAAAAGTTCTATGTTCCTAAGTGGAGTTCCTGAGGAGCAGCAGAAGGAGCTTAGTATGCAAATGGGGTTCTCTCTTGGCACCCTTCCGGTGAAGTATCTTGGGCTTCCTCTCTTCACCTCCAAACTCTCATGGCGAGATTGTGAGCCACTCATATCTCGAATCAAAGAGAAAGCACAATCATGGAAGGGCAGATGTCTCTCGTATGCAGGTAAGCTTTTGCTCATCAAAGCAGTTCTCTTCTCTATAAAAGTGCACTGGTTGTCAACTTTTATCCTTCCAAAAGGAGTGATTGATGAGCTGGAAAAGATTTGTAGAAGATTCCTTTGGACAGGACCACAATTAAAGCACAAAATGAACCCAATCAGTTGGGATGTGCTGTGCACCCCCCGCAAGGAGGGTGGCCTGGGGCTCTTCAAGCTCTACTCTTGGAACAAAGCAGCAATCATGAAGCATGCATGGAGAGTCCTAACGTCACATGACTCTTTGTGGGTTCGGTGGGTACATCATTACCTCATCAAGGGCCGCAACTTTTGGATACTTAACATACCAGCAAGCTGCTCCTGGGCTTGGAGGAAAGTCCTCCGAGCAAGGTCCTCAATGGCCTTGTTGGTCAAGAAGAAAATACACAATGGAGAACAAACTTCACTATGGTATGATAACTGGCACCCCGATGGTCCTTTGTTCCCAAAATATGGCCAGCGTCTCATATACGACTCAGGTCTCCAATGCCATGCCAAGGTAAGTGCAATAATATCAGAAGATGAATGGGATCCACCGGTTGCTGTGACATTGGATTTGATTGAAGTATGGGGGAAGCTTGATCGAATGCCCAAGCCATGCTGTGATACTGATGATATCTTCACATGGACGCCATCCAAAACAGGTGCCTTCAACATCAGTAGTGCATATCAAAGCTTACAAGTCCCCAAACCATTGGCAACATGGCACGATCTGGTATGGTTTCATAACCACATCCCGAAGCATGCTTTTACTTTATGGTTAGCCATTAATCAAAGACTACTCACATGTGACCGGCTGCACAGAATGGGAATTGTCCAACAGGCCAAGTGTGTCCTATGTAGGCGAGGTGATGAATCCCATGAGCACCTTTTCTTTGATTGCACCTACACCAAAGAAATTTGGAACCATATGTTGTTACTAAACTGTGTGACCAGATTAAACAGACCTTGGAGGGATCTAATACAATGGATATCTTCACTTAGACTGGGTGATGTCAAGGCTCGGCAGCTTCTCTACCTATCTCTTGCAGCTACCGTATACCACGTGTGGAGGGAAAGAAACCGGAGAATTTTCAAGAATGCATACCTCCCCCAGCAAGTTCTTACAGATAGCATTATGTTTGATGTACAAGGAAAAGCCAATATGGCACGGACCCGTATCCTTGACACCCCTACTCACAGGCAGCTCATCAATAATTGGCGATTATCTTGGGAGCTTTACTTGTAACCCCACGATCATGCTACATGTTCTATCTTGTTAAAGTGTTTTTGTTGTAATGTACCTACTGGTACTTGCGTGTCTTATGCCTCATTGTAAATATCCTTTTTCTCATTAATACAATTTGGACTTACCTTCCAAAAAAAAAAACTCCTCACAATTATGCTTGGACAATTTTTTAGTGACAAGAGGCAAACCCAAATACCTCACCGGGAGTTTTCCTTGGCTGAAGTGTGAAGCACTTAGGATAGATGTTATGACATCTTGATGAACCCCACTGAAGAACACCTGGCTTTTGTTTTCATTGCAAGCCAATCCTGTAATATCGTACACCTGCTTTAGAGCTTGCAACAATGTGGAGACGGACTGCAGCTCCCCTTTTGAAAATAAGAACATATCATCTGCAAAGCACACCACATTCAATTTCATTTCAGCACATCTAGGATGGAAGTGGAACCCAGTTTCCGTATGCTTCTTGATGATGCCAACAATCAGCTCCATGACCAAGACAAACAAATAAGGTGACAAAGGGTCACCTTGCCTCAACCCCTTTGCACCTTTGAAGAAGCCCTCAGGACTACCATTCATTACTACAGAGAAGGAGGTGGTGGTGATGCATTCTTGGATCCAAGATATGAAAACTGAGGGGAAATGCATACATTGAAGAATAGCAGGTATGATGCTCCAATTGACGGAATCAAACGCCTTTCTCAAGTCAACTTTGAGAGCACACTTTGGCTGCCTACTATCCAAGTGATAGTTGTGGACGAGCTCATGGACTAGCAAGATGTTATCGGATATGCTTTTGCCCGGTATAAACGCCGATTGGTACTTGCCCACCAAGTCATCAATAACCAGCTTCAGTCTATTAGCCAAGATTTTTGCAATGCACTTATAAATGGTATTGACGCAAGAGATGGGATGAAAGTCCCCCATACGAGTAGGGTTATGTACCTTAGGAATGAGGGTGATGAAGGAGTGGTTCATTTGCTTGAGAATCTTGGCGGACTGAAAGAAACTCATAATGGCCCTTACAACATCACTGCCAACAACATGCCATGCCGCTTTGAAGAACTTTGATGTGTATCCATCGGGTCCTGGAGATTTATCTTCATTGATATTAAAAAGAACATTCTTTATCTCATCTTCCTCCACAGGCTTTTCAAGAGCAACCCTTTGGGTGTCAGCAAGTCTTTTGTGGATGAAATCCTGGATATCTGCACTCATAATACTAGTGGTGCCACTGCAATTACCAAGGATATTGCAAAAATGGTCCGAGAACAGCCTTCTAATTTGGGCTTGATCATCAACCCTGGTGCCCTGGTCAGTATAGATGCTATTTATTCTATTGAAAGCCCTTCTGCTAATGACAGACCGATGGAAGAAAGCAGTATTGCTGTCCCCCGCCTTGAGCCACTGTAATCTAGACTTCTGCCTCAGCTGTTCTTCATGAGCTCTAGCTAAACTCCCAATCCGCCGCTTCAAATCCCTTTCATTGGCCGCAAGAGTCAAGTCAAGTGGATGAGAATCAAGGGCTTTTTGGCAAGTGGAAAGCTCGGATTGCAGCTCTAAAAGTTTCCCATTCATGTTCTTGAACTTAGAATTACTCCATTCACGGAGCTTGAGTTTCAAATGCTTTAACTTATAGACAAGTTGGAACATCGGAGTGCCTGAAACCGGAACAGTCCAAGCTTCGCTCACTAAATTTAGGAAATCTGGTTCTGAAGCCCAGTTTTTTTTTTTTTTGGAAGGTAAGTCCAAAAGTGTATTAATGTAAATAAATGTGTACAATAGAGTTTCAAACAGCCCTAAGGCACCCAACTATAAGTTGGCAGCAAACAGATACAAGCGACTAAAAAATGACATTACAAAAACCGCCAAGATAGTCCCCATCTATGAACAATTTGCCTATGGCTAGGAGTGTCAACCAGTACAACCTTAGTGGATGAGAGCTTGCCAAGTATATCAGCTACGATGTTGTGGGTAACCCAAGCATGGGGATGATAACAGTTTTGGAAGACCCGGTTATTGCGTTCTCTCCAAATCTGGTACACCGCAGTAGTGAGAGACAACTTTGCCAAGTTTGTGATAGGCCCTTGGTGGGAGAAGCTGGTTGTGGCCCAAGAGATCCAATTGTTCCAGCTTCTTGTTCCTGTAGATAAGCAATTCATTGATAGAAGAGTAGACCATATTGTGCTACTGTACTCACAATTAAAGAACAAGTGGTCGTGGGTTTCGGCTTCCCTTCTACAAAGAACACATACATGGTCCTTGGTGATACCCCAATGCTTCAATCTGTCTCTAGTGAGTAATTTGCGTTGGAAGGCCATCCAAGCAATGAAGGAAAATTTCGGGACGTGCCATTGGAACCACAGAAGCTTGCTCCAGCTCCTAGAAGGCCGCATGGGTTGTAAGACAAAGTAGGCAGATTTGATGGTGAAAATACCTGATTTGGAGGGAGACCAACTAACCATGTCATCACGAGTTGGGTCAGGCGGTGGCAATTCATGGAGTCGTCCCCAAATCTGCATAAGGTCTATGGTAATGGAAGGAGGAACGTCCCAAGCTGTCCCATTAATAATGCTGTCCACTGTTGCTTCCTTACCAAGGCCGGAGTCATACACGACTCTTGGATTGTAATGATGGAGCAATGGTCCATCTGGATGCCAATTGTCAAACCATAGGGAGGTGCTTTTCCCATTGTGAATCTTCGATTTGATGTGGAGAGAGGCAATATGTCGTGCTTGCAAGATTTTCCTCCAACACCATGAACAACTAGATGGGATAGGTACTGACCATAGGCTATGATTCCTTAATTGTTGAAGAACTTAAAGGGTCTTGCTCCCCTCTGCTGCCTTGTGCCAATATTGACAATGCATGGGCTATGATCAGAAATTCCGAGTTGGAGAAAGTCAGCTTCAGAATCTATGAACTCCTTAATCCATTCATAATTGACAAAAGCATGATCCAATTTACAGGCAATTCTTTCACTCCCCAAGCTGCAGTTACTCCAGGATAGGTTGCTTCCTTTGTATTTCAACTCAAATAAGGAGTTGCTTTCAATGTAAGAGTTAAAGTCCTGTATAGGACCTGTTTTCGGCTTCCTTCCACCTACTTTCTCCCCTGCTATCTTAACACAATTCATGTCGCCAATGACAAGCCACGGTTCTGAAGTTCTAATTGAATTCAAGTCCGCCCAAAGTTGCCTACTCAAGATATAATCATTGTGACCATAAACAAAGGAGATGAAACACTTACTTTGATCCCATTGAAGAGCACAGTGAATAAGTTGGTCAGATGTGAACACAGGCATAACATGTACAATGTTTGGATTCCAGCATAGAATAATTCTTCCCTTGATCGCTGAGCAGTAATTGGCTACATAGTTCCAGAGAGGGCAAATTCTTGCTATAATAGAAGTAGTGTTGACCGATCTGATCTTTGTTTCAAGTAAACCTACCACACCAATACCATTAGTTTCCAAAAAATCCCGTACCGTCTTTTGCTTCCCTGGGTCGTTTAGACCCCTAAGATTCCAAGATGCAACTTTAATCATGGAGAACATTGGTGGGGTCGACCTCACTACTCAAACCTGATTTTGCAGCCTTGGCCTGTTTCATGGCAATTTCATCAACCAATATGACTTTCTTGGACTTGCGTTTGGATTTTTTCCTTGATGAGGTGACAGACTTCTTCACACTAAAATCTTCTGCCAGTGGTTCAAATTGGTTACCACTCACCCAAGCACTCCCATCGTTACAAGAATTGTCCCTTGTCTCAGGACTAGTGACATTCGTATCAACATATGTGTTATTATCGTCTTGGCATGAGGAAGTCTGGTGAGGGCCTTCGCTGCCAGTGCGCCCACTGCTTTCACCAATCATTGGGTCAACCCTCGTGAGAGGAGGAGTACAGGGAGAAGCCGAACCTTCAGGAGAAGTCTCCACGCATACCTGCTTCCCTTTTGCTGTAACAGTAGTCCAATCCAAGGTGGAGGTGCCAGTGGATTGTGGAACATCATCCACATGTTCTTGAGCATGAGCGGCGGCAGTATTAGGAACATCATCTTGCTGTTGCATAATCAGATTGTTGTTTTGATCAACCGTGAAGGATCTACCCGTAGGCACCCATTCCTTGGGCGGCATCTTGATACACTTGCTGTTCGTATGCCCGAAAGACTTGCAATGACTGCAGATGGCTGGTTTCCACTCGTACTCAACTTCCACCTCAATGACATTCTCAATTCCATTCCCATTACCTTGGAGATTCATAAACAACATTTGCTGGGAACTGACAATCAACATCAATTTCCACACATATTCGTGCATAGGATAATCTGGATCTCTTCTCCGTGGCCTCATCCAGGTAAAGCTGATTGCCTACCCCACTTGCCAAGAAGCTTAACCCCACCGGAGTCCAATACTCCATGGGTACATTGAACAATTTAATCCATATTGGAAGCTTAGATAATGTTGATTTCTGCAGCTGCATATTAGGCTTCCATTCTTGCAAAACCATAAGCCTTCCAGCGAAATGCCATGGAGCTTGTTGAAGCACTTTCTCCCTTGCCGATTCATTACTAAATCTGAAAATGTAGAAGTCTTTGCCAGCTGCTGAGACCTGCACATCACCAAGTTTTCCCCACAATTTTACAGCCAAGCTTCTAACAACAGGAAAGGGGAGCTGCCTATCAATGAAGTGGCCAACCAGGCTGCCACTCCACAGTCGGATGCCCTCTTGAGCCACGCTTAGTGGTGGGGCAATCACAACTCGTCCTTCTTCAAGAGATGGTGGGAAATACTGTAGCTTCAATCTGGATGAGGATCTCTGACTAAAGAGAGCAGACCATGCATTAGTGCCATTAGGAGGACCATTAGGAGGACCATGAGTATTGTGGGTAGAGACCACGTTATGGCCAGGAGCCAGCTCAGCAGCAGCAACAGGGGGAGGCCTGGGCAACTCAGCAGCAACATTAGAAACCGGCCTGAGCAAATCTGCACCCGCAGCAAGGGGAGAGTAAGTCCTGAGCAACTCAGGAGCAGCAGCTTCCTCGAATTGACTGGGGGCAGCACTGGCGGAGGAAGGACCCAGCATTTCAGCATCAGCAACAACCTCGTTTTGGCAAGGAGCAGCAGCGGCAGAGACAGGCCTGAGCATCCCAGACTGAGAAGAAGGTCTGGGCAACGCAGGTTGCAGGCGGGCAGGGGGCAGCAGCGCACTGCCAGGGTCAACGCCAGGGACAGCAGGCTCACCCAGAGGCGGGAATTCAGAAAATGAAAATGAGGGAAGGATCGGGTCTATCGGGTTCATCAGGTGCTGGGCGCGCCAGCTTCACCTGGACAGAACCTGGTCACCCGGAAAGAACCAGCTTGACACAGTAGGCTCTGCAGAGAAGCGCCAGGCAGAACAAACTTCACGCCGAGAACTGACGAGCACACGAACAGGGACCGAGCAAGCCACCTAGCAGAAATCACTGGAAATCTTAATCGAGTCATGCACCAGGAGGAATCACGAACTCTCCGGCACCAGAAGCAAGTGCGAAAGCATGAGCAGCACGAGCAGAATATCCACGAACAGAAACCTCGTACCAAATATCCACGAACAGAAACCTCGATCAGATTATCCGGGTGAATGCACAAGCAGCGCGAGCAATTATCCACGGTGGATTATCCACGAACCGAATGGTTGCGCACGGCAAATTATCCACGAACCGAATGGTTGCGCACGGCAGATTATCCACGAATCGAATGGTTGTGCACGACAGATTATCGACGAACCGAATGGTTGCTCACGGCAGATTATCCGAAAGCAGCGTCGGCAGCAATGGATAGGCGCGAACTGGTGACAACGAACCGAATGGTTGCTCTCGCACAGATGGTACACAAACAGAAGCTCACCAACGGACGAACCAGAAGCTTGCTTGCACACGAACTAGAAGCTTGCATGCACATGAAAAGCTTGCACACGAGCACCTCTGTAGAAGCTTGCTTGCACGAACCAGAAGCCTGCTTGCCTTCTTGCACACGAACCAGAAGCTTGCTTGCCTTGCACACAAAAAGCTTCAAAACTTCTTTTCTCTACTCCATTGCTTGAGCTTCACCTTCAACAGCTTGAGCTTACTTGTAACAATGATCATTGGAGAGCCCCTAATGTGAGACACCCATACCTCAGCAACAAGTGGCAAAAACTCATCATACTTAGTCCAAAAATTAAAGAACCGAAATGGCACACCACCCTCTAGCTGCCGCTGGAATATAGTAACCACTATAGGACAATGGTCAGATATCCCCTCGTTCAAGAACTCAGCTTCGGAACAGTTAAATTCAGAAAGGCAAGTTGAGTTAACCAATGCCCTATCTAGCTTGGAACAAATTCTTCTACCACCACTACTACAATTTGTCCATGAGTGCACGTTGCCCTTGAACTTCAAGTCAAAACAGCCACACAGATCAATACACTTGTTGAACTCCTCTGTGGCCCGCCTGTTAATTTGCTTACCCCCTATCTTTTCTGATGGATAACGGACACAGTTGAAATCACCGACTATCATCCATGGGAAGTTTGTAGAAAATGATTGCAAATCAGTCCACAAGTTATTTCGAAGGCTAGCATCGTTGTTTGCATAAACACAAGACAACTGAAACTTCTCCCTTGAACTCACACTTTCCACATGGCAATGAATAACCTGGTCAGACTGAGCCATCCTCCATACTGTCACATGTTGAGGATCATAAAGCACCAAAATTCTCCCTTTGAGGGCGGCACTGTAGTTTGTTATCAAGTCCCACATAGGGCACACTAGGTTCTTTATCATCAATTCATTAATTTTTCTCACCTTCGTCTCCACCACACATAACAGACTCAAGTTTTGGTTATGAATCAACTTCCGCACTTCCCCTTGCTTTGCGAGGTCATTAAGACCCCTAATGTTCCATACGGCGAACTTAAACATGGGGGGAAGAAGAGATGGATAATGTGCGTCCAGAACCAGCAAGGTTCACCACTTTATTATGTGCTCTCGCTTGCTTACCCCCTATCAAAGGCTACCATCTTAATAAGGGCACGCCCAGATGTGCTCTCAAGATTGATTTAAAGAGAGCCTTTGATTCCATTGATTGGCTTTGTATTGAAGAGGTCTTGAAAGGTTTCAGGTTTCCTTCACGATTTATCTCATGGGTCATGGAATGTGTTACTACTACATCATTCTCTGTTATGATTAATGGAAGCATGGAAGGGTTCTTCAAGGGAGGGAAAGGCCTCAGGCAAGGAGATCCTATCTCTCCTTACTTATTTGTTCTTGTTATGGAGCTATTTGACAAGGTCTTGAAAGATAAGACATCCGTGAACTTTCTATCTCATCCCAAGTGCCACCAGCCTTCTATTAAGCAGTTGTGCTTTGCTAATGACCTTTTCGTCTTCTCTCATGGGGATCTCAACTCTATTACCTGTGTTTCTTCTGCTCTCGCTCTCTTTGGCAGATTATCAGGTTTGCTTGTCAATAAGGAGAAAAGTGTTGTGTTCATGGCTGGCATTTCTGACCATGTGAAGGATGAAATCATACAAGCTTTGGGATTCAAGGAAGGACATATCCCTGTGAAGTATTTGGGTCTGCCTCTCATCTCTACACGACTGACAGCTACTGATTGTGAGCCCCTCATTCAAAAGCTTACTGCCCGAACGCAGTCTTGGCAAGGTAGGCATTTGTCTTATGCAGGCCGTTTGTTACTTGTCAAAGCAGTTCTTTTCTCCATTGCAGTTCATTGGATGTCAATATACATTTTGCCCAAGGAAGTCATCTACAAGATGGAGAGAATATGTAGGCACTTCTTATGGGCTGGTCCTTCCCAAGAGGCTAAGATATGTAAGGTCAAATGGGATCATGTTTGCTCCCCCACTGATCAAGGTGGTTTGGGGATCTTGAATCTCCACTTATGGAATAAGTGCGCCGTCTTAAGACAAGCATGGCTTGTGGGAAGTAGGGCTAATAACCTGTGGGTCTCTTGGGTTAATGCCAACCTTCTTAGAGGTAGAAATTTTTGGAAAGTTCAAATCCCTTCTACAGCTTCTTGGGTATGGAGGAAAATACTTAAGCAGAGAGATGTCGCTTCCAGATACATTAAGCACCGAATTAACAATGGGAGAAGCACTTCATTATGGTATGATAATTGGCATACACTTGGTCCTCTAGCTCCAACGTTTGGTAGGAGACTGATCTATGACTCGGGTCTTCCTGATAGTGCTTTGGTTCAAGATGTTATAAATGGCGATGACTGGGACACTCCGATTGCCTCTTCCTTTGACTTGACTGAAGTGTGGGCAAGAATTCAAGATCTTCCAACGCCTAATCCAGACTTGGAAGATAGGATCACTTGGACTCTCTCTCAGTCTGGTAACTATAGCACTAGTGCTACTTACAAAGCTATGGAAGCAATTCGGTCTTCAGTTCCTTGGGCTCGGTTAATTTGGTTCTCACTTAACATTCCAAGGCACGCGTTTGTGACATGGCTTGCGATTCGGAACGTGCTTCTCACCAAGGATAGACTCATGAGATGGGGTACCATTCAAAATGCGGTATGTGTTCTGTGCCGTAAATGCAATGAATCTGTCCACCATCTCTTTTTCCAATGTGATTACAGCAAGCACATCTGGAGCTTTCTTTTGGGTAAGAATGGTCTCAATGTCTTGGCCCCCATTCCTCCCTGGAACCTTATTGTTGAGGCTGGTGCTAGATCATGGTGCTCCACATCTCCTCTTCACCTTCTAAGGCACCTATCTCTGTCTGCTGCTGTGTACCATATATGGTGTGAGAGAAATCGCAGGGTCTTCAAAAATTCAGCTTTACCTGAAGAGGAGATTTGTAAGGTTATCACTCAGGATATCACTTACAGAGTCAATGGCTTTCCATTTGTCCTTAAGGACAACAGTTATCATAGGCAGATTGTGTTGAAGTGGGACCTTCAATGTAGGTTCATTTAATGTTTGACTTCATCATTGGTCTTGGGTGTCTTGTTATGTTCATTGCTTCTTTAGCAAGGTGCTAGTAGCTCCTTGTTCTGTTCAGTGGGTATGCCCACTTGCTGCTTGTACATATTTCCTTTTTTATTAATCTATCTCACTTAATTTCCAAAAAAAAAAAAAAGTGCTCAGTGAGACCAGAGAGGAGGATTTGCCCCTTAAGGTTAGGGACTTTTCAGCAAATCTTCCACACAAATTCTTTTTTTCAAAATCATCCATTTAATCCTTACAAAACGCAATTAGTTAGACAAAAATCTAAAAAAGTGCAATTGGTGGGTCTTTTTGCTCTCTGCTCGTAATTGGTTCCAATTACCAGCAAAGAGGGGGCAGTTGTAGACACCCCAAATTGCACTACAAAATGAGAAAATAATAAAAACATGTAATAGGGCCAAAAATGCATAAAATTCAATAATTTAAGCATTGCCCGTATTGTATCTACGGGGCTGACCGCGCCCGAAATTTGATCATGGGCTGCCTTAGCCCTAATTTAGGAGGCTGATCTAACTTTGATCAGGGGAACCACCTCAGATCCATGCATCAAGTCCCGTGAGCCGTGGGCCTTGACCCATTGAGTCCGCTGGAAGCACCCTAAGTCCAGATTGGTCTTTTCAGAGCAGATGAAAGCCGGCCAGATCAGAAAATCAGATGAAAGCATGCCAGATTATGACAGGGGCACCAAACCCTAGATTTTGGAATTTGGCCTACCTGCCTCGAAGCAAATTTGTACCTTTCTTTTGGGCTCCCAACAGCCCTAAAGATGAATTCTTTGCAGTTTTTGTGAACATCGTGTAAATTTCGCCCTCACTGGCAAGTTGTAAGTTTTGCTGTGGTTCAACACTGACAAGCAGATGAAAGACAAAAGGCTGATTAGGACTTGGACGTGCTTCTTTACACAAGTATGTCTAGGAGTCGTGCCTTGATAGGCACCAACCTCTTTTAGGATTGCACACACACTTTTAGGTGATTTTGATAATTTTTTGTTAGCATAGATTTTCAGGATGGTAATAGTAATTGACTTTCGCTTTACTTGTGTATATGCTTGTTTATACATTAAGTGCATGCACTTCGAGATCATTTTCACAAGTGTTTTTTGGCCAAACCGCTTTCAAAGATGCACAAAAGAATTTCCAAAACCAAAATCGCCTTCGGGCGTACATCAAATCGCCTTCGGGCATGCATCAAATCGCCTCTGGCGTACATCAAATCGCCTCCGGGTGTACATTAAATCGCCTCCGGGCATACAACAAGCCGCCCCCAGGGCACACATCAAAGTTGCTTTTTCAAAGCGCACAACAAAGTGGACTCCGGGCCTACATTGAATTGTCTTCCACGACATGAACACTATCTCTTGCGACGCGCAATAAACCGTCATCTGTGGTGTATTGAGTTAGCTATATAGACGAAAATCAAATCGCCCCTCTTGTGGTGTACATTCGTCGTGGCACGATACGGGTTGTCCAGAATGAGTTTCCTGATTTTTATAATTCACTTGCCACTACATGATTTTAAGGGATTTTACAACCGCTGTCAATCAAGACACGAATTTTGAGGTTTAGTCCTCGCAACATGCTTTTCAAGGATTTCCACTCATAAAGCATGTGTTGCATAATTTTTGAAAACCATCAAACACGGCATGGTCTCTAGAGTTCCAGATCTCTGAAAGAACATGTTGCAAGGTTTTAAACTTCACAAATCCTAGGAATTTTCTGTTTAACTGGGGCACTGTCACACACTCTTCCCAGTGTTTTTTTTTTTTTTTTTGAACGTTAAGTAATAATATTAAAAAGGAGGAAGAATGTACAAAATAGTGACGTTACCCCATAATGAGGTAAACGCAACCAGAGCCAACGCTCAACCCAAAAACACAGACATCACTACTCATCCACTTGACACCGTGGGAACTAAAACATGCAAATCCCAATTGTGAAGGACATGGATATCACATGGATTATTCCGGATTTGTACCTTGCTGTGCTTCATCTTCTGTCTAATGTCATTCACGATATGCTTGAGTACCTCATAGTGGGGTAGGTAACTGTTTTTGAAGGTTCTCCGAATCCTTTCAATCCAAATATTGTAAATAGCAGCAGCAAAAGATAACTTCATGATTACCTGTGAACACGACGAACCAGCATACCTGTTCTCGAGCCATTCAATACACCTAGGCCACGCTCGAGTAACCTGCGGAGCTCCATTCAAGTGAAGAAGACCATGCCAAATTGCTTCACTATACTCACATTCAAAGAAGAGATGATGTTGCGTTTCATTCTGCTGCCTACAAAGGATACACACTGCCGATTGGATAACCCCCCATTCAACTAGTTGGTTCTTGGTTAGGAGCCTACCTCTGATCGCCATCCATGCTATGAAAGAGTGCCTTGGGATTGCCATGCTATGCCATATTAATTTGTGCCACTTAATCTGGCTTCCACTCCCACCAATTGCCTTATATGCACTCTTTATAGTAAATATTCCTGATTGAGCTGGAAGCCATACCACTTGGTCATCCTTACGTGGATCTGGTCTTGGTAGCTCCTGCAGTCTGCCCCAAATCTCCATTAGGTCCATAGTCACAGATGGTGGAACCTCCCAGTCTGTATCTCCAACTATACTACACACATGTGCCTGGATGGGTAAACCTGAGTCGTAACTCACTCTCCTTCCAAACCTCCTGTAAAGTGGACCCATTGGGTGCCAATTGTCAAACCATAGTGACGTGTCTCTCCCATTATTAATTCTCTTTCTAATAAGCGGAGCCGCAATGTTTCTGAGCTTTAAAGTTTTCCTCCACACCCACGATCCTCTTGCTGGGATTTGTAACGCCCAGAAATTTCTGTCCTTGACAAGGTATGCTCTCACCCATCTCAACCACAAGCTTGATGCCCCACAGACTATTAACCATATGAACCGCAAAATGGCACTTTTATTCCACACATGCAACTTCATAAATCCCAAACCACCCTCCTCCTTTGGTGTGCATACCACATCCCAACACACCGGAATAATCTTCCTTTTCATCTCTGGCCCTGCCCATAAGAAGTCTCTACATATCTTCTCCAGCTCATTAAGCACCTTCTTAGGAATACTGAATACCGAAAGCCAGTAAACTTGAATGCCAAATAGCACTGTCTTCACCAATGTCATCCTCCCTGCATATGATAACGCCCTTCCTTTCCACGATTGTGTCTTAGATTTGACACTCATGATCAGCGGTTCACAATCTTTTGCTGTTAATCTGGTAGAAATAAGGGGTAGTCCCAAGTATCGTACTGGTAATTGTGCTAATTGAAACCCCAATTGACTGGCAATCTCACGTTTTTTCTCCTCCTCCACTCCACTCACAAAGATGCTACTCTTCTCACTATTCACCTTGAGGCCCGCCAAGCTATTCAGCCTCAATAATGCTGTCTTGAAACACTGAATGGAAGAAGAATCGGCTTGTGCAAACATAAGCAGGTCATCCGCGAAGCACAAATGTGTGATATCTTGTTGCTCACATCTTGCATGATGAGTAAATCCCACTTTCGTCTCCTCCTTGATGAGCATATTGAATAATTCCATTGTCAGCACAAACAAATATGGAGATATTGGATCTCCTTGGCGAACCCCCCTAGCACTTGAAAAGAATCCGACCATACTCCCATTAATTAATAACGAGAACCTCGGAGTAGATATACACTGTTCAATCCAATTGATAAACTTGCTTGGAAAATTCATCCCATGAAGGATTGATAGAATACATCTCCAGGAGACTGTGTCATAAGCTTTCCTCAAATCAACCTTAACAGCAACCTTCTCTTTATTGCATGCAACATGATAATTGTGGAGCAGCTCATGAGATAACAAGATATTGTCCACTATATTCCTTCCAGGAACAAATGCTGATTGGTACTCACCCACCAGATTTTCAACTACCCTCTTCATTCGGTTCGCTATGATTTTAGCAATGCATTTATAGATAGTATTGACACATGAGATAGGTCGAAAATCGCTGACCTTAGAGGGGTTCCTGCACTTTGGGATGAGCGAGATAGATGTGCAATTAATCTGTTTCAGCATTCTACCACACGTGAAGAAGCTCTGAATAGCTCTCACCACATCACTGCCCACAATGCTCCATGCTTTCTTGAAAAAGAGTGGGGTGAAACCATCTGGCCCAGGTGCTTTGTCATCCTTCAATTCAAAAAACGTGGCCTTAATTTCATCTGCACTTACCTCATCAATCAACGTAGTAGCCTGTTCTTCACTTAACTTCCGTTCAAACTCAGGCATCGGGCCCCCCACCTGATCCACCACTCCCATTGAGTTTTTGAAATATTTTAGAATGGTGCTTTGAACCAACTCCGGGTCCGTCACCCTCCTGCCATGTTCATCATCAATGCTGTAAATATTGTTCCTTGCTCTTCTTGAAACTAGTGTATTGTGAAAAAAACCTGAGTTTTGATCACCTTCCTTAAGCCATTGGATTCTGGACTTCTGTCTAAGTTGAGCCTCCTCAATTCTAAGAGCATTTGATAAATTGGTTTGAAGCTGTTTCTCCCTTTGCCCCAGTCCTTCATCATCCCATCTCTGTTGTAACCCTTTCTGACACTCCTTCAACTCATCCCGTATGACCTTAATCTTGGAAGAAATATCTGCAAACTGCTCACTCTTACTCCAAGCCTTCAGTACATCCTTAGCTCTCTTTAACTTCTGAACCACAACGAACATGGGAGATCCATGTACATTGGACCTCCATGCATTAGCCACAATGTGCATAAACTTTTCATTCTCCGTCCATACATTAAAGAACCTAAACGGTTTACCTTTGCCGGGTGCTGGAGGATACAATGATACTATAATTGGGCTGTGATCCGAGATAGAAGGTGGTAAAAACTCAGCTTCTGCAGCGGCAAACTCGTGTAACCAACCCAAGTTGACCATCACTCGATCCAATTTACAAGCAATCCGATTATGGCCACAGCTCCTATTACTCCATGATAGAATGTGGCCCTTAAATTTCAGTTCCATACATTCACATTTGTCAATGAACCTATTGAATTCATTCGTTGCCTGTACGTTGATGTGTCTACCTCCCTGCTTTTCCGATGCATTCCTTACGCAATTAAAATCGCCCAACATCATCCACGGCAGCCTTGTCTGACACGATTGCAACTCACTCCATAGAATCCTCCTCTCAACTTGATCGTTGGACGCATACACAAAGGACACCATGGCCTTCTGATTTGAGCTTAGTACATGCACTGAGCAATGGATGAATTGATCTGATATGGTAACCGGATTAACTATCATCACATCGGTATTAAATAGGACCCAGATCCTCCCTTTAAGTGCCTTTGCATAATTAGAAATTAGGTCCCAATTCGGACAGATCATATTCTTCACGGCATAGGCATTCACTTCTCGAACTTTAGTTTCCACCAAACACATCATACTTAGTCCTTGCTCATGTATTATATGCTTAACTTCTTGCTGTTTGGAGGGGTCGTTAAGACCCCTTATATTCCACGCACCCACTCTGATCATTGGGAGCGTGAAGATTGTGTTGCATTCATGAGGACGCCGTCCTCCCCCGTACCAGTCAGCTCCATAGCACGTAATTTATCCCGTTTCATAGCAATCTCATCCACAAGAAGTTTCTTCTTGGGCTTCTTCCTTTGCTTCTTCCTTGATGAGGAGCCACTAGTCTGCCCAGCTTCACTGTCAACTAACATACTAAACGAATTTGATTCTTGCACAGCTAAACTCCCATCTACCTCCACCATAGCCAACGGACAATGAGAGTAATCCGCATCTTCAAGGCCGCCGTGGGACTGCACTTCTGTTGAGCCGCCTGGATAAACCACTGGTTCTCTATCCTTCCTACCATTCGTCTCGTTATCCATCATGCGATCATGAGATACCTCTTCATTGCTTCGAGATTTATGTTTATGCACCACCATTTGCCATTGCTCCTCGGCCTCCTCCTCCCTGCTCTCTTCATTAGTCCATGTCTCCTCTTCCACCTCATGAATTTTCTCTTTCTCCACAGTACCATTAGGAACCACAACGCCTCCTACTCCCTGTTGTTGGCATTCATCATTGTCTTCCCCCGAAGGCACTTGGTCAAAATATTTTCCAGTTGGTCTCCACTGCTTAGCTACCTTCTTAGGGCATCTGTTGGCCGAGTGACCGAACACCTTGCAATCACAGCAAACCATCGGCCTCCATGTATACTCAACCCGAACCTCTTCCATCCTTACTCCCAAATTCAACAGCAAGGAATCAGGGAATTTACAGTTGGCATCAACTTCCACACATACCCGGGCAAAGGACAATCTGGATTGCTTTTCAGTCGCCTCATCCATGAACAAAGGTCTGCCTACTCCACTTGCCACATAGCTCATCCCCTTAACCGTCCAATACTCAGTTGGAACATTGAATAGCTTAATCCATATAGGTATTTTCTCCAAGTCATGCTGCTTCAGGCTCATGTTCGGCTCCCATTCTCTAAGCACCAACAGTCGACCTGCAACATGCCATGGACCAGCATCCCGTACCTTCTCCAAAGCTTGCATTGAAGCAAAACGAAAAAAGAAGAAACCATTCTCATTCGCAGACACCTGGACCTGGCCAGATCTGCTCCACCATTTGTCCACAAAAGACTTGACCACCGAGAATGGCAATTTCTTCTCCAGCAGATGGCCTACCAGACAGCACTGCCAAGCAGCAGAACCTTCCGCTGCAACTTCAGGTGGCGGACTGATAACAGTCCTGCCAGCACTTTCCTCAGGCCTAAAATAAGAAAGTCTTGACCTTTGGTATGCTGAACCATTGAAAAGCTGTGACCAGGTTTGCCCAGATTTACTCAAGTTTGAATCTGATTTCGAATTCGGATCACTCGGGCCGGGCAGCCGATCTTGTCTGCCCACATCCCCACCTGCTTCGCCCGACAACAGTGGAGGAAATGCTGTATCCATGGAGCCCGCCAATCGTCCGCACTGAAACTACATTGACCCAGCACTCTGCCCCAGTTCAATGAATCCAGATGCTCACGACTTTGCTCGCCTAGATCTTGTTCCCACAGACCAGAAACTTGATTATTGTAAAGCCCTGCAGTTCCTTGTGTACAGACCTGGGCTTCCTCAAATCGTTGTTCACACCAGCTACTCACAAAAACCTCCAGCACACCGTCACTATCCCACGCACACAATCAGATGGCCATTCCACCCATTCCACGCTCCTTCGCTGCCTCAGCTTACTTCCATGCGCACACGAGCGTGATCTCACTACAACCAGAGGCTCCCGACCCCAGCTCCAGACCACACCACCAGCTCAGACACCAGACCGTTGCCTACCAGATCACAGCCTACCAGTTCACGACCAATAGAACCCAGATGCCGCCACCCACTAGCCCACGACCCAACTCCAACCGCCTCCACAGATAGCCCCACTGAGCCCCACTCTCCTTGCTACCGACCCCCCAAGGAACGGATAATCAAGGAGCTTACGAACCGGATACACCAACCTTCCTGGTTACGTACAGATTCTTCAGGAGCTCAAGTCCCCAGTGCCATGTTCCCGCAGTTCGCTTCAGAATGATTCCTTCCCAACTTCTCACCCCAGATTGCCCGAATCCTGAGGACCTCACGAACAGAACAATCAACAGCCGAACGAAGACCCAAAGACCAACAGCTAGGAAACGATAATCCAACCGAACGATAATCTTCAGGCCACGATAGTCCCAACAAGGCGAGCCAGAGAGCAGCGACCACCCAGCGACCACCGGCGCCCAACGCTGCCTTGAGAAAACCTCGAACCAAAACCAGACCCAACGAGCCACTTAACTCCACCAGGTCGTCGCCACCAGCTCACGACCAGCGCCTCCCAACCAGCACCTCACGAACTGTACGCTGGAGGAAACTCCGATAGCACTTGTCGGAGCAGCGAAGCCGCCGGCGAACGCCGGCAAGAGAGCAGATAGCACGAGCACTAACACCTTCTTTGACGAGCACTAAAACCTTCCTGCACGAAGACGAAGACCAGTCCAGGCACGAGCACAAACACCTTCTTCCAAAGAACCTTGTTTCACGGACATTCACGAACAGCCACGAACACCACGAGCACCCACAGCCACAAACACCACGAGCACCCACAGTCACCACCACGAGAGCTCAGTAGCCCAGCACCACCACGAGCCACGAACACCACGAGCTCCCACCGTCACCACCACGAGCACCACGAGCACCCACAGTCACCACCACGAGCACCCTCAGTCACCACCACGAGCACCCACAGTCACCTACCAGCACCACCACGAGCACCCACAGTCAGTGTTGTTTTATCAAGTCGTGACTTTCATGCATGAACCGCCTTGTATTTGTTTTTGCCAACTAGGGCACAAGAGCATCACTCATGGTGTAATGATCTCGTCACACACGACACCTTATTCATGATTAAAGAAGGAACTGATCAAAATTTCTGATAAACAGGTACAGTTTGGATATTTCACATTTAGAGCACCATTCATAACTCTACATTCACAGTGAGAGAGGATTGCAATGAATTCTCCAAGGCCCCAATTCCATCATCATCACAGCAAAGGATCGAGGGGCAACCAATCATAACGAATCTAAGCCCACAAGTGGCCATGATGCATGCCACGGGGGTTCGAATGCCAGAAACCTAGAAGGGGCAACCACCTCAGCCAGCATCCATGGCAGCACATCCGCCACCACGGGACGCTCCATGCCCACGTCCGGCAGCAGTTCCCATCCATCCTCCACAGCAAGAACCATTTGTGCCTGTCCAACTGGGGCAAGAAGAGCAAGACTAGAATAGGGCACGGGAGGCCCAGCTGGAGGAAAGATTGGCAACAATCAAAGAGGATCACATGATACAGCTGGCAACAATAAAGGAAGATAGCAAGGCACAGATGGCCGCCATGCGTGAGGACCTTTTGAAACAGCTCCAGCCAAGCACAGTTAAAAACGAGGCTACGCTAGAAAGTCTTTGCTTCTTCTCTAATATCCAACTCCCGGCCAAGTTCAGATGCCCTGAGCTGCACTAGTTCGACGGCAAAGGCTGCCCATCGAACCATCCGTGATCCTATGTTGGCGACATGTGCCAATATGTGAAAAACGAGAAGATTATGGTTCAATTCTTCCAGAGATCTCTAGCTGGGGCAGCATATGCTTGGTTCCTAAGTCTGGATAAGCAGAGGGTTAAGACATGGAATGACCTCACCGCCGTGTTCATCTAGCAATACCGCTTAAATAGCCAAATGGTTCAGACTAGAACCGAATTGCAGAGGCTGTCAAAGAGAAACATCGAGTCTGTGAGAGACTACGCTAAAAGGTGGATGGAACTAACCAATGTGGTGCAACCCCCTCTTCTTGAACAATAGCAGACTTCCTTGTTCATATCTTCACTGGGACAACCACACTTCACAATGCTGTTTGGACAGCACATTGCAAGCTTCACTGACCTAATCATGGTGGCAGATAGAATTGAGGATGCAGTTAAAATGGAGAAGCTCGGAGCCTCCATGACGAGCTTGTTGTATGGAGCAATCTCAAGTTGCAAGTGTAAGCACCTCATTTTTGCGCTCCCAGGAGTGCCAGAAATGCAAAACCCTAGACAGAAAGTCAAACCCTAAGGGGCAAAAAGTTGACTTTTTGATCAAATGATAATTGTCCACCTTGCTTTATCTCAATGGATAGAGAATCCCGACATGGTTCCAATGCAGCTGAGTTTGCAAGAATCGGAGTCCGGATGAAGGATCTACAGGCCAGTCAAACTTGAGGGGGAATCGAAAGTTGACTTTTTGCTAAACCCCAAATCAGGTGCTTAGCCCTGTCCTATTGGATAGAGGACTCTGATACGGTTCTAATGCAACTAAGTTTGCTCAAATCGGAGTCCGGATGAAGAAGATATGAGCTGTCGAAGTTTCCAAGCAACAAAACCGAAAAACTGCACACGTGGCAAAGAGCTGCACATGTGGCAAGTGGCGCAAGAAAATATCTCAGGGGGCAATCTTTAAATATCCAAACATTCAAAATATCTCAGGGATTAAATCAAAAATTCGCAGGGGACCAAATCTGTGAATATCCAAGTGTATCAAGTGAATCTGCGAATATCCAGGGACCAAATCTGTAAATATCAGATTTGTATTCGACCATATATGTCAGATACACTTGTTATTATTCATATCCGACATAAAATGTTGGATACAAGAGATACGATTGCTGGATTCGCGCGGATTTGCCAACAGATACTCGGCGGCAGTTGGGGTTTCAGTTAGCGCAGTTACCAATACGATACTTGGGACTCCCCCTTATTTCCACCAGATTTTTTTTTTTTTTTTTTTTTGGAAATTAAGTAAGTTCCATTAATGAGCGAAAGAGATGGGAAATAATGTACATACAGGCAAGAGCCACCAAGGAGATTAGAGATATCTCCTCCAAACAGAAAGACAAAAGGTCCTACTCAATGATGCTACAGAAACAAGAGAAACCAATGCTAACCAATGCCAACAAGAGAGACCAATGCTAATACAAACAAGAGAAACCAATGCTAATCATAACTACTAAAGCCATGCAACGCCCCATGTATTTGTTTCATCCCAAGAGCTCAAGATCTGCCTTGCTTTGCTGGAATCAATGACTGAGAGCTTCTCTCCTTGCAACCTGTCTTTAACATCTTGTGTTATGAACTTTAGTACCTTTAGAGCCGGAAGATAACTGGCTTTGAAGATTCTTCTGTTCCTCTCCTTCCAAATGTGGTAGACAACAGCTCCTAAGGATAGCTTGAACAAAGATTTCAAGAGAGAAGATCCCAAAAACTTGGACGAAGCCCATGTGATGAGATTATCCCAAGGCCTATGAATTGAACTAAGGCCGTTCATTTGGAATACACGTCTCCAAATTTTCCAGCTATAGTTGCATCTAAAAAACAAGTGGGTGTGGGATTCCCTTTCAGATCTGCAAAGTATACATGAGTTGGATTGGATGATACCTCTTGCTTGAAGTGTATCCCGTGTTGCGAGTGAATGCTTTATGGCCAACCAAAGGATGAAGGAGTGCCTAGGAATGCACAAGTGGAACCAGGTAAGCTTCGTCCATAGTGGTGCGTGCTGCTGGACAATCATAGCTCGATAAGTGTCCCCCATTACGAAGTTTCCCGTTCTTGATGGTTCCCACGTCACTATATCATCAAGCTCACTATCCGGGTGGTGCGTGCTGCTGGACAATCATAGCTCGATAAGTGTCCCCCATTACGAAGTTTCCCGTTCTTGATGGTTCCCACGTCACTATATCATCAAGCTCACTATCCGGGGATGGCAGAAGAGGAAGCTTCCCCCAGATTTCTATCAAATCAGCAGAACGAGATGGAGGCACATCCCATCGATGACCATCAATGATTCGGCTTACCATGTCATCTTCATGGAGGCCAGAGTCATAGATAGCCCTCCTACCATATTTGCTTAGTAGTGGACCTTCCGGGTGCCAGTTGTCATGCCAAAGGGCCGTACTCTTCCCATTGCGGATCTTGTGCTTTACGAATGGTAAGGCTGATTCCCTGCCACTCAAAATCTTCCTCCAAACCCAAGAGCAATTCGATGGAGCTTTAACGGACCAGAAGTTCTTTCCTTTGAGTAAGTGCTTGACCACCCATTGTGTCCACAGGCTTTGTTCTTTGTTAATGATTCTCCATGTAAGCTTGCAAATTGCTGCCTTGTTCCAGGCTCTTAGGTTGAAAAGGCCCAGACCTCCTAAGTCCTTAGGAGTGCAAACGACATCCCAGCATACTGGAACCATCTTCATCTTTTGTTTTGTCCCCGACCATAAGAAGTGCCTACAACTTTTGTCAATCTCGTTTATAACACCTTTTGGCAGGATAAAAGATGAGAACCAAAAAACACAAGCAGGTTGGATCACTGACTTGAGGAGCAAAAGTCGACCTGCATAAGAAAGGTACCTGCACCGCCACGATTGAAGCTTAGCATGGATTTTGTCGATGATGGGGGCACAATCCTTGAATGAGAGCCTAGAAGTAATGAGAGGCAGGCCAAGGTATTTGATCGGTAGCTGCCCCAATTGAAACCCTGATCTTGCTGCAATTTCCTCCTTGCATCTATCTTCCATTCCACTAAGGAATAGCAAGCTCTTGTCCCGATTTATTTGGAGGCCGGATGCTTCATGTAGCTTGGCAAGCGCTGTAGAAATGCATTCCAAGGACTTGATATCGCCTTGACTAAATATGATAATGTCATCAGCAAAGCTAAGCATCTTAATGTTGGGCTCCTTGCATCTGGTGTGGTGCTGGAAATTCATCTGGGTACTAGCCTCTAAGTGCCTGTGGAAGAGCTCTATTATCAAGACAAAGAGGTAGGGTGACAAGGGGTCACCCTGCCGTAAGCCATTCATCCCTTTGAAGAAGCCATGAAGGCAGCCATTAAGCATAATAGAAAAGGAGGGGGAGCAAATGCATTCTTGGATCCACAAGATAAATTTTGGAGGAAACCCGAATTCCTTGAGAATGGAGATGATGCATGTCCACTTAACAGAATCAAATGCCTTGCTGAGATCAACTTTCAAAGCTCCTTTGGGCGGTCCAAATTTCAGATGATAGTTATGCACAAGCTCATGAGTGAGAAGGATGTTATCCGAAATGCTTCTACCAGGAATGAAGGCAGATTGATAACTTCCCACCAAGCTGGTTATGACTCCTTTGATCCTGTTTGACAAGAGCTTCGATATACATTTATACAGGATATTAACACATGAGATGGGGCGATAATCACCAACCTTGTTTGGATTCAGGCACTTTGGAACAAGAGTAATGGCGGTTGTATTTATTTGCTTGAGCATTTTTCCTGAGATGAAGAAATTCTTGATTGCATTAGTTACATCCCTTCCCACAATTTGCCATGCCGACTTAAAGAACTTGGCTGTGAAACCATCCGGTCCTGGCGCCTTATCATCTTTTAGAGAGAAAAGAGTTGTTTGAATCTCCTGGTCTGTGACTTCAGTGATAAGCATGTCAGCTTGCTCAGGGCTAACCTTTGAGTTAAATGGGGGAAGAACCACTTCCTCCTCCAAATCACGGCTTCCCATAAGATTTTTGAAGTGTTGCACCACCATATTCTTGATTTCCACCGGATCGGTTACCCTGTTATCATTGTCATCCGTCATGCTAAAGATGCTATTGGATGATCTTCTAGCCACCAGATTATTGTGAAAAAACGCCGTATTCATGTCACCTTCTTTCATCCATAAAACCCTGGATTTTAGTCTTGTTTGGGCTTCCTCATCCCTAAGACAATGCAGCAACTCATGCCTAATGGATCTTTCTTTGGCCTGCAATGAGTGGTCATCAGTTTGTTGCTGTATGCTCTGCTGTGTCGCTTCCAACTCCTGACGGAGAGACTGAACTTTACATGATAAGTCAGAAAATTTCTTTGCTTTACTCCAAGTTCTAAGTCTTACCTTGACCTCTTGAAGCTTCTTTACCACCTTGTACATGGGTGAACCAACAACTTCCTTTTTCCAGGCTTCAGAGACAATGTGGAGGAAATCATCATGGCGAGTCCAGAAATTAAAAAACCTGAATGGTTTCATAAAGTGAGCGTCCAGATGATAGAGAGAAACAACTATAGGAGAGTGGTCCGAAATCCCCGTATTCATAAAGGATGCTTCTGATTGGAGGAACTCATTCAACCATCCCATATTCACCAAGGCCCTGTCAAGCTTACATGATATTCTATTATGACCAACACTTTGATTACTCCAAGTGTGTAAGTTACCTTTTGCTTTAAGGTCAAGTAAGCGGTTATGCTGCAAGAAGTTATTGAATTCTTCAGTTGGTTTGAGCTTGATGCCTTTGCCTCCATATTTTTCATCTGATTTTGTAACACAGTTGAAGTCTCCCATTAGCAACCAAGGGAGGTCCGTGTAGGCATGAGTTAGATCCCTCCATAACTCTTTTCTTTCATCACGATTGTTCTCTCCATAAACAAAAGAAATGAAGCAGAATTTGCGAGATGCCTTTAATTCAATGCCACAATGAATGAATTGGTTTGAAGCCGACAATCTATGCACCTCGACATCCACGGGGTTGAACAAAATCCAGATCCTGCCTTTTAGAGCTTTATCATAATTTGCCACTAATTCCCAATGCTGATCGATTAGGCTTTTGATAAAATGGGCATTCACTTCCCTCACCTTCGTCTCCACAAGACATAAAAGAGAAAGCTTGCTATTGCTAATCAAATTCCTCACTTCTCGGTGCTTCGCTGGGTCATTGAGACCCCTTATATTCCATGTTGCGAAATTAGTCATGATGGGATTGGGAGATGGTTTTGCTGCCCTTGGCATGATGTCCACTATCAGATGGAATGTTCTTAGCGAGCTTCATTGCCACCTCATCAACCAGCAATCTCTTTTTTCTACGCTGCTTCTTCTTGCTCGAGCTATCTTCATTTGGAGCCTTGCTTCTATCGAAACCAATATCATCATGGTTATGAGCCCCATCCTCCTCCTTGTCGGCATTAAGGATTTCAAAACTGTTCTGACTCTCCACTCCTGTGGTACTTCCTCCCAAAAATGGTAAATGACAAGTGGGGTTTAAATTAGGAACTTCCAACCTAGATGAGGCATCCAATTCCAACGGCAACCTTTGAGCATTATCACTTGTACACACAGCTAGTTCAAGGTTAGTGCGTGTTTGGACTCCATCATTACTACACGCACCTGCTTCCGGGGTAGATGTCATGGCAAGGGTCGAACTAACAACAACCTCCTTGCCCTTTGAAGTGATTATCCTCCATTGCTCTTCACTGCCAGCAGCCACCTTGGGCATCACAGAGGCCGTCTCCTCTCCAGTAACATCATTATCACCAAATTCAGGAGGATCTTGGATAACTCTCCCCGTAGGCACCCAAGCCTTGCGGGGGGCGTGTGAGCAACGGCTCTCTAAGTGACCAAACGAGTTACAAGCAAGGCATTTCTGGGGCTTCCAATCATATTCGATGTCGACTGTTATCTCCTCATCAATATCACCTTCAGTTCCTTGTACCTTGAGGTAAACATGGTTAGGGAATTCACATTGAAGATCAATCTCAACACACACCCTTGCATAATTCAATCGAGTTTTCTTCTCAGTGGCGTTGTCGAGGTACAATGGTTTTCCAATCCCACTTGCCAAGAAACTTAGACCGGCAGGAGTCCAGTATTCCATAGGAATATTGAACATCTTGATCCAAATTGGAATCTTTGAGAGAGTGGTTTTCTTCAGCTGCAAGTTAGTCCTCCATTGCTGTAAAACCATCAAACGCCCAGCAAAGTGCCATGGAGCTTGTTGCAGCACCTTGTCTCTAACACTTTCGCTAGCAAACCGAAAAATAAAGAAATCTTTACCAGCAGTTGAGACCTGGACATTGCCCTCTCTGCCCCACATCCGCTCAGCCAATCTGCTCACTAAGGAAAAAGGCAGGGATTTATCCAAGAAATGGCCAACTAAACTACCTTCCCAGGCCTTTGCACCTTCAGAAACAACTTCAATCGGAGGAGTAACCATGATTTTTCCATCGACCAAGGTGGGCGGGTAGAAGTGGAGTTTCGTTTTGGTGCAGTCCCTCTGCCCAAACAGGGAAGACCAGCTTCTATCCCCCGCATTGGGAGAAGCAGACCGAGGTTCGGGTGGTTGACTTGTGCCTGAGATTCCAACCTGAACCGTAGGAGAGAGTGGAGCGACCTGCAATGAAGGAGTCTCACGTCCCAAGGTGTTTCCAGAAGAGGAAACAAGCACAGGAGACCCAGGCCGCAGTCTGGGTCCATTCCTACATACAACTTCGCAGTGCCCTTCAACTGAGCCTTCAGAACCTAGGACAGGAATAGCAACCTCTGCCCCTGCTGATCTCCACCAGATTAACAGCAAAAGATTGTGAACCGCTGATCATTAAGCTGCAAATTCGGTTCCCATTCACGTAACACAAGCAATCGTCCGGCAAAGTGCCAAGGCGCACCAGGAGATTCTTATAGTGTAGCTCAAACCTGCTCTTGATTGTCTCTCACTCAGTTACTTTAGATCCATCTTCCTCATTAAGGCTCGTAATTCTATTGAAAGACCTTCTCCCTATCAATGACCTGTGAAAAAACTCAGTATTAGAATCACCTTGTTGTAGCCATTGTATACGAGACTTTTGTCTAACTTGAGACTCCAAATTGAAGGAAGACACTGCAAGCTTTCGAGTAAAGTACTGTTCTTGTAAGGCCAGTTCATGGTTGGACGGATCCAAGAAAAGTTTCCTTTGGCACTCTTGAAGATTCCTTCTGCACTCATGTACCTGGGTGTCCAAGTTATGGAACTTCAGTTTACTCCATTCCCTAAGTTTATGCTTCAATGCTTTGAGCTTCTGAACCAAGCAATACATGGGATGGCCTTGTACAGATAGGGACCAAACTTCCTCCACTAAAGACTGTCCTTTTCTCCATTAAAGTTCATTGGATGTCAGCCTTTCTCCTCCCAAGGAGGGTGATCAAGGAGCTGGAAGGCATGTGTAGAAGATTCTTATGGGCAGGACCTGATATGTCTACAAAGAAGATTGTGCCTATTCCGTGGGGAGTGGTTTGCCGGCCTAAGGAGGAGGGCGGTCTTGGTCTACTTAATCTTCAGAGGTGGAATGAGAGCGCCATCATCAGGTATGTTTGGTTAATTGCTAGTAATGGTCCAAATTTGTGGGTCAAATGGGTGCAAACATACCTCATCAGAAATCAAAACTTCTGGGCAAAGAAGGTACCAAGTTCTTCCTCCTGGGCTTGGAGGAAGATCCTCAAGGCTAGGAGCAGTGCCCGGCCACACATAAAAAAGAGGGTGTTCAATGGCAGCAGCACTTCTTTGTGGTTTGATAACTGGTATCCAGATGGACCGCTGGTTGAAAGATATGGTACACGAATAATCTATGACTCAGGGTTACTCATTACTGATTGTGTGAGCGTGATTGTTGCACATGGAGCTTGGGACCCACCTGTGGCTGCATCAATGGATTTAAGAGAAGCTTGGGACAAATTGAATGATCTACCACCTTTGGACAGCACCAAGGTGGACAAAGCAATCTGGTCCCCTTCCAAGAATGATGCCTTTAGCATTAGGACAGCGTATAATGAACTATCTGGGGCCTGCCCAAGGGTGCCTTGGTTCCACTTGGTATGGAGCAAACACCATGTGCCAAGGCATGCGTTCATTCTATGGGTAGCAATGCATCAAAGGTTGTTGACTAAATCACGTCTTGCAAAGTGGGGTGTACTCCAACAGCAGGGTTGTGTCTTATGTAGACGGCATAATGAGGATCACCATCACTTATTCTTCATGTGTACTTATAGTCATGATGTTTGGAGCAAGGTCCTGTCATGGAATAGCTATGGATCTCCCCGTAGATCATGGGAGCAAAACATGCAATGGATGCAAAGGAGGTTTGCTGGGCCAAGCCCCCTCAAGACCATTGCTCGAGTATCCTTGGCAGCAACAGTGTATCACTTGTGGGCAGAAAGGAATAGGCGTGTCTTCCAGAATAACTATAGCCCTTCTGAGGTGGTGTTAAACTATATTATGTTTGATGTCCAAGCAAAGCTTCACAATCAGCATATCATGGTCAAGGACACAACAAGGAACTGGCGTGTTGTGGGTAATTGGGGTCTTGATTGGAGATTCCATGGCTAATTCCGATTTTTGTAATGTAATGAAATGATTACTTGGTTGAGAGTTTTTTTTTTTTTTTTTTGGAAAGTAAGTAAGTGATTCATTTAATGGAAAAAGTATGTACATAACACATCAAGGTGACAATAGTCCACCTTGGACAGAAGGACGCCTCTTGGCCGGAGCCTAAGCATCAATCAATCAGGCATCCCCAACCGACCTTAGCTCAGTTGGTAGAGCGGAGGACTGTAGTTGACTTGGTTGAGAGTTGATGCCTTGGGCACTTGTATTGCCTATTGTGTTGTAGACGTTTGGTGTCTTGGGCACCAGTTCTGTACATATTGATAATCTTAATGGAATTTACTTACTTTCCAAAAAAAAAAAATGATGAATCACATACAAACAGTAGATAAGGGAGGTGCTTACATGATCCTAAAAAACAACATCCGAGCTCCAAATGATGGTAGATGATAGAGAGATCTCACACACATTTACAACAATATCTAAATCATATACAAATGAAATTAAAAATGAGATTGAGCATGCACAACATATGATTTTCACACGTTTATACGAACCTAACATACTTAATAAAAAAAAAAAAGGAGATCACTCGAAGAAGGGAAGAAAAAGGGGGGTTACTCATGGGACACATTAGATGAAGTGAGAGGAACATGCTCCTGTAGTAAAATGAAAGAGAAAATAACAATATTATTAGAGTGTTTAACAACCTTACAATACTTTAAAGCCAAGCCTAAAGAAAAACCTCTTCTTCCCTTTTGCTCAAACGAAATTCTTACCTTTAAAGGGTAGTTGCTCTTGTATCATCATGAAAAGATATGGCAAAAGAGAGAAAAATGCACACGAAATGCACAACAGAAATATTTCCATATGCATGAGACCTTACATGCTTCAATCTATCTCATGTTCACCTATGTTAAACAAAAGGTGGGAAGGAGCTCACCTTGGGGACTGAGTGTGAAGCTTCCTTGGAGCCAGGCAAGGGCTGGAGTAGCTTCCTTCTTGCGCCAACAGCAGCTGCTCCTCTCTTGTTTGAATGGGAGAATGGAGAAGAAGAAGTGAACAAAGGGGTGGAGCAACCTCAAGGTGGTATGGGGGGTTGCAAGAGAGGTGAAGGGAAGAGAGGATTTTGGGAGGGGACGAATGGGATAGAGGTGGGAGAGATGGGAGCCAAAGCAAAAATGAGCTCAACCCCCATACGTATGGGGGCTTAGGCTCTTTTATAATGGGGTGATGTGACATGCATGCATGCATTGGGGGGGCAACCATCATGGGAGAGAGAGAGAGAGAGAGAGAGAGAGAGACAGAGAGAGAGAGAGAGAGAGTTGTATGCTTATGCATGATGCATGGGTGATCATGGGGGATGCATGCATAGGGAACATTAATCATGAGAGTGAGAGAGAGAGAGAGAGAGAGAGAGAGAGAGAGAGAGAGAGAGATGTATGCTTGTGCATGATGCATGCATGAAGGATGCCCATGGGGGACATCAATCATGAGAGAGAGAGAGAGAGAGAGAGCTTATGCATGATGCATGCATGAAGGATGCCCATGGGGGACATCAATCATTAGCAAATCTTGATATCTGTGGATTGGTCCCTAATACTTTGGGTATTTACAGATTTAGTCCCTAATACTTTGGATATTTACAGATTTAGTCCATAATACTTTTGGATATTTACAGATTGGTCCCTGGGATATTTTCCTGCTTTTCTTGCCACGTGTGCAGTTTTCTGACATTGCTGCCCTAGAACTTCAACTGCTTACATCTTCTTCATCTGAACTCTGATTCAGGCAAACTCAATTGCGTTAGAACCGTACCGGAGTCCTCTATCCATTGGCGTAGGGTTTAAGCAGTTGATTCGGGGTTTAGCAGAAAGTCAACTTTCGGCTCCCCCTCAAGTTTGACCGACCCATAGATCCTTCATCCGAACTCCGATTCCAGCAAATTCAGTTGCGTTGGAACCGTGTCGAGATTCTCTATCCATTGAGATAAAGCAAGGTTGCCAATTATCACTTGATCAAAAAGTCAACTTTTCACCCCTTAGGGTTTGACTTTCTGTTTAGGGTTTGCATTTCCGACACTTCTGGGGGCGCAAAAATAAGGTGCTTACAGCGACGTCATGGAATACATTGTATTTGGTGGCGCATGGATGTTGTCTGCATAAATCTGGCACAACTGGCACTTCCTGACGTGAGCGTAGCAATCCGCCTCCATGGTCATCCAGTAATAACCCATTCTTAGAATTTTCCTTGCTAGGATATGCCCATTCATGTGTGCGCCGCATAATCCTCCGTGGACTTCCTCGATCAATTTCTGCGCTTCATTTTCTTTGACACATAGCAGTAGGGAGTCATTGTATGACTTCTTGTACAGCCTACCTCCATTGTAGAAGTATTGCCCTGCCAACCTCTGGATAGTTCGCTTCTCTGCAGCCGAGGCACCTTCTGGTAGAATTCTGTCCCTTATGTATCTCTCAATGTCTGCGTACTAAGGCTCTTTTTCTGGTGTGCTCTTCTCAACACTGAAGCAGTAAACAGGGTAGCGCCAAATTTCTATCTCCAGTGGTTGTACCCAAGTATCATCCGTGATGGTGGCCATTGATGCCAGTGTGGCTAGCGCATCTGCAAATCGATTCCTGTCTCGTGGCATGTAGTCGAATGTCACACTCTCAAATTGCTCTTCTAACTCTTTGACCAACTCTTGGTATGGTACCAACTTCACATCTCTGGTCTTCCAGTCTCCCATTACTTGATAAATGATGAGACATGAGTCACCGAACACCTTCAGCTCTTGTATGCGCATTTCAATTGCTACCCGTAGGCCTAGCACGCATTCTTCGTATTCGGCCATGTTGCTAGTGCAATCAAACAGGAGGTTCGGTGCTATGGGGTGATGGACACCATCTAGGGAGATTAGCACTGCTCCAATCCCTTTTCCGTTTACATTGACTGCCCCGTCAAAGAATGTCCGCCACTTGGTTTCCTCCGTCTCCTCCATGGATTCGGCACACATCACATCTTCGTCTGGGAAGTGAGTTAGGAGTGGCTGGTAGTCCGGTAGGGAATGCTCTTCCAAGTGGTCTACCACAGCTTGTCCTTTTATCACCTTCCTAGTCGTATATACGATGTCGTACTTGGACAAAAAGACTTGCCACCGAGCTACCCTTCCAGTAGAGATCGACTTCTCAAAGATGTACTTCAAGGGATCGAGATTCGAGATCAACAAGACTGTGTGACTGAGCAAATAGTGCTGGAGCTTCTGAGCTGCCCAAACCAAGGCGCAACACGGCTTTTCAAGCACTGTGTATCTAACTTCGAAGTTGGTAAATTTCTTTCTCAAGTAGTAGATTGCTTGTTCTTTCCGTCCTTTCTCATCGTGTTGCCCTAACACATATCCTACAGCCGTTTCAGAGACTATCAAGTACATAATCAAGGGTTGTCCAGGAACAGGTGGGACCAATGTCAGTGGACTCATCAGATAGGCTTTGATCTTATCAAATGCCACTTGGCAATCTTCATACCAAATAACGGGATTATCTTTCTTTAGTAGCTTGAATATGGGCTCACACACAGGAGTCATCTGTGCGATGAATCGACTAATGTACTGCAACCTGCCCAGGAACCCTCTCACTTCCTTTTCCGTCAATGGAGGAGGCATTTCCAAGATCCCCTTGGCTTTGACGGGGTCAACCTCGATGCCTCGCTTGCCTACTATGAAACCAAGCAACTTTCCTAAAGTAACCCCAAATACGCACTTGTTTGGATTGAGCCGGAGCTTGTGCTCTCTGAGTCTATCGAACATCTTCCCCAGGTTCACCAAGTGGTCCTCAAGGTTCTTGGACTTTGCTATCATGTCATCCACATACACTTCCATCTCCTTGTGCATCATGTCATGGAACAACAAGGGTCATCGCCCGCTGATACGTAGCACCCACATTCTTTAGTCCGAATGACATTACGCAGTAGCAGTAAGTGCCCCAGTGCGTGATAAAGGATGTCTTCTCCATATCCTCAGGTGCCATCCTTATCTGGTTGTAACCAGAGAAACCGTCTATGAAGGAGAACATCGAATGCGTTGCTGTATTGTCAACCAGTAGCAAGTTTGTGAAGGAGAACATCGAAGGCATTATACAGCAGCAAGTTTGTATCCTTTGCCGAAGGTATAATGAGAACCATGACCACTTATTTTTTGAGTGTAGTTTTAGTAACTTCATATGGAAGCAGGTGTTGGCTTTGAATGGGTTTGTGTACCAGAACCACTCTTGGTCTCAAGTTATTGTATGCACCTTTTGCCTGAACCTCCACCTTCTCACCCATCCCTTCTCATCTCCTGAACCTTTGCCTGAATCCTTGCCCGACCTGCTGCTGCTTGTGCCTTCGTTCCAGTTGTGCCGTGTTCTTGCTCAAGCCTGTTCGTGACCTCGTATTTTGCTCATGCCTGTTCAGACGACAGTTCGTGCCTGCTCGTGTTATCTTGTTCGTGTCTGTTCGTAGCTGGTTCGAAGTTTGTTTGTGACTGTCTGATGATTGTGTGTGCCTGTTCGTGCCTGTTCGTGACTGTTTGAAGACTGTTCGTGTTTGTTCGAAGTTTGATTGCTCGCCGCTACTCTTTTGCCCGGCATTCTATTCTGCTCGGCGTTACTCTTCTGCTTTGCGTTTGTGCCTGCTCGTGTTCTTCGAACGTGCGTCTTCTGTCCGGCACTATTATTCTGCTCGGCGTTCGTGTCTGCTCGTGATTTCGAGCGTTATTCTGCTCGGCATTAATCTGTTTGGAACTATTCTGCTCGGTGTTATTCAGCTCCAGACTATTCTGCTCGCCGTTGTTCTGCTCGTGGCTTCGAGCGTTTCCTGCTCGGCGTTTTTATTCTGTGCCTACCGTGTTTGCCGGTTTCTCGAAGACTGTTTCTGGATCCTTGCTCGTGATTGTCCGTGAATCTTCTGTTCGTGTCTGTTCGGTGGTCTTCTCGGGGATTGTTCGTGGTTTCTGCTTGGAGTTGTTTTGAAGCTGCCTGTTCGTGCTGCTTCTGCCCGGAGCTCACGATCCTGTATCAAGTTTCTACTTCGGTTCCCGGCGTGAAGTCTGGTTGAGCTGCTTCTGTGGAGCTTACTGTCGCTCGGGTTGAACTGGTTCTATCCGGGTGATGCTGGCGCGTCCGACACCTGACGAACCCGATTGACCCGAACCAAGCTATTTTCCCATCTTCAGATTTCCCGCCCTTGGTCGAGCCTGCAGTCCCAGCTGGCCCTGGCAGTATGCTCCTGTCCTCTGACCGCCTGCAACCTGAGTTGCTCAGGCCTTCGTCTCAGCCTGAGCTCCTCAGGTCTTCCTCGACAGCTGATGCCCCCTGCCACAACGAGGTTGTTGCTGGCTTGCTCAGTCCTGCTTCTTGTCAATACGAGGATCCTGCTGCTGCTGGGCTTCCCAAGAGTTCCTCCCCTCTGGCTGCTGCTACCAGGCCGGTCTCTAGTGATGCTGTTGCTGCTCAGCTGCCTAGGCCCTTCTCCCTTGCAAACGAAAATGCAGGCTCTCCTAATGCACCTGCGGCAAACAGTATTGCATGGTCGTCTTTGTTCCGCTCAGAGGTGGAGCTGAAGACCAAGCTTACTTACCATAACCCTGACATAGCTAATGGCCGGATCATAGTCAAACCTCCTCCTGAGGTTGCGGCAGAAGGGGTCAGAAGTTGGAGTGAGTGTTTGGTTGGTTATTTCTTGGACAAAAAGCTCCCGCTGCCGGTGGTGAGAAGTCTTGTGAATCGGTTATGGGGTAAGATGGGAGCTGTTCATACGGCAGAGGTTGGAGATGGTTTTTTTATCTTCACTTTTGCAAGTGCCCAGATGAGGGACAGGGTTATTCAGGCGGCTCCATGGTATCTTGCTGGTCGATTATTGATACTTAGAAAGTGGGAACCGGGTATGCAAATGGTGAAATCTCAGATGGGAAAAGTTCCTATTTGGATAAAATTTTTCAATGTACCAATGGAGTATTGGACATCATCCGGTTTGAGTTATATTGCTAGTGGTATTGGCAAACCACTTTGGATGGATGAACCTACGGAAAAAAGGCAGAAGCTTCAATATGCTCGTGTTTGTGTTGAGGTTGACACCCAATGCTCCTTTCCTTCAAGCATCCTCCTGAGTGCCCTTGATGAGGAGCTGGAAATTGAGGTTCAGTACGATTGGAAGCCTCAAAAGTGTGGCACTTGTAAGGTTTTTGGTCATTCTGATGCCAAGTGTTCTAAGGTGTCCCGGGTGTGGGTGCCAACAGGGAGAAGAGTGCAAGAATGTGTGGCACAAGGTGCTGAAGGCAGCATGGTTAATGAAGATCCTATGGATAAACCGGACCAAGGGCACAACACTACTGAGGCAGAGGCAGTTCCTATGGAGCAATGGAGAGTAGTTAATTATAAGGGGAAAGGAAAAGAAACTGTGTCCACTGAGGTGGTGGAGTCAAGCACTGTGCAGGAACTCCAAATTAGTATGGGTGGAAGTCTTGTACCCCCGCAAGGGAATGATATACATGGAAATTCTATCGGTAACATCCCAGTACCCATGCAAGGAATTGATGTTGGGGAGAGATTTGATACAAATGGTCAACCTTCGGAGACTCTTACCACACCCAATAGATTTGAGATCCTTGAGCACCGGCCTAATCAGCTGAATACGCCAAATTTCAATCCAAGCTCAAGTTCATCTTCAAAAAAGAAGCATAATAAGAGGAAGAAGAAATTACTAGTTGATGAGATTGCAATGAAGCATGCAAAGAATATAGCAGCAAGGGATGACTCAGGTTTGAGTAAGGAAGGGCACAACCCATCTCCTAATTCATGATTAATTTAGCCATGTGGAATATTAGAGGGCTTAACAGCCCCGAGAAACAAATTGAAATTAGAAACCTTATGGTCACAAAGAAGCTGAGTGTGATGGCTATTGTTGAAACAAAAGTCCGACAAGTTAATGCTCAAGTTATAAAGAATCTGATATCACCCCATTGGGATTTCCTTTCCAACTATGAGTGTCCTCTTAAGGGCCGTATCTGGATACTCTTCAATTCCCAAGAAATTAAGCTTAGTAAGATTGAAAGTAGCTACCAGCACATCCATTGTTCGGCAGAACTGCTTAGCATACACAAGAGTTGTTTTGTGATGTCATTTATGGGTCAAATGAGGCGATGGAAAGGCGTTCACTGTGGCGGCAACTCCTACTATCTTCGTCAACACAGCCTTGGTTAGTTTTTTTTTTTGGAAGGTAAGTCCAAAGAATATATTAGAAACATGATAATGTACAAAATGAGCCCCAAACAAAGGGAAAGACCCCACTATGCCACTAACAGCAAACAAACAAAGCAAGGTAACAAGCTAAAGGAAAGACACTAGATACCCCACAAACAGTCACTTAGAAAGGAGCCACCGTCTATAGTGGTGTTGGCGTTATACCCCAGTTATTGTAGACACGTGTGGTGTCTAGACATCCATTTACTACCCTCTCCTCCCATGGAAATCTGCGCCTAATGTCCATAATCACACCTTGATCCAGCTCATGAGGAGGCAATGCCTTATTTTGGAAGAGCCTTCTGTTCCGCTCCCTCCAAAGATGGTAGACCACAGCCGCCATAGAAACTTTCCTTAATTTATCAACCATCCTTTTCCCCCGGTACCTTGTTGCAGCCCAATCAATAGTGTTACTCCATGCAGCAGGAAACCATGCGGTGCAATTCCGTTTCGTCGTCTCTTCCCATATGTGATGGGAATAGATGCACCCGAAAAACAGGTGGTCAAGCTCCTCACTATGCAACCTACACAACGGACATTGAGAGGAGCTTACAATATTAAGGCCAAGGAAGAGATCCTGAGTGAGCAACCTTTTGTGGATGGCTAACCATAAGCAGAACGCCTGCCTAGGGATATTGCCCTCGAACCAAACTAGATCCCACCAAGCCACCTTGCTTCCATGCGGACGGAGAACATTGTAAGTGTCTTTGATAGAGAACTTACCAGAGGAGGAAGGCGTCCATAGGGCTTGGTCCTCCTTCGTAAGATCCAGCTGTATTGCTGAGTGAACCTTATGTCTCACCTCTATCAGATCATAAGAGGCGAGTGGGATGTCCCAATGATCACCATTAATAATCGCAGCAACCTTTGCATCACTAGGAAGGCCAGAGTCATAAATAATTCGGTCCCCATACCTGGCATGAAGAGATTGATCAAAAACCCAGTTGTCAAACCATAGAGATGTACGATTGCCATCTCCAATCTTAAACGTGATAAAGCGTGAGACTTCATTTCTTAATTTCAGGATCTTGCGCCATGCCCAAGTGGCTGAAGCTGGTGTCTTGACTTGCCAAAGAGACTTATTCCTCATGTTATTTGTTTTCATCCATCGCACCCAAGGGGACTTATCATCCGAAACAATTCTCCATATGTATCTACTAAGCGCAGCTTTGTTCCAATGATGGATGTTAATAATTCCGAGCCCACCTTCAATCTTTGGCGTGCAAATGGTTGCCCAAGCCATAGGAGTGATCCTTCGTCGAGACTCTGTACCACACCACAAGAAGTTCCTACATAGCTTATCAATCTCCTCCAACACCCTCTTGGGCAAGAGAAAGACAGACAACCAGTGGACTGCTGTGGCAAAAAGAACAGATTTGATCAATTCAACTCTCCCTGCATAGGACAGGAATCTTGCCTTCCACGCTTGAATTCGGCTTTTAAGCTTCAAGAAGAGAGGCTCACAGTCTACAGGTTTTAATCTTGTGGATATGATTGGTACCCCCAAGTAAGTAACTGGAAGCGAGCCCAATGCCACCCCATATCTGTCAACAATTTGGGACTGTACCTCCAATGAAGTGGCGCACATAAAAAGCTGGCTCTTAGCAGGGTTAATTCTGAGCCCCGATAAGTCACCAAACAACTCAAGTGCTTTAAAGATAGCATCAAGTGACCTGGAGTCCGGTCTAGAGAATATAAGCACATCATCTGCAAAGCATAAAGCTCTTTTTTTTTTTTGGAAGGTCTTACTCCTGTCTTACTGCACTTCGGGTGGAAGCAAGCACCGGAATGAGAAGAAGCCGCCAGAATTCCCATAAAGAGCTCCATGATCATAACAAAGAGATAGGGGGATAAGGGATCCCCCTGTCTAAGGCCCCTCTTCCCTTTAAAAAACCCAACCAATCCTCCATTAAGAACCAGAGAGAATGCCGGAGTTGTTACACACTCCATGATCCACCCAAC